>CM064344.1:15957500-16557500 GCA_032595735.1 Pelochelys cantorii | reverse complement strand
AACTGCTAGTAGTCCCCACTTGTCCTCTCTCTGCTCTGACAGTGTGGCATGCAGAATTGGACTCAGTGAGATGGGGAGATGATATACATGCTCATACTTTACTGTACCATCCTAGAGTGACAGAAAAGTCACGGATCTGTGTGTAGTCAAGAACTTCTTCCTTCATGGCTTATATTTGCCACTTTGACCCACATCCTAGTGATATAAATCAATATATGTCCACTGCGGCCAGCATAGCTCTGTCGGTTCACGCCTGATGTTCTTGCCTATAAAGTGTTGCCTAATTACTGTGTATTATGTAATTTACCCACGTGCAATCCTCTCTTTCGCTCTTCTTGTCTCACTGCAGGGTTTTGTCCCCACGCCTCTGCTGCCCTATCTTACATCCTTCTATCTCTCCCCAAATGGTGTGTCCCACTGTTACCTTATCTTACTCCCCAAAGTGGAGAAGGATGGGAACCAAGGTTCAAAAGCCTCTGTGTCTCTTCTTCTAAACACACCTATCAGAGACCGTTTGTTAGAATTGTTTCTCGTTGACATTAACAATAGACTTTTCCTCCATGGAAGTCAGTCAGAATTAAGAATAGTGTTATCTGTCTAAGAAACCCAGTTTCAGCAAAGCTCTGTGAGAGCTGTGCAAAGACAGAGTGATTCTGGTTTTTCCCCCTTGGGATATTCTCAGGAGCTAATGAGGAAAGCAGTTTGTATTTAGTTCAGATTAACTAGAAATCAAGAGTATTAAATCTCAAGGATTTACCAGGTGTGACCAAGTGGAAATGGAGCTTTTGTTCGGCTTAAGCACCTTCAAAATCTGGGCAGAGGGATGAGCCGGTTCATGTTTTTCTTGCGTTTTCCAGGATACTAATCTGCCTGAAATCTCAAGCTAAGAGAGAGACACTCTGCTACCTCTTCTGAAAGCAGCAGGACAGAAGGCACAGCTCCAGGAGCTGGGGGAAGGGGGATGGGAGCATAGGTGGTTTGAAAACAGACAACCTGTGTGTCCTCTGAGCTAGGGCTGGTCATCATAGAGCAGATCTTCTCCCCCTTAGCCCCTGCAGCAGGTCAGCATCCCCATACTGTTCTGTATTACAGGCCTGTCCCCTTGTACACCCCCACACCAGGATTTGTGAAAGGGAACAACGTAATGCCATTTACATCAGCCCCGTGCTGCTCCTATGCTTGGGGGTATTTTCCGTATGGCCTCTCTACTCAGCAGGACTCTGCAAGTCTTTTTTCAGAACCATCCTGGGGCAACAGACCCAGTTTGGAGAGGGTAGGGATTGCTGTTCGCTCTCGTTAAAGTGAATAAATGTCTCCTTCTTCAGTACAGGTGGTCTGCCCCTGCCCTTCATGCTTTCTGCTCTCTTTGAAATCCATTCACTGCCCCAGTTTCTCTCCCCTCCCCCCAGGCTGTTCTATGCCCTAGTAGAGCCCACCTTTCCTGAACCCAAGGGTAGCACCCTAACCTTTGGTCAATCTTTCCTGCTCAAAAGGCACGTGAGTTCAGAAGAGGAAAGTGTAGGGGAAAGGCGTAAGTGATATGTAGTAGGAAGTGAGATGCTCTAAATTACAGAGGTAGGTCAATGCTATGAGAACTGTGGAAGTGTCTACACTTAAAATTCACTCCTGCTGACCTAACAGCCTCTCTGCACCAATGGAAGAGCTCCGCCTCCATGAGCCATGTAGAATCGCGGTGGATGTAGCGAAGTCGGCACAGCATCAGTGTAGACACTGCGTTGTTTATGCTGACAGTTCCTGGCTTCCAGGAGCTAGCCTGCAGTGCCCCACACTGACCGTACAATCAATACAAGCTCTCCTGGTGAAGACGTATGCTGCCGACACAAGGCCCAAAGTGCAGACAAGCACAAGTGATGTAGTCACTGTGGTGACTGCTGATGTAAGTTAGGTTGACTTCATTTTGTAGTATAGACATGACCTGAGAGGAAGATGGAAGTACCTGGAGAATGGAACAGAAAGAAAGGAGCATTCCTCTTGTTTGACTAGTTCCGTACAGACTCAGGAGAGAAAACCATCTTCTGAATGGCTCCAAGAACATGTTGGTCATGGCATCAGATGTGCAGCTCTGACAGGTTTCAGTATGGTTTAGTCTTTGGCAAAATCTTCTGCCTGTATATTTTGAGGAGATGAAACTGAGACTGGCTCAGCTATTCACCTGTCAGTTCCTCTTTGCAAATGGCTGCTAATCCCATACAACATGTACTTTCTTCACTCTGGGGGAAGCAGAGAAGGTAAATGTGATAATACTGCACCTTCTGCCTGTGACCGTGCTGGCATGGCAGGGTGGAGTTGGTGAGGAGAGATGCAGAGCTGAGTGAAATCTGAACACAAGCCAAGCTTTCCTGGAAGTACACACTATCAACTTAAGTGTAAGAGTTTTATATCAGTGAGAAGGGTGCAAAATGAAGGAGCAGAAGCCACTTTTTTTTAAAAAAAAGTCCTTGCAATCCTGCTTCTTTCTGAACAGTTTTCCATAGAGAGAACTCTTTATTATGAACCAATTCTGCAAAAGTTCAATATGGTCAGTAGGGAAAGGTGAGACGATATCAGGTTCTGATTAAGAATAACTTAGGTCAAAGCTGTCAACAGACACACGACAACAGCTAAAGCCATTTCCTTTTATGGACCCTCCAACACAATGAATGTCACTGCCGAAAATATGCGTGGATTGAATTTCTATTTATAAAATAGCAAGACGGGCCAGGACTAAGAGGAGCTATATTTACTGACGGGAACAGAAGCACTTCTGAGGATGGCCAGAGCACTGTAGAGCTTCTGAAGTCAGCCAAAACTTTTTTGAGGGTGGACAGAAGCTTTTTGGAAGCTCTGAAAGCTGCCTAAACCCTTTTGGAACTGTTCTACTGTACCGAGGCCACACAGGCATGACGGAAGAAATGAAGTGGATGGGTGTGATGAGAAGAGACAAAAGGGTGTTTAGAAGACAACTAAATTGAAGATAAGCTTTGGGCTGTTTCTGGTGTATGATGATAAAGGCCTCCTTCCAGTCAAAGTGAGCAAGAACTGGGGGGAGGGAGGAATTGAGGAGGTTGGGGTGTAGTTACTCTTGCACATGGCCAGGAGACCCTGCAAAGTGAGGCAGATGCTTGAAAGGTGTGAACGGTGTTTCTCTGCTTCTGCCAGTTATCCACCAAGAACGGAGCCTGTAGCCAGTTTCAACCAAATGAATGTCTGGTCTGAAATATGAGAAGGGGAGTTGCCTCTCCGTAACTCAGTGCTGGGAAGTCTCTTCATCTCACTATTCCAAGCAGATCGAGTGTGTGTATTGCTGACTAAACACCAGTGACATTGTGCATTGCCAACGAGGGGCAAGGTTTTGGAAAGTCCTGGTAGCACCAGTCTCTGCCAGATTAGATGACCATGGGTTAGAGGGTTGCTGTGGCCTTCCTCTTCTCCCCAACCCCATGGAGCACTGCATGGGGTAGGAACATTAAGTGAGTTTAATGCTGTTAAACTTTGCCAGGTAGGCAGCTGTCAGCTGAGAAGACTAGCGTCCATTCTAGCCACATTGCTGGTTCAGCATGGGCAGCTACAATGGATGCTTGCCCCATGCTGATCTGCCAGACTGTTTCAGTCCAGAGCCCTGGGGGTGAAAAAAAGAGTTAACTATCCAGGGCCCAGCCAGATCCTGGTCTGGAGGCTGAGACATCATCAAGGGGAACAAATAAAGTTTCTGTCTTCCTATCAACTTTGACTTCTTATCCCCTTGGAACTCACCCAGTCCCCTTCCTTCCATGTGTATCAGGTCTTAGCCATGCATCAACCTTGGGGCATGCAAGAATCTGGGTGACGACTGGCTGTCAGAATAGATTGCTCCATGGGATGAAACAAAAAAACCCCCAACACCCCCCCAAAAACAAACCCCAAAACTCCCTCCACCGCTGTTCCCAGTAATTTGAAGTTCCTTTTATTTTACACTGTCGCTCTTTGTCCTATATCCTCTTGTAAATCTGACTCTGATCTATCATTTCATCCATCTCCACAGATATCAGAGAGCTCTTTAATGCAGCAAACTCAGTGGTAGGGGAGAAACCTTGCCTTAAAATTGTTGCTGTGGGAAGTGGAGGGTTTATGAAAGAAAAATCAAATATCTGTAAATGATGAGTCAGTGAACTGTTGTTGGTGTTTCCTGGGAAATAGCTGAGGTTGTTCTTTTCTCTCTTTCCTTTGGAATCCTGAGTTGCCATGGTAATGACTTCAGAGAGATTTTATTCTGCAATGTTTCTAGCAGCTGAGCACTTTGCATCCTCTTCTAAATACACAATAGGCAGAATCATTTGGATCAGAAGGAACCTTTTGGCAGATTATCCCCATCTATCCCTTACATTGTGGCAGAACTGATTTTGTTATTGTTAGTGGATATGGCTCAAATCCTCTTTGGAGCTTTCTGCCCTTTGTTCGAATGTCCATGGAGGAAGGGAGGAGGCCAGGACGGGGGAGAAATGAAGTTCAGACTGGGTAATTCCTACCGCTATCATCTCTGTGTTAACTCTCTGTGTGGGAAATTAAAAGGGGGTGAACTCAGGAGAATTTCACTGATCCTCAACTGTACCCACTGTATAGACACTTGGCATTTACTGGTATAACTCTCATGTCAGCAAACTAAAGCCCTCCAGCAAATATGCACATACATACTATCCTGAAGGGTGCTACAGAAAACCCCAAGGGTATGTCTACACAGCACAGTTAATCCAAGCTTTTTTCCAGCCCCCCTGCCATCCAGACAAAACAGCCTCTGGCCTGTGTTTGGAGGCACTTTAAGTGGGGCTGGCACCTGTCCACTTTGAAATTAGAAGGTAGGGTACTAAACCATGGGAATGCTGATAGTCCTCCACTGCCCTTCCTGTGTCTCCCCACGCCCCTCATGGACAGAGAAGTTCTCCTACAGCTGACTGGGAAAGAATCATAAGTCATGTCAGCACAAAGAATCATGGGACGCACTTCCAGACAAATAAAAACACAGACAATTGTAGAATCAGTGAGGACACAGTCGCGTGAGGGAGCAGGCAGGACACACTTCCTTGGGCTAGCACCTAAACATGGGTGCCAGTCATTCAGCTTCCCAGTGCAGGCAAGCTAAAAAGGTGACGTGGGGAAACCACTGTGGAGAGCCGGGGTGTGGACATGCAATAGAGACATAGCCTAAGAGGAGAAAACTCAGACCTGAACTTTGCCACCTTAACTTGCCCTTAGCCACGACAAATTAGAGATATCACATGACAGTGGGAATTCATATGATGAAGATGCGCGAGTTATTCCTTGTGCTCTCTAAGGCAGGAGTCCTCCATGATGCTCCGAACCCTTCTATGTAGATTTCTGAAGTGGTAGGGTCTGTCTGAGGAGTCCATGAAACATTTTCTTGTTGTTTGCACTTAGAGGCCTTAGCTGAGAGTGGGGGCCCTATTGTGGAAGATGCTGGATGGACACAGAGCAAGAGACACTCCCTGCCTGGGAAACGTTATATCCAGTGCTTTTTTTTGTTTAAAAAAAAAAAGTGCCGGTACTAGGGTTTTGTCAAGCAAAAAAAAAAAAAGGTGCCTGGGAGGTCGGGGCCGAAATGCGGTCACGGCCCCTTTAATTGCCACGTGTACCGAGCAGGCTTCTGTCCGGTGCAGTGTGAGTGCTCCCAGGGCCAGCTGGGGGCTACACCGGAGGAAAGCAGCAAGTGCTGCCAAAAAAAGGTGACGGTACGCTGTACCAGTGCATACCGTCACAAAAAAAGCACTGGTTATATCTAATCTAAATGAGTAAGACAGACAATAATTATTCCCATTTTACAGACAGACAAACAGAAGCACAGAGAGGTGAAATGACTTGTCCTGGGTCACCCAGGAAGGCTTTGACAGAAGTGGGACATTTTCTGAGCGCCAGTCCAGTGTCTTCTTAACCGCAAACCCATCCTTCCTACAGCCTATTCCCATCACATGCAGAGACAGTCACTCTCACTCTCCTATGTGTAGTGTGCCCACTGTATTTTGCTAGAACTCATGGCCCTTGTGATGCTTCCCAAGAGTACACAGGGTTGTGTGGCACCTCACCACCACTTTTTGCACTAAGCAGTCTTGTTTGTGCTGGCCATGGCTAAGCTTCTTGACTCCACCAGCCTTGGACAACACAAGCATTGCCTTCCAGGCCCCGCGGGCCTTGCTTTCTGTGCAGGTTAGCGATAAGCACCATCCATCTCTGAGCATCTTGGGGCATCTCCCTGGAGTGCTCAGCCTCCTCTCCAGTGAACACCTGCAGAGCTCTTAGATGGTCTATTCCCCAAGGAACAGCTCAGAATAGTGACTAAGAGTATGTCTACACTAGCCCCCTAGATCGATCTAGGGAGGCTAATGAGGGCAACCGAAATTGCAAATGAAGCGTGGGATTTAAATATCCCGCGCTTGATTTGCATGTTCCAGGCCAGTCTCCATTTTTAGAAATTGACTAGCCCGAAGTAACTGCCCGCGTCTACACGCAGCAGTGAAACAGGATTCTGAAATAAAGCCCTAAATCGAATTAGCTGGTATTCCTCCTGCAATGAGGTTTACCAGCTAATTCGATTTAGGGCTTTATTTCGGAATCCCGTTTCACTGCCGCATGTAGACACGGGCAGTTACTTCGGGCTAGTCAATTTCTAAAATGGCGACCGGCTGGGAACATGCAAATCAAGCGCGGGATATTTAAATCCCGCACTTCTTTGCAATTTCAGTCGCCCTCATTAGCCTCCCTAGATAGATCTAGGGGGCTAGTGTAGACATACCCTAACAGTACGTCTACACTGCCAGGCTATTTCGGGATACCTTCAGTATCCTGAAATAGCTACCCTGTGTCTACACAAGCCACCTGTTATTTTGAAATATTTTTTGAAATAATGGGCACGCTGTTTTTTGAAATAATGGGCATGCTGTTTTGCCCTTGTTGCACGAGGATTAAGGGATGGCTCGAAATAGCACTTTATTTCGAAATCTGGCGTCATGTAGACATACCACATTTCATTTCAAAATAAAATCAAAATAAGATATGCAATTTGCATAGCGCAAATTGCATATCTTATTTCAAGTTTAGGGTGTAGTGTAGATGCACCCTAAGATTCAACTCAGGATCACGGCTCCACTTGACACGTGGCACTAAGATAGATCTAGGTATGTATTTATAATGAAAACAAGAAAAAATTTCAGAGGGGTAGCCATGTTAGTCTGTAACTTTAAAAACAATTTTCCCTCTCCCTTCTTTTACTGTTTAAATTGTGAGCATCCTCCCTTTTTTCTTCACTCAAGCTCATCTGAAGAAGTGGGTTTTGCCCACAAAAGCTCATGATACTATATATATATTTGTTAGTCTCTGAAGTGCCACGGGACTACACGTTGTTTTTAAAGAAAAAAATTGTTATCAAAGGACAGCGATTCAAGTGACAGGAAGTAAGAATATTGGAAACAAATGGTTATGTATAAACCAAAATCATAGCTTGCTTTCTAGAGCCTAAACTTAATGCATAAGGCATTTGCATGTCTTCTACAAGATAGGTTGTGCCAAGTTCTTTTCCTAGCTTTCAACCAGGATGGTTGATTCCCACACCACTCCCTGTTCACCCAATCAAGGAATCTCGTCACCACAGACAGAAGGATTCCAGAGCATCTCTCGGCACCCCCAAATACACCAGAACTGATCTTTGATCTTCCCTTGTAAACAAGCTCTTTTCCCTGCGCTCTGCCCCTGTTATTTACCTCTTCCTGTTTATTTTCTACTGTAGTCTTCACAAGCCCTTCATTAACATTTGACTTAGTGTGCTAATAGACTTCTGTTGTAAGATGCACAATACACAGTGGCCTGCCCATGAGAGATGCCCCACCTCCTGTCAGAAGAAGATTGTCTTGATGCACACTGCTTTTGAGTGACTTGCCTCTAATGCACGTGGCCTAGAAAACATCATATTCAGCCTATCTACAGAATTCTTCCCATACTTCCAATGATTATGAGGAACAGTGCAACACGCTTCATTAGACACTCAACATTACATTCTTCTGGTGAATCCAGGGGATCCCTGTACCCCTATTTTGACCCTGTGCTCACTGCCAGTTGGCATCAAGAGATTTTTGAGTCACAGCTCTCTCTTCAGGAGGCTCCATCTTGACTGACAGTAACTGATCCAATCCAGGGAGATGAGATGTCTTTGAACCACAAGGCGTGCTTTTGACTGCTGCTTTCATAGACCTTTTGATCTAGGCTTGAGAGAGCCTAGATTTGGATGAAGCTCATGTTTCACTTGTTCCTCTCCAGTTGCCCCAGTTACTTGGCTCTGCTGTGATTCCCAATAACATGCACAGTTTGAAATCAGTAAGCAGGGCCCAGTAAGTTTCTTCCGTGTGCAGCAAGAGAGGCTTCATCCCTCTAATTCTGCTTATTGGGGGGAAAAAATAAATGAGTTCATCTCAGTGTGTTCCAGACACAATATACCCTCTAGAGTTCACCCTTCCCCGCAGGCTTGGAGCTCTGAGCTGATAAGTTTGCGCTCTTCTAGGACCAGAGCCAGCACAGCAGAAATCGTTTCCTTACAGTCACAGTAGTTGACCCGAATGGCTCGATCCTTAACAGCCATGATAAGATCTCATTGATGCTCACCAATAGTCCCCTCTGCAGGAGGCTTGAAATATCTCTGTTTAATTATCTGCGTGGCCTTTGTGAGACACATGGTGCTGTCTTTCCCCATCCTATGTGCAGCCAGAGCATGGCAACGCACCCCTTCATATGTCCGCAAATGGACCTGTGGCAGACCAAAGGCTGCAGTAGTTTGATGGAGGGCAGATATACTGGCAGTTGGGTGACCAAGTTCCTGTTCCCTGAACAGGCTGCCAGAGACAGCTGCCAGCAATTAAGTGAGGCAAGTACCTGGGACTTTTTAAGAGCCGGCCTGCAGCAGCAGGCTAGTGGGACACCTGCATCCAGTTAGGCCCTGCTGGTCCATTATAAAAGGTTTCCCCTCAGGCAAGGAGGGAGAAAGGAGAAGAGAGACTGTGAGTGGCAAGTGTGAGGATAAGGGCAAGAGCCCCCGCTAGTAGCTGCTACTTAGGGTCCCTGGGCTGGAACCCCGAGTAAGTGGGTGGGACCAAGTTTCCCCCAACCCTCCCCATGCCCGGTGGGCTGCCACCAGGGAAAATGGGACTTTTGGACCGTGGAAGGGTTTTTCCCTCCAAGCTAGTGATTGGCCAATGATGAAAAGAGCTCATTAAGCGGGGAACCCTCGCCTCTAACGGAACTGAGAAGCAGTGGGAGGGCCACCGTGAGTCTCTGAGGCATCTTAAAATCCAGCAGGAAGCACAGGACTCAGGGGACACTACTAGAGCTTTGCCACAGATCATAGTGCACATGCAAACACACCATTCATAGCACTGGATGCATCCAGGACAATCTCACAGATTCTCAACAGCTATAGAACCTGTAAGACTGGGTGCCCTGAAAACAGAATTTCATATTCATCAAACCCTCTGCTAAAATCTGGTCCACAGCAGTTGATTTTTCATTTGAATCACACTTAGGTCTCACTCTTTCAAGGTGCTTGTGGTTTAATCATAGGCAGCTTACCTTTTAATTAGTTGCTGTTGCCTCCAATGAGAGAATTAGCAAAATCTTCTCTGAAGGAAGGATCTCAATCCATAACAGATGCATTTTAATCTAGCTGGTGGACAGGTGGTATTATGCTGCAGGAGAGGCTCTTGCTTTGCGTTAAGAAGTATCATAAACCAAATAAATATTGTGTTATCCAAAATCAGCAGTTCTCTGCAAAATCCAGATCAGTTGAAACAAATTCTCTTGTTTCTGATGGTGTGGGGAAGAACAACTTGATCTTGGATGTACAACATCTTTTCCCACTTGGCAGTATATCTTAGGAAGTGGTTCTTTGTCAGGAATATTTGTCTATCCCGGGTATATTATGTCTGTATCGCTAAAGAGAGCACTCAACGTGTTCATCATCTGCATTGCAATTAAAGTTTGGATTGCAGCACATGTAGCGATATCTCTACAGGCTTCAACCTAGCAAGTTGTGAGTACCAATAGCAGTGAAGATACAGCATCACCAGGGTCCCAGTGAATTGGTGTAGCCTCCTCTGCAGTTTGTGCTGCTGCAGCTCATTGTATTGGTTGTAATGTTGAAGGTATAGACAGCTCACCCAATAGCATCCACTAGGCCAGGATCAAAGGCAAGAGTCTGAACCAAGCTGGGGCAAAAGACGAGGCCTGTAGTTATAGCAAGGCAGCATCTGCATCATTGCTTAGGCCACATCTTCACTTGCCAGAAGATCGACACTCTGATGATTGATCCTCCGGTGTTCGATTTAGTGGGTCTAGTAAAGACCCACTAAATAGAACGCTGAGGGTGCCCACATTGGTGCCAGTACTCCTTGCTCTCATAAGGAGGGAGTAAGGGAAGTCGACAGGAGCATTTCTCCCATCAACCTCGCACTGTGGAGCGGCCCCTGAAAATCGGGTGCAAGGTACGTTGATTCCAAGTTGTGTGTCTTGCATCGATTTTCTCCTCCAGCATAGACCTGGCCTTAGATGTCTCCTTGGGGCAACTTCCTGGATTAAACAGTTGATATGGACCAATTAGGCAGCCACAGAGTTTTGTCACTCTGGCTGATACTTTGGCTGATACTTCCTGCAGTGCCTAACCCTCCAGTAATTGTTGGATGCTCCTCTGCTTGGCTCTCTGCAAGTGACTTGTCGGCATCTACCACTTAGGATCCTATAACTCTGGGCTCTAGCTTTGCAAATCCTTACATGGCATTTTCACTAGCTAGCTGAGGAGTGTCTGTGTGTGCAGCAGTCACACCTTTGACTGCAATGTAGATATAACCTGTGGCCAGAGAATCTTCGGAAAGTCACATTTTTGTATATCTCTCTTCTTGGAAACAGGACCACTGAGATTGTTAAAACTGCCTGTGGGGATTTGAACCTCCAGTTAGGAATGACAGGTCCAAATCCCCCTAGGCAGCTTTGACAGGCTGAGGCCACGTGTACTTTGTTTACCAGGATGTGGTTAATCCGGTGCTCCTGAAAGGGAGGCGGAATGGAAAGCACTACAGACTGAATGTGGTGGTTTTTCGTTGAAAGTGGCTTGGACTCCGTTCATGTTGGCCATGGGACAGCCATGATGGGATTCAGAGGAAGGGGAAATACGATGGATTTATTTTTTCTTCAGGTATTGTTCACTGAGCGCGGGAGACAAACCCTCTGCCACAGAATGGATGCAGGTATGAGGGATACCGAGCTGCCTGCATCTGTACTGCCCATCCTCATCCACCTCCCCTAAAAGAGCTTGGACTTAAGAGAAACCAAAGAGCCCACTTATGAGCGTTGTGGGCTACAGCATGACACCTTTGCTCTTCAGAATGCAGGAAGCAGGTTATTTTCAAATCTCATGTTGAATGGCTTTCCTGCCTGGTAAACAAGAGAAGCCACCTGTATTTCCCACTTCAGCTCCCAGACCATCGTTCTGGCAACAGCACGATTCTCCCACCGCTTGAACTCTAGCCAGAGCAGTGACACCAATTACAGATTTTTGGTTACCTCAGGATGTTGCTTTCTGAGATAATTTATAACAGCATCTGTCAGGTGAAGCTCTTCTGAGCTCTGGCTGATTATTAACAGTGTTTTCCGGTCCTTCCAGCAATGATGGGGAGACTGGCTGATTCCCGCTGACAGGTCCCTTTACTTGTCTCTCATCTTACCAGGGTTAAAGCTGCTCAGGGCAGTCATAAACAAAGTATCAGTGTCCGGGACATGTTGGGATTAGATACAACCCAGAGCAGGTGCTTTTAATGGCTTACTTTATGAACGCCTCTCAAGTGAGGAATGCAGCCTCTCCTGTCTGCCTCTGTTTACATTGCTGTTACTCTTAAGAAAGGTATTGGGGTTGGATGGAGAGTGAAAGAACTCAAGGGAGTTAGGTGCCCCCATCCCATTGAATTTCAGTGGGAGTTTGAAGCGTAAGCCCCTAAACTCTGAGAAATCCCAGAGAGAAATTCTACTGACATATCTGCCTTTGGCTCATGGCATGACCTGGGATAATCATATAGTCTCATGGTGTCTTAGACTAAGTCTACGCTGGCACTTTACAGCAGGTGTGTGAAAAAACACCCCACCCACCAAGCTCAGCAAGATACAGGGCTGTAAAGTGCCAGTGTGAACCAGGCCACAGCACTGGGATCTGGGATCCTAGTGCTATTAGCTACTCCCCTCATGCTCACATAGAGCACTGGGAGTGCTCTTACTAGCATTCGTGCTTTGGCCACACTGACAGTTTAAAGTGCTGCCGCGGCTGCGCTTTAAACTTAAGTGTTCGCAAAGCCTCAGTTTTTCCATCTGTAAAATGGGAATGGTACGTGTGCCCCCTAGCAGATGAAAGGCACAAACCAAGTGCAAAGTGTTATTAATTTTTTTTGTGATTAATCTTAGATCACCTCCTTTACTGGCTGCATTTTTAATGTATCTTCCTGTATTCTCCAGGAATGACTATCTCAACTATGAGAGAGAGAGCCAGGTTCTAGCCTGGTTCATGACCATCAACAGAGTGAACTGAGTTGTCCTTGCAGGGCCAGATTTTTTTCTCTCAGATATACATGGGCAACCCTATTCAGCAGACACATTAACCATTTTTTTAAGGCAATAGGTTAGCACAGATGTAGCTGATGGCAGAATGTGGCCTGTAGGCTTCAAATTACAGGTGATGATGCATGTGGAGGAAAGATTCCAAGAATACATTTCTTTGCATGGTAAAATAGCTGCCATAATAATAATAATAAAAAAGCACAGACTGCCTCTGAGCTCCTTCAGTTATGAATGAATTGGCAGTTTTCAGGACAAGTTCAGGCTTTTGAAATTGTCCTGAGGTGGCATTTGACATACTAGTTCTCAGTCGATTTATGCTTTTGTGTGTGTGTTCCAGGACATAGATCATTTTAAACCAAGAGTGCGTTTAATAGTGTGAGTTAAAGCAGTTTTAGTTCAACTCAAGAGCAGCAAGAAAAGTCATATCAAATTCTAGCCCCGGGATTTAATTACTAATGAGAGTGACACATCAAGATGAGAACCAATAAATAACTGTTTGTTTTCTTTCCCTGTGGTTTCTGTTCAGCATGTTTAAATCTTTTGCCTTCCACCCTTTTTGTTCTTGGGGGGGGGGGGGGGGAAATATTTTCTAAGATCTGGCCTTTTTTGTGAACTGAGTGCTGTTAATGTCATGAAGGGAATCAAAAGCACTTTGAAGTGGCTGAAGAATCCTCAGTGCCCAAACAATATCAGCTAAGCATACCCAGTAATTCCTTTCCATAACATTTTTTTTTTTACACAGCCATTTCCCCAATCACTTGATAGGGATTTAGCTTTGTCATAACAAACGCCTGCCAACGTCAAGGTAAGTCCATAAGGATTACATTCTGATATCGGAAGGATTTTGGTCCAAGTTTACGGAGTAAATATTATGCCAGAAGGGAGGAAGGCAAAGTGAAATATGAGATTCAGCGTCATTGGTGGAATTTAAACATTGAGAAACAAAGAAAGGGAATTAAATGTGAAAAATCGTTTTGTCTGTCTAATCTGTGTATTTATAAAGCCCCCATTCACTGTGGTATCTTGGTGCATGGAGACACAAATGATTGCAAGTTACCACATTTTGTGGGAAGGCTATGGTGACGTACTTAAACCATCTCTGTTTGCCTAGGTATGGCAACACGTATGTTCCTGTCTTGCATAGTTTCAGAAAAGTGACAACTCTTCTTATATGTATAGCCCTGCAATACTTGCCACAGTGGTACCAGGTCACAGATTAAATTGCCAACTAATTTTAGGATATTCCTCTTCTTATTTTGTCAGCTGTAAAGTTGCTTAAATTTAACGTGCTTATTGATCGGGTGCTAAATCAAGAGAATGAGAGTCAGAGCACCCAGTTTCTATTTCTAGTTCTGCTATTGAGTCACTGTGTGACCTTAAATAATTCACTCTGTCCCTTTGTGCCTCAGTTTACTCTTCTGTAATATATTTACCATAATTGGTGCCGAGCTCAAATGGGTGTCAAGAGACTTAACTAGTGTTTGTAAACTGCTTTGAGACCCCTGGGTGAAAGTCATTAGAGAAGCTCAAAGTATTATATGCAGGTCTGGTAGCACTGCCTATTATTAAGGTTGTCTGACACTTCCCATGGTAAGACCCTGTTTCCAGTTGCTTATATCTTTGCCTAATCTCTGTAGAATGTAGGTGTAGAGTAAGATTTTCAGAAGTGTCTAGTTGGTTTTGGGATATCTCTGTTTGAGTCACCTTAAAGGCATGTGATTTTTCACAGTGAGGATGCTCAGCAGTTTCTGGAAGGCAGGTTTCTTTGAGGCATCTCAATTTTGGCATCTGCAGTCACTAATCACATTTGAAAATCTCAGCTTTAGTCTTTACGTAAGATTAAGATACCTAGTAAATTAAAGAATTGACTCATAATTGCTATTTGTGGGCCAGTCTTATTTGCCCCGCCACATAGGATAATCTGTGTGTGAGTAATAGATAATGCTCAATCACTCTATTGGACAGAGTTACAAATGGTTCCTCCTGTGACAGTAGCAATCAATCAAATGCACACGGTATATGAAGGATTGTTGCACCAGTCAAAGTGACCACGGTTGATGGCATCATGCCAGGCATGAACATAATGATGCTTTAGTTAACGTGGATTTAATGGGTGGATTTACCTCTATAATGGGTGCTTTATCTTACACTGTCCTGTTGGAGTTTTTCCATGTGCTATCTTGCTCTTTTACTCACTTGGCTGTAAATCACACTCTTAGTGACATGCATTTTACATCCTCCTGTAATTGGCCCTCATCTATTTTCTGGTCTAAATCTGAGCACCTCTAGAGAATAGATCTGTGCCATGTAACTTACTTGTCCCCTCTCCCCTCTTGTTCTTAATCCTAGCCTGAAGAACTCACCAATGCCCTGGAGATCAGCAACATTGTCTTCACAAGCCTCTTTGCCCTGGAGATGCTGCTAAAAGTCCTTGTGTATGGTCCATTTGGCTACATCAAAAATCCATACAACATCTTTGATGGGATCATTGTAGTGATCAGGTACCAGCATGGTGTTCTGCTTACAAGGGTTTCAAGGCTGTTGAATGAGAACAGAGGATAATGGATAGAAAGGCCTTTCTGAGTCACTTAGGCCCCTGTGATCTTATGTTAGCTTTTGTATCCCACAGTGTTGTTTCCCAATCTTCTGAAAACTTGCTGTAGCAGCCCACCTTATTCCTGTCTTTGGTGGTTCATTATATAGACAGCTAGCCTCAGTATGATGTCCCTTTGCTGAAGTTTTCCCTGTACTAAGCCATGCCTTTTTGTGATACCTCATTCAGAGCCTTATTTAATAGCATGTATCCTTTCTGTCTCCTCATATCTAGGCCTACTTCTGATTTTCATATTCCTATTCCACACCTCAAAATACATAGCCACATCTCAGACTATTGGGCATCATTAATATCATGAATTTGAATCCTTGGATTCTTATTTTCACCTTCTGTAAGAATCCTAATGGCCCTTTACTGGTTTCCTATGCAACGTTAATTAACTTGCTATGACACATTTAATCATCTCCTGTATATTATCAAACATGCCTGTAGACAAATGACCACCCACACCCCTACATGGCATGACTTGCTTTGTGTGGTTTTGACTGCTTGGTTTTGATTTTGTTTGGTTGGTTTTTTTTAGAGGGAGCCCCAAGCAAAAAAATCTTGGATCCAAGCACCTCTAGATAGAGGGGAAGTTTAGATGTGAACTCTTCAGTTGACATATGTTTTGTTGCTTCTCTGTGCCCACTCCCTTTTAGGCACATGCAGACACTGTAACTGCATGCAGACGCACTCAGTGATTTGCTGGCATATTTTTCGCATGCTCTAGTGGGACTCCACTGTTTGCAAATCTGACACTTAATTCAGGTATCAGAAGGAAATGTCAGTACTCTACCTCCCTGCCTGTCATCCCTACTTCAGACCCCGGTTTTCTTTGAGCTTCCCCAGCATTGAGAACGGATCTTTCCTTTCACTTCTCTGTCCCATTCTCTCGTCTCTGCCTACAGGCATTTATGTTTAGTGTTTCCTTTTCCATACAGTGTCCCTTGCCGTAAATCTCTTTCTTTCCTTAGCGTCTGGGAGATAGTGGGACAGCAAGGCGGGGGCCTGTCAGTCCTGCGGACATTCCGTCTCATGCGAGTCCTGAAGTTGGTCCGCTTCATGCCTGCCCTCCAGCGCCAGCTAGTGGTCCTTATGAAGACCATGGACAATGTGGCCACCTTCTGCATGTTACTGATGCTTTTCATCTTCATCTTCAGGTGAGTACATGGCAAGGACTCGGATTTCCTTGAATGCCCTGTTCATGCTCTGTGCTTTAAGTTTCAAGGCCAGTGACTAGATGAGAATGGGAAGGAAATCCATAGGTTTCCTGATTGCTCAAAATCTTGAAGTGAACTGCTGAAAGAGAAACAAAGTATTCTCCACTGATCTGAAGGGGAACTGGTATGGGCAGACCACCATCTGGCCTTAGGCATCCTGCACTTGCTAGAACCTTGCAGTTCTTGCCAAATGTCACGTCTGTATTTTGTGAGGGTGTTCTTAAGGGAAATCCCTTCTGCTGGGTGATTCTTCCACAGGCATCACCCCAGGGTGGCAGACGTATGACATCTCATTCCTGATGCAGTGCAGAAGACAAGCTGAAAGCCTTACCCACAACACTGTCTTCCAAAGGGCAGAGATTGGAATTTCCTAGTATAATCCCGACCAAGTCAGTCTCATTCACACATGGTTCTTTTATCCCCTTTGCATTATTTCTTCGGCCTTCACCTGGCCTCTTCTCTCTGTCCAAAAGATTTGGGATTGGATCCACTGAAAATGTAAAGAGCCCTGAACTTTGGGGGTGTTGGAAATCCAAACCCAGGTCCAGATATTGAAAGTGACCCCTATTTTTATAATGAACTAAACCTACTCAAATTCCAGCCCCAGATGAGCCCCTCTCTAATATACAGGATGTAAGGCTGGCTTGACCCAAGCTATACTGATAGGAGAGTTGGCAGGAAGCAGACTAAGACTACATCTACACTGCAGCACTTTTCTGGGATTCCGGAGGTATCCCGGAAAAACAATGCTGTGTCCAAGGAGCGCGTCCACTTTTTCGGAAAAATTTTTGAAAAAGCGGACGTGCTTTTTCACCATCCCTGTAAACCTTGCTTAACGAGGAAGAAGGGATGTGTCAAAAGAGGACTTTTTTCCAAAATTTGGCGCCGTGTAGACGCGCCATATTTCAGAAAAGCCTCTTTCGACAGTAAAGCAGAAAAAGATACGCAATTTGCATACTGCAAATTGCATTTCTTTTTCCGATTTATCTTTGCAGTGTAGACCTAGCCTAAATCTTTCTTTCCTCCATGGAGGGAAGTGTTGCTCCTGATAACTGGGCAGACAGTATCCCGAGACACAGAGGGCCACGACTTCACACTGCTTCCTTAACATCATCTTCAAACCAGTCTTGGCTTCTTTTTATACTCAGTATTCTGGGGATGCATCTCTTTGGCTGTAAGTTTGCTTCAGAGCGAGATGGAGACACCCTGCCGGACAGGAAGAACTTTGACTCCTTGCTGTGGGCCATTGTCACAGTTTTCCAGGTAACAACAGCAAGAACTCCTTACCAAGTGCACACTCTGGGGCTGCAAGGGAGCTTTCTAAAAAGCATTCCAGAGCTCAATAAAACTAACAGTTGAGGGGGAGAAAAACCAAAAAAGCATCAACAGTTGGGGGAGGAAGAAACATTTTCTAATGCTGCAAGACAACTAATGGTGTGATCGGGCGAAAGGGAAGCTCCAGGAGATGCCAAAAGCTGTGGAGGAGAAGGCTCTTGCAGGAGCAGTGGTGAGACTGTGAGGCATTACAAACGTGAAATTTGTGTGAGTAAAGGAGGGGTCTGCAGGCAAGGCTGGCACAGGTCCAACAAAGGCTTCCTAGCAAGACAGCCAGCCTGGAGTCATTTTTCGGTAGTGAGGAAAATCTGCTTTATGGCAATAATTTGTACTTCTCATGTATTGCTCTTAGCAAATCTGGACTGTCTTTGGCGGATCTTTATCTGTCTTTGCAGACAGAAGGGAGTTCCAGGGCATGCCACACAGCAGTCTTTTAAGGCGCTATGTGAACCTTGGTATCAACTGGAGTTCCATGCACAGGGTGGATTAGAGTGCAGGGGAGGGAGAAGTTAGGAGAATCAGGTGCAATCCTTGTCATTGCTCTGATTCAGTGGGCGACCTGAGCCAAGTAACAATCTTTCTCTGCCTGTCTGGAACACGAGTGTACTCCCCTCCATTGCAGGCCGGTTGAGACGCAGAATAGCAGAATACAATTGTACAGCATTTTAGTATTCCATATTATCAGTGTGCGGTGTTCCCCAAGAATAGGGTGTTTGCCTGTTTAAGGCTGAAGACATGCAGCTCTGCCCACCGGGTGCATAAATAAGAACCATGGGTGTCCCTAATCATGGGACCAGAATGCTGGGTTCATAGGGAATGTGCTGGGCTGTTGTGATGTTCCTTTGTGCTCATGGTGCCTTTTTGCTACAGATTTTGACTCAGGAAGACTGGAACAAGGTCCTCTACAATGGCATGGCATCTACCTCTTCCTGGGCTGCTCTTTACTTCATCGCTCTCATGACGTTTGGGAATTACGTTCTCTTTAATCTCTTGGTGGCCATCCTGGTGGAAGGTTTCCAGACTGAGGTAAAACCCTACAGAGCTCCCCTCTTTACCTCTTTGTTTCCAGAGCAGGGGAGGGCCTAGAACCAGCATCCCTCTGGATTTCAGATTTACAAAAGGGAAAACTGATTCAATGGAACAAAGAGAGGAGAAAAAAAATAACTCTCTTTTTTTTGTGTGTGTGTGTCTATGACCAAGTGCTATAAACCATCCTGTGTAACAGCATAAATGAAAAGCTTTGTTAGCATTACTATAATGGCAAGGATTCCGCTGTGTGTCAATCATTGCTGATGGAATAAAATGCTCTGGGAATATCTATGTAGGGGGCATTGTTGTGTTCGGGAGCCAGATTAAAAGCCATCACTGTAAAGTGATGCAGGCTGGTGAGAGATTAGTGACATTAGCATCTTTTTTGATGGTCTGTGTTGTGCATCTCTTCCTGTTTGTGGCTCAGTGATACTTTTGTACATTTTTAATTTCATTGTTCCTAGGCTGTTGATTGATTCCCTGGGCTGGGGGCCTCCATTAAATATCCTCTACCTTCTGAAGCATCTATGGGAAGCCAGTGAAGAGGTCTTAGATCTAAACTTGAACTTGACCCCTGTGTCTTTCTAACTATGTGGGTCATAGTGAAAGAATAAAAAACAGACTCTCTAAAACTAGCAGCCAGCCAGGGCTGCCTATCAGCTAGGTCTCTACTGGCAAACAGAAGTAAAACAATAAAATGTCCATGAGGAAGGAGAAGGGAAACTTTTTGCTTTGCTGAAGGGATCAGGTAGGGAAGTACAAACCAACACTGTTCATCAGTATCTGGTAGTATAGGTTGTCATTTAAAGCAGTGTCTCAGCTGATGGATGTGAGTGTTGCGGGAATAATAAACATGGTTTGTCACCTCCCTATGGCATAATAATCCATCACACCATAACTAGCTATTCATATATCCTGATAGTTTTCATATTTTCCAAGTGCAGTTTAAGAGGATAATTTGTTAAATAGTTCTAGGATGAGGCTGTAGGTATGTGTGTTGTCATTTTGCCCTGGGTTAGTGTGCTATTTTTAATTGCCTATGATCATATCCAGCTCTCTGTAAGTTGTCTCCTCTGTCATGGAAAATGAAGTTAAGGTCATTGTCAGGTTCTTTTGAACAACAAAAGATTTCCTTTTAGGACGTAGCATGTGCTTTGCTTAAGTAAAAGTAAGCACGAAAAACAACAACTTGTCCTCTTGTTTGATGATTCTAGAATGGCCACCTGATTGAAATATCAGGAGAGTGCAAACCTGTTGTTTATTTGTTTTGAGGAAAATTAGTTTGACTCTAGATATTGGAATAGGGGGATCAGATTCTGCTCTTTATACCATTACTGTTAATCCAGAGTGACTGCATTAAAGATTTAGGGCCCAATTTAGAAAAATACTAACACACATGCTTAAATTTAAGTCAGTGGTATGTATACACATACCTGAAGTTCAGCGTATGCTAAAGTGCATCCCTGAATCAGAGACTTATACTGGTGTAACCGAGGCCAAAATCTGGCCTAGCATCTTAGTTCCAAATTCTGATGTTGGTTACACTTGTGTCACTCCTATTTAACTCCACTAATACTGATGAAGTGACTTCAAATTTACACCAGTGTCACTACAATTAGAATTTGGCCTTTTGTCTCTCAGAGTTTTTAAAAAATATTGTCCTTTCTTTACACTCCTCCCAACCAGTTGTAAAAAGTAGTTTTCTGCTAACATGAAATTTGGTAAACAAATCTGTCAGTTCAATTACAGATTTTCTTAGACAGGCAGGTAGGTAGGTAGGCTTGATGTTTTCTGGGTATTGTGAGCCAGATCCTGAACTGGTGTAAACTGGCATTACTCTACTGACTTCTGTAGAGCTATATTTCCTTACATCAGCTGAGGGTCTGCATTTATTCAGCTTTACAATCAAAAAAGTTTCCATTTCTTGCTATCAGTATCACACATACTTGTAAAGTAAAATTAGTTGAGATCTTCTCCCATTGTGAATAACAGCAAGCTTTTCTCTCTGGTGATCATTCCTGGGTCCTTAACCTTATATTCCTGGTTTATCTGGGGTGGGGAGGAGAATTAATATCATTGTCCTTCAGATTTCTTGTGCTGCTGCCGCCTTTATCTCTCCCATCCTTGAGTGCCTTTCTTCGAGCTGCAAACACCTTATTCATGTTAGTGCGTGCCTTTGCAGGCTTTTTGGTTGCTAAGCAGCAGGTATACATATGCAATTCAGAAACAAAAAGACACTGCTCCAAACTTTCAACAGAGACCCCTGTATTTTATTGTTACCTGGCTACTGCATGCAAAGGGCACATACAGGATTTTCTGCACCCTGGGTTTTTTTTCAGTGTGCATCCTGTGACGTACCCATAGCAGGTCTAAGGTGTGGAAGATGAGCTAGCTGTGTGACTCCATTTGATAGAACTATCAGGTCTCTGCCCTGGGGATCTATCTCTGAAACAAACAATGATTCCTGGTAAGAGAGCTTTTTTGTCAGACACAAAGCTCCTCTCCTGAGGGATTTCATGATAATGTTATCTCTGAAGCATATTCTTCCATTGGTAATCCTCTCAATTTCATGTTCTCCTTGGCTTCTCTTCTTGTCCCTGGCAATCCCTCAGTTGCTAGTTTGTCTCATCTCCCTTCTTTGTGCCTGTTGTTCTTTAATTCCACCTTTCCCATCACCAGGTGACCGAGGTTCAGTGAGAACAGGGTTGTCTATGCATGCAGAGCGCTGACGTGCTTTATATCCTAACAACGGTAAAAACCCAGAGTGTGTGGTGTAATATTGGCTAAATAGTCTGAGACAACAGAGCCTTGACTTCTCCTGGGGTTCAACAGAGGAAAATGATCAGTTTTCACTCATCAGTGATTTAGATTTTGTCCTGTAGTTTTGTCACATCATTTACTTTTTACATTCCAATCAGTTTCATTCTGATTATCCTTATGAAGGATAATTGTGTATGTTTAATCTTTTGCTAGGTTATTCATGTTTCTTTCTATTAGAATCAAATGTGATAATACTTTAAAATTACATGTACAACATATGCTTCTAACGATATTGCTATCCTGTTTGGATCCAAATTTTGATTTACTCTTTTTTTAAAATATTGTTCTAATCTATAGAGAGATGCAAAATCTAGTACCTCCTTGCCAAGAAATTAGCCCACTTGTCATAGCTGTAGTTGTGCAAATAATGGATTTTTCAATTAATTGAACATTTCAAAAAAAATCAGGAAAATTTGTTTTGGTTCAACAGTAATAATATTTTTTTAAATGTTAGGTGAATCAAAAAATAAAAAAAGTTTTTGGGACAAATAAACCTTTTACTTAGGCAACATTTTGTTGCCAAAAACTGCCTTTTGGCAACACAACAGTGAGAGCGTTTACACTCAGACTCTACTTTTATTGGGAAAAACACTCATTTCTGGCGACAAAAAACATTCAAACCTGTGAGAGACTTTTGTCTTTTCCCCTCCCTTTATTGTTGACAAAGAGCCAGTGTGGACTCTGTTGTTTGCTATGTTGAGAGAACTGGCTTCCACCAGTATCCCACAAATGCCTGTCCGGATGGCTCTGCTCAGTGTTTTGTGATCTCTGCTGCCTTGCAGTCATGCACACACCCCCTTTCAAAGCTCTGGGAAATATCTGACAACTGAGTGAGCTGCTCCATTTGGGGAACAAACAAAAAACAATTATTTCAGTGATTTTGTTGTGCCCTGCTAGGAACACAACAGCAGGCAGACTGTTGCTGCAGGGGGAGGGCTGGAGAGACTGCTGTGCTGCTTTGACATTCCTTAGCATGGAGAGCTCACAGAGCTACGAGGGAATCTCAAGAAGCACAGAGATCAGCCCTGCCTTCCCATAGCACTGCCCTGTGGAATGCTTAGTCATATTGCTTTGCGCTATCTGTCAACAGGATGTTAGCAATGTGGCCATGAAATGTCGACAGTGGGAGTTAGAAAAAATGGTTTGACTGGTTTTTGCTTTTGGCAACTTTTGCATGTTGACAGCACTTTTGTCACCAGACTTTCCCAGTGTACACATAGCCTTTGACTGAAGTTTCTTTCCCTTTTTAAAATTAAATGTAATTTTGAAATAAAAAGTTATTTCACAAGAAAAAGTCAAAATGTTTCATTTAGAAAATGTTGAAATTAAACATTTTGACTTTTAAAAAATTAGGAGATGGGGTTTTTATTTTATTTTATTTTATTTTATTTTATTTGGCTTAAACAATTCATCAAAATTGACGCAAAATGTGGATTTTTTTTTGTTTAACTTTGCATTTTTCATTGCAAACTAGTGGTGGCAAATTTACCCAGCTCATAACCTGCACCAAAATATCAATGTGATAGGTGAGAGATAAACCAAAAATAATATGCAGACTCCTCCTACTGCCTCTGTGGCATATAGCTGAATTTAAAAATGCCATTCCCAAAGTTGCACATTTCTCCAAACATGCTTGCTTGAATATGCTGAGAAGTAAACACAAGCCTGTCCAGGCAACTTTTACTATGGAAGGAGAAATACAAAAGGGAGTAAAGGTCAGTGGTGAAAGTAACTTAAATTTCTTAAAGGTACTGTTCTGTTGCAAACCTGGGTCCCTGCCAGCTCTTTAAATAGCTCCCTGTTGGCTTTTGCTGCAGCTCAGCCAGCTCTTGTTGGAGCTGCGCACTTGGGCATACCACCTTACTTTCACCTCTTACTTTCACATGTTTTCCAAGTGGAAAGGGGGTAAACTAAGCATGAAAATGTTGTTTTCAAGATATTTGGGGCCTAATTCTGGAGCCATTATTCTGACAACCTCCCCAACCCCCCCCCCGGGCCTGATCCAAAACTCACTGAAGTAAATAGATTGACTTCAGAGGGCTTTGGATCAAGTCTCCACTGATTTCAGTGAGAGTTTTAACCAAGAAAGGCAAGATCAGGCCCAGTCAGAGTAACAATATACCTCATCTAAAAAAGTTTCTGATGACTTCCCTGTAATTAGCTGTTACAATTGGCTTTAACAGGATCAGTATTGTGGGTTAATTAAAAGCATGCATTGCTGCCCAATGATACCATAATAAATGCAGATCTCATTATGCAGCCACAAAAAGCCTGAGCATATGTGGGTTTAATAATCAGAGGGTATTTCATTAATGCAACAAGCTATCACATTGGAGCTAAATCAAATACTCCTTTTGAAACACTTACTTTAAAGGTAAGGATGATCTCTTCTAAGGGCTGCGCTACCTTTCATCCTCCCCTGGCACCGAACAAAGTTGACAAATCCAGTGTGTTGTGACCTATTCTGCTTTTTAATCTTGATATGAAATTGCTGACAGGCTCGCTGACAGGGTGGGGGGAGGGTAAAAGAGGGAAACAGACCTGGTGATGCAAAAGGGCCTGGGGCTCCTAGTCACTGCTGCCACTACTGTGGCAGCTCCCAGAGTCATGGGTCCTTTAAATTGCCTGCAGAGCACCATGCCGCATGCTGTGGGTGGCTCTAAGGGCTGGTGGGAGAATGAGGGCTGGCTGTCCCTGGTCCCACCCCTTCCAGAAGCACAGAGACACCCCCCACATATACCTTGCCCAGGGGCCTGGCGAGGCTGTTGGCTTTCCTGATTGCAACTGCTATTACCTTTCTCTACCCTTTTTTCGTTTTATGTTGCTTCCTTCTCTCTCTCTCTCTTTGATCCACTCTAAATTTTGATGCTGAAATTGTAAAAATCAACCCCCCTCACTTCCCTCCCCCATTTTTACTTCAGGAAATCACCAAGCGAGAAGAAGCGAGTGGGCAGTTAAGCTGTATTCAGCTGCCTGTCGACTCGTCGGTGGTACGTAAGAACTCAGCATGAACCCACCCAAATGCCGTCTGGTAGTCGTCTCGCTCTGTGGTGACTGGTCACACACCATGATGCTGTTTTCATTGTAGTAATTGTCATTCCTGTTGTCGTCATTGTTGAGCGAACCTTGATTTTGAGTCTCTTCCTTCTTTGTGGAGTCAGACAGGTCGACATAGACTCCCTGGTACCACCCAACATAGCACTGGCTGCTTAAACCTTTTCTGCACAGGCCCATTGAGGATAGCTCACGAGTGCCTCTTAACACACATACATACAAAGACACACACACATACATCTGCCCCAGCCCCTCCAGTTGCATATGGTGCAGCAGATAGCATGGCCAAAGACCGAAAGGACCTAGAATCAAGGCTGTGTAAGAGCACTGTGCTCTGGAGAAATCAGTACCTGCAATAGTCATTGATGAAGAAATATTCTAGTTCCACCAGGCATAATGGTCAGGTTAGATGGTCTTAATGGTCCCTTCTGGCCTTAAAATGTATGAAGCTGTGAATCTATGAAACCAAGCCCAAATTAAATCCTGCCTTTTACCCACCCTTCCCTTCTCATACATCTGTCCTTTTTCACTCCCCCCACCCTTCTGTTCTTTCCTCAAAGTTCCGGCATTTCCTTGAGCACAAAAGCACTTTCTCTTGTGTTCACGTACATTCTGCCCCCTTTGGTACATGGTGGTTTAGCCGTTGTACGAATATGGTAAATCTCGACATACTGTCATGTCTCAAAGGGATTTTAACGCTGTGTTCTCTCATAAACCCTTTTCCATCTAGAAAAGCAAACCAGGAGCACAAAAACAGGTAATGGCCACCAGGCCCTGCAGTGAGATGCTTGCCTGCAGCCACACTTAATATACCACCGACTGTATTAAAAAGTGTGGTGGTAGGAGTATAGTCTGTTACAGCTGCAGCGGGATGCTTCAAAGAGATGGGGTTTGGTGCTGTGGGGGCAGAAGTTTGCAATCCCCACGTGATCCTCCTTTTCCTCCTTATTAATGTACATCTCTTACTGCATCCTACTGTGAACCCCTTGTCACTGACAGATATTTGAGGAACACAAATTCAGTAACAAAAACTATTTGCATTGCTCATTAGTTTTTAATGACCCCTTAAAGAGAAGTGAGTAATTACTGGCAGGCTTTCTGGGAGAAAAAACTTGGAGTCCACATGCCATTAGAGCGAAAATTTAAAAATTCAGCTCAATTCAAGCCAAAATTAATTTAATATTCCTTCTTGCAAATGTCAGTTCTCATCCTTTAAAATTCTGCCAGCCCTGCAGGGTGAGTTCCCTCAAATCACAGGATGATCCTGCAGGACAAGAAGAAATTTAAAAGGAAAGGGCTCCATTTCATGCTCTCTATTTTCATACTTCTCTGAGAGAGCCCACAGTGTGACTGGAGACAATATAACTTTTGGACTGAATCTCAGAAAGGGGGCTTTCCTTTGAGAATGTGGGCCCAACCTTGGACACTTTAGTCAAGCAAAACTTAGCCCCATTGATTTTCTAGGTGGGCTTTGCCTGAGTAAGGAGTGCAGGTCCGGGTCTTGGATTGAATGTTGTCTCCTTCAGTCTGCCACTCTAGCGCTTTCCTCCTCACTGCGGCCTGTTTTGGCTTTTAAAACCAACCATGTACCCAAGCACCAAACTTCATTGGGGGGTGGCAGGGCTCGTGGTGCAGCTTAATCTT
Source organism: Pelochelys cantorii (assembly GCA_032595735.1). Lineage (NCBI taxonomy): Eukaryota > Metazoa > Chordata > Testudines > Trionychidae > Pelochelys > Pelochelys cantorii. The sequence goes on along the minus strand of CM064344.1, from coordinate 16,531,175 downwards.
CACTGTAGGTATTAGTTTCTTTTGTGCACCTACATACTCCTAGAGCTAAAGCTAGATTCTGCTTGGCTTCTCTCTTGTCATTGCATTTCCCCTCTTCCTCTCGTCCCCTCCCCCATATACATCATATGAATGGAAGGTGCCCTTTCACCAGAATTATGGTTTCAGCCACAAACCAACCCTCTTCTGGTGGGATTAATTCTGGCAAGCTCCATTTCTGGCTGATGTATTGTGATTATACCACACCCTACGTATTTTTCCTCACTGCCAATGGACAGAATCAAAAAGGGGCTGAGCTGGAAAGGCCTTGATTCAGTCTATGTCAGATGTCAGCAATGCCTGAGCAGGGCATTGGCAGAGCACGATAAGCAATGGAAGCAATGAGCGATGGTGAATTATTTAACACACCAGACAAGGGAGACTCAAGTTGGTTTCCTGGATAGGTTTCTACTGGTGGGCCAAGATCAAAAGGAGGAACCCCTCGTCTACTACTGGCCTTCCAAATTGTGCCACAGGATGCAACCCCCCTAAATAAATAGGACACCACTTAGTATTGGATGAAATGGAGAAGGTTGGTTAGCTGTAATAGGGTTCTCTCTTTGGAATCTCCTCTATTACATGCCAAGTGCTCTTCTGACACTTTATATAATTTTTCAGAGGCAGTTTTTATCTGCTGAAACCTACAGCCAAGTGTTTATGCCACTTGCTGAAGTTTGGATTATTTCATCTAAACTTCAATGGAAAGAGCTCTCTTCAGTGCTTGTGTGTAAACGGTTCTAATCCGCAGCTCTGGATTAATGGTCCAGGACAAGAAGAGTCAGTTTCCATCCAGACTTATGTCCTTTCCCTAATGTCTGCCCAGTGCGCAACTGCAGCAGAGGAGGAGAAGTGCTTCTCTTCTCACCCCTTGACTGCTTTTGGGGTCTGCACAGTAGCTCTGCCCTTCGGGAGTAGTTATAATAGAATGTGGTATAAATATGTGCATGCCTCATTGTGTGGAAGGTGACGTCCCATTGTGGTACAAATTTCAGTGGGTCAGTAGGTGTGTTTTTGGAGATGGGACCCATTGTTCAGAAGGCATTTCCATCCTACCCGGACCCAGTTATCCTGGTTGCTAAGCTGCTCTGTTTTGCTCTAGGGAGACGCTTCTAAGTCTGATTCTGAGGGGGAGCTTTTCCCTCATAGCCTGGAAGAAGAGACTGGACTTAAGAAAAACTTGTCAAACCCAGCCTGTAAGTAACCACACTGGAAATCAGCCCTTCTAGGGCAACTTCTCTTGATAGGAGACACAATGTGTCCAAAAGAGGAGAAAACTCTTTTAGGGGGGTAGAATGTTAAAGCCGTATCTCAAGCCATACAGACTCTCACAAGGTATAACTGGTTTTAAATGAGTCATAAATCATGACCTGAAGGCAAAGTTATGTAATGGTGTTAGGGTCCATATCTCCCAGGAAAGCCCAAGAACCAGCCCATATACAATTGATACGAGGGTTTACAACTCAGAAGAGAAACAGCCATCTGCCACTGCCTGTAGTTACAACATCATGTGGCTGCAGAGCTGTGAGGAGAGGAGGCACTGGGAATGGTCACGGTGAGCTTTGCAGGGAGACATGTTTATTGTCCACAAGGTAGAAGATTTAGGGAGGCAGGAAGAGGAGAAACTGGGGGAATCAAAGCTCAGGGAAAAGGGGGATTATGGGGCCAGAGAACACATTCAGGAGTGTTGTGGTTCTTCAGATGAAAGAGCATGGAGGAAGGCATACAGAAGGGATAGAGAACTGGGGAAGGAAGAGCATAGGGAGAGGAAGTAGGAAAAGAGCTTACCAGAGGAGAGGGAGACATTGTAGGGCGCAAAGTTTGGGAAGAACCAAAACATTAATGGAAGGGAGTGCTTGGGGTGCCATGGTTAGCAGATTGGTGGTGCTCTTGAAGCAGCAGATGATAAACCAGTGTCTGCTCTTGGCTGGTGATCTTTGAAACAGGTTTATTTGAGCCCCCGGGCAATGCCATTTCTGGTTTTAAAACAAAAGCCCAACCTCCCACTCACTCATTGAAAATTTTCTTTGTCCCATTCATTGACGAGTTCTCCTCTTTTTGTGAAATGATGTTACTGGCACCTACCCGGCTCCTTTGGGCCCATCACCTCCTTTGTCACCCTGATTTTGGGTACACCCTGAAGGGTAATGGAGAATGATGGTTTATTGCCTGTCCCCAGAGCTGCAGTACCTAAAAACTCCATGTTTCTTCTAGTGATGGCCCCAAGCGACCACCTGGAGCTGAAGAAGAGCCTAACCCCTCCCCTCATCATCCACACAGCTGCCACCCCAATGCCAATGCCCAAAAGTGCCATGTTTGGGGATGCAGCTCGGGGCTGCGAATCTCGCAGGGCCAGCAGCGTCTCCATGGATCCCAATGCCTATGACCTCAAGTCACCGGTATGTAACTCATCTTTCCGATCCCCGTTTGTGGCTACTTTGCTTTTGTTTGTTTTGTGTGGCTGTTTCCAGCGGTGTGAGACATCTGTCTGTCTGTCTAGGAGTTCACTGCCTGGGGGTATCTAGGCCTGCCCACGGGGAACAAACGAGATGGGCAGCCGTGGTTCTGGGTTGACTCTCTCCATGTTCTTGTCCCTTTCTCAGTCCAGCATACAGAGCACCCCCCACAGCCCTTGGAGTGCAGCCAGCAGCTGGAATAGTCGCAGGTCAAGCTGGAATAGCCTGGGGCGGGCTCCCAGCCTGAAACGCCGGAGCCAGAGTGGGGAGCGCAAGTCCCTGTTGTCTGGGAATGGCAAGGAGAGTTCGGAGGAAGGGGAAAGCTCGGACGAGGAGAGGTCCAGTCGGTCTGGGAGCATCAATGGCTCTTTACCTCACCGCATGGGGTCGCTGGAAACGAAAGGCTCGTTCGATCTCCAAGATACCTTGCAGGTGCCTTCCCTTTACCGAACCAGTAGCATGCACAGCAGCCGGACCACTGCATCAGAGCATCAAGACTGCAATGGGAAAACCTCCCCGGGAGTCTTGTTACATCAGTTCCATTTGGACGATCCCATCCCGGACTGCGATGATGGTGATGATGAAGGCAACTTGGTAAGGCCCAGCTGCTGCTGCAGCTTTTTGGCTTCTCTGTGTTTAACTACCACCGGTTCCCTTAGCAGAATGACACTGACCACTGCAGTTGTGTGTGTCTCTCCTGCTGTCTAGCAGAACACCATATAAATCATGCATAAAAACCATGGGGGGGGGGGCAAAGCTATGAGAACCTGTCTCATCTGGGACAGGTTGAGCGCTACTGTGATGTTTAACACTCTGCTGCCAAGCAGTAGGGGTTGTGCCTCAAGCTGAGGTAATTTGGGGTATCTCTGGGGTAATATCGAGCCTTCATAGGAATTAGGATGGTCTCCTTTTTCATCTTTGTTATTATCAATGTAGCACTGTGTTATTTAGCACCTATGTGTTAATTATGTAGCCATCGTCCCTACCAGAGGCACCGGCATTCTGAGTTCCCAGGGGATAATCAGCCCCTGCCTCAGGCCCTGCACTCCCTACACCCCTTCTCGCAAGCCTCTGTCCTGCCTTTTCCCTACCCCTCCTCCATCCCCACCCCACCTCTTCTTGTCTCTTTCCATATCTTCCCTGCCAGCACCTCCAACACCACTGGTGGGTGAAGGCGCTGGAGGGGAGGTGGAGGAACTGATTGGCAGGGCTGCTGGTGGGTGCTGAGAGCCCACTATTATTTTCCAGTCCTGGAGCTCCCATGGTGCCAGTGGATATGTTTCCTCCCTAGATGTTTCACCACCTCAGCTTCCTTGCCTAGGTGGTGAAACCTTCAGGGGAGGAACCATATGCGCTGGTGTTGGTGTACCACAAGAAACCTCCAGCCATTCTCAGCCTTCTCAGACCCAAGCGTTTATTCTAGATGAGTAACGTGTGTCCCTTGAAGAGATTGCACCCTCTGTGGCCCAACAGGTGGTGATAGCACGGAGGGTGAAGGTTACAAAATGAGATTTGGGCCTTGCAGCAGGAGGCACCATTCAGTGGCTTTGAATGCAGCCCCAGATGGTCTTAGCTTTTGGTCCCAGGAGTGGCGCCTGCTTTGTTCTTAGAGTTTTAGATGTGCCGGGCAGGGGATCGTGCAAAGGTTTTCTTTGATGTTGTTCAAACCTTTCTGCCCCTACAGAGTTGGGTCAGAATGGGTGCCAACATCTTAAAGCAAACTCAGTGAAATCACCAAGTTCCTGTTGGGTCCATGTTGGAACAATGAGAACCTCAGCTCTCACATGCTTTCTCTGCAGCACCATAAATGGTAACATACAGGGGAGAGGACTGATGTGGACCATCTGGGACGTGCAGCTTTGGAAGACTTTGTCGTTCCATTTCTACTCCTTTTTTTCATGCAGTGGACATAGCCTGGCTGATATGATTGTTTGTTATCTGAGTAACACTTGGCTAGTCTGTATAGGGCCACTGGATGGGGATTAGAGGGGCTAGAGGAAGGGTTACCAGGATAGAATGAGTCTTCAACCTTCCATTAGGACAGGAGCATAGGATGCTATGATTACTTCCTGGTCCCCAGGAGGATGTCCACACAAATTGGGGTCGGGCCTTCTGCACATGCTAGTATCCATGCATGGCCTGTCTCTGTTTATTTCAGAAAACAAATCTGTCTTTGAAATAGTTTCCTCTTCTCCAGCTATAAAGCCAAATTCTGCCCTCAGATGTGAGCAGGCAATGTCTATTGATATAAACAGGAGAAGCAGATGTATGTCCAAGGGCAAATTTGGCCCATTAGTCTCATTGACTTATTAGACCATAGAGGCAGCATTAGGCTTTGCATTAATTTCAACATGAAGAGGCATTAGTCCAATATGTGTATCTCTTTCAGAGGTCTGAGAAGTGCCATTTAGAAAATGTTCCCTAAAAGCATGGCAGGGGGAGAAAATCAGCTGTAATTTTGCACTGATTAGAGATGCGAGGTGGCTAAGAGGCATTTCCCGTTTTACATTTCCCCTGGATCTGTGCTTTCAGATGAATGTGTGTAATTTCCACTGTGATGCTGTGCCCAATTTGTGTAAATGCCAGAGCAGTTTCAGCATTAGAGTTACTGCGACCGCACTAGAGATGCCTCTAAATATAAAGGATCAAACTGAGAGCTATCACCTGTCCAGCCCTATTAAGGAAAATGAGGGGGACTGCGTGGGTGTGGGGTGGAAGGCAGCACCAAACTTGGCCTCCAGGCAATAAGGAACATAGAATGTGACTAATCAAATAAAAACCTGCAGACCACCTTCCTCACCTATCTCAGCTTCTGGAGGTTTCCTGGAACTTTATCTCCCTGTGCATGCAAGTGTAAATCTGACATGAACATCTCATTTTATTGAGATCTTTCTCCCATTTATCCCTGACCTTTTTCTGTTAGCAAAACCTGCATGGTGATGTTGCAAAGGCTAACAAGACCCTGAAACATCTTTTGTAAGTTACAGCAGGAGAATTTTGCTCCCTATCCAGAGAGTTACAAACAGGATGAGACAATAACATGTGACAGCAAATTGCTAATAAAGGAGAGTCTAAAAACATGTACAGTTCAGTTGAGGAGATGGGCTTTTTTTGAGGCATGAGCCTGCCCTAGCTCTTGGACTGCTGGCTTGACAGCTAGCTAAAATCAAACTCTGGGCAGATAGCAATTGACACTATGGCAGCAAAATCTGATGATATTTAGGTTAATGGTCTCCATGTTCTTGTCAAAAACTGATGCCCATGACAGACCCACCAGTTCTGCTCCCCTTCAGTTTGATGGGAGTAGGACTGAGGTCAGTGGCGGGGGATGCGTACTCCAACCCATGCTGAGCAAGGAAAGGCTTAAACCCCAGTCATTGCCATGGAAAGGGAAGTATGGCTGGTAGGAACTGCATGAGGCACCAGGCCAGGAGCGAGAACCTGTCAGCTCTAGGGATGTAAATGTTTAACCAGTTAACTGGTAAGCCTCACCCTTAATGAGTGAGGCTTGCTGGTTAAGGTTAACCAGTGGGAGCTAGAGTGGGAGCCCGCCATAGACAGGGGCTGTTCCCACTGGGCTGAAGCAGCCCCTGCCTGTGCCAGGCCCAGGCACCCCACAGGCTGGCGCTGCTTTGACGAGGACGCAGGCCAGTGCAGCCCTTGCCTGCAGGGGGGCTGCTCCAACCCAGCGGCAAATGGTGGGGCGCTCCAGCCAGGCTGGAGTGACCCCGCCACCCATCCTCCCCTTTAATCAGTTAACTGGTTAAACAATATGTTTAACCAGTTAACCAATTAAATGGGATTTTACATCCCTCATCAGCTCTGGCCCATGGGGCAGATGGACCATGTTGCTGACTGCTGTGTCTTGTGAAGCGAGAAAAGCCAGAGGTTTCTTATGGGGTAGAATGGAGGAGGAGGAAAGGACTTGAGCCTGGTCTCCTTTGTCCTTCACTCCCCCGGCAAGAGGAGGATTGTGACTGTGGGGGCACTCATCCAATAGGGGAGGATTTGTTTTCTTGGTTTGATGATTAGGTGACGTGGGCACATAAGGCTGGGTGGAATTAATTGCTGAACCAGGAAGAAACCAGGTTTATGGGGGGGGGGGGAGCTCCTTGGTTTGTGCTGTGAGTTAGGCCTGTCTACTTCAGGAAATTAGGTCAGTATAGCTACATTGCTCCAGAGTGTTAAAAATCCACACCCCTGAATGACACAGTTCAACCAATGTAAGGCCTGGCGTAAACCGGAGAATTCTCCCATTGATCTAGCTACTGCCTTTTCAAGAGGAGGGTTATCTACTCTGACAGGAGAAGCTGTCCCATTGGTGGAACTCATGTACTCACTGAAGTGCTACAGCAACACAGCTGCGGTGTTTTAAGTGTAGGCAAGCCCTTAGTCCGCTCTGCTTAGACCCCAGTCGATTGGTCAGTGACTCTGTTACTGTCCTTGAAAGGAAATAATGGGTATTAGCCATTCATAATTGGGTGGAAAAAGACAAGCACTTGCCAGCATCTGAAATGCCATAAATAGCCAGGTATAAATTGACTGGTCTTGGAGAACACATTTAGGAAGCAATGAACTACCAGCTTGGGTCTGAAATAGGCATCATTTTCCATCATACTGTTAGTCTGGACAAGTGTCGGGGAACAGTAATTATTGCAGAAGCAGCTGGGGCAATACTGAGACTGTGAAAACAGCAGATTGTGGAAATATCTTAGTACATTTCATTGATATTAGAGAATGAAAATGGAACCTTCAGAATGTTAATGGATGCTAAAGGCTACCATAATAGCAACGTGCATACTAACGAGAAACAGAGGTTCTTTTGGCTAGGATATAGTCACCTAGTCGCAAATCTCCTTTTAAAAAATATACTTGTTTCACTATGTCACAGATGTGGATTCTCAGGCAATAATTCTAACTGATTGCTTTAGCCTGGTTCTTAACCTGTCGTAAGTGCTGTAAACTACTTTGAGCACCCTTGAGATGGAATTTTTTAAATGAAAAGAGCCTCTAATTATTCTCATAAAAATCATAAAAATTATCAAAAGATCATGATCTTATTGCTAGCTGTGAGACTTTTTATCTTCCTGCTCAATGCTAGATTTCTTTCCAGATTACCTGACCCAAACACATAAGTGGCACTTCAGAACTGCATGTAGTATCTCCTAGTTTACATCCTCCAGCTAACAAGTTGGTAACTGACTGCAGGATTGGAATGAATTTCTGAATCAGATTGTGTTACTGCATCTTTAAGCTGAGATTTTTAGAGACTGTAGTCTTCTCTGCTTTCCATGGACACCGTATAAATATTTACTGTAAACAGACAAAAGTTCCTTTAGTAATATTCTAAAATCTGGGTTTGCTCTGGTGTGTTTTCCCAAAGTTCCTCATCCCTGTTTTATTGTGCTGTTCTATGGATTGTTTGCTAGACCATCCCTCCCACCCAGAAGTAGCTGCATTTCAATGGTTCAGTGTGTAATGGTTTGAAAACCACTTTGGGGACTTTGAGATGGAAAGTGCTATATTCTGGTAAAATAAAGATCATGTTTCTTGGCTTGTCCTCATTGTGAGGGCTGTCCTGAATTCTTCCACAGAGACAATGAGTTTTCCCCCTTTTTCAAACCAATAATGAAACAGCAGTTAGTGGAAAATATCGTGTAGATTAAAGAATTTGTTCCCTCAATATTTTGAGCTTCCTGCTTTGATTTCCTCGTGTCATTTTGTGGGATCTTTGCCCCTGATTTAATCTGGATAGAACAAGAGGAAATTTCATTATTTTCCAAAGAAAATTAACATTTTTATTAGGGTATCAGAGGGGTAGCCGTGTTAGTCTGAACCTGCATAAACAACTAGAAGTCCTGTGGCACCTAATAGCCTAACAGATTTATTGGAGCATAAGCTTTCATGGGCAAAAACCCACTTCATCAGATTTGCCCACAAAAGCTTATGCTCCAGTAAAATTTGTTAGTCTATAAGGTGCCATTTTTATTAGAGAAAATTTAGAGGGCTAAATGTGTCCTTTGGGAACACAGCCAACAAGCTGTCTTTATTGGATATATTTGATGGTTTCTGCATTGAACTAAAAACAAGAACAAAGGACAGATTCTGATTTCTCTAGGCCCAGTTTACATTGTTGCCGCTCTCTTGACTTCAGTGAATTCACTCCCAATTCACACAGGTGTGAGAACAGAATTGGGCCCATTCATTTTTCTTCACAAAATAAATTCAAGAGACCAAATTCTGCTTTTGCTTGCACAGTTGTAAATCTGGAGGAATGCCACTGAAATAATGGCGTGAAACAAATCTGGATTTATAAAGATGTAACTGTGATCAGATTCTGACCTGAGATCTTTGTTGTTCATATGGGCTAGTCCACTTTTTTTGTGTTACAGATTTTCTCCCCATGCACACACACTATAAAATTTCCACATTTTGCAAAAGGTCCATTGTAATGCAGAACCACGCTATTGAGAAACAGGAGTGGAAAGTGGGGAAGCTACATAGTCTCAAACCAAAAGACTCTCCAGACACAATCCCCCATATGCAACCTGAGAATAACTGTTTTTAAAAGCTTTTTCATCTGCTTTCACCTTTGGCTATTTTGCACTAGTTTTGTAACAAGCAGATCAGCAATCCAGGAGTCATCTCTTTTGCTCTCTCAACCTTCCTGCCCCACACACACACTCTGTTTCGAATGAAATAATCCAGTCCTGAGATGCATAATACATCCTCTAGCTTGCATTCTGTTGGCTTGCTAGGCATGGATGGTTTATTAGCAGATATCTTTTCCTATAATAAAAATTTTATAGATCAATCTCTCTCTATTACTCCGGGACATATATCAGTCATCTTTGAATGTCAGCATTCTTCCCTTCTGCCCTCAGAAGCACATTAATAATATCTGAAATTACTAACCAGGAAACTATTTTTCAATAGGTCTCATTAATGTAGCCTCTAAAGGGTTCTCTATTCCCCCTTTGATGTTTAAACACAACACTGGTTAATAACAGTGGGAATTAGGCATGTGTTTTGTCCTGTGGATAGACCCCTTGAGCGTGTCTCGTTGTTAGCTGGGTAGAGCACGGAGTACAGAGGGAGTTTAGTTTCAATAGGCCAGCAAGATCATGCCCCTAACGTTCTGTCTAAGAAACAAGCAACTGAATTAAAGGGTTGTTGGTGGTTGTTTTTCTTCTTGTTCTTCTCCATCTTTATTCATCCTGGCCAGGTGTGTCTTATGAACAAATCCATGTGATTTAAATAACATAATTGATATATGTCTTTGAACATAATGCAAATTCCAGCAGCAATCAGGCTGATTGTAAGCGATGCTGTGTCGCTGGACTTTGCAGAGAAAGCATTTGATGGGGGTCGGCTGGAAGTACTCATGTTTTATTTTATTTCACAGAGACTTGGATTTGGTTCCAACGATCATGGGGCAAACTGTGCTCCTAGTTACACTGGTGTAAATCCAGAGTAACCCCTTTAACGCCAGATTTACACAGTTATAACAGAGAGCAGAACTTGACCTTATTTAAGGAAGCCAAAGCTTCAGTAATGGATGGATACATGTTCCAAGCCCTTCCCATAGATGCTGAACAGAGGGCCATGATGGAAGTTCACTTTTCCCCTTTATTTTCTGATGTGGCCTTTGAACTGCTGGCTGCAACAATTAGACAAAACCCAAAATATCTTTGGCATTAAAACTGGACGAAAGGAACATAAAGAGGCATTCTGTGCTGCTGACGCATTACCATTCACTTCAAATCCCCAAGATAAATACCAGAAATGCTTTGAATAATAGATCCTTTTGGAAGCCATCCAGTGAACAAAATTAACTGGACCAAGTCACAGCTATTACTACATGTTCAAGGGCTAAGGGGTAGCTATGAGGGTTCCAACTAGAACTTCAAAGGTGGTTTTCATTTTCTAAAGGATTCAGTTTGTCACCAAGCATTTTCATTAATATGGACACTGTACTAGCTATTACCAGTTGCTAATGAGACTCCTGGCTGAGTGCATATAAGAACAGAAAGCATTTCCCCCATTCCACTCAATTACACTGACAGCTCCCGTTTTTACAGTCCAAACCAGCTCAAACTGCTAATTGCTTAGTTCCTACGGGGAATGCTCAGGCTTTTGTTTAAACGCCATCATTTTATGCCCTCCCAAGGTGCCTGTTTGACTAGCAGTCTACTGGACAGGCACTGGACTTGGAAATCAGGTATCACAGTTTCAGCCACTACGCTGCTGGGTAACCACAATCAAGTCCCTGCACCTCTCTGTGCCTTAGTTTCCTCATGTTACAAATGGGGATAAAGATACTGATCTTCCTTCTGGATAAAAAATGCCATCAGGCTTGAGCCAAAGCCTGTTAAAGCCAATTGAAGACTTCTTGGACTTTTGATCATGTCCTTATGAGAGCTATGTGGCACCATGGTAGTGTTAACTAGAATTTAAAACATGGAGTACAGGGAGGTACATAGTAGGATACAGGGAAATCAAGGGATCAATGGATTATTTAGCAAGTGCATATTGTTTTCAGTTATCTGCCATGTGAAGGCAAGACTGTAACCTTGAAAGTGGTCACCATTTTCATATCAGACCCCTGATGAATACCTGGGACTTACAATTCATTTACACCCTCTGTGCCCTTGTCCTTTCGGTGCTTGGAGGTGCTGGATAGAATCTTCTGTATGCAGAGTGCCAAATTCTGCTTCTGCTTTCACCCCATCCAACTCTATTGACATCAGTAGGTTTGCAAGCAGAGTAGGTATAAAATAGGGTCTAATATGTCAGGATCAGTGACATCTCAAACTATAAGAATTTCAAGATAGTTCAGTAAAACTATCAATGTTGACATATAGCCTAGTGATTAGGGTAATATTGGACATATAAACATTCAGCAGTTTTCTTATTACAAGTGATAATTAATCCAGTAAAAGTTGACCTTCAGAATGTAGTGGATTTCCAACTAAAGACACTATCTGAGGTCTAGAATTCTAGCGTGTTGGAGGAAGACAGGTGGAACCTATCACTAGTTTTTGTTTTGGGGAAATCAAGTTGTCGTTTTGCAAAATCAAATCCAAACCATGATGATTTTTGTCCCTTCCCCCTTTGTCTGACCCCCTCCTGATGTTATTGGGTTTCAGACAAATGGCTCTGCATTAGACCTCTCCTCAGCTGGAGATTAAAGACTAGATAGTGATACCCTAACTGATATTCAGTACCACTTTGCTGCACAAGTAACCCCATTAATTTAAAAAAGTTGTCATGTGATAAACTAGTATTCAGTGCAAGGAGGAGTACCCCTCTGCCCTGTAGAGTAGGCACACTGCTACATGGTTTATGGTACTATGGCAAATGCTTTGAAAGAACAAATTAATATCAGATACAACTGTACTCGATGGGCCTCATCCAAAGCTCATTGAAGTAAATAGACACCTGTTGATTCTAGCGGACTTTGGATCAAAACCCTATAATCTGCCCTCCTCTTGTAAGCCACCATGGTATAAGTAATCTATTTAAATGGTGTGGAAGGTGCACACTTAACATTCCATTAGTGCTCCAAAGTGAAAATTGCTGGTGACTCCTCCAGGGTCACAGTGGTGCACAAGTGCATGATTCAGTCATAACTTTCAAGGCCGGGATTGGACCAGATCATCTAGTATGAGCTCTTATATATCACAGGCCACCATCCAGCCACCTGCACACCAAATCCAACAGCCAGAATTAGACCAAAGTGCCACAGGCCCAGGCATCCACAAGGGATATACAGAAGTCTGACCCTCCTCCCCTTTTACTGTTTCTAACATAAGCCTTGTATGTTCTTTACTTACATAGAAATAAATCTCAGGAAGATTTGGGCAAACATCTGTTAAGTATCCAGAATGTCTCAGTCTGACCTGAACTGCTTATAAGTTCTTCAGAGCAGGGATTTTAACTTGGTCCTGTTAGTATATTCATGATGCTATAAAAATAATGGTAAGCGAGTTTTCAAATGCTTAGAGAGCCCTGTCAGTAATCAGTGCAGACCTGGGCTCCGCTGGCAGTGCCATGCACAGAGGGGTCTTTCATTTTTCAGCTCATAATCAGCTGTTTTGCTGAATGGTTAGTGACATTTCTGTTGCGGGAAAAAAATGTGGCTTTATGATTGATAAGTTTGGAAGACCCTTTTTTAAAAACAGCTATCTCCTTTCTGCTAACTTTTAAAATGTCATCTCTGTGCTAGAGTGGTGACTTTGAGCAGATACCATGCGCAGCAGTGCTTGTCGGTGCAGTAGATTTCTTTAAATTTATGGCCTCCCACTCCCTTTACACAGCTGTGCTTAAGACATTTCTGTAAGTGGAGCTGCATGCATGTACTCTTAGGTATCATCAATCCAGCCCTGAGGTGCTCAGCAGGGCATGTGTAACCATGCTGTCAATTTCATTATTTTAGTCTTGCATTGCACACTAGAAGTGCCAGTCAGAAATGACCCCAATTCACAGGCCTGCCATGCTGCCGTGTAACTTCCAAGTTGATGGGGAGGAGGAGATATTAAAGCATCACAAGGGTTTCATGCGTGGTTGTTTGCTTTGTCTGGGCTTCCCTCCATGGCTGAGGCTTGCTGTCATTGCTCAGAATAACTGATTACCACTTACTGCAAAGTTGTCCTTTTTCTTTTAGAGCAAAAGCGAGCGTCTGAAGGCTTGGATAAGGGCACATCTACCTTCCTGGTGCAAAGAAAGGGATTCCTGGTCTATCTACATCTTTGCGCCTCACTCGAAGTAAGGCAACTTCCATACTAGTGGGATAGCTGTGGTAGAATTGAATGTAGGTGTTACAATGGGTCACTCTGTCCCAGCACCATGAACATCAGAGCGTTCACTGTATGTCAGCCTGCCAAGCTCTTATTTGGTGCTGCATTAAAGGTAAAGCCCACTGCCCTCTCTGAGTCCTAGAGGCAGATTTTTTTCCCCTGCCCTACTCCCAATATACTGCCCCATTGACATGTAATAGTCATGGGGTTGCTGCAGCTGGCTGGGGAGCATTTCCCCTAGTGCAGACAAGTTGTAGGGTTATTGTAAGCCCTAGTATAAAGATGAGCTATAGGCAGACTTGGACACATGGGTGTCATCTCCTAGCTTAAAGTGTCTTTGGGATCAGGGAGATGCACCATAGCTCATAGCCAGCCAAGAGAACAGCTTCTTACTGCTCTGACTTACACCAGGATCGGATTCCGTGCCCAGAATACAGAGGGGGCAAAGGTGGCTTAAAGTCACCTTTGCCCACACCCATGTCCTGGAGGTGTGGCACGGAATCTGAGCCCCTGTTTATTGACCTGGGGTACCTGAGGAATTCTGCTTCCTTCCCGAAGATTGGTGATCCTTTGGTCCTAAAGATTTATCAACACCAGCTCTCACCCCCCAAATCCACAGACACATCCCACCTATTGCTTCAGTGTGCATGCACACTGTTTCAGAAAGAGAGCAGAACCTGGTGAGAGCCTTTGCCCGAATGGAGGTTATTACCTGGGGAAGCCACGCTGCTCCAGGCTGGGAAAGCTATGGCCTAGAGGTAGCAGTGAACAGCTGTTTGCCCAGTAGTCTGTGGTGATGGTGGTCAGAGATGGCATATAGCTTGCACATTTACCAATGTCCACATGGCTTCACGATGAGCTGCAAAGACATGTACATTCAGTTAAGCTGGGAGCCACTTTAACTTCTTCCAGCTCCTCAGTGTTGATGTAGAGCTCTCCATCCGAGTCTAACTGAGTGTAAAGGGATTGAAGCTAGTGTCAGGGGATTTAAATTGTACTTCATCTTTAAATCTGGCCCTGTGAACCTATGGAAGTCTGTCAGAGACTGGCAATACTTGCCTGGAACACCTCACCCAGTAGGCAGTTTTTGAGCCTGCTGGCAGAATTAAGTTGGATCTGCTGACTCACAGCGGCAGGCAACTGACTCACAGGGGCAGGTTACTCCATTCTGACAGAAGGAAGGTGACAGGAGTCCTCTGGCGTGTGGGAGGATCTAGAGTTTGGGCTGAAAAGTCCTATGGGAGGAACCCAAGGCAGAGCCACACTTGAGAGAGGGCATGAAGGCTTTATTATGCTGCCGCTAATTTCTTTGTTAATAAAGCCAAGCACCCAGGGAATGGGTGAGTTTTTGATTCTACACATTGGGCACAGTGGTTAAGTACATCCAATGGTATCTAAATCGCTGCCACACATGTGTTGAGTGGGCCAAAAGACAGTATTACGCCAACTTAGACCCCTCTAGACTAATTATGTCTACAAGTCAACACAGCCCTGTCGCTAAAAGCTAGGCAAGGTAAACACTGTTTGTCGGCACTTTTGCTGTAAAATCTTCCACCCCTGTGAGCAGCATTTGCACTAATACTTACTAGAGCAAAACTTTTGTCTTTCAGGGAGGGCAGTGATTACACACTTCTGAATGACAAAAGCTTTGTTGCTCAATTGCCAGTGTAGACAAAGCCTTTGTCTTGCCTCTGAATTTGGCCTTTTGTGTTTCCTTTCTTCCCTCCCCCAATCCTGTTGGCTTCCATTACTTCTCGCAAAGAGTAGGAGTACCTGCGCTGACATGGGTGCCTTCAGCATTTGATTTAGTGGGCCCTTACTAGACCCGCTACATCAAATGCCAGAAGATCAATCTCTGGTACAGCAAGTAGAGACATGGCCTGTTTCGTATTGAAAGGAGCAAGTGTCCTTTGTTCTTTCCAGGGGTCAGCTGTTATATGGCCATCTGGAATCAGTGCCCTGAGGCACGTTTACCAGGGAAGGTCATGTTTTCTACTATGGGACGCTTTGCATTTTTAATCTGGTGGGGCCCAGAGCAGCAATCCAGTTCATTCATACAATGATTACATAGACTTTCAGAAACAGACTTTGGGAAATGTAATAACCATATTATAAATCCTGCATCAACGTACAGCCATCTGTCATACCAACTAGCTTTTGTTCTTTTGTTCAGCCTAGTATTCTTTACTCAAACTGCTTTTTTTTGCTAGCTAGAGATGGAGCTAAATTAAAGCCTTGAATCCAACCAAACGTGTCTTTGATTTTAGGGCAAAGGAGCACTCGAAATCCAAACCTCGCAATAGGTGTGATTTACAAGTGGCTGATCTCTTTACAGTAAACCAAATCCCAGATCCAACCAAGCACCCCTAAACTTTGTGGTGTTTGCAACCTGTGTTCAAATTGTGTGGCTTGCCCCCTTTTCTGTTTCTGTTTGCTAACACGTGGCCACCATAGAGAAGGAGTTGGGAGTCAGCAATGCATCTGCTTTCCAAGCGGAGTGTTCTCTCTCACCCCGTGCAAAAGTCTTGCAGAGCAGCAAGGTGCTAGCAGCTCATTATGTATCATTTTTTATTTTTCTGGACAGATTCCGTCTGGTGTGCAATAAAATCATCACCCACAAGATGTTTGATCACATCGTCCTGGTTATCATTTTCCTGAACTGCATTACCATTGCCATGGAACGGCCAAAAATTGAGCCCCACAGTGCTGTGAGTATCAGAGCTGTGCTGCAGTTTAATGATTTCTGGAACTCCCTGCTGTCACATTCGTTGTGCAGCCACCACAGTTCCAAGTCACACTTGACTACCTCTCTCTCTCTCTACACTTGACTTCATACCATTGATCAGGGGGGCTGCCAGAATTGCCGGGCCCTGAGGCAAAGTGTGCCGGGGTGGCTCCCAGAAGGGACAGGGCCACAGGTGAAAGGGGTGGGGCTGGATAGCCAGCCCTAGCACCACCCAGACTGCATGTCACCCCACCCCCACAGCAGCCCTCAGCCCCACCCAGAGTGTGCCACATGGTGCTTCGGCAGCAATTTAAAGGGCCTGGGTCTCTGACGGCCACAACTGCCACAGTAGTGATGGCACCAGCTGGGAGCCCTGGTCCTTTTTGAATTGCCGAGCCCTGGGGCAACTGCCACCTTGCCCCTCCTCCCCCATCGGCGGGCCTGCCATTGAGAAGGAGGAGGTACAGATCTGCAAAGCTATACTGAAGTCACTGGGGCTTTGCTGATTTACACCAGCTGAAGACCTGTCCCTGAATTTCAGATGGGGGATCAGATCCTTAGGGGCCATGCAGCTGCTGTGTGCAGCACTGACACAGTGCTAAGACCCCAAACCCGGTCTAACTGGCCCAGAGAGGATCCTGCAGTGAGAGATGAGCAGGCAGTAGTATACGGCCCACAAGGGGCATGTGAGCCGGTAGGCTCTGGGAGGGGCGCCTCCCCCTTGGGGTCATTGGGCGGCCACTCCGACCCACTACAGGGCTACATGCTCCACCCGCCCTGCAGCTCGCGGCATGTAGGATGTGCATATGGCTAGAGAAAAGGGAGCAGCGCACATAGTGATGGCCCTCCGCCCTGCCCTGGTCTTGCAGTATGTTTTAGCTCTGTGTGATCATTAGAGGCCCAGGTAGGAAATGGTGATGCTCCATGCATAGCTGCTTCCTGTGGCTCCAACAGCACAGAGGAAACAGCCATACACGGGGCATGCCCAGCATCAGGGCAGCGCGTGAGAGGGCTTTCAACCATCTCTGCGTGCTGGACGTGCCGTGTGCTCTGAACGCTCATGGCTATATCCAAGGATCTGGCCCCAGCTGTTTATAATTTGCCCTTCACGGTTTATTGAAAAACAAATCGATCTGCCTCTGTGGTGTTAACTTCAGCAATAAACGTACCTCTACAGCACATGTGGTGGTGGACTTTGCATGACACTGCCAACAGACCAGGATTCTTTCAGGCATTCAATCCTCTGCCCTCACCAAAGTTTCTTTCCTCTGATTCTGAAACATACAAGAACAACACCCATGTGCTGGGAAAAGCATCCAGACTTCCACTTTTAATATCCCCTCTCCCCAGGCACAGTCAGACTGTTTTAATACATGATATAACCAGGACATCTGTCTCCATTTTCTTCTCTGATAAACATTCAAACACTTTTACTCTCTCCGCGCAATGTTAGCGCCTTCCATCTGTTCTGTATCGCCGTATGGGTGGTGGGAAGGGAGAGAGGGAAGCTGTTCATTTTGTACTCTTCTGGCCTCTTTGTCAATCATCTTTGTTGTGACATAAGCAAATTGAATGAATGCAAGCACTGTAATTCCATTTCCCTGAACCATTTGTTTTAATAAATTGCATAATGATTTTTCAAACCAGACCCTCACAACATCAGCTCCTATCAGTCAGCCAGGCAGAATCAGCCACTTGCTCTTTTATTTTTGTATCGATTGTGGCGGAGAGGTACACTAGGCTGCCTCTGACATATTGCAAAAGACCATTCAGATTGCAACAATATAAATCCCTGTTCCCTCGATGCGGGAGTGCTTTGCTAGTTCTTGTCTGTGGATATTTAGGCTGAGCTCTTAAAACTAAGACTCTTTGTGCTCTTTGTGTGTTTTAAAGGTCTCATTAGCACTCTTCCTCAGAGGCTGAGCATGTCCCAAGGTCCTTAAGCCAAATTTCTTTTCCTCGCTGTTCTGCAATAGGCAATGTCTTCCACCCCAGAGGAGGCTGCATTGCATTGTATGTATACAATAGCAAAGCACTTTGGAGTCTTTTTGTATAAATGTAAACTCTCATTATCATTTTGTCATCTGTCAATATGTGAGTCCAGTGGGTTTGGTGAGCACTGAACTGGGGAAAGCCAGTGGGTAGATAGGCCTGGACAGTGAAGCCCCTGGATCCACAGAATAAGTACAACATGGATAGTAGCTCCTGTCCAAGCATCCTCACAGTTCCCCAGCCTTGCCCTGGAGGGGACCTGCCATTAGGGTGAGTGGTGATCTGTCTTCACAACCTATTTGGTCCTTGACGTCTTCTGAGTCTTGCAAGGTGGCCCATTAGTGCTACCTGTAGTGATGGCTTTTGTGATCCACTGAGAACTAGATGGTAGCCACCAACCAGCCGGCAAATGGTAACAACTCTTAGGCCAGGTCTATACTGGACCCAGTAGGTCAGCTTAAGGTATGCAATTCCAGCTATGTAAATAATGTAGCTGGAGTCGACGTGCCTTAAGTCGAACTTGGTGCCGTCTCCACAGCAGAAAGTCAACGGGAGCAAACACGCCCGTTGACTTCCCTTACTTCTCACAAGAGGTAGGAGTCCTGGCATAGATGGGGGCCTCAGAGTTCAATTTAGCGGGTCCTTACTAGATCTGCTAAATCGAATGCCAGAAGATCGATCTCTGGCATGGCAAGTGGAGACACGGCCTTAGTCATTTCCAGCCTGAGCTGGATCCTAAACAATAACTTTAGACCTGGCCCAATGTTATGACAGAGGCTCTAGCCTGCCACAGAAGACTCTGGGAGCTCAATATATTTAGCTTCACAAAGAGAATGTTAAAGGGGAGACTTGACCACAATTAATAAGCACCCATATGGGGAACAAATATTTGATCATGGGTTCTTCATTTTAGGAGATAAAGGTATAAACACAATGCAGTTGGCTGGCAGTTGAAGCTGGACACATTCAGACTGGAGAGGGTGTGCCTTTTTAACAGTGTGGGTAGTTAGCCATTGGAACAATTCACCAATTGTTATGGTGGATTCTCCTCCATCACCAGCAATTTTTAAACCAAGAATGGCTGTGTTTCTGAGCTTTTTATTGTTGGGGAGGCTCTAGGTCTTGTGCCATACAGGAGGTCAGACCAGATGATCACAGTGGCCCTTCCTGGGCTTGCTGTCTATGCATGGAGCAGGATTCTTGCAGAACAGGATTCTGTTTTCACCAGACAGCGGATATTTTTTCCAAACGCACCTGCCAGGTAATGAAGCAGGCTCACTGTTCTGGCTGGGATTTTCACAGTTTGATGGTGCAGGGTTTGGATCCCCTTGCAACTATTAAAACAAAACCACCCTTTTAACGAAAGCCCATTGATGCTGCCCTCCATTAACTCACTTTTGAAATTAATTGGACATGGCGAATTTGGAGGCCACGTGAGCTTGTTTTGAGCGCTCAGCCATTGTTGAACGTACGGGTGCCTTTTACTTTCAACTTCTGTTTCCTATTAGACATTGTCAGGCAGGCTGCTGGGGCAGCGGCTGTGCATGTGAAAGACTGGCTTGGCCATGCTGCTCCCTTGAGCTCATTCTTTGAGGGCAGAAATGATCAACTGCTTTGGGTGCTGGGCTCCTTCCCCAGCTCGGCCATTGGGGTAGGTTGCCCTGGCATTTCACATAATGATTCCCAGTGGGTTTCATGCAGCTGATGGAGGCTGAGATTTTCCAAAGATGATGATGGGATTTGGAGGGAACTGAATGGATGGAATTGGGTGTCTGTATCCTCTAGGCAGTTCTGGAAATCCACTGTAGCTCTTGGTCTTTTGAAGGCTCTTAAAAAGCTAGATCAAAGGACTTCTTTGCTGTCACCCACGTTCTGCAGAGATACTAAAATGCTGCTGTCTGGACTTGACCTGCTGCAGAAGTAGGGCCAAATCCTCAGCAGGTGTAAATCGGCATAGCTCCATGGAAGCTGCAGCAGCAGAGAATCTGCTCCACACATTTGGGACCATGCCTTCACATTCTGAATGGCTTTTTGATCCCATGTTGGGTCCCCTTAAAACTCTTGTCCAGAAATCCCGGCCTAGAGTTTGCATGGATGTTCGGGGAAAGGCTGGAGATCTGGATCTACATGCAAATAAGAGCCTTCATTATCCACTCCATGCTATTTGTTGTCCCCCCCCCCATTTAAAAGCCATTTGAACTGGGCCTCTGGGATATTGACCCAGTCAGGATGAAAGACGGCACTGAGCGATGACAAGAGTGGGAGCAGCAAAGGCAGGAGGAAAAGCAGGGTCTCTAGTGCTGTGAAAAGGGAGACATGAGAGGATTTGTTGAGAGTCTGGATGTGGAGGAGCCTGAGGTGTGGAGCTCGGGAAATGAGGACTGTCGGGCTGCCAGGGGTGAGGGAGGATGAGGCACTAGGGTCTTGCCAAGGCTTGGAGATTTCTGAGATGCAGATGTGGACAGAGGGGAGAGAGGTCAGGGCAGAGAGGTAGACATGAGAACCATCAGCCTGGCGGTGGTAACCATGGGAGCCATTCAGGGTTGCCCAGGGATGAAGATGAACTGGACCAAGGACAGACGGCGGAAGAGGGGGGACCAAGGGTGGTACCACAGGAGATGCTAAAGGGGGGAGGGTGAGAGTGAGGCACAGCAAGCACAGGTACCCGGCCCCATTCCAGCTGCTAGAGGTCTTGCTTGGAAACACAAATGGTTGTTTTAGCTTCACTTGTTTCAGATAATTGCACTTTGCCTTCCAGAGCCATGCATTTTCTAACTGCCTAGAGCCAATTCTCTCCCTGTCCCAATTAGAGTCAGCCAGTCAGAGCAGGATGGGCAGTCTCCACATGGAGAGTAGGGGATGCGGTGCATGGTACATCTCTTGCCAAAGAGCAGTGTGATATTCTGACTCTCTTCTACCTGCTATTTCCATTTTATCTGCACTGCCTAAAGCAGGTGCTTATCCACTCCTGCAGCCGCTCAGCCCCACCGCACACTTGCTGACCTTGGAGAGCAGTCTTTTATGCAGCCCTCTTTTGAAGGCCAGGGATGTTTTCTGTCACGGCTCATGCAGTCACAGCGGGGGTCTTTAAGATTTGGTTAATTACAGACACCGGGATGGGAACAAGCTACTTAGTGATTCCTGTGTCACTCTCAGTAAAACGTGGCCTGGCAAGTCAGAGTTTGCATGGTGTTTTCTCGTAGTTAAATTGTAGCTGGTTTTTAGAGGGACATGAATTTCTTAGAGAACTGCTCCTTAGGGAGCAATGGAAATAAATCCAGCATCCCTAGATGTTTTAGTCCCCGTGCATATGTATACACACACACTATGTACACACATACCTACTGTGTTTCTGTCTTCCTCTCCCTTTCAGTTCTTCATTTCACAGTACAAGTAATCAGAGATTGTACAGGGATTAGGGGAAAGTGTAATTTATTTAATGATCATCATTTAAAAGAAAGGTTTCTGCTGGTTATAGATAGGGAATTAGTCCAGGCTCTCATCTCTAATCACTAGCTACTTAGAGAAGGAAAGTATGGTTTAATGATTAGACCATGGTGGGACTGGCTTAGAGCATGAGTTCTGTTCCCAGCTCTGTTAAACTCTTTGGGGGCAGATCCTCAGCTGGTACAAATGGTGACAATTTCATTGACTTCAGTGGAGTTATGGCAGGTTATCCCAGCGGAGGCATGGTCTTTCTGTGCTGTGGCTATCAGACTTACTTCACACAGTTGATGTGGGTCGTAATAATTCTTCAGAAGTACTCAGATGAAGGGTATGAGACATCTACTATGCACCGTTTATAAGGGAACCACTTCTTACATCTTTCAAACCCCCCCCCATGTATCCCAGAGTACTTGGGGCAGGCAAAGGAGTGATATAGAACCTGAGAAAATGTGGAATGGACAAAGGATACTTGGAAAGAATGGCTTAGTTTGAGAGCCAGGGTATGTGAATGTCAGTTGTACCCTTTGCTTCTTGCTGCCCCACCCCACACACACAGACACAGACACACCTGTGGTGAAGCAAGCATAGAATCATAGAACACTAGAACTGGACAGGACCTCAAAAGGTCATCAAGTCCAATCCCCTGTCCTCACAGCAGGATGAAGCACCATCTATATCAGGGGTGGGGAACCTTTTTTTGGATCAGAGCCACTGACCCACAGAAAAATCAGTCGGGGGCTGCACACAGGTGAGAAACAAACAAACTCACCCCTCACCAGTGTGAGCTCCCCAATGCTGAGGGGGGGAGCCCTGAGCCTAGATCACCCCTGACAGGTGTTTGTCTCTAGATCACTCCTGACAGGCATTTGTCTCACCTGCTCTTAAATATCTCCAGTGATGGAGATTCCACAAACTCTCTAAGCAATTTATGCCAGTGCTTAACCACCCTGACAGTTAGGAAATTTTTCCTAATGTCCAACCTAAACCTCCCTTCCTGCAATTTAAGCTCATTGCATCACCCTATAGAGAAAGCTGGCAGCTGTCCATGGTACTGACATGTGACATAGAGGGAACATAGAAAAGGAGCTCTATAAACAAGTAAAGTGTTATCATGTAAATGTTTGGACATCTTCTTCAGGAACAAAGATTCCAAGACCTATTTCAGCATGAAATCAGGAGAACATTAAGCAGCCACCCAAATATATATCTCAAGAGAGAGATTTGGAGAGCAGACTATAAAACCTTGTGTCTCATTTTCTTTTTTTATAGGAACGAATTTTCCTAACGCTGTCCAACTACATCTTCACAGTAATCTTCCTGGCTGAGATGACAGTTAAGGTAAGCGACGCCAAAGCATAAGCCTGGCTGTGCTGCATTAGCATCATTTTATTACTTTGGATTTCTAAAGCCCCTTGTGTCCATTTTTCCAGAGATCATCATGTCTAAATCTGCTCTGCTTCTTGGGAGGGAGGAGTAAACATTCTCCCTTTCTTGAATAATAACTCAGTAAATACCAGGCACTTTATTTTTAGTGCAGTTTGCACCACCATCATTCCATTGAAGTGGTTCCTGGTTTATAGCAGTATTGACAAGATGAGAGACTTCAGATCAGCAGTCCTCTTTTCCACACAGCACTTAAGCACATGCTTTGCTTCAGCCATGTGGAAAAGTCCCATTGACTTCCATGATTTAAGGATAAGTTTATGTGTAAGTGCTTTGCTGAAGAGCAGTGAGACCTAGTGGATAAAGACTGAGACTCAGGAGACCATGATTCTGTTCTTATCTCTTCCTTCCACTGGCCTATTGGGTGACCTGGGGCAAGTAATTTCACCTCCCCGTGCCTCAGTTTCCCCATTTGTACAATGTGGATAATGATACAGATCAGCTTTGTAAAGTGCTGTTGAAAAGTGCTGCAGAAGAGGTCGGTGGTGGTGGTTTGTTATTTTATTAAGAGTGCTTAAATGCTTTGCTGAATTAGAGCCAGAATCAGGCCCAAAGATTCTCCAAAACTTTTTCCTATAAGTCTCTCTTGTATAATTCATAGCATCTCAGAACTGCTCCCCTTTCCTTGGGAATCTTCCCCTTTCTTCTGTATTTGCAAATCTAGCAGACGGCAACAGCCTATAGCCAGGACCTTGAAACCACTTTTCTCCCTCAGTCACCCAAATACTCATGTGATCCAATCTTCTGTGTAGCAGCTATACATTAATAGAATCCCTTTTGCACAACTAGGGTTAGCTGCATTAAAAATACATCAGCTGTTAAGGGACAATCTGTGATGTTTTTGGCAGAGTTATTTTTACAGCCCTTACGGTATAACACTTTACAGAGTTGTCTAATTAGGTTTCTATACTGGGAAGCCAATGGACTCGCAATCACTTATCTGTGAATAATGTATTAGCTTGCAGGTCGCTAACTGAAAGAAACCTACTGGCTGAATTAGTCATAACTTGTTGCCGTTTGCCATTTGGGCAGGTGGTGGCACTCGGCTTGTGCTTTGGGGAGAAAGCGTACCTGAAGAGCAGTTGGAATGTTCTGGATGGGGTGCTGGTTCTCATCTCGGTCATTGACATCCTGGTTTCCATGGTATCCGACAGCGGCACTAAAATTCTTGGAATGCTGAGGGTCTTGAGGCTGCTGCGAACACTCAGACCATTGAGGTAAGCCGTGATTGGGGGCTAGAGAAGATAGGAAAGAGGCGCTGGTTGGCTGTGCAAGCTTCTGGTTGGGGGTGGTGCCCTGAAACTCTCTGGGCAAAAAACCCAAAACTTTTCAGGAGTTCAATGGAAGGGCCTAGTAAGACCGAAAATGAAGAGTTTGCCACTCACTTGCACTTCCAGCTCCACGCACAACTTATCGCTGGTTTTACAACAAACTTCCAGCCTGATTCTGACACGCAACATCTTCAGGTCCTGCTGGAATCAAGGGGCGCTCCATGCGCTCAACACATCTCAGAGTCAGGCTGAGCCATGTAGTGAACTGATCAATGTCTCCTTTGCTCATTAAGACACACATCCCCTGCTATTTGTGCTCTCATTTGCTCTGTGTGAAGTGTTTCTAACAGCTCCTTTCCCCTCTCCCTTCAGGCAATCAATGGCTTTTGTAACCAAGAAGAAAATTAGTAGCAGGTGGCAGCTAATTTTCAAAGATTCGGAGACCAAATTGTTGCTTAACCTAAAATGTGAAGATTTTTCCCCTTCAAATTCTCCTTTAATTTCACTCCAGTACTAACTATAAGACTGGCCAGATGTAAAGAGAGCATTGGTCCATCTAGCCAGGTTTCCCATTGGACAGTGACCGCTATCGGATGCTTCATGGACAGAAACAATAAATCTTTTAATGGACAATTGTGCAATCACCTGCCCAAAGAGGAAATTTCTTCCTGATCCCAAGCAAACGGTGCTTTGCCTGTGCCCTGAAGCATGAGGGTTTATATCCTTAATAAATACGATAACCTAATATAATTGGGGGTGTTCTTGTTATGTTCGAACTAACAAGTGTATCATCCCCAGTCTCTTTACACACAGGTAGTGTCACACTTCCCCTCCCTTCATGTGGTGTTTATCTTTTGGGGTAGATTGTATCTCTTTCAGTGTGTTTATGCTGGGCCTAGCAAAACAGGACCTCATTCTGACGGGGTGTTCTGATTGCTACTGCAATATGAATAATAATGAAAAGATGGCTACGCCATCTGTATATCTCTCTCTGAAAGAATCAAAACACAGGCTTTATCTCCATGCCCTTTTGCATTGCCTTCAGCAGGCTTTTGGTCAGCCCTTTAGTGGGTAAAACATTAGAGCTGAGCAAATAATTAGCAGCTGCTAATATTTTTGCCAAACTTTGCCATATTTGTCACACATTATCTACATTGCAGGTTACGCCTTTTGCCATTTAGTTGCTCAGCATTATTTGTTGGAAAAGTCCCCAGATTGTGCACATGCAGTTCATGGTGAGCATTAAATATTCACATTTTGAACAGTACTGGTGAGTTTTGATTGGACAGCTATGTTCCATGGTATGTCTCTGCTCTTTTGATTGGGTGATCGCAACCTTGACAAGCACTTTTCCCAGGTGCATACTTGTGATTGTGGGTTCAGACTCAGCTTTCTTCAAGTGTCTTCTGGGGTTCCTGTACTGTTTGTTGGTTCCGTAGACATGCCTGACAGCAAGCCTGTTTGTTAAACTTTTCCACAGAAAGGCAAGGCAGAAAAGGTGGAAGAACCATTAAAAGAGAGCCATTTAAAGGAAAGGCTCTCAGCCTGTGGCCTGGCCTCAGAAAGGCCACAAACAATGTCAGGGGCTTGTGGCCACCCTGCCTTTCCTATACTGCTAAATGGATTGGAGACCTGTCTAGATTGAAGAGGGGGGGCAGGGAAGTCCCAGTATGGAAAAAGGCAGGGGCAACAACATGTAGAGGCATGAGGGGACACATGCCCCCAAATGCCATGAGTGGTGGGGGGGAGGCAAAGGGCCAGCCAGCAGCCAACAGGGCCAGAGTCTCTGGGCATCCAGGGGTGACCTGTCACCCACAGCAGGGGTCCGCCCCCCCCTTGCACTCACCAGCAGCATTGGGGGAAGTGGAGCAGTGCGCACTGGAGGGAGGGGTGATACCACCCTCACACTCACCAGCCAGAAGAAGAATGACATGGCTGGGGGAGCAGAGCAAGCTGGGGCCACATTCCTGCCGATGCATGTGTAGGGGCTGGACCCCCACTGCTGGCCCCAGACCTCCAGTTCTGCTAGCCCATTTGGCCCCCCCGGCTGCAGCACTGCGAGAGGGGGGTGGAGGAAGAGGTGAGGTGGGGGCAAAGCAAGGCTGGGGAAGAAGAGAGAGAGGGTGAAGCAGGGTCAGGGAAAGGCAGGGCCTCGGGTTGGGGGGGGGTTGTCCTGGCTCTTCCCTGGCCTGGGTTGGGGGGAGGTTACATGTCCAGTGACTCCCATGTCCCTCTTCACCAGCTGATCCTGGAAAAAGGCATATTGGTATTAAAACGATTTGAACCCACTTCAAGGTTCAAGCACACATAGAAAATTGCTCACTTTATCTACCTAGCTCGTCTCTCTTCTTTCTAATGCACACACAGAAAAAATACAAGATAACTGGTATTTCTATAGGTAAAACTAGTATCTATTTCACATCAGCTTGGACTGAGAGATGCATATCAAATTTGCCGACTCTCCTCCGGTGAAGGCTATTTGTTTTCTCAATCAGCCCAGGTTGTTAGATCACACCTAGATTAGATGTTCTGAGTGCACTTTACATTGATCTATTGTTTCCTGATTGGTGTGGGGGGTCTTATTAGTTTGTTTTTTGTTTTGTTGTTGTTGTTGCTTTGGTTTAAGGCTTTGATCCTTTTTGTCAGTGAGACTCTGTGTATGGGTCAGCCTGCTCAAGATTGGAGCCATAATTCACATGAGTTATCCTTGTTCATGTGAGTTATCCCATTCATCTCAGTGAGATTATTTGCATGAGTATAAACTACCAGCCTGAAAGGGTATTTTCAGGATAGGGCCCTTAAATTATTTTGTTCATCTTGGCATGTGACGCATTTTCTCAGCGGGGTACACAAATGTTTGTGATAGACTAAACTGCACAAACATTTCATAATGCAAAGGAAGTTTGAAAGAGATAACAAGCAAACGGTTTCCTAAATATGTTCACAATTGATTCTGTTCCCCTCTAATTAGATTTGTAGGAAATGAAAAGCCAACCATTAAAGCAGGGGCTTTTTAGTAATTCATAAATCTCCACATGTGGAAATCCATCTGCTGGCATTATGCACGGGCACATATGGACTCAGCTAACGATGGCCTCCCTGCCCAAGGCCCAGCAAAATTTAGCATTCTTTAGCTCCACCTTTTGGACCAGCTGTGTATGTGCAAGTGTAATCAGGTGCACAACACAGCCTCCTCTGGTTTTAATCAAAAGGAGGCCCATCTTGTCGAGCTGCCATTAATGTGGGAATGGCAGTTCCAGTGTATGAAATTCACTTCATAGCCTGGACCCTGCACAAGACTCTGTGTGATGCTTGAGCTAGCCTAAACTTGTCATGAATCGCGGTTGGATTTAGCAGATCGTCTCAGACAAAATAATGGGAGGAAGGGACAATGGTTTTAAGTTGAAGCTTTCCACAACAGCATTTTCAAGACGAAACGTTTCTGCTTTTCAATGCAGAATGGATGCTTTGTGTAGAAATGTAGCTAGATGTGTTTTTAAACTCCCCCAAAATGAAACAAGCTAACACAACTATTCATTCAAATGAACCTTTTCATTTACAGCGAAACATATTTGGGAGGGGGGATCATTTTGGAGGGAAAATGGAAATATTCCATTTCTGGTCAACCCAAAATTACCAGCCCCCAAGCTGGAAAAAATCAGTTATTCTCTCAGCTCGAGACAGGGGATCATAGCCAGCACCAAGTCCCCAGTTAACCAGCAACAGCACCTGGCTGCCGCTTGCCAACTCCTTGTGTAGGCACAAGGGGTGGAATGGCAAGAATGGCTATCAGCGAGTGTGATGAAGTGTCCACACACACACGCACCCCAGGCCTGAAAAGGGAAGGTGGCTAGGTGGGCAAGATAACTGCCTGGGCTGTACTGTGAGGATGAGCCAGGGATCAAGGACTAATTTGATGAGGCTCAGCAGGACAGGAACAGGAAGGCCCAGCAGCTGAAAGCAGAATGGGGTGGCAGAGATGGAAAATGCTGTCCCTCTCAAGGTCAGTTAAGGTCTGGTAGGTCGCAGCCCAGGGACCCAGCAATAAGGGATAGACCTGGTACAGATCTTTAGCAGATCTTTACTGCTTGTTATAGGTTCCCTAAATTGGAACCCAGTTTAGAGGGTGGGCCAGGGTTCCCCAACCAGCCACCAGGGAAGTGGCAAAGGGGTCAGGGGTTTCTGAGAGACTTGAATATATTACCCCCAGAAAGGGAAGGCCACAGTGACCAGGCCCGAGGGGCAAGCCAGGAAGCTGGAGCAGCCGAGTCTCAAGCAAGTGAGATGGAGTGAGCATCGACCAATGTTCCCTCTAATCTTTTCCATGCATGTGGAAATGGTTTTTTTCAGTGTGGAATAAATGTTATGTGCACTGAGGCATGTGCAAATGTGCACCACCATTAAAAAGAAAACCTAGCAGTGGGCATTCTGCGAATCATCTGGGCAACATTTGAATCTCTCCTGGGTGGATGCACAAGCGCATAGCTTACAAGGAACACTGGTGTCAATCTGGCAGAGCTAATCCCCAGATGCATCAAGAAAGGGGCAATCTAGTAGTGACTAAAGCATCCGTGGACAGGGAAACATCACAAGAAAAATCCCTGTGGGAAGCCACAGCTCTACACTTTGCTGCATTTAACTTTAGAAAAGTGAAGGGCTTTTTGTTAAATTTGCTTTGGCTTATGGCCTTAATTTATGGCCCTAGAGGTTGGCAACATACATAAGACCTTGCTGATTTCTGTGTTTTATTTTGCTGTAGAAATACCCTCTGCCTTATTTGCTTGTACACCAGCAAAATGTGCACCCAGTCTGCATAGGTGCAAATCATGTACATGCAATTGTGTGGGCATAATTCCACGTCAGACATTGAATATCAGGCCTAAAGCTATACAAAGGGGTATTCAAGCCCCACACTAAGCACAGAAGTTTGAAAATGTGTTCACAAGAAAGGGCATTCCAAAGTGTTTCTGCTGCCCTTTCTGATTTGAGGGTACAAGAACATTTCTTCCTACCTCGTTCAACCTGCTGTTGTCAGGATCAAGTGCTGTAGCAAGAGAAATCCAAATTAAAAATGGTTTCAGAATTAATTTGGATAGATTTCAATGCGATGTTACTCTCTTCGGAGCTTTGGCTGCAGCTTCCAAAGCAGATGTGTAAATTATTCCCTCTTCCTCCCATCGCAGTATGAAATAGTCATTTTGTAGATTCTCTCCTCTTTATCATATTATCACCTTTACTATTTTTTCCCCTGGTGGAGGAAAGTCTGCATTAACATCAAGCTGCTGCTTCTTCATACAAATGGGCTGAGCAGACTAGCAGTCTTAAAGTTGGTAAATACGTTCTATCTGGGATGAGATGGACAGCCGTTTTGGAGCACCTGCACGCATGGAGTTTCGCAGCATTGGGACTGCTGAGGCCAGCAGAACCAGGAGGAACTCAAGGGATTAGCATTTTTTCATGCTGAAGAACTTCCATGACTCCAGTTTCCTCATTTGTCAGATGCCTGACGCAGGCTGAAATTGTCCTTAATGCAATCTCAGCTGGCTACTGAGCCGCAATGTCCAGAGGGCTTGAATCAACTGGCTCATTCAGCGCTAAATTGCAGGAGCAGTGGATTGGATAGCATGGTTTTGCAGGCAATCATATCAGCAGGAACTTGGGTGACATAGATGAGGCGCTGGGATGGTTAAAGCTGACACTAATGTCTTGGAAATGCTGAGGCTGCGTTACTTAGCGGTTCTTTCTAAGGCCTTTTCTGACTCTCCCTGGAGTCTGTCCGTTGACCTGGTGGATCTTGCCCTCAGGCACGGAAGCTAGGAGGACTGTGATGTTTTTCATTAATTAGTATTTAACCTTCTGGCAGGTGGTGGTGGCGGCAGCCACAAGAGCCATCTCGATATCCAGAGGTTCCTCTTAATGTTACTAAATAAAACCAGTTCAAGCCCCAAGCCAGAAATTTGGGAAAATTAAATACTTTCCTGGGGTATCTATAATAGATAATACTTCTCCCCTCACAAGCACCAAGTCTGTGTATAACAAAAAGCAAACTTTTATTATGGAGTGAGGGGGTTCAGCATTAATTTGAAAACACAGCAACAATGACTCAGAAGTATGCAAACAACAAATAAACCACACGCCCCACAGGATCTTGGGAAGTAAACAGTTGCCTCAGTTTCCCACTTTGCAGTGTGGAAATCTAATGGATTTCATTCCCAGGGCATAAGTGCTAACTGGGGATGGGGAAAGGGGCCATTTGTTTAATTACCTTCTTACATCTATGGGATGTGCGTGTCCCTTGCACATGTGTCTCCCTCTGTCACGCCACAGCATCCACTTGCGGGTGGTTGTCTGATGTCAGCAAAGCATAGGGGGTGTATTCACGTGGGTGCATCCATGAGTGTGGCTTCTGCCACTGCTCTGCTGGGCCCTTTGGCCTGGCTGGATCCAGCCCTACAGCCTCATGACCACCTAGCCCGGCTATTAGTCATCGCACTTCCCAGATTTGTTGAGCAGGAGGCTGCCTTTGATGCTGAGCTCACCATACTACCTTCATGGTGTTCCGAGGTGCCACCATCTTGCCCCAACCTTAGTGAGTTCAACTGGGAGCGATTTCACTGAGTAGTAGGGAACTTGCCACTGCCAACTCTTGCACTGCCGTTCACTGCACGCTGATCTAAGGCTCAGCCCCTAGACCTGGAGAGGAGTCAAAGGGCATCTGTGACCATTAAACAAACTCTTCCCTACTAGATAGGAAGATCTATCCCCATCCCCTATGACTTTCACTTTGCTGTGGCTCCTGACCCCATGTTTAGTGAGTGAGGTTAAAGTGACCCCTCCTTTAGGTTATATTAAGTGTGCCCTTTAAGCATACTATAAGGATAAAGTCTCAGAGGGGTCACCGTGCTAGTCTGTGTCTCCAAAAGCAACTTAGAGTCTTGTGGTGCCTCATAAACCCTGCATAGACCTTAAAGACTACGATGTATTTGGGCATAAGATTTCATGGATTAAAACCACTTTGTCAGATGCATGGAGTGGAAATCAGATGTAGAGATACAGCCTCTCCTCGAGTTGCAAACGAGTTACAGACCAAACACTTGGCCGTAACTCGAAATGTTCGTAACTCGGACCCCATTGAGTTACATTGTGACCGCGCTGTTCATAAGCGCAGGTCGCAATCGTAACTCGGGGACCGCCTTTATGACCGCTCAATGGGAGTTTTGGTCGTAAATGCGAATGGTCGTAAATCGACCGTTCGCAGCTCGGAGACTGGCTGTATATCAAACACACATACACATCACAGAGGCAAGTGCGCGCGCGCACACTCACACAGGGGTTGGTATATATAGTTACAGAGTCAGGCCAAAGGGCTACAGGAAAGTACTCCTTTTGGATTCCGGGAGGTGGGTGGGCATTAGCTGGCCCACATCTAAAGGACCTCCCTCTAGCCTCTGTGGGGAGGCTCCACAGAGCCCAGAATGCCAACTAATTACTGGGGACAAATAAAGAAAAAACAGGGATTGGTGTGAGGGTCAAAGGACTAAAACAAGGAAACCGGATGGGGACACCGAGCAGAGAACCCCAGACAGCACCCACTGCCCCTCACAGATCTTGAGAGAGGCAGGGGACACCGCCCAGTGGAACTCTGCCTGTACGTGTGAACGCATGTAGGAGTGGAAACAGGCCCCACAGTTGCAGGCTCCTCCCTCAAACAACCTCTGCTTCCTGGTCTTGTAGATTGCCATCTTGGCTGAAGCCAGGAGGAGGTTGACCAGGAGGTCCCGTGACTTTGTGGGGCCCATGGATGGGGTGTGCATAAATTAATAGGTGAGGGGAGAAGTGCAGCCAGAACCTCAACAAGAGGATCTGGAGGAGCTAAAAGAGGGGCTGTAACCTGGCACACTCGAGATAAGTATGCGCCTGGGTCTCCCTCACGGCACAGAAGGGGCAAGTGTCGGGAACAGGGGTGAACCGCGCCAAATACATGCTCGTGCTCACAGCAACGTGGAGGATTCTCCAGCTGATGTCCCCGGCAGGCCGAGGAACCAAGGTGGAGTAGAGACTGGCCCACTGCGGCTCTCCATCCTCTACTGGTGGTAGGAGGTCCTGCCACTTGGTGTCTGGGCAGGACACCAGGGTGAGGAAGTGAAAAGTGTGAAGTACGAGCATGTACAGATGACTCTTTGGCACAGTTCGAAAGGGGACTGGCTGCAATGCATGCAGACGGCTCGGGTGATGAGGGGAAGGCAGTCAGGAAGGTAAGTGGGACCTGGGGCAGATGGAGAGATCGGAAGGGCCAGGGGTGAGGGGCAGGTGGGGTGCACCCTCTCGCAGGACCTTGTCAAGATAAGCCTGAGCAGTGGTTGGCAAAGCATCCCTCACCTCCTGAAGTATGCGCCGGGGAGTACGTAGGGTGGAGAGCCCCATGCGCTGGGCGACCGCCAGAAGATCCACCCAGTCTCCCCGGTCATAGTTCAGGAGGTCTCCGATCCTGGTGACTTCTGCCAGGACCAACCTCTGGTGCACCATGGCAGATTCCACCACCTGCACATGAAGATGGAGATTGTGTAGCAGGGGCTCCATGAGGAGGTCTACCCCCATGGTGGCTCCCAAGGACCTGGTCACTGAAAGCAGCTTCCAGATCCGGAGGAGGTCCTGGTAGAAGGCTGGCAGCTTGGAGAGGTCTCGCAGAAGACCTCTCAAATAAAGGAGCTGCCGATCGTATCGTGACAAAGGAAAGCATGTGCCAACATACAGGAAAGTAGTGGAGGGGAAATATATTAGCCCCAGATTAACTAGGTCTCTTTTTCCAGGGTAGACTAACGAGGGCTGTTCCAGAACAAGCAGGAACCTGCTAGAATCAGTCAGAGCAATCAGGCCAATTAAAACACCTGGGACCAATTAAGAGGCTTCCAGACTCAAGGGAGCCAGATTAATCAGAACACCTGGGGCCAAGTAAGAACCAGTTGAGACTGGTTTAAAAAGGCTTCTCTTCTCTTTGCTCTGGGTGTGAGGAAGGAGAGGAAGTGCAGTGGAGAGTCTGGGAGAAGGAAATGCAAGTAGGTATCAGGAGGAAGACCCTCCAGTAAGGAAGGTGCTAGGGTAGGCTGTGGGAAAGTGGCTCAGGGATTTGTAGCTGTCATGCCAGTTTTACCAGCACCATTACACACAGCTGCTATTACAGGGTCGTCCCCCCCGACACACACACACACACACACAGCTCCCCATTTTAGTACTAGAAAGAGACTGGTTTTGGTACTAGGGTTTGTCCTACTCCATACCACGGGGAGGGGTTTCAAAGTCTATGAAGTTTGTTTTCCTCTCTTTTCCCCATGCTGGCCAACAAACAGCAAGTTGGTGTCTAAATTGAGGGCTGTTGTGAGCCTCCGAGGCAAGTAAATCTGCCTGAAAGTGCAAGACCTACTAAGGGCGCGTCTAGACTGCCTGCGGCTTTCAAAAGAAGATATTTGCGCCGAATTTGCATATCTTCTTCCAATCCTATTTTTGGACGAGTTTTTTTCGAAAAAAAAAAAAAGCAGTCTAGATGCGGTTCTTTCAAGGAAAAAAAACCCTTTTTCGAAAGAACCCTGTACCCCTCATTTTTTTTAAGAAGAAGGGTTCTTTCGAAAAAGGTTTTATTTCCTCGAAAGAACCCTGCTTCATAAAAAAATGAGGTGTACAGGGTTGTTTTGAAAAAGGGGTTTTCTTTTCCCAAAAGAACCCCGTCTAGACTGCTTTTTTTTTTTTTTTTTTTTTTTTTTGTCCCCCCCGAAAAAACTCTTCTGAAAGTGGGATTGGAAGAAGATATGCAAATTTGGTATGAATTTGCATATCTTCTTTTGAAAGCCACAGGCAGTCTAGACGTGCCATAAGTTTAAGGAGGAGCTTTGTCACTATATATATATCCCATCTCTGTGATTTCCACTCCCTGCATCTGACAAAATGACTTTTATCCATGAAATCCTATGTCCAAATAAATTTGTTAGGGTGCATCTACACAGCAACCTAAACTTGAAATAAGATATGCAATTTGAGCTGTGCAAATTGCGTATCTTATCTCAAATCTGTTTCGAAATAGCTTATTTTGAAATTTGGCGTGTCTACACGGCGCCAAATTTCAAAATAACGCCGTATTTTGAGCCATCTCTTATCTCTCGTGCAACGAGGTTTACCAGGATGGGGAAATAGCACATCCATTATTTTCAAAAAATATTTCAAAATAACGGGCGGCTTGTGTAGACATGGGGTAGTATCCCGAAATAGCTGTTCAGTGTAGACGTATCCTTAGTCTTTAAAGTGCCACCAGACTCCTTATTGTTTTTAATAAGGATAAAAGCATTTAATTACCCCTGTGCTCAAGACTTTAGTGAATTTTAACCCCAAACAGCCAAAATTAATCACTTGGCTAAGTAGGTGGTATGTCTATGCTAATAAGGGCTGCTTGGGAGGTCTTTTCCTCCAGTTTCTCTACAGCACACAGGAGAGATCTCATTCAGACCATTGGCTTACATCAGGGATTACATGTTTCTTTAGAGTCTTCTCAGTAGGCCTGGGGATATTGTTAGAGGAGACGTGGCGGGGTGTTATGCAAACTGCAGAGCAGACATAATGAAGAACTGGATTATATTCTGATTAGGAATTTGAAAGAACCAAACTATTATATCATTTCTTAGTTCCTCTTTCTCAGCATGTAGCCTCTGCTAGCCAAGACAGAAGAGTGACCTGTTACTCTCTTTCCCTGTGTTGGCTCTCAGATAGTGTCTTATCCAGAAAATCACTTTGTTATATCTTGAATCAGTTTTGATGCTGATGAAAGTTGCCAGGCCCTAGAGACTGAGTTTTTCTCTTGTATCCACAGCAGGCCTGCCGACAGCCAATTCCAGGCCCCAGGGTAGACCAGTCAATGGGCCCCCGTGCGAGTACAAGCCATGCCCACGTGGATACGGTCTGCCTGACATTTGGGCAGAGCTGCAAGCGCATGGGTTTCCATATGCTCACCTGGTAGGGTTGCCAACTGTCCAATTGTGCAAACCCAAAGACCTTGCCCTGCCCCTTCCCTGAGGCCATGCCCCTGTCCCACCCCTTCTCTGAGGATCCCACTGCTCACTCTCTCCCACCCTCATTCAGTTTTACTAGTCTGGGGCAGGAGGTTGAGGTGTGGGAGGGAGTCTAACTTTGAGCGGCTCCCAAAAATGACCAACACCCCCCCCCCGGCAATGGCTCCTAGCAAGGGAGGGCAGGGGGTTACCATGTACCATTGCCCACAGGCACCACCCCTGCAGCTCCTATTGGTTGCAGTTCCAGCCAATGGGACCTGTGGAGTCCTCACTTGGGGCAGGGGCAGAGCATGGAGACATCCCCCTATAGGGGCAGCAAGGAGAATGCCAGCTGCTTCTGGGAGTGGCACCATGTGAGGGTAAGCAAGAAGCCAGTTTCATTCCCAGGGCATAAGTGCTAACTGGGGATGGGGAAAGGGGCCATTTGTTTAATTACCTTCTTACATCTATGGGATGTGCGTGTCCCTTGCACATGTGTCTCCCTCTGTCACGCCACAGCATCCACTTGCGGGTGGTTGTCTGATGTCAGCAAAGCATAGGGGGTGTATTCACGTGGGTGCATCCATGAGTGTGGCTTCTGCCACTGCTCTGCTGGGCCCTTTGGCCTGGCTGGATCCAGCCCTACAGCCTCATGACCACCTAGCCCGGCTATTAGTCATCGCACTTCCCAGATTTGTTGAGCAGGAGGCTGCCTTTGATGCTGAGCTCACCATACTACCTTCATGGTGTTCCGAGGTGCCACCATCTTGCCCCAACCTTAGTGAGTTCAACTGGGAGCGATTTCACTGAGTAGTAGGGAACTTGCCACTGCCAACTCTTGCACTGCCGTTCACTGCACGCTGATCTAAGGCTCAGCCCCTAGACCTGGAGAGGAGTCAAAGGGCATCTGTGACCATTAAACAAACTCTTCCCTACTAGATAGGAAGATCTATCCCCATCCCCTATGACTTTCACTTTGCTGTGGCTCCTGACCCCATGTTTAGTGAGTGAGGTTAAAGTGACCCCTCCTTTAGGTTATATTAAGTGTGCCCTTTAAGCATACTATAAGGATAAAGTCTCAGAGGGGTCACCGTGCTAGTCTGTGTCTCCAAAAGCAACTTAGAGTCTTGTGGTGCCTCATAAACCCTGCATAGACCTTAAAGACTACGATGTATTTGGGCATAAGATTTCATGGATTAAAACCACTTTGTCAGATGCATGGAGTGGAAATCAGATGTAGAGATACAGCCTCTCCTCGAGTTGCAAACGAGTTACAGACCAAACACTTGGCCGTAACTCGAAATGTTCGTAACTCGGACCCCATTGAGTTACATTGTGACCGCGCTGTTCATAAGCGCAGGTCGCAATCGTAACTCGGGGACCGCCTTTATGACCGCTCAATGGGAGTTTTGGTCGTAAATGCGAATGGTCGTAAATCGACCGTTCGCAGCTCGGAGACTGGCTGTATATCAAACACACATACACATCACAGAGGCAAGTGCGCGCGCGCACACTCACACAGGGGTTGGTATATATAGTTACAGAGTCAGGCCAAAGGGCTACAGGAAAGTACTCCTTTTGGATTCCGGGAGGTGGGTGGGCATTAGCTGGCCCACATCTAAAGGACCTCCCTCTAGCCTCTGTGGGGAGGCTCCACAGAGCCCAGAATGCCAACTAATTACTGGGGACAAATAAAGAAAAAACAGGGATTGGTGTGAGGGTCAAAGGACTAAAACAAGGAAACCGGATGGGGACACCGAGCAGAGAACCCCAGACAGCACCCACTGCCCCTCACAGATCTTGAGAGAGGCAGGGGACACCGCCCAGTGGAACTCTGCCTGTACGTGTGAACGCATGTAGGAGTGGAAACAGGCCCCACAGTTGCAGGCTCCTCCCTCAGACAACCTCTGCTTCCTGGTCTTGTAGATTGCCATCTTGGCTGAAGCCAGGAGGAGGTTGACCAGGAGGTCCCGTGACTTTGTGGGGCCCATGGATGGGGTGTGCATAAATTAATAGGTGAGGGGAGAAGTGCAGCCAGAACCTCAACAAGAGGATCTGGAGGAGCTAAAAGAGGGGCTGTAACCTGGCACACTCGAGATAAGTATGCGCCTGGGTCTCCCTCACGGCACAGAAGGGGCAAGTGTCGGGAACAGGGGTGAACCGCGCCAAATACATGCTCGTGCTCACAGCAACGTGGAGGATTCTCCAGCTGATGTCCCCGGCAGGCCGAGGAACCAAGGTGGAGTAGAGACTGGCCCACTGCAGCTCTCCATCCTCTACTGGTGGTAGGAGGTCCTGCCACTTGGTGTCTGGGCAGGACACCAGGGTGAGGAAGTGAAAAGTGTGAAGTACGAGCATGTACAGATGACTCTTTGGCACAGTTCGAAAGGGGACTGGCTGCAATGCATGCAGACGGCTCGGGTGATGAGGGGAAGGCAGTCAGGAAGGTAAGTGGGACCTGGGGCAGATGGAGAGATCGGAAGGGCCAGGGGTGAGGGGCAGGTGGGGTGCACCCTCTCGCAGGACCTTGTCAAGATAAGCCTGAGCAGTGGTTGGCAAAGCATCCCTCACCTCCTGAAGTATGCGCCGGGGAGTACGTAGGGTGGAGAGCCCCATGCGCTGGGCGACCGCCAGAAGATCCACCCAGTCTCCCCGGTCATAGTTCAGGAGGTCTCCGATCCTGGTGACTTCTGCCAGGACCAACCTCTGGTGCACCATGGCAGATTCCACCACCTGCACATGAAGATGGAGATTGTGTAGCAGGGGCTCCATGAGGAGGTCTACCCCCATGGTGGCTCCCAAGGACCTGGTCACTGAAAGCAGCTTCCAGATCCGGAGGAGGTCCTGGTAGAAGGCTGGCAGCTTGGAGAGGTCTCGCAGAAGACCTCTCAAATAAAGGAGCTGCTGATCGTATCGTGACAAAGGAAAGCATGTGCCAACATACAGGAAAGTAGTGGAGGGGAAATATATTAGCCCCAGATTAACTAGGTCTCTTTTTCCAGGGTAGACTAACGAGGGCTGTTCCAGAACAAGCAGGAACCTGCTAGAATCAGTCAGAGCAATCAGGCCAATTAAAACACCTGGGACCAATTAAGAGGCTTCCAGACTCAAGGGAGCCAGATTAATCAGAACACCTGGGGCCAAGTAAGAACCAGTTGAGACTGGTTTAAAAAGGCTTCTCTTCTCTTTGCTCTGGGTGTGAGGAAGGAGAGGAAGTGCAGTGGAAAGTCTGGGAGAAGGAAATGCAAGTAGGTATCAGGAGGAAGACCCTCCAGTAAGGAAGGTGCTAAGGTAGGCTGTGGGAAAGTGGCTCAGGGATTTGTAGCTGTCATGCCAGTTTTACCAGCACCATTACACACAGCTGCTATTACAGGGTCGTCCCCCCGACACACACACACACACACACACACACACACAGCTCCCCATTTTAGTACTAGAAAGAGACTGGTTTTGGTACTAGGGTTTGTCCTACTCCATACCACGGGGAGGGGTTTCAAAGTCTATGAAGTTTGTTTTCCTCTCTTTTCCCCATGCTGGCCAACAAACAGCAAGTTGGTGTCTAAATTGAGGGCTGTTGTGAGCCTCCGAGGCAAGTAAATCTGCCTGAAAGTGCAAGACCTACTAAGGGCGCGTCTAGACTGCCTGCGGCTTTCAAAAGAAGATATTTGCGCCGAATTTGCATATCTTCTTCCAATCCTATTTTTGGACGAGTTTTTTTCGAAAAAAAAAAAAAAAAGCAGTCTAGATGCGGTTCTTTCAAGGAAAAAAAACCCTTTTTCGAAAGAACCCTGTACCCCTCATTTTTTTAAGAAGAAGGGTTCTTTCGAAAAAGGTTTTATTTCCTCGAAAGAACCCTGCTTCATAAAAAAATGAGGTGTACAGGGTTGTTTTGAAAAAGGGGTTTTCTTTTACCAAAAGAACCCCGTCTAGACTGCTTTTTTTTTTTTTTTTTTTTTTTTTTTCCCCCGAAAAAACTCTTCTGAAAGTGGGATTGGAAGAAGATATGCAAATTTGGTATGAATTTGCATATCTTCTTTTGAAAGCCGCAGGCAGTCTAGACGTGCCATAAGTTTAAGGAGGAGCTTTGTCACTATATATATATCCCATCTCTGTGATTTCCACTCCCTGCATCTGACAAAATGACTTTTATCCATGAAATCCTATGTCCAAATAAATTTGTTAGGGTGCATCTACACAGCAACCTAAACTTGAAATAAGATATGCAATTTGAGCTGTGCAAATTGCGTATCTTATCTCAAATCTGTTTCGAAATAGCTTATTTTGAAATTTGGCGTGTCTACACGGCGCCAAATTTCAAAATAACGCCGTATTTTGAGCCATCTCTTATCTCTCGTGCAACGAGGTTTACCAGGATGGGGAAATAGCACATCCATTATTTTCAAAAAATATTTCAAAATAACGGGCGGCTTGTGTAGACATGGGGTAGTATCCCGAAATAGCTGTTCAGTGTAGACGTATCCTTAGTCTTTAAAGTGCCACCAGACTCCTTATTGTTTTTAATAAGGATAAAAGCATTTAATTACCCCTGTGCTCAAGACTTTAGTGAATTTTAACCCCAAACAGCCAAAATTAATCACTTGGCTAAGTAGGTGGTATGTCTATGCTAATAAGGGCTGCTTGGGAGGTCTTTTCCTCCAGTTTCTCTACAGCACACAGGAGAGATCTCATTCAGACCATTGGCTTACATCAGGGATTACATGTTTCTTTAGAGTCTTCTCAGTAGGCCTGGGGATATTGTTAGAGGAGACGTGGCGGGGTGTTATGCAAACTGCAGAGCAGACATAATGAAGAACTGGATTATATTCTGATTAGGAATTTGAAAGAACCAAACTATTATATCATTTCTTAGTTCCTCTTTCTCAGCATGTAGCCTCTGCTAGCCAAGACAGAAGAGTGACCTGTTACTCTCTTTCCCTGTGTTGGCTCTCAGATAGTGTCTTATCCAGAAAATCACTTTGTTATATCTTGAATCAGTTTTGATGCTGATGAAAGTTGCCAGGCCCTAGAGACTGAGTTTTTCTCTTGTATCCACAGCAGGCCTGCCGACAGCCAATTCCAGGCCCCAGGGTAGACCAGTCAATGGGCCCCCGTGCGAGTACAAGCCATGCCCACGTGGATACGGTCTGCCTGACATTTGGGCAGAGCTGCAAGCGCATGGGTTTCCATATGCTCACCTGGTAGGGTTGCCAACTGTCCAATTGTGCAAACCCAAAGACCTTGCCCTGCCCCTTCCCTGAGGCCATGCCCCTGTCCCACCCCTTCTCTGAGGATCCCACTGCTCACTCTCTCCCACCCTCATTCAGTTTTACTAGTCTGGGGCAGGAGGTTGAGGTGTGGGAGGGAGTCTAACTTTGAGCGGCTCCCAAAAATGACCAACACCCCCCCCCCGGCAATGGCTCCTAGCAAGGGAGGGCAGGGGGTTACCATGTACCATTGCCCACAGGCACCACCCCTGCAGCTCCTATTGGTTGCAGTTCCAGCCAATGGGACCTGTGGAGTCCTCACTTGGGGCAGGGGCAGAGCATGGAGACATCCCCCTATAGGGGCAGCAAGGAGAATGCCAGCTGCTTCTGGGAGTGGCACCATGTGAGGGTAAGCAAGAAGCCAGTCTTAGCCCAGCTGGACTGCCAGCAGTGGCAACTGGGGACCCCTAGACGTCTGGATAATTGCTCCCTTTGCCCCTCCCTGATGGTGGGCCTGATCCACAGGATAGAGTTTCTTCTCCCAAAGGGAGGGTGCTTTCCTCAGACTCGGGAGACCTGGGCTGAGTTTCCTGCTGTACCACAGACTTCCTCTGTGAGCTTGGGCAAATCACTTAGCCTTTCTGTGTTTCTGTTTTCCCATCTGCGAGATGGGGATAATGACACTTCTTATGGGGCTCTTGTAAGGAATGTCTGTGGTTGTGAAGTGCTTAGATACTACAGCTATGGAGAGGCATAAATGTAGGTAGGATTCATATACAGAATAGGCATCAAACTGATCAAGACAGTGCAAGCTTTTCCCCTGCAGTGCCAAAGCCCTGATCTGGTGGCGTTTCTGTTTTCATGTGCTTTGGTCTGTCCACTGAGACTATCAGAAAGGGCGCTAATGCGGTGTGTTTGTTGCTTGTGGTGTACACTAGAACTGGACTGACATCAACCCATATATTTAACATAGCGTGTTAAGCTGCCATTTGATGGTCATGATTTACTTTTGGTTGCTGCCAGCTTGGCTTAGATTTGATTTACAGCCTTAAAGGTTAAAGACTTCATAATTCCTTACACTGCCTGAGCTATCCAGGCCTCTTTCAGCTCAGGAGAACCACAACAGACCAGAGCTGACAAGAAGCCAGGGAGTTGTAATAAGTAACAACTGCAGCTACCTGAGCAAAACAGCCAGGTTGAGAAACAGAAGTGTCTTCCTTTTGTGTTGTGTTGGTAGGGAGTGGATAAAAATATCACCATCTGTTTCTTTTTTACAAGGGGAATTGACAAGCTGCCCTTGACACTTCCAGTAAATATTTTACCAGAAAGAACGTTGTTGTTTTGTTTTGTTTTTTAGTTTTTGTGTAAAGCCAACAATTCTTAGGGGGAAAAAAGGAAAACAACAACAAAAACCACCGTTCTGTTATGGCTGGGTGCATAGCTCTCCTGTTAACTCTATAGACACTGAGACACTCAAGAAATAATGCAAACTGTCAGAGAGCATGAGGTTTATCCATTCTGCTACTTATTAAAGCCAAACATCACCATAGTGACCCCTGCTGGGGGAATGGTACTGTTTGGGGAGGATGGAGATTAGAATAGAAATCAGACTGGGATGTAGCTTTAAGATGGCAAGAAGGAGGTTCTGGGGATAGGAAAGCCAAACATACAAGGGGTGAGTATGAAAATGCAGAGGGACTCTAAGCTGGGCAGAGCAAGGAGAGGCACAGATGTGCAGTGAAGAATGGGGAGGTCAGTCAGTCAGGAAGACATTTATGTCCCATAAATGAATAGATGCTTTACATTTTGATTGCCAAGATTTCAAAGGAGCCTTCAGACCAATGGCCAAAATAATACACAATGATGTGCATCCCATTATTTTTTCTTTCTCGTACATGCACACGCACACACGCACACACAACCTCTGTGGGTGAATTTGGACACCTTT
The DNA here is from genome assembly GCA_032595735.1 of Pelochelys cantorii. Classification (NCBI taxonomy): domain Eukaryota; kingdom Metazoa; phylum Chordata; order Testudines; family Trionychidae; genus Pelochelys; species Pelochelys cantorii. Next base: position 16,488,824 of record CM064344.1, on the reverse strand, counting down.
GTACATAAGTGTCTGACTTTTTATGCCTGCCTTTGAAAGCAGCTTGTCCAGGAAGATTGGATGTACAAAGTGAGTTAAGTGCCTAACTCCCACTGATGTTGATGGTACTTTTGTAAATCTCACTGAGAATCTATTTGCTCCTAAATACCTTGGTAAATCTGTTCCTAAATGATGTGATGGCTTTTTAACTATGAACAAGCTTAGTCCTCTTATTAAAGTACACTACAATTATGGTGTCGTTCATCTTCAACCCCTTTGTTTTCCTGCTTCTTCTACTTTACTACTGATTGCTTGTGCATTTTGCAAGTGTACAGTATAATCTAATCTACAGTTATGAAATTCAAGGTAATGCAAGAGGGGGAGAGAGAGGAAGCGATCCTGTAGTGTTGAAGGTTACTGCTTCTGCTTCTGCTGGGGAAATTCTCCACTGAGTAACAGAAGTGGCCAAATAGCTGATGTCACAGGGAAGCAGTGAATGGGTGTAAGTAAAATAGAAGGAAGGTAGGAAGTGGAGTGGCTCAGGAATCTGTTGAAGCCAATCCTGTTCAAATGACCTATTAATGACTAGGAAGAGAGAGTGCGGAACCAAGGGCATGCAAGTGAATGACACAAATCAAGAGGCTGGATCCAAAGGGAGATGGGATCCAGACCAGAAATGAAGTGACTCCTCAAACTTCATTCTAGAGAAACACAACGTGATGAAGCTTTGATGAACCATGGGTGGAAGCAGAGCTGATGTCCTTAGTCCCTATGTGCTCTAGAAGGTGCTAATCAGGAAATCGATCTGGGAGTGACACTGGACTTGATTAGAACCATCAGATCTGTCTCTGGCAGTACAAGAGACCAGAGAAAACACATCTGACACATTAGATTGGAAAGTGGCACTAAAGAAGACCTGAGAGTGTTGCATAAGGGGTTAACCAGAAGACAACAGAATTTCTCAGACCTGGAGGGGGGAAGTGCGCTTTATGCAGAAAGATCACCAAAATTAGATCTGTATTCATTTTTTTAACACGGTGGTTAAAAAGGACATGACTGGGAAGGTGCAGGCCACTGAGTGGGAAAAGTCAACATGATAGTACTTTATAATTTTCCCTTATTGTGAGACTGGTCAAAAGCCCAGTGCAGTTAACAGAAGTCTTTCCACTAAGGTCAGTGGGCTTTGGATCAAGACCTGTGTACATAACTCTTCCCCATTCCACACACAAGGCTCCCTGAGTACATATGAAGTTCCTCCAACTTCCCTTAGACCTCAGTCCCCTCATAGCTTTTTGTGCTGTTTTATTTTTCAGCCACTCACCACTTCAGACAGCTGTTTCCCTATCCTCTCTTATGCCTGTGCCTGGGAGCATGGAAGGATTTGGAGGAATGTTGCATGGGCAATGTCTAACCTGCATCTTGTGCCTGTTTTTTTCCCCCTCAGGGTCATTAGTCGAGCACAAGGACTGAAGCTGGTGGTGGAAACCCTGATGTCATCCCTGAAGCCTATTGGGAACATCGTGGTTATCTGTTGCGCTTTCTTCATCATCTTTGGAATCTTGGGCGTCCAGGTGAGTTCCCTGCAGGGCTCTTTGCAGGTTTCAGCTGGAATCCAGGCAAAGCTGGAAACAGAGGCAAACCCAAATAAAGAGGAATATTTTGGTATCTTTGTGACTGTGGGTGACTACCAGGTCTTTCTGGGACCCAGATTAAGGTGAGATTCTTTCTGGAGTAATTCCCCATCCAGGGACTGACATAGCATGAAAAGGCTGCATGGCCCCTTATATGGGCTAGCACCCTGAATATGTAGCCAGAGTTCCTTGTGGACTTGTACTGATGCCTGAACTGCCGTGTCTTCGTTACTCTTGTTGCACATGTTAATTGATTAAAGCTAGTGCAGGTTTACCAGCATGATGAGTACACCTTAATTCGCTATGTAAACATATCCAAAGACAAGCAATGACCAAGGGGCCTGCTGATCCCACTTAAGAGTATCAGTCAAGAGTCCCCTCACCATGCCCCCTCCATCCCCATCTTGAGGACTTGTGCTCTGGCTGGCAGAGTTCCTGTAGCAGAACACGAACTGAGCTCCACCTCAGCTTTCCTTCCCCCTGGGCCAACCGGGTGATATTTGAGTCTATAATTAATACAATCAGATCCCTACCATGTCCCACTAGGAAATCCCTGTCCAAGAAAGCTATTCAATTCAATTCTGTCTCCATTCAGTGGTGTGAAAAGGGGGGCATTGTCTCTCCAACTTTTTTCCAGGTTTAAACTCAAAGAAAATAGAAACTTTTCACTGGGAATCCGCTGGCTTCTAAGCTCAGAGGAAAACTTGTCCCGGTAGATGCAGTGCAGTATTCTGAAAGTTCACATCGTTAGAAGCTGGTGGTAATACTGATATCTGAGTCAAGCAACCTGGCTACAATGTACTGTCTTCTTCATCCCGGGTCCTTAGAGTGCAGGAGCCCAAGGGAAGAGACTGGAAAAGATTTTCTGTCTCCTTGTAGTGATTTCTAATCCTCTGAAAAAGAAAGATTCTATTTGATGGATATTGCATCACAGTTTCATCTTTTCCTGATGAGGTTTATCTGATCTGTCAAAGCTGGCTTGGAAACTGGCTCACAGTTTGGATAGGAGGGCTTTTGTAACTTTTTATACTAATAAATGTGCTTTAAATAACTGATAAATATACCATTCAAGCCTGACAGAGCAAGAAGAAAGAAACATCCCATCCATGACAATTTTTACAGCTAGACTGATGCATAGGTACAGTACAATATCCATCCATCATACGACCCATCTGTTACCCTAAACAGGACCGTAAAACTAAGCACATCCCATAGAACAAAATAAACAGCACAAGAAGAGTTTATAACAGGAAAAAAAAGTCACACTGAGAGGTTTGAATTTCCTTTCAGCTAATTGTGATAGCTTTCCCCGATGCCTCTTCCAGTCTTCTCTTTAGCTGCCACAATTACGCATTGACACATTTACAGCAGTACATACACACATAAGAACTGATCCTGCATTCATCATGCAAAATTCCCGGTGATGTCAGTGGGAGTTCTGCTTCCTGAATAACTATGAGAGCAAGGCCATAATTTATAGAAAAGGAACGCAATCTTAGATCGCTTTGCATTAGCATGGGTTGTCTTTCCCCATGTAAGTATAAAGTGGAGGTTCATATTAAGACACAGTCTCCTAGAGTTATTGGAGATGTCTTTTTTAGTGAAGGGGTTTATTTTTGGTCATGCACCAGCACATAAAAGCCTCAATTGAAATCAGGGACCTGTTGTACTAGGTGCTGTATGTGCAGATGGGAAGAGGCAATCCCTGTCCCAAAGAGATTATAGTCTAAAGCAGCGATGGGCAACCTAGGCTAGTGAGTGTGCCAAATGAGTAACCCTCCATCTCAAGGGGCCACAAGATTGTACAACTAAGGTGGTCTCCTGGGATAGGGTGGTCTGGCGAGCTGTGCTTGCCTACCTAGAATTTGCAGGCTGTGCCGATTGAACCATAGCAGCACTTTGGTTGGATGCAGAGGGAGCGCTTGCCTCTCGCAGTCAATGTTGTGTGCAGTCAGCACGCACCTCACTTCATGTGCCCTTGCTTTACATGCGTGTCGCTTTAATAATGCCAGTAGGGGGGGGGAAACCGATGTGGACAGAGACCAGCAGTATCTGGCAACCCTGCACAGGGTGGGCAATGGTAAACAAAGTGTCTCATGGGCCACAGATAGAACCCTGATGGGCTATTGTTCTTGGACCACAGGATGCCCACGACTGATCTAAATAAATCCAACAGACAAAAAGAGGAAACAGAAACACAGAGAGATTGCAATTTGCCTAATATCACACAGAAGTTAAGTGCAAGAACCTAGAACGGAATCTATGTCTCCTAGGCCCCACTCTAGTCTCTGGCTCACTCTGGCATGGCTGCTATTGATTTATTGTATTACGTAGATTTCTGAAGCATGCATCATAGTAGTATGTGGATAGTCATTAACTGCCAGGAAAAGGAAGTAGAAAAGCCAGTGTCGCTCTGAAACTTTGGACTGTTGATTTCCAGAAATGCTGAGAATCTGCCCCTCCAGCACAAGCTGCCAGTAAGCGTGAGCTGCCAGCGTTCCACATGTTTGCAAATCAGACCCTTTGATGTTCCTCTCCAGTTTATGGTTGTGTAACGGGACCCATCTGAATATCATTAAATCCCTTGTCATGAAAATATTACACTCATCATATTATAGCTCAAAATCAGCATTCATCTTCTTGTTTAATTTGGATGAAGCTGTCTCCATGGTAGGCAAAATGTTGGGATCTTTAATGGAGCTATATCTGTCCTAGGTCGAAAAGTTTTATGGCTACAGACAGTAGATGTTGGTTAGCTTTGAGAGCCAGTGTTCCTGCCTTTTTAGTGAAAAGTATTCTGCTGCCAAAGGAAATACATAAAGTAATGTATGGGTTTGTTGTGCCTGCATTGGCTTGTATTCATTTTGCCCAGAACAGGCCACAAAGAGCAAGCTTCTCTTTTCAAATGCACTGGTATTTTAGGAGCCTGACAAGAAGGACACTCGGTTGCAGGAAAACATGGCAAGATACTTCATTCAGTAGAGCAGGATTTTCTGTGTGTCTCACTCGCTCAGCTTTCACCATCAATTGCCATCTCCCAAATCTAGCACCTGATGCTTCTCTCATAGGTGTAAATCAGGAGTAACTCCATTGGAATCCGTGGATTTTACTCCAGTCTTGGTAAGATCAGTTTCTGGCACGAGAGAGAAACACGAGTTCATTCTCATACACTGATTATAAAAATATGGGCAAAGACTCTCCTAAAGTCTAATGACTGATGGAAAAGCGTTTTCAAGCTAGGGGATTTAGTGCCGTTGAAAGTTGCTGGGTTAACAGCCCTGGAAATAGAAGTCTCGCTGATTCACCCCACAGATCCAGCAGAACAAGGCTCCCCTCCCCCTCACCGCTCACTTTGACCTTTGGGAATAAGAGCATATTCTGTTTCTGTGGCACGTTCATTCCTTTTTTTCTCTGCCAACAAAAGGCCCTGACAAGGGCTAATTTTCTTGGCCGTTCTTGTAGCAGACTTTTCACTGGCACCTGGACTAACACTACCATACTTCAGAGGGGTAGCTGAGTTAGACCGTAACAGGAAAAACTTAAAAAACAACAAATAGACTAGTAGCACTTTAAAGACTAACAAAACACATAGATGGTATCATGAGCTTTTGTGGGCGCAACCCACTGCTTCAGATGACTGGAGTATTAGAAGTCCAAATCCAAGAGTAAATAAGGGCCCTTATTTATTCTTGGATCTGGACTTCTAATACTCCAGTCATCTGAAGCAGTGGGTTGCGCCCATGAAAGCTCATGATACTACCATACTTGTTTCACATAGGCCATGCTAACCAGGTGTCAGATGATAACATCTACAGGTTTGGGCTGGATTTGAACCATGTCCTAGAAGCAGGAGGCTGTAGTGTACAGACCCAGTTCTTAGCCCCACTCAGCCCTCTGCAAGGAAGCCTCCAAGATCACTTTCCAAAAGTATATTAGAGAAGGCATTCAAACTTTCTCTCAGTAGGTACCTTAGCACTAAACTATCACTGTTGTTATGCCAGGTTTCATGCTTTGATTGCCTTGCACTGGCAAGGGTTGGTTGTTTTTTTACCTTTAACTTGATTGGATTATGTGGGCTGCACAGCTAGTCCTGAGTGAGCTGCCCATACTGAGCAGGTAAATGAAGTGGATTTACACCTCCTCTTATTCTTCTGTTTTACAGCTTTTCAAAGGGAAGTTTTTTGTCTGCCAAGGGGAGGATACCAGAAACATCACAAACAAATCAGACTGTGCGGAAGCCAGCTACAAATGGGTCCGGCACAAGTATAATTTTGATAACCTTGGCCAGGTATTACTGGAATGGTAACCTGCTTCTTTGCGCCTTTATCTCCTTGGTGTAAAAAACTATGCCTAATTACTTGTAGGGTTTTCTTAAAAGGTGGTCTAGGCAGCCGCAGGCACTATTCGTTTCACATACACACACCCTGCAGTTGTAAATCCTAAATGCAAAGCTTCCAAGCACGCACATACTTCCTTTTGGAATAAGACAAGCACAAGTAGTTTCACGGTGCATTTAATTGCTTTACTGCTGCATGATAATCTACATACATCTAGCAGCGGGGCTTGACTAGTGTGGCTGGACACCTTATTTTAGCAGCATGGTAGAGCCTAATTACTAGTGAGCAGTGGAGACCTGGGGGTGAAAATGAAGCTGCCTTTGTGTTTGACTTTGTGGTTTTCGAATTAGCCCTCATTGCTGGACCAGTGTCTGACATTGACAGGATTTTGCTGCCAGGAAACCTTGGACATCAAAAATGTCCTATTATTGGCAAGGTAAAATAGTAACACAAATGCAAATCCCTAAATGGAGAAGGGCAAAGAAGAACTGAATGTTACAGGTAAATGAGAACATCTAATAAGCTAGGTTCCAACTAAATGTAACTTTTTCCCCTTGCATTTCTAGGCCCTGATGTCTCTGTTTGTTCTGGCCTCCAAAGATGGGTGGGTGGACATTATGTATGATGGCCTCGATGCTGTAGGAGTTGACCAGCAGGTATGTTTTCTAGATGAACGGCTAGTAGAGAAAAGCAGACAAGAATGCTTTGGCTTGGTTTTCATTTTGCAAAACATTGTTTGTCTCGCAAAAGTGAAACGTTGGGGGAGGTTTGGATCTCAGTTCCATTTTATCCGAGCCAACAAAGTTCATCAGAGCAGGGGGTGGGTGAAAGGTACCGACTGGGACGCATCTCTGCTAGTGATATACTACAAGAAAGCCATGCATATGACAAACAGCCCTTGTGCACACTTAGGCTATGTCTAGACTACATTCCTCTTTTGAAAGAGGAATGTAAATGAGCCCGATCGAAAGTGCAAATGAAGCACGGATTTAAATGTCCCATGCTTCATTTGCGTAGTCGCGTCTGATCTCTGTTTCGAAAAAAGGTATTTCGAAAGTGAAACCGCAGTCTAGATGCAGTTCTTTTGGAAAAAAAACCCTTTTTCAAAAGAACCCGTACTCCTAATTTTTTCAGGAGTACGGGTTCTTTCGAAAAAGGTTTTTTTTTCCGAAAGAACTGCATCTAGACTGCAGTTTCACTTTCGAAATACCTTTTTTCGAAACAGAGAATTTCTAGACGAGCTCTTACTGTGCTTGAAGTAATGTCCTGCATAGCTGTAGGATGGGGAATACGACCTGAGAGTGGGCTTGTGAAACTCAAAAGTCTTTGAGCAGCTCCGGAGAAAGCTGCTACTTTGCATCTGTGCCGATTGCTATTATTGCAGGCTTGGGATAGTTGCAAAGGATTCTGTTGCCTCTCTCTGTGGCACAACAGACTGTTCATGTCTCTTCAGTGTTCAAATGACATTGGGCGCCCTACTCGTGACACCTTGGAGGGAGCCTGATTGTACTGAGTTCCTGCCTTCTGGAAATTACCTGTAAGGTGTCTTTAAACTGAGCACCCAAATCTCTACCACTTTTGAGAGAGCAGGCCTTGCTACTCTATCTACGTCCTCAGGGTATGTCTACGATGCAGTGGGGAACAAGCTAGTGCACTAAAAATAGCCGGTTAGGTGTTGTGGCTCATGCTCATCCAGCTCCCTAGGCTTGAAACCCTATGCTGCAGCCGGACCTGCAACTTCCATGTTGCTCTCTCTAGCATCCCAGCTCTAGCCTGCATAGCAAGAATCTGCGTACCCGCAGTTTGCTCCATGCCCTGCTGTTTGTAATTCAACTGGCATCTCTCTCCTTCCATCTCCACTCTGTAGCCAGTTATGAACTATAACCCTTGGATGCTCCTTTACTTCATCTCCTTCCTGCTGATTGTGGCCTTCTTCGTCCTCAACATGTTCGTGGGGGTCGTGGTGGAGAATTTCCATAAGTGTCGGCAGCATCAGGAGGTGGAGGAAGCCAAGAGACGAGAGGAGAAGAGACTTCGTCGGCTGGAGAAAAAGAGAAGGAGTAAGGAGAAACAGATGGCTGGTCGGTAGTCTTTCCACATCTTTCTGAGTCCTGCTTGACCTTTGACACAATTCCCTAATCCCTGCCTAGCATCTGGTGATCATTCGCCTCCAAAAAAAAAAAAAAAAAGCATGTCTCAGCGATGAAATTTGCATGAAGGAAACAACGCCATGTTAAGCTGAGCAAGAAGTCATGGAAAACTTTCAATGGCTGCATGATTTGCAATGACCTTTTCATACAAGGTTATTTAAAACCACAAAAAAAACCAAACCCAGAGCTTTGTGGATAGTACAAGCTCAGTGTTACACAAATAGTGACAACTGCAAAGATCAACAGTGTCAGACTAGGCCATAAATTCTCCAAGTCTTGAGCACTGTTGCTGATAACTGGATTCACTATTTGGTTTATTACAGCCTTGTAAGGCCCCAGCAACATTACCTGTCTTATTTATCAGACGGGTTTATTTGTTGGCAAAGTAGCTCTAGGACTATTCAAGGATGTAATAAAATAACGAAGCCATCTTATTCTAGAAATGCTTTTTTAAAAAAACCCTGTAGATACATATCAATGAGTTTGCTTGAGAAATACAGATGGAAAAAGAATTCAGTAAGAGAAATTAACCAGATGAACTGTCATTGATGTGAGATAAATTGGATGATAAAACTTGACACAATCTTGTGGCTCTCTTAGAATAATGTAGTTTTCAAAAATTCTGCTACTGTGATGAAAGGATGCTAGACCTTCAGACTCTGTCAAAAATCTAAAGATCTGACCTTTTCTTTTTACTTCAGTTTTGGATTGGTTGAAAAAGCAGGAAATAACATTCAGGTCAGAGGTCAAAGGCCAGAGGTACTCTTCTCCATCTTGCATGCTTTCTGTTCTGGTGGAATTTTTTCAAATACCCATCTCTTCATGTTACCCTCTCCCATTTGGTCTCTTTACTGCTTGTCTTCACTTCTTTCACATTTCTCTTTCTCTCTTGGACGGATGTCAGTGATCTTTAAGAGTCTGTCTTTGATCGGGAGCGTGTGCTAGCAATCTGAAAGCGGATAACGTTAAGTCTGAAAGGTTTATAAAAGTCGTGATGAGCTTAGTTGTGCTACTGCAACCCAAATATCACTAACTAAGGCTTCCAGTCAGAAAACACTTAAGCCCATGCTTAAATCCATCCCTTTTCAGCATGGCTCTTAAGCATGTGCTTTGCTTTAAGCATGTGCTTAAATCCCGTTGATTCCTGTGGTATTTAAGTACAATGTATAGGTGGTGTTCCAAATAGGATGCTTTTCCAAATCAGGACTGATGGCCCCCATCCTGAAGCAAGAGTACAGTGCCCTGTTGCCTGCACTGCAGGATCTGGGCCTCAGCAAGGAATATACTAATATCCTGGATACATTCTAGCATCTCCAGATTCCTACTCAGAACCGTGGATCAACCAAAGAAGAAACTGTGCCTCAATTCCTTTCTGATGCTACAATGAACCCAGTCAACTTTGGGAAATTGAACCAGTATGGCTCTTCACCCAGTGTAGATGCAATTAATAAAGCTCATAGCTATGGATCTTACCAGTTAGTGTCAATTAAATGGCATACAGCTGTTACAGAAAAGGATATTTTTTCCCTCCAAATAATTAATATGTATAGAAAGTGTAACCCACACTTTCTGGGCATGGTGCACTGTCCCATGTAGTGGCACTTAGACCACTTACGCAGGAAAGAATGAGTGTGCTCTACAGCCTTAGCTAACAGCCAACTCATGCACTAAGCTCCCAAGGGCCTAGGTTTGGTTCCGCTTGTCGGCATTACAAAAGCTCTTTAGAGTAGTCTGAATTCCCAGACACAATTGCTAAAGGACAGCTGTTTCCTTGGAACATAGTGTGACATGCTGGATGCAAATGTTCTTTTGGTATGGTTTGGTTTTGGAAGGAAAACTATCTAAACTTCATTAGAATAAATATACATATAGATATGAATGACCTTGCTCATCATCCAAAAAGAAAAAAGGTGACTCAGGGGAAATGTGGATATTTGCATTCGGATCTGTAAAATATCTGATTAAAGAGGCAATCGCCAGATCGTCTACTGAGGAACCGAATATTGCAGAGTGCTAAGCCTCCTTCAGCAAGACAGACACGGAGCCTTGCAAAGAGCTTTAGAACAAAGCTTTTCTCAGTTCACATTCAACGAAAACGTTAGTTATGACTGAGTAGGTCCAGTTTTGCTCTCAATGACAAATAGATGTCATTGCCTTGCTTTTCAGTCTGAAGCTGTACTTGGCCTGCCACTTCAGGATAAGGGGCCCAGTTCTACCTTCCATTGCAGTCACTGGGTTTCCTTTATCTCAAAGTTGGCCTTGTCATTGGTTTTTGTTATTGCTGTTGTTGCTAATAGTAATTTAACCCAGTGGGTTCTCAACCTTTTTCTTTCTGAGGTCCCCCCATCATGCTATAAAAACTCCATGGCCCACTTATGCAACAAGTGTTTTCTGCACATGAAAGCCAGGGCTGGCATGAGGGGGTAGCAAGCAGAACAGTTGCCCTGGGCCCTGCCCCACTCAGATCCCCATGAAGCTAAGTTGCTCAAGCATTGGTTTCAGCCATGGGTTACTGGGCCTTAGCACCCCAGGCTTGAGCCCTTTGCAGTGAGACTTTGGCTTTCCCCTGGGGCCCAGCAAGTCTAATGCTGGCCCTGCTGGGTGGACCCCCCAAAACCTGCTCATGGCCCCCATGGGGCCCTGGACTCCCGGTTGAGAACCACAGGTTTAACCAACAGCATGGTCATTTTCTTTTTAAATGCGAGGCTACTACCAGTGCTGCATCTGACAAAGAAAAACGTAGGGGCCGACAAGTGCAGTGCTTGCATGCCAGATGCAGAAGCTAGCTGTGGCGTATGCCGGGTTGAAAGCAGCAGATTGTGCTTGTCCTCTGTGAGGGTGAAATTCTGCCAAGGTTTTTGCACAAGTCCTCCTCAAACCCTCTCTTGAGGACAGAATGGTATCTTAGGTCGTAGGCTGGGAGGAGTTTCCCCCTTTAAAAATGTAAGAGCAAGTTCTCAAAGTTAAATTGCTGCAACCTGATTGAGTCCACTTGTGTAAGTGGGAGGAGCCATCTGGCCCTTAGTTTTACATTCACACCCCGTACCAGAATGGGCAGAAATACCAGATTCCACTCACCAGAAGGGTATCTAGGAGAGAACATTACAAGACATCTCCGTGCTGGAGCCAGTCCAGAGCTGGCTAGGTGAAGGGAGAACTGTAGAAGCTGTTGAAGGGAATGGAACTCTTGCCGCGGGTCCTGCCAGATGATTAATGTCGTTTCGTTCTTTTAGATCTAATGCTGGATGATGTAATAATGGAGAGCTCAGCCAGTGCAGTGCAAGGTACTGGGAATCTTAACGTCTCGTCTCACTTGAACAGCAGTGCTGTGTAACTAATGGCTGGCCAGTGCTGCTGTGAGGCATCCCACTAAACTGTGTGTGTGGTGGAAGTCTTGTTTGCTTACTTCATGGCACACGTCTATCATGTGGACCTGGCAGGTCTGCAGACCTGACTCAAACCAGGCACTTGCAAATCTTAATTTACAACTTTATCTGGTTTTTTTTCTGCTTGTTTTTTAAACCATTTTTCCACTTTTCATCTAAACATTGTTGGAGTTTTTGTTTTTTATTTGTTTTTGGGTTTTGTTGAGGCTAGTGACTGGATTTTGAGATGGGTCCTGTGTTGCCCACATTCGCTTTCTAGCCAGAAACCTTTAGGAGTTTCTGAACATCTTGTCGTGGTGTCTCTGGAAGCCAAATGACCCAGCTAGAGTAGGAAACCAGCTTGTTGCAGGGCAAGGATTTCAGTCAGAGAAAACCAGCTAACCTCAGAGTACAACCCAGCGCCTGTGCGTAGGGCTAGTACATAGCACTAAAGCTGGAAGTGGGACAATGGCCCCAAGCTGGCAATTTGCATAGGAGCAGATTTGATCTTCCATGCTGTCAAACTTGTGGCCTCAGGAAGTCCCCTGCTTGCTGAGTGCAGCTGACCGGGGCAGATAGAGATGACAGCAGGGCAGTTGCCACTTGGGGCCCCTTGGGTGGAGCACAAGGTTCTTCACGCCAGCTGAGAGCTCTGTGCAAATACCTTGAGGAGATATACATTTGGTATATATGGACAAATTCTTGATTGTGCATTTCACGGACCTTCCCCCATCTGGCAGAGCACAGCTGTGTGAAGTAAGGTGTAGGAAGGTCACTCACTGAATTCTGGGCTTTGGCTGTGGGACAACACTGAATGGCTTTGCAGAGGGTCCCTGAACTTGTTTGAACAGGCCCTGATATCCCTACTAACACTGCAGTATAAAGAATGGGGGATAGCAATGTTATTTCTACACCAATGGGGCTCTGAGTCAACAGAAGATCAGCCATTAACTTCATCTGGAGCAGAGACCCCTGCTGAGCTGGGGGCAGGAACTGTGAAGTTAGCACCTTTATTCTCATTGCAATTTCCCCACTAGAGCTAGTGGATACTTTTCAAATTTTAATAATTTTTTAAATCAAAATTTGAGATATAAAGGGGTGGAAAACATTTTCTTGGTTTCTAACCCGATCTAGTCACACCACAGGCCTGTCTTCAGAAATAATTGTGAAGCTTCACTGTTATTATCTACAATCTGATCTTGTATGTCAGGTGAAACAAACGTCAGAGCCTGGGACAAGAAGGGTGAGCTTTGATTAGAAGTGCTAAAAATCTAATCGCACCTTCTCCTGTCTACTTAAACTCACTTCTCCCCCTTTCATTCACTACTCACCAGAACAGGGATTCAAGCTGCAGATCTTTTCTCTGGTTTGTTTGGTTTTGGTTTTTGTTTTTTCAGAAGAAACAGCTTTGAGCTGAGCAGTAGTTCTTTTTAAAATCATGAATTGTTAAAAATCTGAGTCTGAATAATTAAAGAATTATTAATATTGAAATTAAATGCATAAGTGCATTCAAGGAAAATTGCATGTCCATAAAGCTGTTCCAGTTATAGGACAGCCCAGTTTGAGACAGTGAGCCCTGATCCTGCTGTATGCAGTCAGGCAATACTCTCATGGAAAATCCATCTTGCTGCTCATTCACTGGAGAGAAATAATTCAGGCAAGAGAAGCATCCTAATCTTCTTCTTCTAAAGTCCTGCCTGAAAATTACCCAATATGCTTTAATAAACTTAATTACCCTCAACATTGCCATTCCATTTTTTTTAATTCCCTTGCCTTCATCCCTCTCTGTTATTGTTAGACAAACCCTCCACCCTTGAATTAGACATTAATGTGTGGGGAAGGATTGAAGGAGCAGGTTGGTTTTGGTTTTGGTTTAATTTGGTTGTCTGAGCATCTTCATCACATCAGACCTCTGCCGGTCACCCAGCACGTCACCTAGCATTTTGTTTGTTTTGTTTAATGCGTCGATCTCATTTCAAAACTGGCCGTTATCTAATGCAGACTCAGAAAGAAACGTATAACTTACCTTCAAAAGTGTGTGGTTGTTGGATCCGTGCTTTGTATTTCCTTTTGCTGTCTTTTATTGGAACCAGTATTATTGTAACCAGTATTATTGTATGTGCTGTGCTACTCTTCGGTCATCAAAGGGAGAGAATAGAAAGTCCTCTTTCAGAATCTCTGTGTGATGCGAGGGAATCAATAATGATACTGCACCAGTCAAACCCTTCTGTAGCGTGATGAGAAATCCAAAGCTGCAGACCCCAAAACGTCCCTATGTCTTTGCATTCTACAAAGGGCTTCCTTTATGTGAAGATGAGATGTGGTACTGTGTGTCTGTGCTTTTACTGGTGTCTAGTGGATATTGTTGTTATTATTTTGTATCTACATCTTATCACAGATGGAAACTTCTCGGTGGGAATAATTTGTCATTTTCAATTTTGCTTTAAAAATGCCATTCAGTGTGATAAAAACCAAATAAAACAATGTGTTTAAATGTAAAAGTTCCTTCAGTGCAAAACATTTTAAACCTAATGCTCTCGGTACAGTTTGTAAATCCAGCTGCTTAATGTGCTCAAAGTTCTCTATTTTCCTACTCACCTCCCCAAATAAATGCAAACCTCTACAAAGACAGGCATTCCTTAATGGAATTATACATCCCCATATGAATTCCGGCTTCCACTGGTTGTGCAGTGGAGCATAGTTCTACCCTGAAAAGCATCCCTGGAAAAATGACAACTTGCTACTCTCCAGTGGTCCAACCTGGTCTTGCTGCCTTTTATTTCCTCTTGCCCTGCTGAGTGAACACAGCTAGTAGAAAGGGAGCTGGTTTCTCATCTGGCTTCTGCATCTTCAACAGAATTGTGTGCAGAATTCCAAGCAGACAGTCTTCATTGTTGAGGCTATGCAAGCCAGAGAGAATGGAGCTTGACTTTCAGTTGGTGGTTAGGAAAAAATCACTTTTATTTGTCTACGGAGCACGTGAGTCACTGATAGACAGTAAGGATCATAGAATCATAGAACTATAGAGCTGGAAGAGACCTCAGAAGGTCCTCAAATCCAGCCTCCTGCTCTAGGCAGGACCAATCCCAATTAAATCAACCCAGCCAGGGCTTTGTCAAGCCGAGACTTAAAAATCTCTAGGGATGGAGACACCGCTACTTCCCTAGGTAACCCATTCCGGTGCTTCACCACTCTCCTAGTGAAATAGTTTTTCCTAATATCCAACCTCAACCTCTCCCACCACAGCTTGAGACCACTGCTCCTTGTTCTGCCATCTGTCACTACTGAGAACAGCCTTTCTCCAGCCCCTTTGGAACCTCCTTTCAGGAAGTTGAAGGCTGCTATGAAATCCCCCCTCACTCTTCGCTTCTGCAGACTAAACAGACCCAACTCCCTCAGCCTCTCCTCATAAGTCATATGCTCCAGCCCCCTAATCATTTTGGTTGCCCTCCGCTGGACCCTCTCCAGTATGTCCACATCCTTTTTGTAGTGGGGGGCCCAGAACTGGACACAATACTCCAGATGTGGCCTCACCAGAGCCTAATAAAGGGGAATAATCACATCTCTGGATCTGCTGGCAATGCTCCTCCTAATGCAACCTAATATGCCATTAGTCTTCTTGGCTACAAGGGCACGCTGTTGACTCATATCCAGCTTCTCATCCACTGTAACCCCCAGGTCCTTTTTTGCAGAACTACTACTTAGCTGGTTGGTCCCCACCTGATCACTGAATTCCGGAATCACTCTCCAGAGGGAAGCAATGCTATAGTAGTTACTTGATACGAGAACAATTTAGTTAATATCCAACGTTATGAGATACCGTACACTGTTGGGCTCATTGGCTTCACTTCCTGACACTTGTTAAAGCAGTCCTTTGTAATAATGACTCCATTGCATGGTGCATATTTCACCATAGGATCCCTGTTCAGGAAACCGCTTGGATGAGGACCGCTAGAAACAATAAACTAAAACCAAGTGTCCACAATGTTGGGCAGCTGTAGCAATGGACTGAGCTGCTCATCAGGCTGGAGAATCCTTTCCCAGGATTAATAAGAAAATGGATCTTATGACTAGATTGCCCAGCCTCCATTGTTTCAGTTGATCTTTCCAATTTAATTGTATCTAAATATTTGAGATTATTCCTTCTCCTTTCCCCATTCTTCACCCAGCCACAGCCAAAGCAGCTTGATTTAGAACCTGTTTATCTGCCAGATATTTTGTTGTGGGCTTTTGCTGTACCTCACATCCTCTTGCAGTCTTATTCTGCCATTTCTTTTCTTTTTCTTTAACTCTCTGTATGCCAGGAAGGGAGCTAACCTTTCCAGGAATGACCTAGACTAATCTGGAGCTCTTGTTGTTCTTGACACAGTGTATTGTAACAGTACAGTAATGTGGTGTTGTGTTAGTTGTGAGGTTCACCACCTGGAGCTTAACAGATGTCTGTATTTCCCAAGATGTTGGTATTGTTTAGATTTCTTTCTGCAATAAATATGAATAACACTGTTTGATAGGGGGCACGGAATTGACACCTGGAAAGAATCAATCTGTCTAACTGATCTTCAGTATGGCTTCCTTATATCACCAGCAAGAAGAGCAACTGCTCGGTTCAAAAAGTTCCCTGCCTACCTAGATACAGTAGCTATTAATTTGTAGCCCACGGACAGCATGGTATTTTTATGTGTGGTTCATTTCAAGATAATATCTGTGTTCTGCTAATATGCATGACCAGCATGTTGAGAAAGGGAAACAAGTGATGGTATGATTTATAAACAGGATTGAGAAAACCTCTATTAATAAAGCTACTGGCAGAAGGATAAAATACTTATGGTCTGTAAATTTGCAGTGGAGCAGATGTCGGTGATACTGACTTTCAGTCAGAAAAAGCATTTGACTTTAAAAAGTCCAGGGCCATGTTCTCTGAAAGGTAAAAAGAAGCTAATATTTTGGGGAAGATTTGGCAACCCTGTTTATAAGGCCATGCTGTTACTAGTCCAGGTGCAGGATCTCTGCACAGGTAACATTTTACAATCTTGCTGTAAATCCCAGCTATATTCTAAGTGCTGCAGTGCTGTTCAGTGGGATTTGGAATTACCTGCCAATCAAAGTTAAAACATTTGAATTCCAGTATAATTATTCACAAGTAAATCCACGGCAAGAAGAGGCAGAAATGTTGACATTTTTCCTTTTTGAATGTGAATTATGCAGAAATCTAAAAGAAATCAGTGATCAAATTATGATGGTATTTCTTTTTGAAATTATAACCTAGTTCATAACGAGGCCCTATTCCTAAGGTAATTGTATTGAAACATTTTAGTTGATTTTTTACTCATAATTTAACATAATGTGATCAAGATATCTTGACTCTATGGAGATTTATACAGATTTTGAGATCCCTGACAAAAAGTCGTGTGAGTCAGCAAGCCACCGGTTTGGCTTTTGTTAAATGCTCAATAGATTCAGCATTAAAATTCATTTTATAGACCTTTTCATTGCTGTTTTGTTTTTACACTCCAGTATAGATCACCTTCAGCATTTTGCACATCAAAAAGTGAATACCTTTTATTTTATGATATTGGAGCAGAATTTTGGGAGTTCCAAACCCTTTCCATATAAACTGCTACATGGTTTGTGTCTACTACTTAAGCTTTGAGGGAAAAGTCTGTCTCGGTGATAAAAACAAAAATTCTGTGTTTTTTTTCGGGATTTCATGTCATGAAGCAAGGAGCGTACAATGATGTTACATCTCTGGCTTTGGTTGCAGACTTATTGGCTATCTACAAACCAAATTATATGCCCAGAAAACTTAAAATTGGTGTTCCCTCTGGCTAACTGATACCTATACTTCATGGCTGCATTATGCCCAAATTTCTATATGGAGTAATGTATCAAACCCCACATTTGTTCAATGAAGCTAAATATCGAGCCGTGTAATTCTCTCGGCTCAATAATTTTCATAACCAGTTGATCATCTAATTATGAGAATAATATTATTCACTGACATATTCAAGACAGTCCTTTCCACTTCAATCTGCATTATAATGCCTTCTTGAAAATTGTGCTGAATTACATACTCAGCCTTGGCATTTTCTCATTAGAGATTAGGTGAGTAAATTAGTTTATCTCCTGAAACATTCAGGGTCTGAAGAGTATGTATCATCCCCAATGTAACTGAACATGGAAGTAAGTCTAACAGTGAAATCTACAACTTGGTAATTGCATTATAAATGGAGGAAGATGATTTTCTAGACATTAAGGTGGACTGATCAGTTTTCCACTGTATTTATTCCATGTTTTTCAGAGCACTGACAGCTGAAGTATCAAAATTTGTCTAACTCTAGAGTTGACTGCAAAGGAGATGAGATGAGTTTGTTGCAGCCTCTTCAAATAAGGCCAGTCAATGAAGGGCCTGTGTTCTCGAAGCCCTTGTCAATACCAATCTTGTGCAGTATCTGGTTGTTGAACTGGCTTTTCAGATACTGCTTTTCTCTATTTGCTCCTTTCGTTTCCCTAGCAGGTTAAAAAAAAAGTAGGGATCTTTCATTTCTTAACAACAAAACAGTTCCTGGAACTCTCCATAGTCCCCCAACTATACTCACCTCATCCCTAGCATTGAAAGGCTGAGTATCATGCATGTTACATTAGAGATGTTTAAATGGATCCATGTTGTTAGTAGCCTTGCTACATATTAAGGCTGGTAACATACCTCCCAAGGGGAAAAAAAGCAAAGCCTTATTGCAATCTATGTGGAAAGCATCAATTTTGGAGGTTGGAAAGGGAAGGTGAACTCACATTTAAGAGACACAGAGTAATAAGCTGATCTGCCTCTTCCCTCTTCCCGGCCCCCTTTTCAGAAGCACAGTGTAAACCCTACTATTCCGATTACTCTCGCTTCCGCCTCCTGATCCACCAGATGTGCACAAGCCATTACCTGGATTTGTTCATCACGGGAGTGATTGGCCTCAATGTGATCACCATGGCCATGGAGCACTACCGGCAGCCAAAGGTACTGAGAGACAAAGAAGTTGGTGATTGCCAGTGATGGACTAGTGAAAAGAAGTGGTCTCAGCTTTCAGTAAATGCTAGAGATGAGCAGGACCAGGGCTGGTTTGGGGATGTAATAGTGTAGTCAATTAACCAATTAATCGATAAGCAAAAGCTTATAGGTTAATGCTATAGACTACACGCATTTTCCCTCCTTCCACCACCAGTACATTTTTTAACAGGCTGGCCAACAGCTCAGCTCAGTTCTGACTTGTGCTGAGTCCAGGATTTACCCCATTGTGGCTCTGCATTTAAAGTGTATTAGGATCCAGGTAGACAGGCAGCCCGGCTCAGTTCCAGCTTGTGCTGGGTCCAGGAGCTCAACCCCCTTCCCCACCCTGGACAGGGACTGGTTTTTAAACTGGCTCCCCTTGTGGACCAGCTACCACCTGGCACCCTGCACTGCTGCCTCTGATATGGAGGCAGCAGCACAGAGTGGCAGGGGGCTCCTCAGGAGTGGGGCTGGAGCACACTGTCTGCTTGTCCTCACCCCCTGGGGACTATAGAATAGACGAGTAACCAGTAAGAATTCATGAGGTTAATTGACTATTCAATTAACCAATATTTAACATCCTTCGGCTGGTTTAGTTTTACAGAAGTTATTTGGATGGTTTTGCATGATCAGCATTGGGCTGGCGCAGATCAAGGTGCCTTCAGCCAGGTCTGCACTATGTGAGAAAGTTGACCTAAGATCTGTAACTCCAGCTACGAGAATAGTGTAGTTCAAGTCAAAATACCTTACATTGAATTTCTGTGGCATTCCTATTGCAGGAGGTTGACGGGAGAAACTCTCCCTTCAACTTCCCTTATTTTTTGAAACCCTGTGGAGTACCAAGATCAATGGGGGCACCATCAGCAACTGATTTAGTGTGTCCTTACTAGACCTGCTAAATCAAATCTTGGAAGATCAATCTATGGAGCATCGATCTTGGGGTGAATGTAGAGTCAGGAGCGGCCCGAGGCGGACTGCCGCAGCTGGCACCCCAGGTGGAACGTGCAATCAGTGCCCCTGCCTGCACAGCCATCAATGGAGTGACGTCATCATCGGGTGCCCCGGGCGCCCTGTGACGTCATCATCGGGTGCCGTTGAAGGTGGCGCCGTAGGCGACAGCCGAGTCAGCCTATAGTCATGGGCCGCCCCTGTGTAGAGTTGGTCTTAGCCAGTGAGAGGTTAGAGCAGAGGAGCGGGAGTTGGAAATTCTGGACTCTCTTCCCAGTTTTGCTGCTTGACCCCTTCACTAATCACTTAGGGTAGGTCTATATGACTATCCAGTGGTAGGACTTGTAGACATGCCCAGGCTAGCTTTGACTGAGAGGTAGATGAAAACTAGCTCAAGTAACAACAGCTGTAAAGCTGTTTGGCAGCATGGGCAATGGATTGGGACAGATGCTTGAATATTTGCCCAGGAACTCAGGCAGGTGACTCTAGCCTGTGTACCCCTGCTGTTGTTACTGGAGCTGATGAAAAAAGTTCTCTCTAAACTTCAGCTTCCCCATTTTTATTCACCCTTTATAAATACTCTTAAGAACACTTTTTTTAAAAAACGCTACCTTTATGGGAAAAGTTTAGATGAAAATTCCTCTAGCCAGTTGCCAGTAATTTTTTTTAAATCTTCTCTTTGACGAAGCGTTTCCATGGTAACGGTTAGCAAGAAGACTGCAGTCTTTCTGGGTCAACATCTGAAATCTTTACTTGTGCAAATCCCCCACTGCTCATGTCTGCACTAGAAAAGAGGCGTGTTTGAACATACACGAGTTATACCTACAACCACCTTGCCTATGCTGGGATTTTAACAGCATAACGAAGACTTATTAAAAATGCACCTTCTCTCCTGGTGGAAACATGGCCAATGGAAGATTTGCCTTGATGCCTACCCAGTACCTTCAGCAACCAGATGCATGTAGTGCCTGATTTTCAAAGGTACTGACTACCATTGCCTTCAGTTTGAGTTACTGCTGCCCTGCCTTTCTGAAAATCAAACTCTTAATCTATTAAGTGCCATGCTCCTGTATCTTGGGCTCATTCCGATAATAATAAGAACAACCTGTCCTGGGAAGCTGAGTATCTTGCTCTGAAGAATGAGATGGAAATGGTGCTGCTGCTGTATAAATTGTACTTATTTTTATTAGTTCCTTTCAAAATGAATAAATGCAAATCACAATAAGGGTGAAATATTTTTTCAGGCTAGACAGGGCCTGCATGTCTAATGTAAATAATAAACAAAGAGGAAAAAAAGCCTATATACCCAGATCATCATAAACTAGCCAAAAAATAAAAGGCACAAGCCAAATTTCCTTTTCCTTTGCAGGTCACCTTTAACTACGCCGGGAAGCACATGACATGATTCAGTCACTTTCTGATTAAATCAGTCATTAGCTAAGGAGCTTGCATTAGAATTACTCTAGGGCCTGTGCTTATTAGAGTCATTTCACGGTGACACTCACTTGTATTATAAAAGCATTAGTCATATTTTTCCCTTAAGGAAAGTAAAATTCTTTATCTAAGGCCCCATTGTCCTACGTGTACATAATAATGTAAGAATGAGAATAGTCATACGGCAGTGAATGGGATTACTTGCCTGATTAAAGTCATGCATGTGCTTCTGCACTTTGCTGAATCAGTGCCAGGGTGGTTAAACATCTCCAGGATAATAAATCAGATTCCAGATTGGATTTAAACAGATAAGTGTTCTGAAGAGCTTTATATCCAACATCATAATTCACCAGGATGGTGAACGGGGTTGGGAAGGGGACATGGATGAGAAGGGATTTTGTCAAGAGAACACCAGTCAAAATCCAGTTCATGTCGCTGCTGGGTAATGGCCACTTTGCCGGCCATGTTGCAGGATGGATAGAGGCATAAGCAGTTTGAACAGCTGTTGGTCACATTCTGCACTGACAAGTTCCATTCTACCAGGGCAGTTTTGGCTGGACAGAATTAAACTCTTCTGCAGTGAGCTGTTTAAGAGTGGGGGCAGCTTGCTTCCCCACAGAGAGCTCCATTTCAGGGACAGGCAAAGGGTCTTGATCGATGTTTGGGGTCAACTGAGCCACGAAGCCACAGTCTGTAGTTGGGATGGGGGAGGGTTAGTACTGAGGGGCAGTAGAAGCACCTCCTGGGAAGCACATTGGCTGCCTTTGAAGCAGGTGCACTCTCCATCACCAGGGGAGCTAGCTCTGCTTTGCATGCTCTTGTGGGACCCACGACGGCACGGGATGTGGACAGTCCTTGTTGACCAATTAGATTCAGGAAGGTGGCACTCATGGGGACCACAGCCCCACAGAATCATAGGGCTGTGGAACGATGGCAGTGCTCAGCCCCAGGAGAGGCGCACGATGTGGGAGAAAGGTCTTTACCCAGGGATGGTTCACAGTCAAGGCACTAGCTTGCAAAACATCTTTGATAGGGACTGGATAATCAAAGATCTGCCACGACTCGTGGCTTTATGTACCCCCTTGGGAACGAATCCAAATCTAGTCTCCCCTCTCCTATTACTTATCACTAAACCACAGGATGCCATTACCTCACCTACAGCTTTGTCCCTGAACTTTAATGACACAATCTTTCCCACCCCGGGCCAGGGATATCTGTAAAATCTCTCCCACATCACCTCCTAGTGGCCCATTCCCAGCTAGTACTGTCACAGCTTTCAGCATTGAGAAATATGGTTCACATTGCTTACACAGGAACGCCAAGATGCTATTACTGCTGCCCTTTTACTGGCATGACCCTCAGAATAATACCACCTCTACTGTTAGTTAGCGATCGGTGCCAGCAGGGCACCTATAATTAGGGGTAAGGTTGTGAGGGGAAAGAAGTAGGGAATTCAATGTTGTCTGATGATTTATCCCAAGGGTGGGGAAGCTCAGGCTTGGGGGCTGGATGCAGCTCCCGGCTTGCCTGGATCTGGCCCCCGAGGTTCAACGCTCCCCCCACAGCATATGGAGCCCACACGGGTATTCCAGCCTCCCTCCCCTGTGATCCCACATGTGAAGCTGGAGCACACAAAATCTACTAGCCTGAGCCTAACTTGGCTCTGGTGTGCAAAGGGAACGTGAGAAGCCTCTTTCTCCTTCTCACTCGGGGACCACGTCAGTGAGAGGTTTTTTTTTATTTGCTTCTCACTTTTATTTGCTTCTCATTTGCTTCTCACCCCGACTGATTTTTCTGTGGGTCAGCGACCCCCGACCCAAAAAAGGCTTCCACCCAGGCTTTATCCTTATCGCATGCCTTGCTGTGAGCTCAAGTTGAAGAACTAGCTTCATGTTGACTTTCCTGGAGCTTCTACCAGGGTTTGTATGAACCTCCAGCCAGAGTGTGGCTCACACACGCTGGTGGAAGAGGGCAGATATGGTACAAAGTGCCTTCCCTTTGCCTCAAACATACAGAGTACTAGTATAACCCAGGTTATGTCTAGACTGCAGTGTTAAATCGGAAAAAGATACGCAGTTTGCGTTCCACAAAATGAGTATCTTTTTCCGGTTTACTTTTGAAAGAGGCTTTTCCAAAATTTGGAGTATATACACAGCGCCAGATTTTGGGGAAAAAAGTGCTCTTTTAACACATCCCTTATGCCTCGTAGACCGAGGTTTACAGGGATGGTGAAAGAGTGTCCGCTTTTTCAAAACGTTTTTCGGAAAAGCGGACGCATTATTTGGATGCGGCATTGCTTTTCCAGGACACCTCTGGTATCCCGGAAAAGCAATGCAGTCTAGATGTAGCCCCACACATCTTCTAGGTATCCTGCACTGTCCCATCTAGTGGCACCGAGACCACTTACAAAGAGAATAATGAGTCTGCTACGGCCTTAGCTGAGCGCCAGCTGGCTTTTAGCTCATGCAATAGAGGCTTATGCCCTAAGCTCCAGAGGGCCCAGGTTCAATTCCGCTCATTGGCGTTACACTATCACACAAGGCCTTAGCACAGCGGAGGCTGGGGCTGCAGCAGTTGCTTGATGACGTACTCTCATCTAAATGGTCCCTAAATGTTTTTCAGACTCCATTGTTCCTAGCTTCAAGCAGTCTCAAGAGGGACTTGAGTAGTGCCTAGGCTTGGTGCAGGCTCTCTGCACCGGGGTGGATTGTGCAGGGGCTGTGCACCATTAGTCTCTGCACTTTCCTAAAGGCAGAGGCTTCTCCTTGCTAGTTCCTCCTGGGACTGAAGTGAGCAGGAAAAAAGACGTTCGTGGGTCATTTTATTTCTTATTTGGTGCATCGTTCTAGTGAAAACAGGATGGCAGCAAACCTGTCCCACAAAGTCAGCCGCTCACCTCCATTTTTTATCTCTGTTCCAGGTTCTTGATGAAGCACTGAAGATTTGCAATTACATCTTCACTGTCATCTTTGTCTTGGAATCTGTTTTCAAGCTGATTGCCTTTGGGTTTCGCCGGTTCTTCCAAGACAGGTAACAGAGATTAAATCCTGCACGTCTGTGATGGCAACAGGAGCTCAATAGAGGACGGGCCAAATTCAGGGGTGATGCAAGGAAGTGGGGAAAGCTGCACATTTGGACCCCAATGGTCTTCTTGCCGATCTCCGTTTCACACCAGGGCAGCTTCAGCCATGTGCCACTCTCACTTCCTTTGCTGTAAGAGGAGAAGCAGATCCGGAGAATCCATGGACAAGAGGGAGGAAAGAGTGTAACTGGCATTCAGTGGCTGTACGGAATGAGTACAACTTGTACAGGGCAGAGCTGGTTGTTTTTTCCCACTCTTATGATCCCAGTGTAACAACAAGGACCTCAGTGGAGCTACTCTTGATTTGTGCTGGAGCAGAATCGGGCCCTTTCCCTAGAGAAAACAAGGAGGGGCCTTTTTATTACACAGCACTGAACAGCAAATCAGAGCAAACTATTGCTTGATGCACAGCTACACCCTCTTGCTAACATATTTGTGCCTGATGTGTATCTTACATCACTCGTGATTTTGGTCTTGAGTCTTCCTTGGGAACTGTCTAACCCTAACCCCATGTTCTTGTTGTAACATGAAATGAACTCTCCCTTTACCAAGACAGCTGACATGACTCACGTTTCTTCCCATTGTGGACTGGATAGAGTTGTCCTGGTGAGATCAACAGACCAGGAGGAACAGCAGACATTACTTCTGTTGGTTGATGATGAGCTGTAAGAGCACGTCTGCACAGCAGGGCTAAAGCTGAAATAAGCTACGCAACTTGAGCTACATCAATTGCATAGCTTAAGTCGAAATAGCTTATTTCGGCTTTTGGTACAGTCTACACAGCAGGAAGCCCGAATTAGAGCATTCTTCCTCTCATTTCATGAGGAGTAAGGGAAGTCAGAGTTATAGGAGTTGGAGTAAGAAGTCCTCCAACTCAATATTATTTCAACATTATGTTGAAATAAGTGCTTGCTGTGTAGATGCGGACTTTGTTTCAGTTATTTCGAAATAATGCTGCTGTGTAGACCTAGCCTAACTGAGTTAAGATCTTTATACATTTAATGTTGGCTTCCCATTGTACCTGGGTGGAGACAAAATTTATTTCCACAACCACATCCATATCCACAAAAATGAGTCCCGTAGATCTGCACCCACATCCAGAGATGTGGATACCCTCAGATATAAAGCAAATACCTGCTCATACCTTTGACCTCACATTTTTCATCTTCCTCAAGTCAAATATCAAAAACATTGGTGTGATGCCAGACTTCTTTCCTAGAGAAAATCATCCCACCCCAACATCTAGCTGCTTCTGACATCACTATTAAGATCCTTCTTTTCTATTGATCTAATTTAAGTCTTTCTAGAGTGCCTTTTACCATGTTTACAGTGATTGGACATTGGATCAAATCCCGTGGGTTTTACTTGGGCAAAACGCATATTGAGTGTTCAGTGAGAGTTTTGCCTGACAAAAGGCTGAATTGAGGTTGTAGGATTTAGTCAAATGTCTGGATTATCCTGGGCATAAGACCAGTCATGGTTTTGTATTTAGTTTGGAGCTAGCTGATCCCATCATCTAAAAATAACAGATTTGTACAATCCCTCAAAAAAGTTTCAAAAATCACTTCTTTGAGCTGTAGAGCCACTAAAATGACTAGAATTTGTTTACAACAAACAAAAGCCCATTGCAGATATCTTAATAGACGTGATTTGTATTGTCTTCAGATGGAACCAATTAGACCTGGCGATTGTGCTGCTGTCTATCATGGGCATCACGTTGGAAGAGATTGAGGTGAACGCATCGCTGCCCATTAACCCCACCATTATCCGGATAATGAGGGTGCTGAGGATTGCTCGAGGTAAGACAGATACAATGTGAAAATCATTTCTGTTCGTTCTGCCTGTGACGTGATTGGGAAAGAGCTGCGTGCCATCATCGTGTGCTTTGTTCTGGCTTCCACAAACCGTACGCAAATGAAGGAACAAAGGAGGGGGAAACATTCCAGAAGAGCCAAAGAGCTGAGCCAGCTGGCCACGTATTTCTCAAGAGCGCTGGCAGATCTAGGTCGTCTTAGGAAAGAGAATCCACTGTGCATTTCATTGATGGGTGGACCTCGAAAAGCAAACTGTGGCATGTTACTGAAATCAGGTCTACCTCAGGTATCTGGGTCTCAGGTCACAACACAGTCACACACTAGAGAGTTTATGACCCATTAAAAAAATATATACCAGGTAGTTAATAAATTTGATTTCCCTTGCTATGTTACCTCTTCTCATTGTGCGAGAGAATGTGCTTTGTATCCAGATGTACCCTAGAAATGATGTTGATGATGATGATAATGATACCTACCACATTTGTGAGGCTTACTTATTTAGGGTCTAATTTTCTGAAGTGCTGGAGTCCCAACTGATATCGGTGTAAGCTGGCACCTTTGGAAATCAGGCCCTAAATGTAGTGCTTTGAGTGCTTCAAGGAGGACATTATTGTCATGCCAAGTTATTATTTATAGTTATTATTCTAACTGGAGCAAAGAAAGAATGGAAGTGGATGAAATGTAGTTGAAGCCAGAAAGGGAGTCTCAGAAGAGGGGGACATTTCCTGCACATTAGGTATATTTCAAAAGGAAAAGCATATGCAGTTTCCACCTGGCAAATCGATGCCTACGTAAATCAAACATGAAGGCAGGCATGTGTAACCCTAGGAAGGTAAAACAAAAGACAGAACTATGTAGCACTTTAAAGACTAACAAGATGGTTTAGTAGGTGGTGATGAGCTTTCGTGGGCCAGACCCACTTCCTCAGATCAATATGTGGAAGAAAATCGGCACAACCATATATACCAATGTGATACAATCAAAAAGATGAACGCATGTGAAATTGACAAATCAAATTTTAGAACAGAGTGGGGGTGAGAGGGGAAGGTTAGTTTCTGTGAGGTAATGACATAGGGGTGATAATAGGGGAAGTTTCTGTGAGGTAATGACATTAGGGGTGATAATTGGGGAAGCTATCTTTGTAATGGGTGAGATAATTAGAGTCTTTGTTTAAACCCATACATAAAGTGTCAAATTTAAGCATGAATGACAATTCTGAAGCTTTACGTTGAAGTCTGGAGATAAAGTCTCTTTGAAGCAGTATGCATGTTTTAAGGTCATCGAGGGAATGATCAGTCTGGCTGAAATGGCAAGCAACAGCTTTCTCTCTGTGAGAGAGTCTTATGTCTGTTTTGTGTGCATTGATTCTTTGGCGAAGTGTCTGAGACATTTGTCCAATGTACATAGCAGACAGACACTTTAGGCACATGATGGCATAAATTATATTTCTGGATGAACAGGCATATGTGTTCTTGATCTTGTAACTGGCATGGTTAGGTCCAACAATGGTGTCAGCAGAGTAAATATGTGGACAAAGCTGGTAAGAATCATCCTGAGGTTAGGTGGTTGTAGTCTCCTATAGACAACCACCTAACCTTAGGATGATTCTTACCAACAACCACAGGACATATCACACTAATACCAACCCTGGAACTTTCCCTTGCAACAAATCCCGGTGCCACCTAACCTCAGGATGATTCTTACCAGCTTTGTCCACATATTTACTCTGCTGACACCATTGTTGGACCTAACCATGCCAGTTACAAGATCAAGAACACATATTCCTGTTCATCCAGAAATATAATTTATGCCATCATGTGCCTAAAGTGTCCGTCTGCTATGTACATTGGACAAACGTCTCAGACACTTCGCCAAAGAATCAATGCACACAAAACAGACATAAGACTCTCTCACAGAGAGAAAGCTGTTGCTTGCCATTTCAGCCAGACTGATCATTCCCTCAATGACCTTAAAACATGCATACTGCTTCAAAGAGACTTTATCTCCAGACTTCAACGTGAAGCTTCAGAATTGTCATTCATGCTTAAATTTGACACTTTATGTATGGGTTTAAACAAAGACTCTAATTATCTCACCCATTACAAAGATAGCTTCCCCAATTATCACCCCTAATGTCATTACCTCACAGAAACTTCCCCTATTATCACCCCTATGTCATTACCTCACAGAAACTAACCTTCCCCCCTCACCCCCACTCTGTTCTAAAATTTGATTTGTCAATTTCACATGCGTTCATTTTTTTGATTGTATCACATTGGTATATATGGTTGTGCCGATTTTCTTCCACATATTGATCTGAGGAAGTGGGTCTGGCCCACGAAAGCTCATCACCTATAAACCATCTTGTTAGTCTTTAAAGTGCTACATGGTTCTGTCTTTTGTTTCAGCTACACCAGACTAACACGGCTGCATCTCTATCCCTAGGAAGGTAGTTAGCCTAAACCAAGATGGGGGACAGGGAAAGTTCCAAGGATGGTAACTCAGGGAAAGATATTCACAGGATTGTATACAATACAGTGTTCCCTAGTTGTGCACTTGTGCAGCCACGCAGGAGAGATTTGGATGCTGCCCAGCTGATTAACAGAGTGCCCATAGGTAAGCTTTTTGTTTCTCCTGGTGGTGCACATTCACACATGCCTTGGTGCACATAAACATTTATTCCACACACAAATGGGAAAAATTAGAGGGAATATTGGTTGTATATTTAGTACTGAATTCAAGACCCACATGGGAGAGAGCCTTAATGGGGCAAATTTCATCCCTGGTATAAGCCCCACTGAAGTCAATGGCATGAATTTGGCTTCATAATTGTTTAGCTGTAAGCAGAAATCTAAAGGAATGTACATCTGGTTGCATTGACCTTTCTAAACCTGTTTACTACACTCAGTAGAAGAGGCTGTCAGGAGAAAAGGTCATTCTTACATTCCTAGCATTGTGCCAACATTACCCAATTCAGAGAGAGAGAGAATGGTGATTCTTTCACAAAAGCTCCAAGATACACGATGCTGCTATTCACAGGATTCTAACAGCATCTGGACAACCCAGGGCTCTGTAACAAGGCCTTGAACTTTAATTACTAATGGGGAGCACTTGATGTGATTTCATGCTTGTGGGTTCTGTCTAGCTCTAAAATCTGTGTCTCCACTCTCACGCTGCCGCAGTAACGTTATGAACCTATCACTTTTCTGCAGTGTTAAAGTTGCTGAAGATGGCTGTAGGGATGAGAGCCCTGCTGGATACGGTCATGCAAGCACTGCCTCAGGTAACTCATTGCCTTAGCAGAAAAATCTCATCAGGACCAGAGCGAAATGCTTATTGCAGAAGGCTGCTCATGGCCCATCCCCCTTGTTTTCCTCTATATAGTCATTAGGAAATTGCATTTCCCTTTAGAAGCTCCATCTCAGAAGTTATCCCAGGTTGTATCTCCGTTAAGTTTTGTAATGGTAAGAGGCAGGTCTGGAAAACAAATCAATTAACGTTGCTCCTCCCTCCCCCTTTCTCTCTCTCTTTTCAGGTGGGCAATCTGGGTCTTCTCTTCATGTTGTTGTTTTTCATATTTGCAGCTCTTGGAGTGGAGCTCTTTGGCGACCTTGGTAAGTTCTCCCCATTCCTAGCGTTGCAGGGAGCAGAAGGAAATAGCTGTTGCGATGCGGGGAGGGGATGTGCAAGAGCTCATGTCTAAGTGGGATTCTTCTGGTTGATCACACAGAATGCGATGAGACTCACCACTGCGAGGGGCTAGGGCGGCACGCCACTTTTAGAAACTTTGGGATGGCCTTTTTAACTCTCTTCCGGGTCTCAACAGGAGACAACTGGAATGGGATAATGAAGGTAAGAGATCCCTGGAGAATGAATATTGATGATGATTTCTAATCTTACAGACACTGTCTCTCTGTTCCCAATCAATGACAGGGATCAGTTGGGGCATTCAAGCTGTGACAGTCCCTGGACTTATTGATTCGGGGCCTGTGCATTTTCTCAAAGCAATTCTTTTTTTCCCTCTTGCCTGACAACACTTGGGTTTGCTGGCCTTCAGATGCATTGTAAGTTCCCAGGCTTTTCCCATGGTGGTGGCTTGAGGACCAGGAGGGCAAGAACCCAGTTCAATTAAGTAACGTGTTTTGTACAGAGAACAAATAAAACAACTGTGTGACTGACGTTGCCTGCATCTGTTAAAATAGTTGCACTTTAACCTTACAAAGTGGCCTTTCGGAATGTAGCATCTTGGCTAAGCCAGTCCTCTGGGAGTGTTAAGGAGCAGATAGGTGCCGCCTGTTGGGATGCACTGGGAATAATTAGTGTTTTCTTTGAGCCTGTGTGCACAGCAGTGTTCCCTTCCAGTGTTCTCACCTTATGCACCTGACCCCAGGGACTGAGCTTTGGCCGAGGGTTAGTTTGCCATTCTAGATGGATTGAAAATCACCTGCGTGTGCTCATAGAGAGGTAATCCATGTGGGTCTGATGCTAGAGTGCTGAGCGATCAGATGGCAGAGTGTCACCGAGGAGTGGGGAGTCTTTGGGCCCTTCACCCCCATCCACAGCCAGATGTGACGCTCAGCCAGTGGATAGAACAAAAGGTTTATTAGCCCACATGGATACAGCGTAGCGCAGACTTTTTCGCACAGTAACCAGAAGCAGCCAGGACAATGCATCCTGGGGAGAGGGGACCCAGAGCCAAGGGTCCTGACCTCCCTCCCTGCATCCCAAGTCAGCAAGACTCACTCACGCACCCAGCAGCCCATCTCTCCCTGCAGCCAGCCCCACCTCCAGCCTTTGTCCTGCTTCCTGGGCAAGAGGTGTCATCTGGTCGCACACACCCCCCTTCCCAGGCTCAGGTTACAGAAAGCATCAGCCATTGTGTCCATGGGGGGAGGCTGTCGCACTGAAATTCCCATCGCCATCTATTTATTGGTGCAGTACCCAAGGAAACTGAGGCACGCACACACGGCGTTACTACAGAACAGTAGAAATCACATGCAACGTAACAAAGAGAACAGAGCCAATACAATTCCTCCCCTACCCCCCGGCCGCCTTCGTCACACAGGGTCAGTCCCTCTGTGATGAATGGGAGCTTCTTCAGCTTCCATAATCATTTCCCCCTCCCCCCCTTCTCCCCAGGACACATTGCGCGACTGTGACCAGGAGTCCACCTGTTACAACACGGTCATTTCGCCCATATACTTCGTCTCCTTTGTGCTGACGGCCCAGTTCGTCCTGGTGAACGTGGTGATTGCAGTGCTCATGAAGCACCTGGAAGAGAGCAACAAGGAAGCCAAAGAGGAAGCGGAGCTGGAAGCAGAGCTGGAGATGGAAATGAAGACTCTCACCGCAGGCCCACTCCCAGCCTCAGACCTCTTTGCATGGACAGGCGGTAATGGTGGAGAAAGGCCCGAGAACCCCCAAGGATGTACCAATCCCATGCAATTCAAGGTGGATTCTCAGCTCTCATTAGTTTATCCTATGGTGAGAATCTCAGGTGGAGGATGAAGAGCAGGTTGGCCTGCCTATTTGCTAAGGGAGGATATGCACGAAATCCCGTGAAGGACTGAGTGTACAGTGCATTGGGGAGCTGCCTTCCTCGCTGTCTGTTGGCGGAAGTGCTGACTGTTGTGATACTCTCCTGACCCCGTTTCGCACCAGACTGTCACTTCTGTGCAGGTGCAAAGAGCTCTGTGTCTGTTTGAGAGCTGGGTCCAAGCCACAAAGTTCAGATCTGACTCCAAATTGGGGAGGGAGGAGGAGTTCCAATCCAGGGTTTTGTCTGGGCTCCTGCATTGCTTGTAAGGGAAAATATTTAGAGGGCCTGATCCTCCTCTCACTCATACGTGGATAAACCTGGAGTAACTCCATTGAATTGACTAGAGTTATACCCGTGTACAACTGGTGTGAGAGCAGAGACAGGCCCAAGACATGACGTTTTCTAATGCACACTAATAACTACAGCTTGTGGCTGAGGAGGGATAAAACTTTGCTGCATTTTTTTCTTTTAAATGATTCATAACATTTATATTTTATATAAATTATGTTTAACATTTACCCCCACTCTGCTCCCAAGAGAAGATTATTTTAACAATAGGCAAATCACTGAGGGCTTGATTCTACCCTCACTGAAGTCAATGGCAAAGTTCCTGGTGATTTTAATGGTGAAGGCCCAGGACCAGAGAGCTGTAGCTAGTGGTACTGCACTGCTTATATTTGTGAGCTACAAAGGAGTTCTGCTAGTCTCTCAGAACCAGTTTCTGAACAAACTCTGCCTGAGAACTGGGCACGTGAGGGGACCCAGACTGCTCCATATTTTGTTAGTGAGGCACAATTATACAAACCCGAGAATGGCCCAGTCTCTATTCAGATGCCTAGATGGCTATAAGATCTGTAGGGACATATTTACACTAAGAAATTATTTCGAAATAACGAAATTCGACTTAATAATGCCTGATTTTACAAAATCAAAATAGGGTGTCCCCACTACGGGGAAGCCTTTAAATTAATGCAAGGCAGGCTCCGTTAATATGATTCACTACTTGACTTAGAGCCCTAGAAAGCACTGGGGAGTAATTAGTTCAAATTACTCTGGGGAGTAGTTATTTCGAAACAGGGGCACTGGAGCATCCACACTACCGCTATTTCAAAATAACTATTTCAAAATTAGTGTTGTGCCCCGAAGAATACAGCAGGAGTACAGATTTCGAAATAAGCAGCCTGTTATTTCAAAATAACGGGCTTGGTAGTGTGGACGGTCCCGTTATAAATTCAACTAAAGGGGGGTTATTTTGAAATGACACACTAGTGTAGACCAGGGCTCATTGTGTTTAACTCTTATACACACCTGCTTAGCTCCTTTTAGATGTACCACAGAAAATCTCGAGTTTCATGTGAGTGAGTTAAAAGACACCTGTTTGGCCTTTTTACTAGGTGAACTAATGAGTATGCTCATGGCTGAGAAACTCCTATATGATCTTTAGGAATGAAGACAGAGTAAACGCTGTTGAAGCTTACATTCATTCCTCAGCTATTAGAAAATGTCTCTCTCAATTAAGGCATGAGGTGGACCCCAGAGCTGTTGTGACAGCACAAGGAAAAGTGGTTCAGGGTAATGAGAGAGTTTCTTGGTAAATTATTTCTTACTGCTCCTTTACAAAGAAATGTGCCTTCACCTTCCCTGCTTCCTCCCCATAGACAGACAGACACACCCACACCTATGGCACACAGCAGATTTTATAATTGGGCAAGTGATGGGCTTGATTGTGCCTTATCTGGGCAACATTGGCCAACGCAATAGCTAATCTTGTAACCTAATGTTCTCCTCAAGGAGAGAGTTGCAGTCCAGCCCTGCTGCTGTATGGAGAGCAAGTGTATATACGCCATCCTTTCCTCCACGCTAGAGTATCCCTGCCACAAAGGGCAAGGATTTCTCCTTTATCTTTTCAGTCTGTTGGTTCAGTCCTTTCTGGCATTATCCTACATTGATCTTATCCTGCATCCTCTACTGTGAGTGAGACCGAGAGAGACGGGAAGAGAAAGATTACAGATAGTTTGGCCAAACAGTCATCTTCAGAATAGGCACAGATCAGAAACCTAAGCAAACAAGTAGGTGGAGAGACAAAAGAATCAGAATTATACCATCAGCTTTCGACATTTCATTTGGCCTGTCCCCTTTTGGGGGAGTGCTCTGGGAAAGGTTTGTTCCATCCTCTTATACATTTTCCAGACTCTCTTCATTGCTCTTTCCACCAAAACAGATAACTTGAAAAACTCAGAACAGTTTTATGCTGAGATAACTGTGATTATTTGCTTTCCTTCCTATCAAAATCTTCAAAATAAATCTGGTGTTCAACTACATGGCAGTAGAGGAATACAGTTCTCAGAATGCACCCCTGCAAGGTCAAGTTGTCAGCATGCTCCTTTGCTTGCATATTCCCTAGATTATCTGTATTGCGTGCCATTCGACTGTAACGAAGGTCCTCATTTCATTGTACATATTGGCTCTTCCCTGCACCAAAGAGACAACTTTTCAATGACTTTTCATGTTTGTGAAAATGAGAGGTTATCATATGTAATATTTCTGCTGTATGCATAAAGGCCAACATTTTTAAAGATGGGAGCTTGAATTTAGGACTCTAAATCCATATTTATCTAACCCAACTCACTTAAATTGGTGGCCACTTTCATTTCAGTGGAACCTAAGTATGGATTTAGGTACCTAATGCTTGGACTCCCACCCCCACCGTGTTTGAAACTGTTGCCAGTAGGTGTTTATAGCTGTCCCACAGAGATAGCTTCATTTAGCAGTTCATAGTAACAAGCAAATGGATTCTGTTACAATGGCCCTGCCAGACCTCTGCAATGTGGAATAGCTAGTTATGGTTGTTCAGGATGAGAGTAATGTCTGAAGATGGGCCCAAGCCTGAAATGTCCCACAGTTCCCTGGGGCATCTGGCTTTGGTCCTGTCTCTAGTGATGTCTGAGAAATCGTCTGACTCTGATATTACTGCACTGTTCTCTTTCCTCCTCTGTCTCATCTTTTTCCTTCCTGATCATTTCTGTTACTGCTGTTCTCTTGGAAAAACTATGATTTTCTTCTGTCCACCCCCGCCCCCACCCTGCCCTGTCCTTTTTCTCTCTTCCTCTGTCTCTCTCCCTCACTTTTTCTCTCTCTCTCTTTCTTTTTGGCTTGCCTTATCCTTCTGCATGCTTTATGGCACCCCTCCCAGGAAAGGCACTTGTTTGATACCATATCACTGCTGATCCAGGAATCTCTGGAAGGAGAGCTGAAGCTGATGGACAACCTATCAGGCTCTGTGTGCCATCATTATGCCCTTCCAGCTCCTGAATATTACAACTCTGAGAAACAGGTTAATATTCCTCATTTCCCGCGAAGTCTCCGTCCACTTCCATCTGGCTGAGACCTTTACTGAAAAGATAAAACTGAGGGGAGGGGTTAACCTAAAACAGCCATAGGGATTGGGAAGAACTAAGTCTTCAGGGCTATTTTACGGGTGGGGACAACTTAACTTATTCTTGTTAAAGATATTCTATATTTGTGGTAGTGCAAGTGTGCAGTATTTAATCTCCCCTCTAGGAATTTCTCTATACATGTGTGGCCTTAGGATGACAGACAAATGTAGGCAGATCCTGAGACTGGATTCATACATTGCAACTGCACAGGTGGAGGGTTCCAACCATGCAGACTGGAGTGTGGGGTGGGAGCTCATGGGCCAGATCCTTGGGTGGCATGAAAGGGCATCTGTCCTTTCTGTGACACTGCCCATTTACACTAGTTGAGGAGCCAGCCCTAGAGGTCTCTCTAAATAGATCTCTTTTAAGTGGCCCCTGATCTCCTCTCTGAATGGAATTAGGCAAACCAAGACAGTCTTTTAGCAAGTGCTTATATCCCAAAGAAGTCACTGAGCCTTAGCTATGTGCATAAATTCAAGCAGGTACCTTAGGCCGGGGTGGCCAACCCGTTACAGACGAAGAGCCAAAATAGTGGTGGATACAGCGCAAAGATCTGAGGGGAAAAAGTTGTTGAGAAAAAAAAAAGCCCCGGCCACTGCCCTTTTAAGAGAACAGCAGGCATTGCGCTTTTAAGGTGGCCATTTTGAAGGCAGCCATTTTGAGAGTTGTGAGGTGCGGGAGCCGCAATTTTTTCTTTGAAGAGTCATGTCTACACTCCACGGAAGATCGACGCTGCTGCGGTCGATCTTCTGGGGTTCAATTTAGCGGGTCTAGTAAAGACCTGCTCATTCGAATCGAGAGGGCGCCCCCATCAGCACCTGTAGTCCTGCTCCTTATGAGGAGTAAGGGAAGTCAATGGGAGCTTTTGCTCCCATCGACCTCTCACTGTGTGGACCGCGCCAAAATGCAATTTAAGATACGTCGACTCAAGCTATGTAATTGACGTTGCTGGAGTTGCATATCTTAAGTCAATTTTCCCCTTTAGTATAGACTTGGCCTAACCGCTGTCTTCAATAGGAGTGGTCTTAAAAATGTGTGTAAGTATCATGAACCAGGCCCTTAACTTGTTAAAATAATACCAGTCAATTAATTTTTAAAAATTAGTCTAGTTGAAATAAAATTCCTGCTTTCTCCTATCCCATTACTCCTTAGAGCAAACATTTTTTCACATGATGTAAGCTGACTCAAATACCCTCATTTTTCTGTTGTCATTGTGATTAAAATCCAGTAATTCTGTAATTTTTTCTTAAAATATCTGAATGTTGCTTATTAGTTAATAGTGAACTTATTTACCAGCTTACTGAGTACTATAAATTGTTCAACTTTTCTTTTCATTCGACACAGAGAACAAGTTTGGATACCCTGGGAACCTTTATTCCATGGTGTCGAACATGCTAGCCACTAGCCACATGTGGCTGTTTGGCTGGTTGAGTGTGGCTAGTTCGCTATAGTGGCTACTGCTTCAGAACAGGTTGGACACCCCAGCTTCACAGATTTCACACTTTGGAAATAGCTTTTTGCCCTCTAATTGTTGCTTAGTACATTCATTATGCTGGGATTTATTAACCTACAGGCAGAGGTCTCCCTCAAGAATTGGGATGGGCGGGATGGCTAGCTTTGTTACCTTTTTTGTTTCATCAGTCCTGGGGACTGTTGAGAGTTTGTATGGCTGTCAGCATAACTTAGTGCAGCTTTGGGACTCCTCTAAACTATCCCCAACTAATAATAGCCCCCAAAGTTCCATTACAGCAGCCAGGAATTACTAGCATACCGGCCACATTCCCCTTTTTCTTCACTGTGCCCTTAGGCTATGGAGGAGAGCCCATGAAGGCCAGCATAGAGCTAGTAACATAATCTAGTGCCAGCTAGGAATCCACTTGCCATGCTGAAAGAGTTCTCAGCTGCCCTGTTAGGGCATCTCTCTGGGCCCTTCACACCACCTCAGCAACAGCTGAGTTCTGGTGGACTCAGGACTTGCAAGTGTGTTCTATCTACATTTCCTGGTTCCATCCAGAGCCAGTGGCAGAAGCTCTGGAATACAGTGACTGATGCTGGACCAGCTCTTGCACTGTATTCCTGACTCCAAAGGACACATAGAAAGGACACATTACGAGTCCGTTCCCATAAGATTGCTAGCCAGCCTCGTGTCACAGACCCAGAGACTGAGAGAGCTTGCGTGGAGCTCAGAAGAACCATCAGCCTCATGATTATCTGAACCAAACCTCTGACCCTTATGAGGTTCCCTCATCACTAGATTTAATTAGCCCCATGTGAAATAGTATGATGCCATTTCCAAAAGCAGACAGGCTGGACAAACCAGCTCTTTGATAGGTTAGATAGGGCAGGCTCCAGACTCCACCACTTCTCTTGAAAGATGCATTGCTGTTGAAATAGACTGCTTAAACACTGAAGATAAAAGTGCTAATCCTTTGAATTAAGAAAGGAATTGCTGATGTACTGGGAACCCTAGAGGCAGAACCATGTACCTAGGTCTTGATATAGAAGCTGTAGTTATATATTAATCAGTTTTATATAAGGCCTATAAAACACTCCCTTCACAACCCACACACTCCTAGAGAAGTAAATGACAAATGGTGAGACAGATCTCAGGTTTGAGAGAGAGTGTTGAAAAGCCAAGCCTATACATTAAATCCAACATCTGGCTCTGAGGCTGCCGACAGTGGTGAATCTGCTCTGTTAGAACACTGCCCTTTCTTGTGAGCAGTGCTCTGGACAGACGCCCCAACGCGCAAAGCAGTGCCACCTTGTGCTTCCCATGACATGGCTGCGTGTGCCTAAAGAAAGAGTGCAGTCCACTAAAGACTACATAGTTTGCTTGAATGTTTTAAAGAGAACCTCCCAGTGGAGTGATCACAACACCTGTTCCTGACCCTGTCGCTGACTTGCTGTGACCCTGGGGAAGTCACAGTGCCCAGTGAAGTTTTCAAGTGGGTTGATGAACTCCCATCAGTGATTCAAAGCCCATTGAAGTGACTGGGAAGAGTCTCACTGACATCAGTGGACTGTGGAGCAAGACTTTATATCTCAGTTTACCCATATGTAAACCAGTTATAGCACCCGCCTTGCATGGCACAGACTTAATTAGCATTTGGAAAGTAGATGGAGATCTTAAAATGAAAGGCTCCCTATATAGGTATCATTCTTTACACTGTATTAAAGATGCATATATGAACAGCTGATTGCATCCTACCCAGATGATTGTGATGTTAAGGGTGTCCCACAAGGATCCAAACAAGATAGGTGAGAGTCAAACAGAACTGGAACATCGCTATAGGATTTAGAGATAGGAGATAGCTGAGAAGTTTGGAAGTTCTCAATGCCTCTAATACAGGGGTGAGCAATTAGTGGCCATGGGCCAGATGTGGGTCCCCAGAGTTAGCCTTTGGTGGGCCACCAGCAATTTATTTACCTGCTTGTCCATGGGTACAGCCATTAGCAGCTCCTGTTGGCTGTGGGTCACTGTTCCTAGCCAGTGGGAGCTGTGGGAATTGGTGTGCCAGTCCAGGCTGCTTCCCACAGCTCCCAGTGGCCAGGAACAGCAATCCAGTGCTAACGGGAGCTGAAAGCGGATGTCCCCTTGGATGAGCCAGTAAATAAAGTGCTGGCAACCCAACAGGGGCTACCCTGGCGAACCACCTCCAGCTTATTGCCCACCCTTGCTCTAATAGCTAAACATCATTAGAACAATAAAGATATATATTTATACATATGCAGCCTGCGCTGTGCTTCCTTTCACTTCCTGTTGGTGTTGTGAGGATAAATACGTTAATGCTTGTGAAGCACTTTGAAATCTACTGATGAAAAGCCTGGTAGTATGATGATTATTACTGTTTGCCACATAGAAACCAATATTTCTCACAGCCCCAGAGTGTACAATTGGAAACCCTGTTGTGAGTTATTTGTAAGTATTTAAGGCTGAATGAGTTGGGCTGTCTTACCGCATTTATGTACTGCAATGACGTGCATGACATAGATGCTCTTATTTTAGGGATAATGCTTCAGTAGTTAGATGATGATACTTTTTTTTTTCAAAAGATGTATGTGTCCTAGTTTCTTATGCTTAATCATCTCTCCCTTGTTTAGATCCCTCTAGCTGAGATGGAGGCTCTGTCTCTGACGTCAGATATTCTCTCTGAAAAATCCTGGTCCTTAGCTCTGACGGATGACTCTTTTCCTGATGATACTAACACACTCTTACTTAGTGCTCTGGAAAGCAATGTACATACACTGATCACTATATATTCTGATGTTTACAGGGTTCTAAATACTGCTATTCCATGGTTAATCCCAGTGGTATTTTTTGGTCCAAAGACCACCTAATCTTTTATCTAAAAAGGGCTTTTTATTTTTGGCACATTATCGTCTTCAAATAAAATAAATAGCCCACTCACCCCTGCAAAAACAAAAGTGAATGGTGTGAATCTTGAAACTTCCTCTGCATCTGAAACAAATAAATGTTCATGCACATAAAAGATGCACCCATGAGCAAATAACTCCTATGCTCTATGCAGAAGGATTAGCTACATCTCCTTGGCTTGTAACTGACTCATTTTTGTGAACAAGGTGCGCCCAGTGCTTTGACTGTGAGCACTAGATACACTTTTTTGGATTACACTGGCTGGAGATATCTTGGAGATGCTGCTTCTTTTGTGAACTATCATCAGCAACCATTTCTTTTTTGTAAGAAATTATCAGTATTTTGAGCCCTGCATTAACCATCTTCTTTCTGAAACATTAGACATTTTTAGCTGATGTGTAGCAGTCAAGTGCTTTTTTTCTGCTGTACAATAGACATAACTTCTCTTCCAACATTTTTTGATTCATTCTTGTTTTCTCTGTTGTCTATATATCTATCTTTGGATGTTTGTGTTGTTGATAAATTTTCTATCATTCTAGTTTATTGTCATCCTAATTAATATTCATTTGGGATACATCTTCTTTAAACCGTGACAATATTTCCCATCATGCTTCATGGCATCATGTACAAAAGATTTCGTAAACGACATTTAACATTTTGTATGGAACATTTTGTTTCAAAATAAGTTACATAGTAGAGGTGGGCTGAGGAGTGCAGCGTTGCAGTCTGGATCCAGATTAGGTAGAGATTACAAATCTGACAGGATTGAAGGCTTGTGAGCTGTTTTTGATAGGATCACCTGTCAGCCATTTTAAATGGCTTTCTTTAAATTAGCTGTTCCCTCAAGATTTCTGCTGTTTGAGGCTGGAATCTCAGAACAGTTTGGCTGCTCCTAGACTGGTAAATAAGACCCTTCTGAGTTTGGATCCGATCTTGAATACAAAGGGATTTGAATTTGAAATTCCAATTTTTGGACCCTCTCTTGAGGCGTAGAGAAAGGTGTGTGTGTGCAGGTTGGTGGGGAAGATTTCAAAACAAAAGTGTCCACTCAGGGCTGGATTACCCAATAGGCAGACTAAGCACATCCTTAGGGCACCAGCAAAGCAAGGTCACCAAAAAAAAAGAGATTTTATGGTATAGTATTGTTTTTATTTTGAATTACATATGGGGGGCACCATAATCTTTTCAGTGCTTAGGGCCTCTAAAGGTCTTAATCTGGCCCTGTGTCCACGTGACTGGAATTGAACTTGACCTCCTCATTTGAGTTATAGCAGGAGACTGCAGTACCTCATGAATGTAGCTTGTATCTGAATCATCAAATTCATGAAGACTGACAATCATTTTTAATGGCAGAGAACCTGGATTTTATTGGCCAGCTTTACAGCAGTGGTCCCGCTTCCTCCCCACCTTTTTTTTTTTTTTTTTTTTTAGAAAATTCCATTTAATCTTGTGATGTGTCACTGCATACACAAAACTGTCTAATGAATTTGCTTTCATTGGAGGACTAAATTAGAAGAAACCTCAGCACATCTATCTCAGAAAAATAGTAATGCTCAGAGTGAGTGAAAGATAAATTTGCCAGTAGATAATTTTTAAACTACTTTGAAAAAAGGGGATCAGAGATGTACTTTACCAAACTACATTGACATGTTTCTTTGATTTCTTCACAGAGTCCTTTATAAAAGAGGTAGCTCTTTTGTTAGACATGCACAACTAGGCTTATTCCATTTCCGTGTTTGATAACACCTTATAATTTTTTTAAAAATGCAAAAACATAGGAATTGCCCTATTGGATCAGACCCAAACTCCACCTCGTACCTCTCTCAGAGTGTGGTCAGTGCTGAATGCTTCAAAGAAAGCTTGGAAGAACCCTGCACTAGCAGATGTGGGGTAATCTGCCCCTCACATCCGGGCAGGCATAAACTAATCTCTATTAGCGATATAAATAAGACCTAAAGAACCAAATTTAATATCCTGCCAAAAAAGCATAATAATTAATTATTACTTGAAAAGGAAAGAAAAACCAATAAAATCATAGTGGAAGTCAAAGCAGGGTGCATCTTCTGTGAACTACATTGTTTCTTCATTCTTAGAAGAGGGATGGATGGCTGTTACATACTTACCTTTGCAAAAGTCTAACTGGCTTGGGTGGGCACATATGGGAGGCTTGATCATTTTTTAGAGTGATGCAAAGCATGTGAGCATTGCTGGGCCTTGAGGCATGATGCCTGTTTCAAGTATTCCTGAAATAGTCATGGTTTATTACTGCAATGTGGCTTTCCTCTGTTTCCCAGTATTTTTATGTGGTTCATTTCTGTGTGGCGATTTAGTGGCACTATAAAATTAGGTGGATAGCTTCCTAGTAGATCCATTTGTGCAAGTTTCATTGTGTTTCAGTAGAACTTGTACATATCGACAATTTGCATGCACCATCGTGCCCCATATTTATTGCAATGGCTGTTGCTAGGGGTTCCAGGTTCTTTGGGTCTTCCAACTCTGTCATGTCTCCTCTCTCTCAATCTCTTCTTTTGTAGATGGATCCCCTCTCCAAAGACGACACTCTGACACTGTCCCCCAGCAAGGACTTGCTGAGTGTGAGAAAGCCTGCCGTAGGCCGCACCCACTCTTTGCCAAATGACAGCTATATGTTCCAACCCCCTTGCTCTGTCTCCTGTTCCGACTCCCAGGCCGAGAGGAACGCATCTCATCAGAAATCGCAGTCAGGTACAAATCTCCCTGCTCTGATAATACGGGGACTGGAATGTTCAAAGCTTGCCTATGGAGCTACTTATGGAGCTATGTATCATTTGTATCAAAGCTACTTATGTAGCTGCGTGTTGGTTATGATGATAAATGGGTCTCCAGATCCTGAGTATGGCTTTGAAAAGTCCATCTGTCAGGTCTCAGAGGGGTAGCCATGTTAGTTTGTAACTTTAAAAAAACAACAAGTACTCCTGTGGCACCTTAGGCCATGATTACACTACAGATAAGATTGAAGCAGCTGCACTTGATCATTTGAGGTTTGAATTAGCAGGTCTAGTGAAGACAGGCTAATTCAAACCAAGAAGGGCGCTCCCGTCGATGCCAGCAGTACTGCTTCTACAAGGAGTCAGGGAAGTCTAAGGGAGAGTGTCCTCCCTTCGACTTCCTGCTGCATGGGTGGTGCCAAAATTCACGTTAAGATGCTTTGACTTAAGTTACGCAATTAATGTAGCTAACGTTTTGTATCTTAATTCAAACTTATCCCCTAGTGTAGGGGTTAAGGGCTTGGAGACTCAGATAGATAGATAGATAGAGTATCATGGGCTTGCATGGGCAAAACCATGGGTATAGGGTATGTAAGGCAGGGGAAGGGTCTGCCTTCCCAAACCACTAGGCATAGCTCTGCCCACACTCCGCCCCCAGAACACCTGCTGTAGACATTCTGGGGGTGGAGTGTTGCTGCCCCTAGTGCCTGCCCTCCCGGTGCTCCAGGGCTGGGGAGTCCAGGCCTGGCTGCGGGGCACATCCTCCTCCCTCCCTCAGTGCTCCGGGGCTGGAGAGGCCAGGCCTCACACTCCGGCACAGCACACCCTGCCTCGTCCCTCCCCCTGTGCTTGAGAGGCTGGGCTGGGCTCGGACAGGCCGTGCAGCATGGTGCACCTACCACCAGGGCTGGGGAGGCTGTGGCAAGTGCACACCTGTTCCACTCCCCTCCCCATGGTTGGAAGGGAGAGCACACACATGGTACACCGCCCTTCCTTTCAGGGGAGGGGAAAAGGTGAGGCGCAGAAGGAGGAGTAGGGCTGGAGGTAGAACTGGGGGATCAAGTGTGTTTTGCCCAGGAAACCTCATGATACAATATATATATATATTGTAATATATATATACAAAAAATGAGGAGTAACGTTAGTTCGAACCAAGGGGTTTGATTCGAACTAACGCGGCCCAGAGCGCACTTCCTGGTTCGAATCAGCTGGTGATCGGAATAGCACGCGGGCGAGATTATGCTAATGAAACGTGGGATATTTAAATCCCCGCTTCATTAGCAATTTCGGTCGGCTACATTTACATCCCTATCTCGAGATAGGGAGCAAGTGTAGACGTACCCTAAGGTGCCACAGGACTACTCACTGTTTTCATCTATCAGGTGTAAACTAATGAATTGGACAGTCTAAAATAAAAATTTCCTCCCATCTGAACCTTGCACCCGTTTTAGAACCAAAATGTTTTAAAGGGTTCAAATAAAAGGAAGTGACTAGAATGCAGGGAGGGTGACATTTACAGTCTGCGAGTGGTGGGCAGCACTGGACTCCTCTTACCTTTTATTCTATCGCTGCCCTGAGGGTCATAATTCTTAAGAACTGTGAAAGCTCCACCAGGCTCACTCCAGCAAGCTAAGACCAGTGTGTGAAAACCCAGGCCAAAGTTATTTCAACAGGATTATTTCAATGTTGTGACACAAGATCTGTGCCGCTGACACTGGGAAGCTATAAATAGGGACATTTATGGGGCACGGGAAATAAGAAAGCATCTCTAAAATCTACTGAAATATATCGGACAGGGCGAAATGTTGGTGGGTGGGAGGGGGCATGAGAGGAAAAATGAGAGGGAATTCCCCAAAGTATTGTCCTTTGCAGCATGAGTTGCTGGGGTATGTTCTGTCTGTGCTGGGCTTTATCAAAGATCCTTATCTGACGGTAGAGGGGGTTTGTAGTACTGTGCATGTTGCTGCTTAATACTAGTGTCTTTGTTCCTTTGTTGAGCCAACTTGCAAACCAAACCTGGGCTTCTTCCTAGTTCTTCCTTTATGCTAAAATTGCACAGAGTGTGCAGTTAAGTGAATCGCATTGCCTGACACCCGTTGAATCTGAGGAGTGGCTCGAGATATGCCCCTCCTGTCCCAGCCCTGCCCCCTCCCCAAAAGCCGCAGCCCCCTCCTACTGCCAAAAGCTCTCATCCTCAGCCCACCCCTGAGCCCACACTCCAGTCAAATGATGTTAGGTCACGGGCATCAACAGTTTTCTTCAACTGGGTCATGGGACAAGCATTTTGAAAATCACTGGTCT
Organism: Pelochelys cantorii; assembly: GCA_032595735.1. Lineage (NCBI taxonomy): Eukaryota > Metazoa > Chordata > Testudines > Trionychidae > Pelochelys > Pelochelys cantorii. The sequence continues at coordinate 16,444,649 of CM064344.1, read as the reverse complement.
AGAGAACATTTCTTCCTCCCATGATGCTTTGTGAAACCAGCCTCGCATTGAAACCTGCCACCAATTTTGCAGCTGCATTCTCATATGCTGGTATTTAGATACAGTTAATTGATCTGCAGAGTTGGATCATTAGATGTTTCCTTACTGGAACCTGCACCCACAAATATAGAGGCTGGATTTCAAAATCAGGCCCTTTAAATGTTTAGGTGACTAGCACTCTGTGAAGTTATTCATAGAAAAGGAGGAATATAGGAATGACCAGAGTGAACCAATCTAGACCAGTGTCCCTGACAGTGGGCAGTACCAAATGCATCAGAGGAAGAGCTGAGAAGCCCCATTATGGATAATTATGGAATAGCCTATCAACCAGGGAGTTTCTCACCAATCTCCAGGAGCTGGTCATTGAAGTAAATGTTTTTATTAATAAAAAGAATTAATTGTGCAGTGCTTGTCTGGTGCAATGGAGGAGTTCCATTGAAAGGTTGTTATGCGATGGGAGCCATCTACAGATGAACATGTCCCCCCTTCCTGTTTCCCATCCCTCTTTCAAGGCTCAACAGCATCCGTGCAGTCCCAGCCTGCTGACACCAGTTCTCTCCTGCAAATCCCAAAAGATCGTTTTCACCATATACGACCTCATGACAATTTGGACAGGGCAAGCAAATCCAAGATCCCCCAAACTGTGCATTCTCCCTCTGCAGAAAGATTACTTCGTAGGCAGGTAAGCGGAGCTGTGACTTTCAACCAGTATTGATGGATAACTAAGGTAACAGGATAGGTTGATATGGTAGTTTCCTGAGGCCTGTAATTCTCACCAAGGATTCACCAAAAAAGGTTGCTTGATTTTTTAAGAGAAAACCATTCAATGTTCTACAATGAGATGCGTGATGGGTTACATCTTCTTTGGCAAAATGCCTAAACGTTCTCCATTTTATTAGTACTGTGCCCTTCTCATCCCTTTCATTGATACAGCCAAGAGTTCCTTAGGGGATCATTGGAGTTCATTGAATTATGGAATGCTTTCCCCGACCTCAGCATTTGAGAGTGCACAGTGATTGCAGATAACACTACCCAATCAACTCTATAATTGCTGTAATTTCCTCTCATTGGGAAGAGCCATCAGTTTTGACAAAGAAATGAGTGTTTTCTTTTAAGGAAGCCAGACCGTTTCTTTCTGAACATGCAGAAGTGGGAAATGTCCCTTTTCTAGAGAAGTGATATGAAATTGAATGACTTTTGTTTTTATCAAAATTCAGAGCATATTTCCTTTTCGAACATGCCAAAGTGACTTAGGAGCCCACAGCTACATCTATGCTACAAGGTAGGTGTATGATTCCCCAACTCAGGCACACATACTTGTGCTAGCACAGGTATAAATAGCAGGGAGCCGCAGTAGGACAATTAGCAGCAGTGGATGCACAGCTAAGCCATGCTGAATAGAAATCCACCTGAAACCAGTGAGTATGTAATGCCTCTGTTATCGCAACCCATGCTGCCAGGCCACCCTGCCATTATATTCATGGGAGCTTGGTGAGGGCCAGTATGAATATGTGCACATGAGCAGAGGAATCCCACCCTCGCTCATAGTGTAGATGTCGCCTACACTGACAATCAATGGAACAGACACTTAGTCACTTTTTAAAATGGGCCTTAGGCTCCTAAGTCATTTAAGAACTTTTGAAAAAAGTGCGTTTAGTTTAATATCTGCTGTTTTCTAACAAATATAGACCTTAACCAAAACCCTACAGGGTTTTGACAACAGCTGTTCCTGCCCCATATCATTTTCTAACTGCCAATGATACAGGCCCTGATTCAGCTAAGTTCTTAAACGTGCTTATCATGAAGCATATGTTTAAGTCTGTCCCAGTTCAGTAAAACAATTGAACATAAGCTAAAGTCTCACATCTTGAAAAGTAAATATATGTTAAAAGTGTTTTGCTGAACTAGCGCCATATATTTGGCTAATTTTGTAGCTCATCTTTACCCAATAGTTACTTTCTTGAGTGTGTGTGTGTGCATGCATGTGTGTGTGTGTGTCTGTCTGTGTATGTAGTGTACATATGTATATAAAAATGCAGTTGATCATTTTTATTTTTCCCAAAATAATGTTTTACTTGAATGAAATAGATCCTCATTTATTCATTCATTCCTTTTGTACACTGAGCCCTAAAATGAATCTGAGGCACTAAGGTTAGCTGTTACATTAATCAACACTAACGGGGAGAGTAATTGATTTAATGATTCCAATTCATGAGTGTCCTCCCTCAGCTTCTATCTAAGGGGTAACAGCCCCAATCTTTTTGAACTGGTATTTCTAGTACAAATTGCTATGTAAGCCATCTTCTTTTACTCCGTTTTCTTCATATTTCCCATAGTGGTTACTCCTGACTAAGACCACAGGATAAGTCTTAATAGATTGATGGTTTATACTCTCAGGGCAAGAACTGCAGTTGCTATAAGCGAGCACTGCTCAGTTGATTTCAAGAACTATGCCCATTTATATCAGATAAGGAACAGGCCTTCATGCCTTAAATTTCATACACAGAACTCCAGGTGAAACCAGCGGGAGATGCAAACAGACCAGGAGCGTGGAATGTAACCCAGAAGGTTCCCAATAGTCTATCGTATGTCGAAGCATGTGGGATTTTCAAACGGTGTAGCATTGGCCTAAGTCTGCTCCCATTGAAATCAATGGGAATGCTACCATTCTCGTCAATGGGAACACAGATAAAGTACGTCTGTATTACAGAAAAAGGTGTTCTTAACTCAGACCAGCTAGTGCCGGTTAAAATGGCAGTGAGTCTTGGCAACTTGGTTTTTAACCCAGGTGAGCGTCTTGAGTTTAACTCCAGGATAGCCTATATGCTTTAACTATGTGTCCTCACTGTTATTTTAAGTTAGCTAACCGGAGTTAAGAACACACTTTTTTTTGCAGTGTAGACTCACTTTTAGATGAAAGCTAAGTGTCTGTGAAATCCCACCCAGTATATATAGAGAGAATTGTGGGTGTTTTACATACAAATCAACTAGTTCACTGTAATGACCCACAATCCTGGAAAAGGATCTGCCCATGAAAACATTCACTGAGTCCCTAAGACCTTAATTGGCCTCCATGCAAGCATATTGTCCCTTTGCAAGATTAGGGGCCATTTTGAGAGTATGTTTCATCAGGGGTTAGAAAAATCAATACCCCTGACCACAGTAGCTATGCCAACCCAACCTTCATTGTAGACGCAGCTATGTGAATGTGAACATGCACCCATTCGTGTAGCTACCATCACTTGAGAAGATGGCGGGCCTAACCAATGGAAAAACCTCTTCCATCAGATACAACTGTGTTTACACTAGGCTGCGATGGCCACACAGTTATGGTGACCTATCTATGCCGGTATAATCTCCATAGTCTTGACATGTGCCCTCCAATAGCCTATAGACACAGAAATTCAGAAACGAAGCTATAATTTTTCTTACCATATTTTGGGGGAAAAATCAGCCATGTTAGCCTAAGATTGCAGGTTTGGAATCAATGTGAACAATTTTAATGTAGATTTTTGACTGTCCCTCCCCAAGAATGTATATTAAAACATTCAGATTTAAACAGGTGTCATATAAACATGGCAGTCATTTAAACCACAAACACAGAATTTCTAATTCTCCAAATAAGAGGAGTGAGTACGCAAACTCTCCCAAGATTCCAGATGCATATTAGTAATATAAACATCCAAAAAAAGCATTTATGTATGTGAACACCCATGCTAACGTGTGTTTCTTCTTCAAGTGCTTGCTTATGTCCATTCCACTTAGGTGTGTGCGTGCCGCGTGCACGATTCCCAGAAGCTTTTTACCCTTAGCAGTACCTATTGGGCCAGCAAGGGAGCCCCCTAGAGTGGCGCCAATATGGCCGTGTATATATACCCTTGCTGGCCCCCAACCCCCTCAGTTCCTTCTTACTGCCCCCTGAGGTCGACTGGAATGCTTGTCTTGCTTAGCAAGTCTGCCCTTAGTAGTCCATCTAATCTTATCTAGTATAAATAGTTATTCATTGTTCCGAGTTATCTGTTCACTTATCTGTTGTATATAAAAAAACAACTAATGGTCTGGTAGCACTTTATAGACTGACAAAACATGTAGATGGTATCATGAGCTTTCATGGGCACAGCCCACTTCTTCAGATGACTGGAGTTTTGAGTTTAGGATGTGCAGATCCAAAATAAATAGGAGAGAAGGGTGGGGGGGAGGAAGGAAAAAAAAGGAGGGGGCTGGGTGACAGGGAGCAGAGGGTATGGAAAATCAGGAATGTTGAGGGAATCAGTAAGTATCTGAAGATTGGGTAGTTAAAACGAAGCAGATAAGAATCGAAGTCAATTGATAGTATCCTTCCTGACATAGGAATCTACACAAAGAGCTGTTTGCACCTTCAACGACTGTTAGGTTGATAGTGTCCCAACCATCCTTCATCATGATTGAGTCCATTAGCATGAGAATCAAATTTGCAGATGAACTCTAATTCCAATAGTTAGGAGAGACTTACTCTTCCCCCCTCCCCTCCATGGGGGAGGAGGGTATACCAGGGCCCCAGGGCTTCAAACCTTGTCAGAATTGCTCGAAGCTTATGCTCTGTGGGGACCCGCATAAGGAGTGCTTAAAGTGCTTGGAAGAAGGATACATCATGGACTCCTGCAAAATTTTCACGTCCTTAAGCTGAGAACCAAAAGAGAATGCAACTCAAGACTTGAGTTTCTCTTGATGAAACTGGCGTTACAATCCCAGGCACCGGAGGCACCATCGGTGCGGAGTGCACTGGGGTCGATACGGGAAGTAGGGCACTCAGAGAGACGCCCCACGGTGCGGGAGCATCGGTCGGCACGACGGCACCGATCCCAGTCCCCAGTGCCACGCGCGCATAAGAAGGCACAGAGAAGGAGGTCGCCAGGCTAGACAGGATGCAGCGATTGGTAGGGCAGTGCTGCAGTCCATTTCACTTTAGGTTTCCAACCCCGTCTCCTTGGGGTTGCTTGGGAATCACCTAAGTGGAATGGACATAAGCAAGCACTCGAAGAAGAAAAGACGGTTACTTACCTCGTAACTGTTGTTCTTCGAGATGTGTTGCTTATGTCCATTCCAATCCCACACATCTCCCCTTCGTCGGAATGTCCAGCAAGAAGGAACTGAGGGGGTTGGGGGCCAGCAAGGGTATATATGCGCGGCCGTATTGATGCCATTCTAGGGAGCTCCCTCGCTGGCCCAACGGGTACTGCTAAGGGTAAAAAGCTTCCGGGAATCATGCACACAGCGCACTCACACCTAAGTGGAATGGACATAAGCAACACATCTCGAAGAACAACAGTTACTAGGTAAGTAACCATCTTTTTTATATCATTATGTATATGTGTGCATATATATTTGAGTATGTGAACTTTCCTGCAAATACATGCACATGCTTAATTTGACGTCTATGGGTAGACCTATTAAACTCAGGTGCTTACATCTTTGCAGAGATGTGTGTGTGTGTGTGTGTATGTGATGTGTACGCTTTTGAAGGATCAGAATGTTTGTATCTCCTGTATTTTATGGAAGCTTTTCCCAGGAAAAAAGCAGCTGGTTGATATTTACAAGTTCATAAAATTTAATTTTACAAACGTAATTTTGCAGTTCTGTATCAGAGAAATGCTATTACAATTAAAGCCCAGCTCTTCATCAAAGTGGGACCAGTTGTGGCTTTTAAAAAAAATAGTAGCGAAAAAAAGAAGCCCTCTCCCCAAGATGAGACATTTGCATGCAGAGCTATTAAAGTTGATTTATAAATTCTTTAGCAAAGAGGCACGCAACACCACGGAACACAATGACTTCTGAAAATGGGCAGGTAAAACAGCCATGCAAAGGTCCAGCTTAGATCCAGTTTGAATCTATAGGTAAAGAAGAACCTGTATCTGACTCCAAACAGTGTAGGCAATACATCCCTTGAGGAGCCTGACCTCAGACAGTATAGGTGGAAATAATTATGGATTATGGATTATCTCTCTTGAGGTACGATCCCCCATTTTACTTTCATAAAAATCATACTACCAGTGAGAATGTTTAGGTAATTCTGTATGGAATGTATTGAATCACTGGAGATTTGGGGGTGCTCTGCATTTGTAGGATCAAGGATTGGGCCTTCAACGGTGAAGGTGCTAAATGAGGAAGGGAAGCGGTATGGACTAATTATGAATATCAATAAAATGAAGACTATGGTATTTGGAGATAAGGAAATAGGAAGGAAGATCGGTGTAGATGGGATAGAATTAGAGAATGTAGAGAAGTTCACGTATTTGGGGAGCAACATGACATATGATCTAGACTGTAAGAAGGAAATAGCAACTAGAATAGCGAAAGCAAGAGTGAGGTTGAAGGCGATAGATAAGATCTGGAAAAGTAAAGCGATTAGCTTAGGAACGAAGCTGAGCATCTTGAAAACATGTGTATTTAGCCGTATGTTGTACGGATGTGAGACATGGGTGATAACAAAAGATTTGAAGAGAAGGATATTGGTTCGAGAGGAGTTGTTATAGAACGATCCTGAGAATAGGATGGAAGCAGAAGGTTTCCAATGAGGAATTATATAGGAAGATACAGCCAAGAGAGAACATACTGCAGAAGGTTATACAACGGAAATTACAGCTATTTGGGCATATCTGCAGAATGAACGACGAGCGAAAAGTTAAGACCCTGGCATAATGGATGGTCCGAATAGGAGAGGCAGACCCCACAGAGAATGGGTAGATGATATAGTAGATTGGTGCGGAGCCAGTCTACAGAAACTAAGCCACTCTGCACTGGACAGGGAAAGATGGAAGCAAATAGTGGGGGAGGCATCAGACACCAACGGGCATCGAGCCCATGGTTGTTGATGATGATAAATTGTGTCAGCCACATGATAGATAATCTTTGCTGAGAAGAACTTATACAAAATTCCCCCCTCTTCCTTCTTCTGTCTCCAGTGGGGTTTGGCCATTGGAGTTTGAGCGCTAAAAGCATGTGCCCAGCCAGCCTGAGTAGTGGCTGGCAGTAGTAACAGACTGTGTTTTTAGGCAAACCAGTCCCTCGGTGGGGCCAAAGATGTGCACTGTGCTAGTGTTGTTCACATTTTCATGTGAAAAAAAGGATGAAGGCATAGAGGACAGGGCAGACTGGAAATGCAGAGTTAGGATAAGCTTAGATGCTGCAAACATATATGGGTGTGTGGGCTAGGGGAACTCCATTGTACTCGGACATCTCATGTGAGCATATAGGCAAGCAGAAGTAGGGCTTAGCACAGGCGGGGGGTGGGGTGTTTATATTTAATTAACAGTGTTCCAAGCTCCCCTATTTTAGGGCTTCAGCACAGCACTGAGACACATAGTTAACTTCAAGTGCGTGTGCAATTCCATTTATTTCACCAGAATGACTTGGGGGCTTAAAGTTAAGCGCAGCCCAAAGTGCTTTGCTGGATTGTGGTCTTGAGCCAGTGCCTAATGAAGTACACACACACACACACACACACACACACACACCTCACTGGGCTTTGAATTAACCCTTTCCTCACTGGCAAAAGTAAAAATAAGGCCAAAGACTGGGAAAAGTTTTGGTGAGTATTTTAAATTTAGTTCTTTAATCCTATATACTGAGAGTTAAGATTCTTAAAGCATTAAAGTCCAAATTCTGCTGGGCTAGTGTAAACCCAGAGTAACTCCAATGGAGTCACAGAGTTATTATAATACATGTTGTGGGGCAGTCACTGGAATTTCTCTGCATTTGTGTTTGTGGTTTTTTTCAGCGCAGAGTTTGGCCCAGGCATGACAGCTTGCCTTGTTAACGTTGTGCCTTTCTTGTGAGTAACCTTTGTTTGGTGTGTCTCTCTTCTTGACCTCTATCCTCCTGCCCTGTTCCTTGGCACTCTGCTGCAGGTGGCAATAAGGAATGACTCCTTGGACACGTATTGCTCGGAAAGCAAAGAGAATCTGCATACCGAGGTGAATGAACTCTCAGATACAGATATGCCCGGCGTAGCCACGGAGGAGCCATCAGAAGCAAGTGAATCGGCTTGGTGGAGCCGGTCAAGTGTTCGCACCCAACATTCTCACAATCAGTATAACGTCTCCAAGCACACCCCAGCACTGTGTGCATGCACAGGCTCATTTCAAGAGACAGGTGCAGACTCGATGGACCAAGAAGTATCTGAAACAAACAGCTCTTTGGAGCCTCTCACTTCAGGAACTTGTACAACCTTGAGTGCCTGCTCGGTGGTCCCTCCTCTCACTCCTAAGAGGAACATAGGCAATAGCAGCAATGTTACTTTGAAGGACCTGAAGAAATACTACAGTGTAGATACCCAGGGTCTTCTCAAAAAACCATTATCTTGGTTAGATGATCAAAGGAGACATTCCATAGAAATTTGTTCCATACAAAACAGCCCTCAGCACCATTCCACCTCTAGCTCTTCTGGCTTCATAAGTCAGGTCTTCAGTGAAATGGAAGGGTTGCAAGGAACCCGGCAGAAGAAAAAACTGAGCCCCCCATGTATATCTATAGAGCCACCAGAAGGACAAAGTTTGTTACCTAGAGGATCTCATGGTATTTCACCTCCCAGTGCAGACATTTGCTTGCGAAGGCGTGCACCGTCTTGTGATTCCAAGGACTCAATGGATATAGGAGATTCGCTGCTTCCAGACAGTATGACAATATGTCCTACCCCAAAGACAGACTTGTTAGCACTCCCTAGTTTTTCCTTTGATCAAGCAGAAATGGACCCCTGAATTATATTTCTGTTGGTGCCAAATGTTTTCTTCCTTTCCTGTGATAAACATAAAAACAAATAAAAAACACGCAAGCAAACAAACAAACAAAAACACCCCTCTGTATTCTCAAATGGCACTGGGTAAAAATTTCCAAAGAAAATTGAAAGAACCAGCTGGTCAAAGAGTGGTTAACCTATATCACGCTTACTTGAGCATGTGTTCTGCTTAGGTAAAAGCAATACATTGTGTGGAATCTATATGTATATTCTATTTTATTAAATTAATTGACTCTAGTATTGCAGGATGTAGTACATTTTGTGACTAAAATCTTGTTTAATTTTCTTCTCTTTTATGTATCTCAGAATATTTTTGAGATAAGGTTTGGGCTTTATGGACATTTTAAACATAAAAAAATACATATTTGATCTTTTTTTGTTTTGGTTTGGTTGTTTTATTGTTTTGGGTTTTTTTGGGGGGGAGGTTTGCAAAGCACAGGATTTAGTCAATTAATGCATTAAAGAGGAAATCTATCCCACAGTCAATAAGGAAGGAGAATAATTTGGAAATTTTAATGTAGCTCCACTTCTTCCACTGAATCAATTTCTGTGGAAGAATAGTCATTTGAATATTTTACAAATGCAAAGGCATTCCTTTTAATAATGAAATGATTTTGCAAACTAAAGTTAAATCACCCATCAGAGTCAAAGCAGGTGCTCTGTGCTCTAGAACAGGAATGTACAGTATGCTGACAGATGCATGAAAATTTCTAATGCAAAGAGAATTTAACTGCACACTGGCATGCTGCACTGGGAGAGACTTCGCCAGGCCCTGGGCTCAGCTCTGGGCCCCCTGGAAGGGGTGAAGCCTTGGGTGGAAGGGGCGGGGCCAGGGCCAGCCAGCCCTCCGTGTTGCCCGGACTATGCTGTTCAGGGCTCCAGTGGCAATTTAAAGGGCCTAGAGCTGCCTGCTGCCGTGTAGCAGTGACCCTAAACCCAGGCCCTTTTAAATCACTGTGCCCCAGGACAACTGCTACCCTTGCCCTCCCCCCCTCACATTGGCTGCTCTGCTAGCATGACACATTATTGGTTTATAAAAAGGTGTTAACTATATTGCCACTGATGACAATGGTGGGTCTTAAAAACTTGTCAATGGATGTAATTTTCAAAAGCACCCAAATAATTTAGACCTCTAATCCCATGGGCACTTTTGAAATTTTTACCCAAAATCTTTAGGCACCAAGGGCCCAATCCTGAGCTCTCTTGTCAACAGTTTAATACAGGGGTAGGTCTATTGAATTCAGTGGAGTTACACCTGTGAGAGAGGAGAATCAGACCCTAAGTAAGATTTGCAGGTAGCTAAACTCCATATAACCCTGATTCAGGAAAGTTTTCAAGCATGTTCTTATTATTAACCCTGTCCAGCGAAGCACTTACAGCTAGAGTTTTTAAATTATTGAGGACTTCTTATACTGCAATACCTTACTGATTTAGAGCCTAGATTTTCTTTTCAAAAGTGATTTAGGCACTTGGGCGATGAATACTATCAACTGTCCATAGGATTTTAGCTCCTAAGTACCTAAATCCTCTTAAATATTAGATTTAGGCGCCTAAATCAGATAGGCAGATCAGTGCTGTGCACAGCAATGCCTAAACACCTTTAAAAATCTGGCCCTGAAGCATGAGCTTAATTTTAAGCATGAGCATACTTTAACAAATGAGAATGCATTTGTCTCATTTAAGTCGATAGGATCTAGGTGCTTAAAGATAAGCATATGTTTAAGTGTTTTCCTGAATAAGAATGCTTTCTAGAATCCTAGCCTATGTGAAGGTCATTACCAAAAAGAATAGGGCAGCATGCAGTACAACAACTATTCTCTTAGGTAAAACAGGCAAGTTTTTCACTGCCACAACTGGGAGCTAATTTATAAGGGTCTAGTTTCAATTTCCTTCTAAGCTGGGAAAAGCTTTAACCAGAAATTCTTTCAAATTGTGGGATAAGAATAAATTACGGTAGAATTTTTACCATATCCTTAATGCCCCCATGCAAAATTCTGTTTGTAAAATCAAAGAAAGAGAACACAGAACATAAAGCCCTGAAGAATTTGGCACATTGAACCCAATCCTGCTCTCAGGTACTCCAGTGTGAATCTGAAGTGAACTTTGTTGAGTTTGAGTAGAGTCAACTTTCACTGAGGCTTCAAAAAGACTAATCCACAGCATGTAGTCAGCCTGTGGAACTCCTTGCCAGAGGAGGCTGTGAAGGCTAGGACTATAATAGAGTTTAAAGAGAAGCTAGATAATTTCATGGAGGTTAGGTCCATAAAAGGCTATTAGCCAGGGGATAAAATGGTGTCCCTGGCCTCTGTTTGTCAGAGGCTGGAGAGGGATGGCAGGAGACAAATCGCTTGATCATTGTCTTTGGTCCACCCTCTCTGGGGCACCTGGTGCTGGCCACTGTCAGCAGACAGGATACTGGGCTAGATGGACCTTTAGTCTGACCCAGTACGGCCATTCTTATGTTCTTATGTTCACACTTAACTTTCAGGTACAGGAGTAGTCCCAATTAAGTTAATGAGACTACTAACATGCTTAAAACTAAGCACATGCATTAAATTTGTACAGGGCTTTGCAAACTTAGCCTTATACCAATATAAAAGAACAATCAGGAGACGAAAATTCTCTGAGTTTTTTCAAACTCTGGTTCCAAGTCCTTTTGTGGATTCAAAGATTCTCCCAATGTTCCTTTCTGTGTCATGATTTGCTTCAAATAAATATACATGAGGGCAATGCGCTATATTTAATAGACCTATATGAAGAGTTTTAAGTTATTTTTATTTTGGCTTGAGGAAGTTTACTTTCCTAAACAATCACTATTGATTTTACAAGTTCTGTACAAAAGCCCAGGACTGTAGAGCAGGACATAATCAGTTTATTTTAAAGATTAACAATTTGTATTGTTTCTTCCAAATAGATTATTTCTTGGCTGGAGTGGGGGGAGGGCTATTTAACCTTTTTTATGAGAGCCCTAATGTGTGACCTCATACAGAGCATTCTCTCTGATCTTCTGATCCAAATCCAAAATCCAACCCAATTAAAGTAGTTGTTACAAACAATCAGTGCTTCACACAGATCCCATTTAAGGAAATAATAAAATTACAATGCATTAAGCCTGAGAAATATTCTTAATCCATTTTTTGGCTTTACACTCGTAATGAGCTTTAGACTTTCCTTTCATGCCTACTAAATAATCTGGCAAAATGGTTGGGCCATTAAAATTACTGTACCCAAGTTTGCTATGTGACCAGCAATGCATTTCTGAGGCTAGAGTGGAACTGCCTAGTAAGAAATCTAGACAACAAAGTACCTTCCCTGTACTACAATGTGCAGTATGTTAGCCTGAAATCATGGAGCAGGAAAGTGATGTACTGTCAATCCATCCAGCGCCAACTGTATCAGGAAGCCTAACAACTAATTTAAAAACTGTTCTATTTTCAGTACCTGGGGATTTTCCTGCTGATAAGGGTTGTGTGACTAATAAATGAAGTTTACATGATACATTCATGTTCAATAAAGACCAATAAATGGAACCATACTGTACACAGATGCAAAATGCATGTAAAATAGTTTGTTTTCTAACTGATATGACATTTTTTTTCTAGCTGCCCTTTTGAAAAACAAATATACGTACTACAGAGTGTGCAATAATCTTAAAATAATTTTAAATACCTGAGGGGGGGATTTTATAGAATTTGACTTTTTTAAAAAGAAAAATGTACAAAGTCCACAGGAATTCTGTAGAATGGTTATGTTGATTGAATTTTTATATTTTTGTAGAAATCGTAGAGAAGTTGTTAAAAATGTGCATAGCGTCTTGGAAAGAGAAGCGGCTATGTCTCATATTTTCTTTTAATAAATTTGGGGCCAGACCTAGTGTATTCCAAGATTTATAACCTAGTTCCAAAGACTGCATAAAGGTAACAGTTGGAATGTTGCAGTGCTACACTGTTAAAGAACTGTACTGGTATAAAATGTGTCCGCTCTGAGGAGTCAGCCAGCCCTGACGCTAATTCACAATCACAATGCTTTCCAGTTCATTCAAAGCACACCAGCACTTTAATATTGTGGATTTACTGTAAACAGATAGGAATAGAATATTCTGCTCCTGCCAGTTTTATCTGGGAGAGGAAAAGAGATGGTGAGTGTGTCTGGAAAAACGTAAATTCCATATTTGCAACCATTGCACATAATGTTTCATTGACAGATTGCAGGTTATGTAAACTGTAGATAACTTGGAGGAGTGAAAAAACACTGTTTTTGGCTTCTGTAGATTGCACTCAACACAAGGTTTGGTTATACGGCACAAAGAAATACAAAAGATTTATTGTTGTAAATTAGGCTATGCCCTGGTCCTCTTTCTCTGCCCCGTTGACTATAATAATCCATGTACACTATTACACAAGATGACTAGAGTAGGCACAGTACCATTGCAATGTCCGTAACAACCTAGCATATAGGATAGAACTTTGTATTTAATAGTTAATATATTGTTATACTGTACCAGGTATAGAGACCAAAATCGGGGTTTTTGATCAGGGCAAAAAAAAAAAAAGATGGTATTAAAGGGGAAAATTGGGTTTAAAATGTTCTCTTTTTTAAAAAAAAGGAAATGAGTGTAAATCTTTACAAATGACAAAAACAAATGTGTCATTAAAAGCTTTTGAAAAGAAAAATGTGAGCTTTGCTTCTTTTCTTGTTGACAATGTTAATCTCTTTATCATTCAGCCAGCTCAAAGCGTTGGCCTGGCCAAGCTCTAACAGTAGGAGTGGCATAGGGGCTTTGTAGAACTGAGCAGAAGTTGACAGGCAGGGTTAAAGAATGGTTAGCAAATGTCAGTCCTGTGGGAAGTGACTGGCATTACACCAAAGATTAGTTTGGCCCAGTGTGATGGGGCACCGTTGCCCCGCACTGACAGCGGCACCACCACGACTGTCTGGGGGGCACGTCAGCCGGCACGCCACCTCTGCTGCGCACACTCAGAGGTGGCTAGAAAGAACCCGGGGGTAGCTAGGGCCCTGGGGGGAAGCCAGGTCCGGGGTGAGAGTAAGCCGCAGGCCTGGAACGGAGGCAGGCAGGGCGAGGGAAGTGCAAACAGAAGGGGAGGGTGTGTGACAAGGTGCATGCCCTGCACTTGCCCTTTAAGGGCAAAACCCAAGCCCGGAACCGGGGCTGGCAGCAAAGACCCAGCTGAGGCAGGTTGGGCTAATGAGGGCCCAGCTGGGGGCTATATAAAGGAGAGTAGTTGCCTACTTGGGGGGGGAAGCAAGCAGAGCAGTCAGGGCTGGCAGCTGGGAAACCAGGAGGTTCCCAGGAGCTTAAGGAGTGCTGGGGTGGAGAAGCTCTGGCCAAGCAAGCTCCCAGGCTGTAGGGCCTGGAGCATGGCCCAGGGCTAGGAGGCCTGTAGAGGGATAGCTGTGGTAAGGGGGGGTTGCAGGTCCATGTCCCTTTGCTGGTGATGAGTGGCCCTTACAGACTGCAGTTTGCCCTGAGATGGGGGCTAGATGAAGACTGGCAGAGGGTCACTGAGGCAGGGTGGTGAGTCCACTCCCCCACACTCAGCATGTTGCCAGGTGAGTGTTGCTTTGCTATGAAAAGGAGGCAGTCAGCTGCATGTTAGCAATTGCATTAGACAGGGACTGAGTGCAGTTTAGCAAGCTGCTGTCCGATTAAAAAATCCACAAGCAAAGGGAAAGGACCTTTTCTGGACCATGTTGGTAATAAGCAGGTCAGTGAAGGCTGTCAGTGGACAGGAGAAAGAGGTGAAGGAGGGACAGAATTGCCCTCTGCCCTGAAATCATCTTTTTCTGGTAAGAAGGAAGCTTTGGCACTCTCCGTGAGTTAATATGCCTGGTCTGGTTATCTGAAGCATAATAGACCCCATTCTCTGCTGTCCTGCAACTTGTACAGTCATTTACACCAATGCACTCTTGAGTGCAATTTGGTTGTAAAATGCTCCCAGTCTGATCTGGTGGCAGTCTTTTGCACCCAGTGAAAATCACTGTCCTAGTTGCAAAGCAATGGAAAATCAGGACTTACCTGTGAAACCTATTTTTAAAAGGTCATCCACAAGCAGAATTTGAACCCTGTACTGTTAGTACATATTGCCACCAATTTAATTGCTAGGAGTAGGATCTGCTTATCCTTTGAATGGAAGACCATCTAGTAGAGAGGGGACACAGCATCCTTGATCATTGTGTTCAACTTAGCCAAGCATATTTCTTGTGTTTGATTTGCTTGGCTGGCATCATTGAGGTAAATGTACGAAAGCTAGAAGAAGGCCGTCTGCAGCTGACTAAGGGCATGTCTACACTAGGAAATTATTTTGAAATAACTGCATTTGAAATAACTTCCGAAATAACAAAATCAAAATAGTGTTTCCCTGCTATGGGGGAGCCTCAAAATTAGTCCAAGGCAGGCTCCATTACTGTGGACACACTGCCACAACTTACTCCCCAGTGCTTCCTG
Organism: Pelochelys cantorii; assembly: GCA_032595735.1. Lineage (NCBI taxonomy): Eukaryota > Metazoa > Chordata > Testudines > Trionychidae > Pelochelys > Pelochelys cantorii. The sequence continues at coordinate 16,429,371 of CM064344.1, read as the reverse complement.
GGGCTGTAACTACTTCGAATTACCCTTTCTTCTGAGTGGTTATTTCAAAATAGCAGCAACAGAGTGTCCACACTAACACTATTTCGAAATAACTTTTTTGAAATAAGCATTATTCCCTGAGGAAAGGAGTACAGATTTTGAAATAACCAGCCTGTTGTTTCAAAGTAACAGGCTGGTTATGTAGACGCTCTGCTTATTATTTTGAAATAAGGGGGTTATTTCGAATTAACTCCCTAGTGTAGACCAGGGCTAACTGCCTAGCAGAGGGTGTTTGGATTCAGGGCTTTCGTTCAGATTCAACTCCACATTGAAAATGACCAATCAGGTGGCAGCTGATTTTATAATAATCCTATTATAAAGACTGGGGCAAGCCTATACATGTGCAGAGGTCCACTGAAGCCTTCAAAATACACTTCAACTTGGTTTTGTGGCACATATACCTTCTGCGGGCTGAGTTCAACCCTGCAAGGTGCCACCATCCAGCAAAGCACTGGGACAGTCCTGCTGACTTCTAATTATGTGCTTCTGGGCTCTGCTGGATTGGGACCAGACTGCACAGCTGCCAGTGGGCTGGAGCCTCTCTGCACATGGGGTGGATTTGACCCTTCAGCTAGTTATTTGGAAAGGGATTTGTAGTCCTAGGGACTGGGGTTCCGAGGCCGCCCTTGTTGGAAAATTGCTTTGGGACCAGATAGGAAGCTGTTTGGTGAGTGCTTCCAGGAGAGCCCTCCCTACTTTGTTTTTACTTGGGATTTTTTTTTGAAGGCTCCCATCCAGATTGGCAATTGATGGACTGTCACGTTTCTTTGTATCTGCCTGCCCCCCTTAGTACTTTGGGGGCCATACTGGCTTGGTTTGCTGGGACCAGGGAGGGGTCTGTGCTCGGAACACAACTTTTTGCCTCAGTTCAGTCAGGACAATGAAAATGGGCTCAGTTTGATCTTCATGATTTTCCAACAGGTGTGTTCCCCTGCATTGAGAACTCCATGCCTGGTGCACCACATCTTACAATCATCATCAAGTGGGGTTGCCACCTCTCCAGACTGGATACCAGTTGTGGCAATGGCATCCAGTTGGGATTGTTGGCAACCGTATTATCAAGAGGGCATGCCATGTATTCTACCAATACAGGGTAAGAGAATAGTATGCTGCTATTTAGTGGATGCAAAACGAATACTGTTTTACAAAGTCTTCACTGCGGCCTCGGAAAACATGGTGAGAAAAAGGACTCAAAGAAAAGCAGAAGCCTTCTGTTTTTTAATTATCACACCCTTGGAGGATCCCGCTGCGCTTGGCCCTGAGCAGTGTTCCCTCTAATTTATTCCATCCATGTACAGAATAAATTTTATGTGCATCAAGGCATGTGTGGATGGACACCACCAATAGAAACACATGCTGCCAGCTGCAGGTGGCTATGGGTGCTCTGCTAATCAGCTGGGCGGCATTTGAATTTCTCCTGGGCTGCTGCACAAGTGCTCAGCTTACAGGGAACACTGGCCCAGAGTAAGAGAGTCTCGGCCTAAACAGACAAGAGAGATAAAGGGTTGAAATAGAGCTGAGCAAAAAAATTTGGCCACTTTTTTTGTTCACTTAAAAAATGCGGCTTCATAGTGGTGCTAGGGGGTAGACCTTCACTGGCTCTGAAATAGTTAATTGGGGCAGATGTGCTCAATTAGAGCACTTATTGGCACCTGGGAGTTGGCCCAGGGCCAGGCCAAGATGAGTGCTAGCTGAGAGGTTGCTGTAAAAAGAGGAAGCCCAAAGCTGGGTGAGATGGCCAGCTGCATGGAGAAAGCCAGGCTAACTGCTGCAGCCCTCTTGTCCGTGAAACAGCTAGGAGAGTCCAAAAAGAAACTTAGGTGAGAGCTGGCCCTGGCAGCCTTTCCTGAATAGAGAAATGTGGCAAGAAGTCAGCAGGGTTTCTCCCTGGGTGGAGCAAGCTCTGGCTGAGAGCCCTGGGAAGTGGGGCAATCCCTGGGGGGCATTCTGCTGAGGAACAGAGCACTGGGGAATGTAGGGGGATGAAAGCCGAAGGCAGAGCTAGTTTAAGTTTATATATTTTCCATTGAGATGTTCTGGGGATGAGCCTTGGGCAGCCATGGCCCCTGGGAAGAGGGTAAAGTTGTGATGCCCCAAGCAAAGAAATGGAAGGACCACTGGGTTCAGAGTCAGGGACTGGAGGCTTTGGCATAAGGTCTTGCTTTGGGGGTGGGTGGGGTTATAAGTGACCTAGCTGAAGGGATGAGTTGCAAGAAGAAGCAGACCACTGCAGGGCTGGGTCATCCGGGGTGTTATATGAGGAGAGCTGGCTGTGCCCTGTCCTGCCACAAGGGGGGTTGCTGGTGGTGAGCCCCCTCTTCCATAGGGACAACAGAAACACCAAGTCAGTGTGAATTTTGGCAAATTGTTTTGGTCAGGTGTTGTGTAGTTCAATTTATCTTAGATCCAAGGGAAACCAGGACATTCCAGGGAGACTTAACCACTTATTTTATTGCACACTTTAAGCTGTTAATATAGTTCTTTAAATTTCACAAGTCTTAAAAACAATTACTATACAACTTTAAAACCTTAAACGCAAGGAGACTTTTGTCCCCAACTACAAGGTGAAGGAGCAAGAGGTGCTGCCTCCCACTGCCTGTCTTGAACTTGAACTTGCAGCTCCCCCTCAAGTGAGGGCTCTAAAGCAGCCAGGTATTCTAAGAGAGCACTCCTCTTCCAATGTCTCCTGCGGACGCTGTTCCTCCTTGCGCTATAGATTGTCACTGGGCCATGGAGGAAAGTGAGACCCTCTATAAACAGGTGATTGTTGTATTCACCTTAAGAGCTGGGTGCCAGTCCTTGCCCCCCAGCTGAGACTTCAGTCCTGGGTCTCCCACCTTCCTGGTGAGCATCCCAGCTACTGGACTATCAAGTAACGGGCAGAGCAATAGTGCTGCCACTGTCTGTGTTGTCCCTCATGGCTATCTTTCTCATATTGCCTTTGCTTTTATTTTCAAAGGGTTTTTTCCTCCAGAACTTCCATTTCATGATAAATAATCGTTTTGTGTTGGACTTTTTCACACTGCTCAGATTAGAGTTGAATCCGGGACAGAGCTGTGAAGCAGTTTGCCTCAGGACAGTAGCCATGCTGGGACTAGAACTCATATCTCCTGAGTCTCTATGTAGTAGTGCTATTACTGACCACAGTTGTCTAGAGGCTAAATTGCTAAACACAACCTAAATCCTGATTTTTTTGCAAGAAGAATGTAGGAAACTTTTGCTGCCACCCAGAGGACTTTGTGGTATCTTCTAGAAGCTGCTTCTGAAGTGTAATAAAAAAAGATTCTGTGATCTGAACATCTGTTCTTGCTGACTGAGTATAGGGAAAATATCTTGGAAAGGAAGAGTCTGTCTGATGCTGCCTCAGACTGTCCATGGAATGCCTTGGCTTTTAGCACAGTGTCCCAGAGGCTATGCCCTAGCAGTACAAAGGGCTTCACCTACATAGTCTCTCTTTAACGAGTTGGAGGTTAGGAACAAATCTCAGCAGCTCCTCCAGGGGGAAACCCATCGAAAGAGGGGAGGCTTCTCCCTGCTTGTGGGCGTGGCATATGCCAACCCATAGAACGGGCTGCGGGGCAAACCCACAAACTTTGTTAATCCCCTTCCAATTGTCACAAAGCTGGGGGCCAGACAAACAGCTGCCCTATGCACCTGTGACCATTCTGGACTTGGGGTAGCAGCGTGGCCCCAGTGATAGGGTTTCTGTAACAGACACGAAGATAATACATAAGGGTGGTGAAGAAACAGTGTTCATGGGCATTTGACCTACCCTTGCCCACCAAGAACTCCAGAGACCTAGTACAGTCCTCCCATGGGGAGAGGGCAGAAATAGCAGATATCACTATGGGGGTGTCTGATCCTTCATTCCCTACCAACCCCTGCCATACCTTGATTTCAAAGCTCTTGCAGTGCACTGATTTAAATGTGTGAAATATACATACATGGTTGATTATAAAGATGAGCAAAAGGTTAAACCTGGAGTCCTGTTCTGACTGTAACTGAGCTAGTTCCAGCCTGAATCTTTGAGGCACCTTTGCTCCCTGTCCTACGCTATTGTATAGTGTTGCTGTAGTCTGTCAAATCCCTGTCAGTCCTCCCCAGAGGTGGCTGAATTTCACTGCTGAGTGATCCCTCTGTCCCTTATTGCTTCCCAAAGGCATTGTGAGTCTTCGTTAATGCTAGTGCTTTGAGATCCTCAGGTGTTCAAACCAACTGGTTTCTGAAGGCAATAGATTCTCATAAGCAAGCCATGACTAATTTGAACAGGCCTCGTCAAGCGCTCTCGTTGCTTCTGAAACTTTCTCTACAATGTGCTGATTGCAGGTTAATCTACATACACTTATTTTTGATTACTTTGTTCTCGGTCTACCTTTGTCACTTATTTTAATGACTGGATGCACCACTTTTCTCCAAATGGCTGAGACAGTTGGTTGGCAATATTCTTTAATTCTCAGCTCATCCAAACATTTGGGTTGGTAGAAAGATTCAAATGAGTGCACTGGGTTAATTGAATACTGGGTATAATTAACTAATGCAATGTTTCATTTGGAGTAACTATTTTCAGAGAACGATTTAAAAGCTGTTTGGCCTTTCTAGCATTGGCTGAAAGGAACTGTTGGTTACAGTGTTTCCTCTTATCTAATCTCTACGTAAGGAGACAGGTCATGCTTCAATCTCAGTGGAAACAAAGCAAATGCATTATTTCAGGTCCTCTTTAAACAAGTGGTGAAACCAACGGTGCAGACTTTCTATTGCTGATAGTTACGTGATCCCCTTTACTATAATTGTGCACCTCACATGCTTAAAACTTATTTATCCTCACCACACCCCAATGCAATATGATAGGGCTATTATCACTATTGTACATTGGGGAAACTGAGGCATAGGGAGGCTAAAGTCTCCTTCCCCCTAACAAAGACTTTACTAGTGTACTTTGAAATGGGAGTAGATTGGTAGTTGATGACCATGCACTTCAGCAAGATCCCCATGGACTGTTAGCGCATGGCAGGTTAGATTCACACTCCAGCTTGCTGTAAATTAAATGTTTATGTAGGCAAGCCCTTAGTGACTTGACCAAGGTCACACAAGGTCTGACAGAGCAGGGACTTGAACCAAGGTCCAGGTCAGGTTCCTAACCCCAAGGACCATCCTATTTCTGGCTAGCCTTCCTATTTGCTGCCACTGTTACTGAACAGTTTGTTCTAATGCTGTAAAACTGCTATGTTTTTTATGGCAGTTTCTTGCTCAAAATAAAATATTCCTGCTTCAGAAGGTAAAACCTGTTAATTATATCTTAGTGTGTATGCAAATATGTTTAGGCAGACCACAGCTATGCTGAATGCAACATGATTTAATGTTTGATATATCAATCACACTACAGTAAGAGTACCTTTACAAATCTACTATATATTTTAGAGTTTGTCTTTTGCTCAAGAACTCTTCCTAAATGGTAAGAGCTAGGACCATCAAAGTCATTATAAAGCTTCCGCTTATCATAACTTAAAGCAACATAAGGGTTGGCTGTTCCAGGAAAACAGGATGTGCCTGGAATGGGATTGCTTCTCATAAAACCATACAGAAAAGAGATAATCACCAAAGCAAGTACAAGTCCTCAAAATTCACACAACTGAGTAAATGTTGAAAGAGACTGAACCAAAATGAGCCAGAAACATAGAATGAACCTGGAATAGGATTACTTCTCAAAAACCTTACAGAGGAATTTGGAATAATGCTCTGTTTTAGCACCGCTAAATCCAATGCTTAAGGTCTGAAAACTAGAAGACAGTGTTATTGGAAACCAAATTGACTCTAGCCCTTTTTGTTAATGTAATGAATTATAAGAGTTTATAGGGATGAAGAGGAAAATACACTTGATGGAATTCCCATTTTAAAAAAAAAGTACTAAATTTAAATGAACAAATTTTTGTTGGCTTAAAGTATTGTTAAAAATTGACTTTATAAAAAGCACTTTTTTGAAAAATACAATAATTTAAATAACACATGTACACTTTCCTTTTAGTGTTTAAAAAAAAAAAAGTTAAGGGCCTGATTAACACTGGGTACATCTGCTAGTAGGTTATAAAGGATTAACTGTTAGTCTACCAGCTCAACAGATGCTAATACCTATGGCTCATAGCCATCTCCAACATCTTCTATCGAAGTGCTTATAACCCTGTATACACAGATTGCTCATTACCACACTTATAACATCTATTAATCACTTATTAGCCTTACACAAGCTATTTATAAATCTATCCATGAGTATGACTGTATGTTTTAGACCCAGATTCTGCCATGAGATCACATGGAACTTTACAGAAGTCAGAGGGGACTTCTCATCCCAAAGTGATGTTTTATTTATAAATTGGGCTATGGTGGGGAGGGAGAGTTTATTCTCGAACTCTCCAAATGTATCCATTTTATCTTAACATTTATACTTTAAAGCAACCGTGAAATGTTGAGGATAGCTTTAAGAAATAATAAACTAACCTTTTTTAAAGAATCATAAATCTTAATATATAAACTGCAACTTTCTCCTTCATCGGTCCCATCAGCTCTTTTACTCTAGCCCCCGAAGCTAAACATTAGCAGACATATGTTGTTTGCTAACATTGAAGTCAATGGATTTAATGTGCTTGCTCTCCTTTGTAAAGTGCTTGGAGATTTATGGATGAAAACTGCTCTATAAGAGCTAGATATTTGCATTACTCATGATGTAGGGCCTCATCCAAAGCCCATTAAATTCACTGGGAGCCTTTCCATCGACTTCATTAGCCTCTGGATCAGATCATTACAGCAGCGTAAATGAGAACAGAATTTGATATTAAACTTAATTGATGCTGTATGGGCTTGAATGTCCTCTCACTTACACTGTTTTAATAGCAGTGTGGCGCCATTTCGGTAGAGCTACTCAGATTCACAGCACGTCAACAGCAAAATCGGGCCCTCCTGCTTCAATACCAGTTTCTCCCCTAACCTTTCATTCCAGTTAAGCCACAGGAGCAGAATACAGCTTGGACCCTGACACACATTGCAATTAAGTGTATGTGCCATTGTTTTACTTCTGTGATTTAAAAAACAATAGTAGTCCTATAGCACTCTAGAGACTAGTATCCTGAGCTTTCATGGACAAAACCCACTTCCTCAAATGAGAATGGAGAAAAAAGGGGAGACCTCCCAATTTATTACTTGTGTGATGTTAGATGAGGGGTCATTCTTGGGTTGTAGGGGCAGGTACATAGATGTTGCCAGTCTCTATCAGACCCATATCCTATATCTGACAATGGCCTTGATGCTTCAGATGTAGACTGTAAGAACCCCACAACAGGCAGATGGGACATGCATCCCTCCCCATACACACACTCCTGACAGCTGGTAAGGATTAGCTGAAACCCTGAAGAGTAAGATTTAACATTCCTTCCAAAATGTTTACCATTAGTTGTTGTTCTGGATAGTCTTGTTTATATACCTATCTGTCCCTTTCCTAAATCTTGCTAATTTCTTGGCCTCAAATTGTGGAACTCATTGCCACATGACATTATGTGAAAAAGTATTTCCGTTAATCAGTTCCGAATTTTCTTGCTTTAAGAACAAGAGCAGATACAGTTAAGTATGCGATGCACTGGATATCACCACATCTTACTTAAACATCTGTTATATGACATCCCTCATACAGCTGAGGACATGTAATTGTGGCTTGTTGGTTTATTTGTTTATTTTATGGGTCTGCTTAATACTTTACATACAAATGTATTTTTTTAAAACTTTTGTGCATGAACATAACCCTCATTCTTTCCCCTAGCACAGCTTACATTAGCATTATATTTTCCTGATCTTAAACATGCCCTCAAACCCTAGCCCAGAGCCTTATTGCTAACTCAGCCCCTAAACACAACCCTCAAGAATGGGTATAAACCCTAACCCTTCGCTGCAAGACTGGGTTATAGGACTGAAGTGTAGTGGTGGAGCCAGGGGTCTGGTGCAAGGACTCCTGCGTTTTTTCACTTTTCCCACTGACTGTGATGTTGGATTAATTATTTAACTGTGCTATGCCTCCGTTTAATAACGTGTACCTTACAGGAGCTACATGACTTAGCAATGCTTGGAGATTCTCAGCTAAAGGGAGCTTAGAGCAGTGTTATTTATAAAGAAAAAGATAAATCGATTGATTTACTCATGTGCAGGTTATGTGCTGGTCACTAGATGGCAATCCTATTTAGCCTAATTCACAGGGATCTGCTCAGAGTACCGCATTTTAGCTGAGATTTTTATGTTGAACTTCAAATTGATTGGAGTTGCTTTTATTTATTCATTTTCTCCCCTCATTTAAAGACCTGAACATACTAGTGTGTTGGTATTTCGATCACTGGAGTTTAAGGCTTTCTACCCTGGGTAAAACATTTTACATTTGTTTCCTTGCATGCATTTGCAGGGTGATATATTTAATGTACGCTGGCACTTTGTATCATTGCTTGAGTCATTGGATGCTGTAACTGCATGGGCTCAAAGGCCTTATCAGGGATGTCTTTAACTGTAGAGTCAAGGTGGGTGAGGTGGTATCTTTTATGGGACTAACTTCTATGGGGGAGAGAGACAAGCTTACATGGCACTTTTAAGCTCAAAAGCTTGTCTCCCTCCCCAACAGAAGCAGGTCTAATAAAAGATAAAATTAATATATTATCTCAACCATCTTGTGTCTCTAATATCCTGGGACTAATACAGCTACAACAACACAGCATGAAATGATGGAATAAACTATCAAATACACTAAATACCATATAGAAATCCCTTGGAGATCCAGTAGAAGAATGAGAAGGATGGCTAAACCATTTTAGTGACTTTAGATAGGCGAAGATTCCAGTCATTCATAGGAGGAGTTAGTGCCTTTTATGTTAATTCAATACAAGTAACTTCTCTGGTCCAGCAATATTGGTGGTTTGGAATGATTTTTAGTTGGTTGGATGTTCACTTATGGGTGTGGCCAAGTTTCCTGCGATCCCATAAAGCGTGTTTACAGCCACCAGTCCTGGCTCTCAGTGTTCTGTGCTGTTATTTAGCTCTGACTTACCCCTAAATGTCTTCTCAAAGCCCAGCAAGCCATGGAAGTGCTGGTAATGCTGCTAGACAATATTGACCTCCTGTGGTTTGGCAAATTCTCTGGTGTGGAACTGGCTGCATCCCAAGGGTGCTGAACTAGAGAGGTTCAAGCTGTAATATGAAGTGATAAAGGATAATTGTAATGAACAGATCAGAGCAGGTGTGGTCGGATCCAGCCCATGTGACGCTTTTGTCCAGCTTGCCATGACTCCAGAAATGGAGGAAACTACTCCAGTCACCACTGCTGGTACTGTGGCAGCAACAGTGACTGGAGAAGGCCCTTCACATTGCCACCAGAGCTCGGGGCAGCACAGGCCAAGCAGCACTGAAGGGCTGGCTGGGGAAAGCTTAGCCCACAGCCCTGCCCCTTCCACATGAGGCCCTGTCTCTTCCGGGATCCCAGAGCCTTGCCCAGGATGACACCTGACTTCCCCTTCCTTGTTAATGCCCATCAGAGACTTTCTTCTTCATACGTCATGAGTTTCATTTCTTCTTTGCACTCAATTTTAATAATGAACATGCTTTGTAAGTAAAAGTTTAGCATTAGTGTTACAAATTTTTACATGTGTTCACAAAATGGTTTGCGATAGGCTTTGGACAATCAGGTATTCGGTTAATCGAGTGTCATTACTTTGTGTAAAGAACATAATGGGGTCTTTTTACAATAGAAGTAGTAATTTCGTTAATATAGTAGCAATGTACAGCCTGTGAGGACTCGCCAAAATGTGTGGAGTGGCCCCACTGCAAAAATTACCAGAAAACCTGCTGCTGCTGCCCCCTACTGAATGGAATAATTACTCATCTGTGAGTCCTAGTCTCAATATAGATTGTCCATTAGTTTACGTGGGCAGGGGTCATGCTGCTGTTATGCTCTTTTGCGATGACCATAAAAGGTTAAGTGGCCATAGATTTGTCACAGCCCATAAGCAAGGGGACATAATCTGTTGGGCAGCTGGTCAGGGAATAGGGAACAAATGTGCCATGGGGCTCAATGTGGCAGGCGGGCTAAGGATTGGTGGTTTGGGTTTTTGACTTTCAAGATACTCCAATGAGAGATCCCACTTGTGTGCAGTGACTCGTGCATCCAGACAAGCTCTTTTCCCAGCGAGTCCTCTTATGAGCAGAGGTATGTTACACCTGCCAAGGGTTGAATTAACCTCATAAGACACTTACAAGTCTGTTAATGGAATTAATTTATCGAGTGACAGTGAGACACTACAAGCATCTGGGAGTTTGTGCCGCCAATCTCAGCTCTGCTGGCATCTGCTGCTGCTGCTGTAACTGCTGCAGGACACGCTGGGCAGCCATAGCTAGATCATTTGTATTAGTTATTTGTCACTTTCAATATGAAATGTAGCAACCAACACGCATCCTGGGAAATCCACTGCCACACACAGCATGGTAGAGGATTCATATTTACACAGTCCAAGGGCCTGATTCTTTCTTGCCTTGTGTCACCCTTGATGCAGATCTGAAGTAGAGAGAGCCCCTAGGGAAACCTCCACCAAAAGGGGGTTCCCTAGCCAGCACAGAGCTACCAGGATTACCTGTCCCCCCTTGCTCCCCCCCCCCCCCGGTGTAGTGGGCATTCTAGAACCTGAGTGTGCATCTGTAGCACACTGCCTGCCTCTTCCCCACCCCCATCCCTGTTGCCTTCCCAGTGCGGTGGTACTAAGGTGAGCGACTTGGTAACAGCTCCTGTGCCTCCTTTGTTAGCTTGGGTGAGGGGAAGTCCTTACTATCTGCTCTCACTATGCACAGTCACATGGCCTCACCTGGGGGATTGGATCCCGTTTTGGACATCACACTTTAAGATATGAATAAGTTGAATAAGAGTCCAGAGGAAAGCAACACAAGTGATAGAGGCTTAGAAACCCTGACCCACAAGGAAAGGTTGAAAGATTGGAGCATGTTTAGTCAAGAGAAGACTGCGAAAGGAATCTGACAAATCTTCAATTAGATAAAAGGTCAGTTATAATGAGGATGGTGATCAAATGTGCTCCATGTCCACCCAGGATAGGACAAGAAGTAACGGGCTTAGGCATTGTCATCACTCTGTGGAAGAGCACCACTGTAATGATCGATCTTCCTGAGTTTGATTTAGCAAGTCTAATTAAGACTCACTAAATTGAATTCAGAGGGCACCCTATTGGTGTCTGGTACTCCTGCTCTTGAGAGGAGTAAGAGAAGCCAACAGGAGTATTTGCTCCCATTAGTCTCCTACTGTGTGGACACTGCCAAGCTTGGCTTAAGGTAAGCTGATTCCAGCTATGTATTCTATGTACCTTAAGCTGAGCTGCCGGGTCTAATGTAGACCTGGCCTTAGTTTGCAGCAAGGGACACTTAAGTTGGATAGTAGGAAAAACTCCCTAACTATAAAGCTCTGGAACAGATTACCTATGGATGTTGGGAATTCCTGTCACTAGAGACCTTTAAGAACTGGTTAGACAAACATCAGTCTGGAATAGTCTAGGGATACTCAATCCTGCCTCCTTGTGGGGATGGACTTTGACTTGTTGGGGGTCCCTTTCCATCCCTACATTTGTGTGACAGATACAGCAATTTCCTGCAACATTCTTGAAAGCCCTTTGGTATGAAGTGTGTGTATTAAGGAGGGCTGAGGTTGTATAACTTCTTTATGGGGGAGCTCTGACACATTGCAACTCCATGTGGTAGTTATGGGCCCTGTCAATGTTTAACTGAAGGGTCTATGCATGGTTGTGCTCCACTCCAGGGGTTCTCAACCTTTTTCTTTGTGAGGCCCACTAGACAGGCAATAAAAACCATCACAGCTAATCGGTGGCCCAATAATTGGCATATAAAAGTCAAGGTTGCCATTAAGGGTTAACAAACAGGGCAATTGCCTGGGGTACCATGCCACAGGCGGCACCACTGAGCAACCTAGCAAGTGGCGGGGCTTTGGCTTTCTGCTCTGGGCTCCAGTGAGTCTGATCCTGAAACCTACTGGTGGCCCCCCAGGGGGGCCCCAGACCCCTGCTTGAGAGCCACCACCCCATGACAGCTAGCACAGCTCCTATACAAATTAAAAACAGTGGGTAGTGATTATTGATTACAACTGGACACACACCCCACACTCAGTAGGTGTCACCTCCTGGCAAGATCACATATTGGTTCAAACCAGATTTTCCAGAGGCCAGCAGACAAAGGATTCTTGGATAAATAACATGAGTCTTAAACTGACTCGGAGTCTTTCTTCTGATGCAGCAGAAAGGAGGATCATCTGTCCAAAGCGGCACCCCATCCTTCCTGATGGGTTGGAAGCACCGTGGCCTCCTGATTTCTCATAAGACTGATGGGCAATAGCATGTGTCTAGGAGCTTTTATTGTTTTTTTTCTTTCTATGTCTTCTCTGTAATGCTTTTACTTTAAGAATAAATGTGTTTGCTTATAAAAAGCTGTGTAGCAACTTGTAACTGCTGGCAATCACTGTGGTTCACAGCCTTCAAAGAGAAAGCAATGTGCAGACACTGGCCTGTCTAGGCAGTGTGGCTTGTTGGGATTGTCCCCTGGTAGGCAGGGATGTGTGAGGACTGGAAAAGCTTCTGGCAGGAAGAAGAAAAGTGCAGATCTCTATGGGTGTATCTAGACTACATCTCTCTGTCGACAGAGACATGTAGATTAGGCACATCAACATTGCTAATGAAGTAGGGATTTAAATATCCCGCGCCTCATTAGTATAAACATGGCAGCCGCTTTTTATTGAAACGGAGTTTTTTTTGAAAAAACGGCAGTCTAGACACGGATCTGTCAAAAATAACACCTTTTTTGACGGATCCTGTAAACCTCATTTTTTGAGGAATACAGGATCTGTCGAAAAAGGCTTTATTTTTGACAGATCGGTGTCTAGACTGCTGTTTTTTGGGGAAAAAACCACCATTTTGAAAAAAAGCGGCTTCCATGTTTATACTAATGAGGCACGGAATATTTAAATCCCTGCTTCATTAGCAATGTTGATGTGCTTGATTTGCATCCCTCTGTGGACAGAGGGATGCAGTCTGGATGTAGCCTACCTAAGAGAGGTGACAGCTGAGGAGCCAAGGCCCTAGCCTGGTGCCTTTGGATCATGGTGCATTTGCCCTCAAATTGTGGCATGTTCTAGATCTAGATTGGCCCAAGAGCAAGTCAAGGGCAAAGGTGCAAGTAAAACCCACGTTTCCTGATCTTACGCCCAATCCGATGCTCCATCTCTTGTAACTCTCCTCTTCCAAACTGCCTGAGGTGTCTTACAAAAGAAGAAGCTTAAAATAAGCCAGCTACTTCAAAAGGAACAAGTCACACAATTTGTGGCACTAACAAAACAATGAAAGCAGCAAATCATAGCCCTGGAATTATTTACAGCTAACTAATGTGACCCGATTAACAGCAGTAGTGTAATGACATCCCAAAAAGGAACAAGAATGAATTATTCAGAAATACTCCAAACATCAAAATGCAATGTTGCATTAATTCATAATGAATAGCTGAGGAACAGAAACAGCCAAAGAAATGCTGAGACATATTAAGTGTAGAGAAGAGCACATCTTAGTACCAAAAATTAGTTATGTGTGTGTGCATTGTCATAAGTCTGCTAGGATTCTAAAACTGATTGATTCTAGAAAAAAAATAATTTCTCTGTATTGCTGCTCCCAATAGAGTGAAGGGGGTGGGGAATGGAGATTATTATAATTGCTGGAATTAACTAGAAACTAGCAACTTTCCAGATCTGAATTTTCCAGTCACATAAGGATTCCAATGTTAAACATGGCAAGCTTCAGATCTGGAGTTTTTGTCAGCCCATTTAGTCCTGGGGGGATTCTGCAAATGTTGCAGTTTTACTATGCCTCCAAATGCAGAATTCCCCAAGGACTGGCTCATGGTAAAATACAAATAGGGATCTCTTGCAAAATCTGGATCTGAGTCCACCCCACTGCACTCTTGTGACGTTTGAGTGTTAAGGTATAGGGGTTTGGGTGGGATTTAGGTTGGGCTCTTCTGCACCCAAAATATTAAGAGCAATTTGGAATTCAGTTACTGACTTTATTACAAGCAAGTAAAGCTCTTCTTATGAGCATGAAAACTCTGAACATAAAACAGAGGAGAAACAGCAATTAAAGAAATGACTTAAAAACTATACACGTTTTGAAGCTTTGAGATAAATTGAAGCCATGAATCTATACTATGCATCTTACAGCATTAGTAGCAGAATATTTCATTAAATGGAAACAGAATTGTTGACAGGCCATGTTTTCTACAGACCAAAGTCATGAGAGGTACAGTACACACCACTATTCAGCTGAAGCAGGAGACTAGGCTGTTACTGTAAATGTTATGCCCATGGTAGCACTGCAAAAATAGTCATAACCTCTCATTTGGTCCATCTTTCCTCTGCTGGAGTTCATGTAAAATAGGCTCTGAGGAGGTGGGGGGGAACCTAAATCCTGTCCAACTTAATGGGAATCTTGCCATTGACCACAATGGGGCCAAGATTCCACAAGTCCTCCTGTTTCTGCGTTATTGTATTCTTGTGTGGAGCCACACTTCTCCAGTAACGATTTGTTTTTACATCCACGATCAATGCAGCCAATCAGCTCCAGCTATTTAGATCTGGCAGCCACTAACATTATAAATCCATGAGATGAGCAGGAGCAGAGGACAATGTCCAAGGAGATATAGATGCAAACACTTAAATTAGCATGGTGATAAGGGTTTTTTTTATCCCCATTTCCTGTATTTTCCAGTGTGTCTTGCTTTCAGAGGCCTTATTGTTTCCTGCCTTCCACCCTGTGTTCTCACTTACACTTATACAAACCAGAAGTAAACTGCTGCCTCCAAACTGAGGAATTCTAGGCCATGTCTTCACTGGGCGGAAGATCGACACTGCCATGATTGATCTTCTGGAATTCGATTTAGTGGATCTAGTGAAGACCCGCTAAATCAAACACCGAGGGTGTTCCTGTTGGTGCTGATGCTCGTGCAAGGAGTAAGAGAGGCCAATGAGAGCATTTGTTCCCATCTACTTTCTGCTGTGGGGACAGTGGGAAAACTCAAAGATACATCTACTCCAGCTACGTCATTAACATAGCTGTAGTTGCGTATCTTAATTCAACCTTCCCTTTTAGTGTAGACCTGGCCCTAGTGTAGTTACACTTTACTCCCCTGTGCACAGGTTTGAAGGCTGGCAGGAGGGGCAGCACAGTAGTCTGGGTCCTATGTCTACTTTCAAGATTGTAAGCTCTTTGCAGCTGGGACTGTCTCTGTGTTTGTGCTTTATGAAGCATATTACCAGCAAATGCAAACTCTGAGGCTTCCCAGATAGGCTAACATCCCCTGTGAAAAGACCTTTAAATGCTAATGTCGAATGAATTTGAATACCTAAAGAATGAGAGTATGATTCAAAGCAACTTCCAAGGTTAGAGACGAGAAATCCTGCCCCTGAGCTAGCTGCCAGGGAGCCCAACGCTCAGTCAATTGAAGGCCAAAACAAAGCCAGGATCTTGCAATGAATGCAGCCAAGCTGGGCTCAATCTCTCCCCCCTCCCCAACCCCAACATGGAGCATGGTCCAGAAGCAAGGCATTGCCACTGTGTAGGCCCTGCCTTTTTACCCATGCACCTGCTAGCCCAGTGGACCAGAGTTCAGAACAACCTCTTGGGGGGGGGGGGGGGAGGGAGGAGAAAGAAGGAGAGGGGGGGTTGCAGATCATGTTCCTGACCTAGCAATCAAAGGTCTCCTGAGTTTCAATGGCTAGAAGTTGATGCAAGGCAAATTCAGACTGGAAATAAAGTGTGAATGTTTATCAATGAAAGCAACTGATCATTACAATGACTTACCAAGGATCATAAGTGCTGATTTCCCCTCTAGCTGGGGGCTGCTCTGCCCCCACCCCATTCCGCCTTTTCCCCCCAAACTCCCGATTCACCTCCTCCCCCAAGCATGTCCCCTCCCCTCCCAGAATGTCTTCCTGAATGTCATGGAACAGCTGATCACAGTGGGCAATAGGTGCTGGGGCAGGGAGAAGGAGGAGTAAATCAGCGGGACTTCTGGGGATAGAGGGGGGACCTTGGCAGCTAGTGGGTTTTGAGCACCAGCTAATTTTTTCCCCCATGGGTGCCCCAGCCCTGGAGCACCCACAGAGTTGGTGTCATGCCAAGTGTTGTGGTAGCTTCTCTATTGCTGGCAACTCTTAAATCCAGGCCGCTCTCATTCTAACAGCAGTTACTACCGGGAAATCCTATAGCTAGTGTAATACAGGAGGTCAGGTCAGATAAGCACAATGGTCCCTTCTGGCCTTGGAATCTATGGTTCGCTGTGACTGTGTCTGTTGAGCTATGTGATCTAGGAAAGTTTCAGCAGGAGAAGAAAACTCTACCCAGGCCTCATAGTCGTTGAGTAGAGAAATCAGAATGGAAGTCGTTGAGTAGAGAAACCCTAGATACAGTGGTAGATGGCTTCCACTGAAGTGGCATGTGGTCCTGCCAAGTACTTGATGGGTGTATTGATGCAGATTACAGCTGCAATACAGCATAGTGTAATGGTAATACACCATAATGGTAATACACCATAGTGACCATACAGTTTGTTCAATACATATGGGCTGGGAAGGTTTGGTGAAGGACTAAGAGCTCCACCTCCCCACCTGGGTGTAGAAAGATCATACCAAGGACTAACCAGGCATTTGGAATTACCCAGGAGGTACTGCTCCAATTGTGAGGCCTACAAAATTCATAGGGGGTCTCTATTTGGAGGACCCTTCTTACTCCTAAAGCAAAGCATTTTAAAGGCCAGCTTCTCTGCCTGAAACACATTCTGCTGTCAGTGCCTCCAGGTCAAATCAGAGGCACAGGGGCTGGAGAAGCTTACACTGCTGCTGCCCAAATTGAACTGGGTTCTGTGGGGAAATTTTTTTTTTTTTAAATCCATTTTCTCGTGAGGCAGCAGCCTGGTACGTTCCATCCGCATTCATGTACCATCTGTCTAAACCAACTTAGCCTTCGTGTCACTGAGATCTCGGTGTGCCTTTTCCTATGCTAACACAGAACGCCCATCCTGCAGATAATAAGTAAAAAGCACCTTTGTCCTGCAGCAGCCCTGGAAAGCAGGATGCAAATTAATTCCTTCAACTTCATCCTCATTTCTCCTTGCCAAAAACTGGCCATTTTAAAAACTTGTTCAGTCTGGGACCCCGTGGGAGCTGCTTTGCACGCTCACCCAGGGGAGTATGGTGCCTCCTACGTCCTTCTAGACAGCTACACACATGGCTGGTCAGTGAGCAGGGCAGAAAGCAGCTGTGGCAGAGCAGCTCCATGCAAGAAGGAGGCAAGTAGGCAGCCAGACATGGCTGGAGGAGTCTTCTTGCCGTTCTCCAGCAGCCAGTGCTGCTGAGCTATTGCAGAGGGTGAAATAACCCGCACAGGTGATAAGATTGTTGCATCTCATTCCCCTTCCAGGAACTTGGAGGAAATGGGGACCAAACTGCAACTCTTCAGAGTCACAATTGAGTCTGTGATGCACCTGAGGCAGCACAAGCCCAAACCTGTGTCACTCCAGCTTTCTCAGCCAGGGGCTGGGGCGTTGGGGGTTGTGGTCCAAAATCAATTCCCATTACACCAGAGGGACAGAGCAGAAGAGCAACCAGGATGAATTTGATTTGACTCAAGACATGAACTTTCGGATGCTTGCTTGACTCCACCCTAGATACAGTGGTAGGTGGCTTCCTCTGAAGTGGCATGTGGTCTTGCCAGGTGCTTGGGTGTACTGATGCAAATTACAGTTGCAAGCCAAAACTTTTGCTGGTGTTGCACCCACCATGAGCCAAGTCACATGAGGTCAACAGCAAAAGTTGTGAGCTGCCCTCGTGGATACCACCATGGGAGTGGGGTCTGCAGCCAGCTAACGTGCATCAACTTCATGGCGGAGCAGGGAATACATCCCACATCTTCTAAGTCTAGACAAGCATCATAACCACTGGACCATCCTCCATCAGTACTTCTGCTGCCACTCCAGTGAGGCCAATAGAGGCTTATCAAGCATTAATGTGACCCATTACAGGTAAACACAAATTGAATTACAGCCTGTATTAGTTAGATAAACCTCCTCTTGCCTGCACTTGGGACTTTGTTTGTGGGAGGTACTTAGTGTTCTAGGCCCAACTGAGAGGACCTTTTAAAACCACTAAAATTGTTTCTCAGAGTACAAAAGAAACACAGATAAAATGAGATTTCAAACAGCCAGCACCAATTTTAACCCAGTTTCTTACAGAAAGAGGTGGTTCAAAGAGCATATGAATAAATGTCATCTACTAGCAGCATGTCAGCAAATACTTTGGATTTCAAGAAGGCAGACTTTAGCAAACTCAAGGAACTAGTAGGTGAGATTCCATGGGAAGCAAGTCTAAGGAGAAAAACCAGTTTGAGAAGGTTTTTCTCCTTCGTGGTTTTTCTTTTTCAAAGACACATTATTAATGGCACAAGCAAAATATCCTCCTGTGAAAAAAACATGGCAAGAGCCCACCCTGGCTTAAGCAGGAGTCAAGATCAATTATCTGAAACTTTAAAAATCCTACACTCCCCCCCCACCACCCAAAAAAAGGTAGCAATTAGGTCAAATAATGAAGGATGCATATAAAACACAAGTATGTAGGGACAAAATTAGACAGGCCAAGGCACAAAATGAGATTAAACTAACTAGAGACATAAAGGCTGTGTCTAGACTGGCGTGATCTTGCACCAGAGCTACGCAAATGAGGCTCAGTGTGGAATATCGCCGAGCCTCATTTGCATAACTAATGAGCCGCCATTTTTGCGGAAGAGGCTCTTGCACAAGATGGAGCTGTCTACACTGCCCCGTCTTGTGCAAGAAAAACCCTCTTGCGCAAAGCCGTTATGCCTGAAAATAATCAGTATAACGGCTTTGCGCAAGAGGGTTTTTCTTGCGCAAGACGGGGCAGTGTAGACAGCTCTGTCTTGCGCAAGAGCTCTTCCGCAAAAATGGCGGCTCATTAGTTATGCAAATGAGGCTCAGCGTGGAATATCGCCGAGCCTCATTTGCATAACTAATGAGCTGCCATTTTTGCGGAAGAGGCTCTTGCGCAAGACGAAGCTGTCTACACTCCCCCGTCTTGCGCAAGAAAAACCCTCTTGCGCAAAGCCGTTATGCCTGAAAATAATCAGTATAACGGCTTTGCGCAAGAGGGTTTTTCTTGTGCAAGACGGGGCAGTGTAGACAGCTCTGTCTTGCGCAAGAGCCTCTTCCGCAAAAATGGCGGCTCATTAGTTATGCAAATGAGGCTCAGCGATATTCCACGCTGAGCCTCATTTGCATAGCTCTGGCGCAAGATCGCGCCAGTCTAGACACAGCCAAAGGGTAAAAAGAAAGCATTCTACAAGCAAATTAGAAGCAACAGGAAGAACAAGGACAGATAGGCCCATTATGCCAGGTGGGCAATAATTTTTTGCCAGGGGCCACTTAAAAAATTTCCGAAGTGGACCCGGGCTGCACTGAAAGGGGTGGGGCCTCGAGCGGAAGGGGTGGGGCCGGGATACTTCCAGGTTCCCCACCCCCAGACCATGATTGGTCTGGGGATGGGGGAGTGCTGTTGCATAACCGCCCCCTCCTCCTCTCTAGGTGCCCATGCCCCTGGCTGGGAGGAGACTTCCCATGCTCACCCGCCCCCAGGCCAATCAGGGCTTCGGGGCGGGGGAGCATGCGAAGTTTCTCTGCTTGTGTCCACCCTGTGCGGCCCTTAAAGCTTCCTCCAGCCCTGTCAGGAGCGCCTGGCGCTTCCAAGCACTGTGTGCTCCTAGCAGGGTGGAGGAAACTTTGTGTGTTCCCCCCGCCTCCAGGCCCTAATTAGCCTGGGGGCAGGTGAGAGGCAGGGCCTCCGCAGGCCAGATCCACCCGCTTGGCAGGGGTCCATGGGGTTTATGATACAGGTGAACTACTGTCTCTGCCATTCAGTGCTCTGCTGGTGCTGGTATTCTATGCAGCCCAGCACTAACATTTTCCCCCAGCCATAGCAGTCCACAGAGGCCCTTTTGCCCACCCCTGCATTACGCAATAACAGATGAAAAACAATGACAGAAAATGGGGGAATAGGAGAAGTGCTAAATACCTTTTTCAGTTTCCGGTTTCACTTTGGACCAAAAAATTTAGTAGCAAACAGATGTCTAAAACAGTGAATGCCAGTGAAAATAAGATATGTTAGCCTCAAAGCCTAGGGAAAAAACAAGTTAAAAGTTCCTCGGGGTATGTCTACACAGCAACATTATTTCGAAATAACTTAGTCCGCATCTACACAGCTGGCAGTTATTTCAAAATAATGTTGAAATACTGTCAAGTTGGAGGACTTCTTACTCCAACTCCTGTAACCCTCATTGTATGAGGAGTAAGGGAAGTTGGAGGAAGAGTGCTCTATTTTGAAATAAGTGCTGTATAGATGCTCCCAATTTCAAAATAAGCTACGCAATTGATGGAGCTCAATTTGCATAGCTTATTTCGAGTTAAGCCCTGCTGTGTAGATGCAGCCTTGAGACAAGTTAGGTGTTTGCAGGGCCTGATGAAATACATCTTAGAATAGTCAAAGAACTGACTGAGAATAGATCTGGGTCATTTAGTGATTTATCTCCAAAAATTCATGGAAGATGGGAGAGAGATTCCAGAGAACTGGAAGAGGGCAAATATACTGCCAATCTATAAAGGGGAATAAAGACAACCCAGGGAATTGCACATCAGTCAGCTTAATTTCAGTACAGTACTGGGATTCTCTGATCTGGCAACATCTGTGGTACAGCAGGATCATGGATGTTCCAGGACCAGCAAGTCCTCCCCTGGTCTGGAAAAATCCCTCATCTGGGACCGGTCATGAAGGTACAACCTGTACCCAGAAAGACAGTGTAGCAAATAATCAAGCAATCAGTTTGCAAAAACCTAGAAGATAGGTAACAATTTGTTCCTGATTATGTCAAACTAACCTAATAGCTTTCTTTTACAGGTTAGCAAGATGGGGGGTTGGAAGTTGGGAATAGATAAACTATATCTTAGCATCAAATGCCTTACAATCTCCCATAGCCTAGAAGGAGCTACTACAAAGTGGTTGGAAAACTGTTTCCAAAGAATAGTTAATGGTTCAATCAAGTAGGAAGGACGTATTGGGTGGGATCCGCAGGGACTGATTTTTGGGACCAGTTCTGTTCAATATTTTCATAAATTATTTAGACAGTGACCTAGACAACACACTTGTAAAGATTGTGGAATTTCTCACACTGGGAGAGGTTGCAAGTGCTTTTGGATGATGGGTGTACAAACTAGAGAAATGGTCTGAAGTAAATAGGATGGAATTCAATAAGGAGAAATGCAAAGTACTCTACCTAGGAAGGAACAAACAGTTGCACACACACAAAATGAGAAATGACTGTCTAGAAAGTAGTATTGTGGAAAGATATCTGGAAGCTATAGTGGATAGCAAGCTGTATATATGAGTCAACAGTGTAACACTGTTGCAAAAAAAACATCCCTGAACTTTTACTTATCAGCATAAGTGTTCTAAGGAAGATACAAGAAGTACTTCTTTTTCGCTAGTCTGTGCTGATAAAACCTCAGCTGTCATATTCTGTCTAGTATTGTGCAAGACAGCACGGAAGTTACAAAACTATTCAACAATCCGCTATCTCCTTAGCATATCTCTAGTCCTCCAACCAGATGTAACATCTGTGTTAACTAAAGCTCTGATGGCTTGTCTGGATGAGGTGGAGGTTTATTCATTTCAACTGAGCAGATCCTCCTGAGACCACCTGAGATGCAGCTTATTTTCCTGGTCTAAAGGGAGCTGTAAAATTAGACCCAAGTCATTCAGTCTTGCACCCTGTGGGCCTTCTGCTGTCCCCTTCCTGAATCTACTGACATGGGCTGTGTCACTTTTTTTGATATTTTTATGTCTGATTTTTTTTGTAAGCAAGTAGTTTTTAAGTGAGGTGTAACTTGGAGGGTATGCAAAGCCAGTCAGACTCCTGAAAGAGATACAGGATTCTGGAAAGGCTGAGTACCATTGCTTTATGTGAATTGATATTGCTCCATCATCTAGTGTAATAGCATCAGCTGATCAAACAGTGTGTGCTGGAAAGCAAATAATGATGTAGGAGTGAGTGTCTTTAAACGGAAGATAAACAAGGGTTGTGTGGCTGAGGTGTTAATGCTTTGTTCACAATAGTACACTGAAAGGTGCATTGGTTAGGCATGTATTGTAATATGTCAACACCAATGGTCTTTCAAAAAATACTATAAAAGAAGACAATAAAGAGAAACGGAGGCAAAGGATGGATATGAGACATAGAATCATAGAATACTAGAACTGGAAGGGACCTTGAGAGGTCATCGAGTCCAGTCCCCTGCTCTCATGGCAGGACCCAGTACCAAGACCATCCCTGACAGAGGTCTGTCTAACCTGCTTTTAAATATCTCCAGAGATGGAGATGCTTCTGACCTCCTTAGATACTTATATGCCTAGACTCAGTGCAGCTTAGAGAAATTCCTGAAATTATGTTTCAGGGGTCCCAGAGAGTGAACAAAAGCTCATCCCCTCTCCCCCACAGGGAACTGTCCTCCACATAATCAAGCACTTGATATTCCTGTGAGACCATCTCTCCTCTTTGAGCTGCCATGCTCACAACTACATTGTGTTATGGGATTTACTGGGGTAGAAGGGGACTAGTCAGAGAAGAACGTGGCTATCCCTTCTTTTCTGAATACACGTGAAAGCCTCCATAATGCTTTGGTTAGAGTAAGACGTTGCCCGAGTGTGTTTGTATGCATACTGTCTAGGATGAAAGGTGCTATGAGAAGTCAAGGCACAGCCAAAGAGGGAAGCAGTGGCATAACTGGCAGCAGATGCTGTAATTATTTCCAGTACACTTGAAACCGGGTATCTGTAATCCAGGAACACCCACAGTACAGACCCCCACGTGGCTGGCGTGCCAGTGCCAGCTCCATGCTGCAAGGGGGAGGAGCCCTGAATCTTGCAGGCCAGATTCAAGAAGCCTCAGGCCAGATCTGCCATGCCGAGTCCATGGGGTGGAAGGAGGAGGAAGCGGCTCCAAGCGCTGCCGCTCTCCCCTTTCCCTCCAGCTGGGGGAACAGCAGTGCAGCACTGTCTGGAGGCTCTTCTCCTGTCACTCCCATTGGCCACAAATTGCAGCCAATAGCAGTGGCCGGGGTAGTACCTGGGAACTGCGTGGCGGGGGTACAGAACCACGTGGGTCCCTAGGAGTGAAGCACACCAGGTAAGTGCCCCCCGCCACAGCACGCTTTTGCATCCTCCCTCCCTCCCAGACCCTGCACTCCCTAACCCCAATAGCAATTTAAAGACAGTGTATAAAGGATTTGTCTTATGACATGTTCTGCATGTACAGTACTCTATAATAGTTTGTACATATGAAAGCTTTAGTAACAGATTTTGTTTACCCTTAATTATGGCAGACACCCACAGTCTGGAAAATTTCATGATCTGGCATCACCTATTTCCCAAGGTTGCCAGGTTAAAGAGGTTCAAGTGTATTTTATTTACATAAAAAGCATCTGTGTCAATCCCCCAAGTTGTACAGTAGTAAGGGTATGTCTACACTACAGCACTAATTCGAACTAACTTAATTCGAATTAGTTAATTCGAACTAAGCTAATTCGAATTAGTGCATCTAGACCTAAAAACTAATTTGAATTAGCATTTTGCTAATTTGAACTAGCATGTCCACATTGAGTGGACCCTGAACCGAAGTTAAGGCTGGCCAGAACCAGGACTTAGAGTGTGGAGCTGCTGCCTCAGGCTAGCCGAGGGCTGTGCTTAAAGGGACCCGAGCCCCCATCCTGGACAAACAGGTCTCAGGGTTCCCCACTTGCTTGTCTACCTCGATGAGGGACAGCAAAGCAGTCCTGTCTTGGAGTGCCCTGAGTACCCACACTCGGCACATCACAGCACTCGGCCATCAGCCCGGCTATACTTGCCGCAGGCTGCCATCCGGGGGTGTCAATTGGGGGGCTGTCAGGATCCAGGAGGCCCTGCAGGAGAGCTTCCACCCTGAGGAGCCCACTGAGCCACCACAGTCCTCCCCATCAGGGGCTCGTGCCCCATTCCTCCCTCACCTCCTTCCACTTACCCCTCCCTAGCCCCCCTTCCTGATGTAAAAAATAAAGGACACGTGTTCAAAAATAGAAACTCTCTTTATTTAACAAAACTGGGGGTGGAGGGATTAACCTCTGGGGAGACTGGGAAAAGGAGGTGGGAGAGGGGAAGAGAGAGGGTGGGAGAGGGGAGGTGGAAACTTGGGAGGAGGGATCTGGAAGGGGGAAGCCAGGGGAAGAAGGAGGAGGGGAAGTATAAAACTATGATACGCCATATCTTCAGTATTGTGTAGAGATGTGGTCTCCTCACCTCAAAAAAGATATTTTGGCCTTGGAAAGGGTTCAGAAAAGGGCAACTACAATGATTAGGGGTTTGGAACAGGTCCCATATGAAGAGAGGCTAAAGAGACTGGGACTTTTCAGCTTAGAAAAGAGGAGACTGAGGGGGGATATGATAGAGGTATATAAAATCATGAGTGGTGTGGAGAGGGTGAATAACGAAAAGTTCTTCATTTAGTTCCCATAATATAAGGACTAGAGGACACCAAATGAAATGAATGGGTAGCAGGCTTCAAACTAATAAAAGAAAGTTCTTCTTCACAAAGCAAATAGTCAACCTGTGGAACTCCTTGCCACAGGAGGCTGTGAAAGCTAGAACTATAACAGAGTTTAAAGAGAAGTTAGATAAAGTCATGGAGGTTGGGTCCATGGAGTGCTATTAGCCAGGGGGTAGGAATGGTGTCCCTGGCCTCTGTTTGTGGAAGGCTGGAGATGGATGGCACGAGACGAATGGCTTGGTCATTGTCTTCGGTCCATCCCCTCCAGGGTACCTGGTGTTGGCTGCTGTCGGCAGACAGGCTACTGGGCTAGATGGACCTTTGGTCTGACCCAGTACAGCCGTTCTTATGTTCTAAGCTCAGGGCTCAGGGTCGGGGGTCTCACTGGACCAACTTGATTTTCATGCAAACCTGCTCCTAGGTTCACATGTGGCCTTTGGTGGCCAAGCTGGCAGCTATCCTGCCCTAGACGGCCTCATTCCTGTGCCTAGTGTGGAGGTCGTGGATGTTGGAGGTCTCCCCCCAAACCTCAATGAGGTCCACGATCTCCACATTAGACCAGGAGGGTGCCCGCCTCTTGCGGCCCTGGGCAGGCTCCTGGGAGCTGCTAGTCTGGTCCTGGGAAGAGGCGGAGGGCTGGGTGGCAGCGAGTGGCTGGCTCATCCCGTGCCAGGTGCAGGGTCTGCTGGCTGGGTGCTGGCAGGCTTGCACCTGGCATGGGCACTGTAGCCAGACCATGCCCCTTTAAGGGCTCCGGGGCTGGGAGGGGGGCAGAAGAGTTTCCCTGGCTTGGCCCAGAGTGGGAAGAGCTAGCCTCCAACTAGTTCAAATTAAGTGGCTACACAGCCCTTAATTCAAACTACTTAATTCGAACTAGGCGTTAGTCCTCGTAGAAGGAGGTTTACCTAGTTCGAATTAAGCGCTCCGCTAGTTTGAATTAAGTTCGAACTAGCGGTTTGCATGTGTAGCGCCTATGAAAGTTAATTCAAACTAACAGCTGTTAGTTCGAATTAACTTTGTAGTGTAGACATACCCTAATTTCCTCGTGTTTATCATTCCAAGGCAAAGGTCAGTGTGGGTGGACAGGTGTGTCTTTGTACTCAGTACCAGGGAGGGTAATGTTGCCAAAAGGCACCTATTGAGTTTCCAGGAGTAGAGGAGTGGCCAGTAGAAGCTTGCCTGTCTCTGTCTCAAAAGCCCATTCTGCAGCCGACAAGGAGGAGGCACTGATCTCAAGTCCACGGCTGGCCCTGTGTATTGGTAGGAAGAGTAGAGGAAATGTTTAATTGGGGCTCTGGCCTTCTGGAGGAGTTCCCAACTCCCTTTTAAAATAGCTAAGCACCAGCACTAGCTCCTAGATTTCAAAAGCGGGACCAGTCCTGACTCATGAGCCTGGCTTACGCTAGGAAAATGATCCCCTGCTGATAAATGGATTTCAGCAACAGATGCAGTTGAACAGGTGCTGAAAACATTAATTGAAAGGGCAGATGAGAACAAACCATGCGGCACCATTTCTCTAACCCTGGTGAAATCCAAGTAATACGTTGAGCCTCTCTGGTTGCTGATGTCTGTTGTCAGCAATGGGTAATTTTCCTTGCAGGGGCAAGGCTATCACTGTAGCTGTGCACAGACTCGGGTGCATGTCCTTTCTAGGGACATGTAGAAGCAGAACTGTCCCACCCATACAATGGTTTGGGGCAACCACCCCAGGTTCTGTGCTTTGGGGGCCCGGTGGAGTCCAGCATGGCCCAGGGGCCTAGCAGAGGACTTAAGGCCAGCAGCAGGGGTCAGGCCTGCCACCACACTCATTGCCAGAAGCAAGAAGCAGAGCAACCTGGCCCAGGCTGATCTAGCGCCCCTTGGTCCCTGCTGCATCAGGCGGGGGAAGGGGCGGGACCATCTCCCACACTCACTGGCCATGGTGGAGAGGCTGGGAGTTGGCAAAGCTGAGTGGAGGATGCTGGGGCCCCACCCCTTTGCCTACTCCTGTCTCCCCCCACCCCACCCCTGGGCAAGCCCATCCCCCCACTAGTCCCCCAGGCCATGTCCCTCAGGGAAGGGGGCTTGAGGAAAGGGGTGGAATAGGGGCAGGGCAGGGAGGAAGCAAAGCGGGAATGGGAAGGGGCAGGGGTTTGGAAGGATAAGGC
The DNA here is from genome assembly GCA_032595735.1 of Pelochelys cantorii. Classification (NCBI taxonomy): domain Eukaryota; kingdom Metazoa; phylum Chordata; order Testudines; family Trionychidae; genus Pelochelys; species Pelochelys cantorii. The sequence goes on along the minus strand of CM064344.1, from coordinate 16,402,421 downwards.
AGAAGCTGGAAGAGGTGGGATGGGGCAGAGCAGAGGCTGGAAAGGGGGATGGAGTGGGGCTTGGGGAGGAGTGTGGGGGGGGGCGGTTGTTGCATGCCCTGCAGCCCCTTAGGTACCAACCTGTATCAAAGCTAAGGCCCTGTGCTTCCCAGAGCTACAAATGCCATAGTTCCCTTTACACGCCTTTGATATAAGAATTGACCTCACAGAGGGAGGAAAGGAAGGCCAGTAATTAGGGGCTGCAGGATTCCAGAAATTTTGCGGGTGCCTAGACTCCTCTTCTCCTGCCAACCCCAGCCACCACCTAAGGCTCTGGGAGGGATGCAGGCTCTGGGACAAAGGCTGGGTGCAGGCTCTGGGATGAGTTTGGGTTCAAGTTCTGAGCTGGGGCAGGGGATGGGAGTGGAGGAGTTTGGAGGGAATGGGGGAGTTTTGAGCCAAAGGAGTAGGTGGGAGAGAGGGCATAGGCTCTGGGAGGGAGTGGAGTGTGCAAGAATGTGAAGGGGGTGGAGGGTTCCAGGCTTAACGGGGCATCCTCCTCTGACAGTGGTTCCTAGAAATTGCACTGCTGCCTTACTGCTGCCCCTAGGCACTTGAAAACACCCCCTGCTGCCACCACCAAGCTAGAGCAGCTTCTGGCAATGTCCCTGCGCCCCCAGGGTGGAGGGGAGAGGAAGGTCTCTCCATGTGCTGCTGCTAGGACTCGGCAGCGGGAACAGCACAGTAAGACAGCCCCTTCCCTCCTGTAGGGTCTGCAGGGACACGTGCCTGCAGCCGTGTGGAGCGAGCAGGCCAGAAGCCATTCTAGCCCACTGTGCAGTTGTCAGTGGTGGGGGCTCCCGAGACATTTTAAATTGCCTGGGGGATGCACAGGAGGGGGAGGAGGCTGAGCGGAGGTAGCAGGTGGGACTGGGGGAGAGACCCAGCCCCGAACTCTGGTAGAGCCGGGTCCTGGACCAGGAATATTCCTGGTGCGCAAGCACCACTGGCCCATAGCTTGCTGCCTAGGCCAGACCTCTCAGGAGTTATTCTAGGCTTGTCAAGCATTCCATTTTGACTGTAATGCCTGGTTGTAATGCCCAGGGGCTCTGCTAAGCATCACCGACCTGTCCAGTCCTTAGCGCAGCAGGGGCCCGAACTAAGGCAGGCTCCCTCCATGCCTGGCTCCATGTGGCTCCTGGAAGCAGCTGGCAGATCCTTGCAGCCCCTTGGTGCAAGGAGGCTCTATGCTGCCCCTGTCCCAAGTGTCCGCCAGCTCCACAGCTCTGAATGGCTGTGTGCTTTCTGGGGCTATGTCTAGACTACACCCCTCTTTCGAAAGAGGGATGTAGTTTAGACATGCCCTGGGAGCTGTGATGAGTATGCCAGGGCTCCACACACCCCTGCTGTACCCCAACACCCTGGCCCAGTGCCCGGTGCCCTCCGTGCATGAACACCCCTGAAAGCAGCATCCCCTCCAGGGCAAGGGCCAGTCCCCCCCCCCCAACCTTTAGAAAAGGGGAGAGGGTGGCCCAAAGAGCCACCCCTGAGGCAGGAAAAGGTGGGGGAGGGGGAACAGAGGCCGGCGTCCAGGGGGAAGCCCAGACACCCCTGGTGTCTCCATGCAGGGAGGGAAAACCCCTGCCTGGCTGTTGGCCTGGGACCTCGGGGCTCCTGGGGACGTGAGCGGGCTCTCCCGCCCCCCATGCTGTGCGCCGGCTGGGATTAGGCGGCCAGCCGACCCAGGGCAGGGCTCAGCATTCCCCGACTGGCTCCAGGGGCTTGTTGCCCCGGCCTGGCCCCGCACGACATGTGGCTTTAAGCTCTCCAAACCGCCCCTTCCCCAGCAGGGGGGGCTCCCACTTGGAGCTGTGCCCGGGGGCCACCGGCACCACCACCACCCCCGACGCAGCCCGGGGACCTTGCTGCCCCCTCCCCGGCTCTGGACCCCCCTCCCCTGGCTCGGGCCTCCCCACGGCGAACTACCCGCCTCTTCTCCCCCCCCCATCCCCACCCCCGCGGCAAGCCCATCCCCGCTCCGCCTCCCCTGCAGTGCGAGCCGAGCGCCCGCCCCAGCGCGGCGGAAGGAGCCTCGGCGACCTGGTCTGTCCCTGCAGCCCGGCGCGGCGCCATGGAGGCTTTTTGCGGCTCCCGCTTCTGGGTAAGCAACCGCGCCCCGGGGCCGCGGCATCGCCCGCAGGGAGCAGCTCCCGGGTCTCCCCCATGTCAGCCAGGGGGCCGCCCCAGAGAGAGTCAGACCCACTCCCCAGCAGATCAAGGGGTCGAACTCCCTGCTGGGGGGGGGGGGGCGAGCCCCGCGGCTTGGGTGTCTGGCAGCGCCCCTGAAAACTCCCCCCCCCCCTCCAGGCCAGGAGCAAGGAGCAGATAGGTGCGCTGGAGGACCCCTCGGGCTCTGTCCCAGAGGTGGAGGGGCTCTGCCGTGTGTGTGCCTTGGGCTTAAAACAGCGGGTTCAGCCTTTTCTAATTCATTGCAGCCCCCTGCCACCTTTCGAATGGCAGTGCAGGGCCCCCCTTGGAAATCTCATTCCCAGCCTGCGGGCCCCTGGGAGCCACACCGTGAAACCGCTGCTTTAAAGGAATTTAGAAAGTTTGGGATTAGGGGAGGAGAGGCAGCCCCCTTCTATTCCCCCAGCGTCTGCTCACTGCCATAGGAGGCCATTGGGGCTGCAGGGTTGTGTAAGGGGGGGATGTAAATGCCCCCCTTGGTGCCACAGAGCTTTTCGGGTGCACTGCGCTGGCTTCGCAGGAGTTCGAATGAGGCTTGGGAGGTTTGGTCGATTTGGGTGGCTGAGAGAACAGGCAGCATCGTGCATCAGTCCATAGTGAACTCACCAGGACCAATAAGGTTCTGTCCCTTGTTACAGGGATGCTCTTGGGTCTGGATGGTGGTAGACCTGGGATGCATTTTCCAGAGGTGCTGCGGGCCTGCAGCTCTCAGCTGTAATTGTGGGTCCTCAGAAAATCAGGCTCTGAATATTTTTTCCCTCCTAACTAGCTCTGCCCTGGCCTTGGACAGCTTATAGCTGCTCTGTGCCTTGGTTTTCCTGCCTGAAAATATGGGAGTAATAAGATATCCACAGGGTGTGTGTGAGAGGTTCAACTCACTCCTATTTGCAAAGTGCAGCCAAGCATATTGATAGATCAATGGACAGAGACTCAGAAGACCTGGGTCCTCCTCCCAGCTCTGCCACTAGCCTCCTGGGTGACCTGGGGCAAGTCACTTCTTTGCTTTGTGCCTCCATTTCCCCACCTGTAAAATGGATTATTAATATGCTTAAAGCATGTTGAGATCTGATAAAAAGCACTGTATGGAATTTAGGTACTGTTGCTAGTTGAGATCCTCAGACAGAAAGTGCTGTAGAAGTGGAGCAGTCTGAATGAGGGTTGGGAAGTTTGGCCCATTTCCTGCGGCTATTGATTTCTGCAGTTTACGCTTCTATTCTTTTAAAAAAGTATTTCTCGCCTTATGGTTGAGACGATCCCAGTAAAAAATGCCAGCCAGTGTTGCATTGTTTAAACTGGCGAGAGCCTTATCAGTTTCACTGTGTTGCTGTTTGAGGAAGTTAGAGCAGCTGCGGACACCAGCCAGCAGGGAGATGGTAGAATAGCAGAGCCTCTCCACCCTGGTAGCAGCTGAGTAGCACTGGCTGAAGAATATTGAAGCAAGCTTTCCTTCCTTGTAGCGAAGAGGCTCTGGAGTGGGCAAAGAAACAGAAATCATCTCCTTCCCAGCAAGTAGTGGGGGAACCGCACGTTTGTTGAAGATCTAATAGCTAGAGTATAATACAAAGGTTAGGGTCCTCAGGCAGGGTGAAGGAGTATTATTCTGGTATTTGTGAGACATGGTGTTATGGGCTTCTCACCAGAGCAAGCCTCTGGACTTTGTAGGTGCGTCTCTCATCTTTCATATCATCTCTGGCTTGCAAGGCAATAGTCCCCTGTCTGGGGAGCATTTCAAATAGGGATGTAAAATCCCAGTTAACTGGTTAAACCTTAAGCAAGGTCCTGTTCCCCCCCCGCCCCCGCCATGCTTGGGGCAGCCGCTGCTGGCTCCCACGTGTGGGGCAGCCAACTTCTGCTCTTGGCCCTTGTGGGGCTGGAGCAGCCCTCCACCTGTGCGGGCCGTGGGCAGGGGTCTGCTCCGAGGTAACGATTAACTGGTACCCGATAAGCATCATCTGGTAAGGGTGATGCTTACCAGGTATCTGGTTACCTGTTCGCATCACTAATTTCAAACTCTGACCATATGCAACCTGCTAGTACCTCTAAGGGTACTCATACCGCTGGTTGAGAAACACTGGTTTATTGTATAAATATGTTAGTTTGTTTAATGGGAAGGCTGTTGAGGGGAAAAAAAGCAGGAAGGACAAAGAATGACTCAAGATTAGGGTGAGTCAAATAAATGATTTTTCAGCTTGACAGTTCCAAAAAAACATTTGAAAAGTTTATTTCAGGATGGGGAATTGAACGGAAAATCCTGTATCCCAGCTGTGTGCTTGCACCACTGGGCTATAGCTTAGGAGAGGGGCAGTTGCACCATCACAAACACTGCCTCTGCCTTCTGGCTGGTTTGTGAAAGGCCGAAAATATTTGTGTCAAATACAGGAAAAAGTTTTGGGTTGACTGAAATGGCATTTTTCATTGAATAAATGACTCATCTGAAGAATTCCATCCTGCTCTGTACAAGGTAAGCCACTTCCCAGAAAACACTGAAGGCTGTGTTGCAGAACAAAGGTAGAGCTCTGGGCTTGGAGCACTCTGGTTTGACCTCCTGCTGAACTTCCAGGAGAGTTTTAGCCAGAAGGGCCAAAAGCCAGAAATGCAGAAGAACAAAATAATCCTGAGACTTTAAAATTGGACACTCTCTTAAGAGAGGAGGGAGTTGTTCAGAGGTGTTAGGCTGTGACACAGGCACCTGCTTGCGCAATGTTCCCTCTAATCTTTCCATTCACGTGTGGATTTTTTCCATCTGTGTGCGGAATAAGTGCATTATGTGCACTGATGCATGTGTGAATGTGCACCACAAGTAGAAACAAAAAACCTACCTGTGGGCACTCTGCTAAACAGATGGGCAGCATCTGAATCTCTCCTGAGCAGCCATACAAGTGCACAGCTAACAGGGAACACTGCTTCTGGGGCTTGTAGAAGAAGTTCGGCATGGAGATTACCATTGGGTAATGGTAAGACAGATGTGTACATAGTTTCTTTAGTGGTCTGGCCAGTATATTTGCCATTGGTCTCAGACCCCAAAAGGGAAGAGCCACTGATGTCAGAACCTGTCGGACTTGCTTGGTAAATTCAGTTGGTGCACAAAGTGAAACCTCGTGAAACGAGGTTTACCGGAGTGGTCGACAAAAGCTTCCCTTGTCGACTGCGCCGCATCTAGACTGCCGCGCTGTGCCGGATCAGCTCATCGTCGGCACAGCGTGGCGGCCATTTTTATTTTAATGAAGCGGGGATTATTTAAATCCCCGCTTCTTTGACTATGCCGAATAAACTATTTTACATGGCTCCGTCGACAGAGCCATGTAGTCTAGATGTACCCATAGAGCCCACAAAAGTAGAGAGAAGTACAGCTAGCTCTGAAACTTTGACAGCATATCCTTAGCTGTTTGAATGGCAATGGACATTAAGTGCTAAATGTTTTGCTGAACTGTGGCCTTAGTCTGTTACTGTAGAACAGTAAAGTTGAGGTTTTTTTTTTTTAATGTGCATAGAAGAGCAAGGATAAGATTTTTTTTAAAAATGTCTAAGGGCTTGTCTAGGGTGTACATGCAGCAGCAATGCTCACTCCAGGATGTGGTTTCTGAAGTGCACTAACTGGTCTGTGTAGACCCTGCTGATGGACATTAAAAGTTCAATGTAGAAATCACACTCCTGTAAGTGTGCATTGCTGTTCTGTGTGGACATGTCCTCGGTCCTAATGTCAAAAGTAAGAGCATTTAGGAATCTAAGGATAAATTTGAACGAGTATTTAGAAGCCGAAAGATTTTCATAGAAATCTTGGCCCAGATTTTTAAAGGTATTCGGACTTTGCTTTGCTTTTTTAAAAAGTGATTTAGGCACTTACAAGTCACAATCTCATCAATGGGATTTTTGCTCCTAAATGTCTAAATATTCTTGGGGGAAAAAAATTAGACTCCTAAATCAATTAGGCATTGCAATTCTGAGTGCAGCAACTCACAAATACATTTTAAAATCTGAGGCCTAGTGGAATTCTCAAAAGAACTTAAGCACATTATTTCCTCCACATCAGTGGGATTTTCAGAAGTACCTAGGTGCCTATCTGTATATTAGGCACATAAATACCTCTAAAAATCTGACCCTTAGGGCCTGGTCTACACTGGGCTTAGGTCAAATTAACCACTTTAGGTCGATTTTCTAAACCATGAGTCTACACCACCAAGCTCATTCCACCGACTTCAAAGGCGGTTAAAATCGATTTTTGGCACTTTTCCTTGGCTAGAGGAGTGATGCTAAATTTGACCTTGCATGGTTGACTTTAGGTAGGGCAGATGCAGTGCAGTGAAATTTGACATTCTTTGACTCCAGGAGGTATCCCCTTGTGGTTGCTCTGGCTACAACTTTCAACTCTACTGCTCTTCAGCTGCCCAGGAAAAATCCGGGGAAAAATTGAATTTAATTTCCTGTTTGACAAGCATGGTGAGCCCAACAGCACACCTGACTCAATGTCCAGGGTCCCAAATGAGCTCCGGCGTGGAGCGTGCAGGTGATCCTCAACATGATTGCTATGGGGGGAGGCATCTGTGCAGGCAGAACTACGAAGCAGCAGAGGAAACACTGATACCTATGCCAAAATCACACAGGGCATGGTGGAAAAAGAGTACACCAGGGACGCCCAGCAATGCCACGTGAAAATAAAGGTGCTCAGGCAGGTTTACCAGAAGACAAAGCAAGCAAATGGTCTGGATCACAGCTGCAAACATGCTGCTTCTCTGAGCAGCTGCATGGGATTCTAGAAGGGGACCCAACCGGTGTCCCACAGGTGTTCGTGGCTACCTCCCAAGAGACTCTTCAGGCAACTCGGATAACAACGAGGAGGACATTGTGGATGAGGAGGAAGCGGAGAATGCTTATTAGGCAAGCAGAGCGTCTGATCTCACCGACAGCCGGGACATTTTCTTAACTTTGGAGCTAATCCTCACCTCTCAGGACATACTGCTGCCAGACCCTGACGGTGGGAAGGGCATTTCTGGTGAGTTGTCATTTGTAAGCATGCTTCAGGTGGGTTTGATCTGTGGCAGCCACACTGCCTACACAGCGGGGCCTCCAAAAGTTTAACAAGTCTGGAAACAGAGTGGGAATCCTCCCAGCACAGCTCCACAAAACTGGCCTAGTGGAACGCTGTCATCCTTCTCAGGAGGTTTCTAGGGAAGCTGCCTTATTCCTCGACCTTCCCATGCCAGGCCAGCAGTGAGTGGTCTGGCATCATTGCAGCACAAAGCATTGCAGCATGAGGTCCAAGTTTCTGGTCACATTCAGTCAGCATCTGCTCCCTGTCATTCTATGTGATTCAGAGAAGACTGATATCACCCATGGCAACTTGGATGAAGCCGGGGAAGCTCCATAACTGATGTCACCAGCTTTGCTGACTGCATGAGTGCCTGCAAGCCTGTACGCCTGGCTCCCCCATCCCTTCTGGCAGGCCCCAGTGGGAAGGAAACTTCCACTCTCTTGGCAAACGGGGTAGCAAACACATGCTGGCTGTGTGAGCCCCTGCAAGTCCGCCTGGCTCCTCCATATCCCCCGGCAGAGCCCCTCACGACTGCGGTCCCCCTTTGCAAATGCAGAAGCCTAGGCAGCCATGACAGATGTACTTTGCAAGTACTCTGTTAGACCTGGTTTCAAAGCAGAAGCAAAAGAGCAAGAGTCCCCAACCTGTTGCTTACCATGCCTGCTACCAGAGTCCAGATGCACTATGCAAATCTGTGAGTCTTGAACCTGCCTAGGAGGCACTTAAAAACATAACTTTAGCCTTGTACATAACACGTGCCAATTGTGTACCATATGTTAAAAGATTAGCTTGTGTGTTCTACAGTGACTCTTCTCTCAGTTCTGCCCTTCATATTTTTTTCTCCATTGCAGCGTGTACAACAGTGAGCCATCTGCCCGCTCCCCCTGGTCCGCCAGCACTTCGGTTATCACAGATCAAAAGGCGAGAAAAAGTTCTCGGGGTGACCTATTTAATGAGCAAATGCAATCCACCCACATCGACGGGGTGCAGTTAAATGCATGGAGGAGAATGATGTTGCGGGTGATACAAACAGAGCATGAGGAGAGGGGAGCATGCAGGGAACACGAACGTAAGACTCAGGATGAGATCTTGAGGCTCGTGGGGAGCAAACAGCTGCTGAAGCGACTGGTAGAGGTGCAGGAAAATCATCTAGAGCACAGACTCCCCATGCTGAACCACTTGCCTTCCTCACCAAGTTCCATTGACTTCTCTCCCAGGCACCCTAGATTTGGGGGGGAGGGGAAAATCAAGGGCAACTTTGCACTCAACTCCCAGGGGTGTCTCTTGGAACAGACAGTGGTTATTCCCAAGGCTTTGATTGCTGAACAGGGGTATGGGGGGTGTTAAATGCCACTTGGTCCTGTGCCCTCCCCTCCCCACCAGAGCTCACGCCTTGGACTCCTTGTCTGTGTTCTCTGTTTCTGTGTTCCCTAAATAAAAATGGATGATTTCAGAACAGGATCTTTATTGCTTGTGTCAGTTGAAGGGGGCAGGGTTTACAGACTAGGACACATAATGTATGGGGCACCTTGCTAAGAGCGACGTATGTGACTGTCACATCACTGTCTAGTCATTCATGAAACTTGTTTTCAAAGCCTCTCTGATTCAAAATGTCTCTCAATGTGCTCTCCTTATTGCCCAGGTGGCTGGCTGCTCATAATTAGTAACTAGGCGATCTGCCTCTATCCTCCCCCCTCCCACACACATTTAGTCAGAAACCTTTCCCCTTTACTATCACAGATATTACGGAGCACACAGCAGGCAGCCACAACAATGGGAATGTTGCTTTTGCTGAGGTCTACCCTAGTCAGTCTTCTAAAGTGTGCTTTCAAACAGCCGAAAGCACATTCTACCACCATTCTGCACTTGCTCAGACTGTTGTTGAACTTGCTCCTTACTGCAGTCCAGGTTGCTTGTGTGTGGTTTCATGAGCCACTGGAGCAAGTGGTAGGCGGGCCTTCAAGGATCACTTTTGGCATCTCCATGTCTCCAGTGGTAATTTTCCAGTCTGGGAAGAAAGTTCTATCTTGCAGCTATCTAAAGAGACCAAAGTTCCTAGAGAAGCGTTCGTCATGCTGCTTTCTCGACCATTCCACATTGATGTCAGTGAAATGGCCCTTGTGATCCACCAGCACCTGCAGCACCACTGAGATGTATCCCTTGTAGGTTGTGTACTCTTTGGCAAGGTGATCTGGTACCAAGATAGAGATGTGCATTCCTTCTATTTCCCCACCACAGACAGGGAATACCATCATGGCAAAGCCCTCCACTATGTCCTGCACATTTCCCAGAGTCACCGTCCTTCGTAGCAGAAGGGTATTGATTGCTTTGGGTACTTGGATTACAGCAGCCCCCACTGTAGATTTACCCATTCCAAATTAATTCCCAACTGACCAGTAGCGGTCTGGAATTGCAAGCTTCCACAGGGCTATTGCCACACGCTTCTCTGCTGATAGAGCAGGTCACATTCTGGTACTGCTGCACTTCAGGATGTGGGAAAGCCATTCACAAAGTTCAGTGAAAGTGGCCTTCCTCATGAGAGAGTTTTGCAGTCACTGGTCATCATCCCATAGCTTCATAACTGGGCAGTCTCAGCAGTCTGTGCTTGTCTCACGGGATCAGAATTCCACTGTGTCAACAGGATCCTCTGCTGATAGCATGTGCCAATTGCGCCACTCAGTGGTTTCATACATGTCTCTGTTTGTGGCCTCCTCCACCTTCTTTCCTGTTCTGGTGGCTCCTGGCTAGGCTCTGGACAAACTGCAGCATAATGAGCCAGGTTTTTGCAATGCTTGCCGTAGTCATTTAGCCCTGAGTCATTTAGTCCATGCTTGCTGTGCTATGGTGCCTGCACGGATAACCAGGGACAAAAAAAGAGAGCAAAAAATTGTATGCCGTTGCTTTCAAGTGGGAGTGGGGGGACAGAGAGGAGATGAGTGCATTGCAGGATGATATGTACCCAGAACCGACCGCTTCAATGTTTTTATCCCATCAGGCACTGAGTCTAACCCAGAATGTATACTGGTGGCAGGAACTGTGGGATGGCTCCCCACAGGGCATTGCTGTCAAAATCAAAAGTAGCCATGCTACTGGGGATCCACTCAGTCAACCTCATGCGCAATGTGAGAACATGCACCTTCAACTTGAATAAATTTAACCTAATCTCATAGTGCAGACCTGTTCTAAGTCACTTTTGAATATGGTACTTATATGTTTCTGGTCTTAAAATCGATGACTCTTTTCTAATTCATTCCCTGGCTTTGTTACGTTGTTTTGTATTTCTGCTGGATTTCTGTTTTGTGTGGTTGGTACATATCTTTGACATCCTGATCTTTGGCTGCGCTGCACTTACTTTATGAGGGCCCATAGCTAGCACAACGTGCCATAACACAAGTGCAATCAGGTATACTAGAATCATCCAGTGGTGCAGAATTCCTTTGACACATCTCTTCTGGGCAGCTAGAGGTGTTATGGTAAGGGATTACCAGCCTACCATAAGATAGAGCAGCCTTCTGGTTGCTCTTGTATATGCTGGATGTGGCAACATAGTAGGTAATATTTTTCAAAAACATCTAAAGGATTTAGAAGTACAAGTCCCATTCACTCTGAGTAGAATTCTTAAAAACACCTAAATTATGCAGGTGCCCCACTCTCATTGAATCCAATGGGATTTAGGAGCCCAAATCCCTTGAATACTTTTGAAAATTTTACACTAGATCCCTAAAATGCTTCTGAAAAATCTCCCTCTGTGTTTTTATATCTGTGTTACCATCATTTCCTTTACTATCATCTTCATGAATTTCAGCGAAAACAATGGTGAGATTTAAAAAAAAAAAATTCAGTAACAAGCAATTAAAAGTTTAAAAGCGATCCTCAATGTCTCTTCCAACCTAAATTGTGGAAAGTTCTCCGTATCTTTTTTCAAACACATCCCAGATAGAACTTTAAACATGTTTAAACACAGCTGTTCGTTCCTGCCCCGCTGGAGTGTGGCTACTTTGGATAGGAATGCTTTTCAACTGAGTAAATGTTGCTGTCTTGAATTTATCACAGAGTTTACTAGAACTTTCTTCTTTGTTTATGGAGGTGGATAGACCAGTACCACAGCATAGTACAGTGGTGGACAACCTACGGCCCATCACGGTAATCCAATGGCGGGCTGTGAGACATTTTACTGATGTTGATCGTCCTTAGGCATAGCCCCCCACAGCTCCCAGTGGTCGCAATTTGCTGTTCCCAGCCAATGGGAGCTGCGGGAAGTGGAGGACCACAAGTCAACATAAACAAAATGTGTCTCGGTCTGCAAGCAGATTACCCTGATGGCTTGCGTGTGGCCTGCGGGCTGTAGGATGCCCAGCACTGGCATAGTAAATTCGTAAAGGATGGAATAGAATCACTATTCTTTTTTCTTCTATGTCCTTTTTTAAAAAACCTCACCCTCTCCCCTCTTGCCTTCGGTCTGCGAGGATCCCCATGTTTCTGCAGGCTTTGTGTGAAAGTCCTGTCAGGATCAGGGGCCTAGATTATAAGACCATAGTCAAGGCACCTATTTTTTCTGGGTTTTAAACCCAGAAGGATTCATTAGGATCAGGTAGTCTGACCACCTGCACAATACCGACTAAGAATTTCACTCAGTAATTCTTACACCAGGGCTAATTTGTTGCACTAAAGCATATTTATTAAACAGACCTCTGATCTTGATTTAAGGACGACGTGATGGAGAATCCACACTTCTTGATAAGCTGTTCTAGTGGTTAACTAGCCTCATGGCTAAGACCTTGTATTAATGTGATTTTTTGTTTGTTTGTTTGTGCCGTTCTTGAGCCTCTTATCTTTACTGAGGCCTCCGATTGCTTTTGTAATACAGATACAAAGTGACCATCAATCTCTCTGTTCAGTGTGTCTGCCTGGTGAACAGGAAAAGACGGCTTTTATATTTGTGGAGTTTGTATTTGCTCCAGTGGCATTGTCTATAGCAGTGTTTCTTAAACTTTTTAAGACCGAGGAATACCAAACAATAACTTCTTTTTATGAGGAACACCAAGGATTTTTGGATTTTTGTTGAGCGCAAAAAAAAAAAAAGAAAAAAAAGAGGTCACCTGCCCCTTTAAGGGTGGCCGTTTTGAACTCTGTTGTTCTCCGCAGCGCACCAGTGTGCCCTGGAACACAATTTAAGAAACACTGGTCTGTAGTAAGGACATTATAGTAACATGGTGCTTTAATGGCCAGCAGTATTTACCAGTTCAGCTGGTGTTGCTATGGCTAACTGATCAGAACTTGGCCCCCTGCTCATGAGTGAGAATTAAATCTTTCCAAAGAGTGAGGAAAGCATGCTGGTGACTTTAGATGGCCTGCTTTGTTTAAGAAGGCAAGTTAACTGTTCCTTTTTGTGCTTTGTCCAGAGAGGCTATGGTTTTTGTTCTCTTGGCTATTTCTACTATTGTGGTATATGATAGGAGGAAGGTGAAGGATGAAAATTATGCTGTGCACATGGAGCTGCCTGCAGGCTGATTTGAACCTGGGACCTCGGGTAGGAGCCTCTACAGCCTGAGCTATAAAGCCAGCTGCTTCTCAGCTCAGGCTGTAGAGCTCACTCATTCTTAGCTCTCTGCTGTAAGTGGCTTAAGCACCACAACATGGGACAGTGAACCACACCCACTAGGTGTGTAGGTTACACATGTATCAGACACAGCACTATAACAACATGAGTTGGTGTTTATTAGCCTCATTTTACAAATGGAGAAGCTGAGGCGTGGAGATTAAGAGACTTACCCCAGTACACACAAGTCAATGGCAGAGTTAAGAACAAAGTCCAGTGCTCCTGGCTTTGAGCCACCTGCTCTGACCACTAGTCAGACAGTCCTCAAATCACTAACAGGCACATATGGTGTATTTACGTAATGAGCACAATATTTCTCAAAACAGCAATTTTAGATGAATCTGAAACGCCAGTGTTTTGAGGCTGTAATAACTATTTTATCTGGCAATTAGGAACTAACACTAATATCTGCTTCTCTGCATAGCACCAGTGCTTAAGTCTCAGTGCCACACACTTCTGTATGCTGAAAACTATATATATTCAGGGATGGGAGAGAAGAGGAGTGCTTATCTACCATGATAGCAGAGCAGCCTATGTCTTTACATCTCAGTTCATATCTCAGCTGTACGATACTGGCTGCAACTTGCCTCCTGTTTTATTGCATCATATATCAGCTACCATGTCTGTTCACAGGCAAACAGGAAATTAAGCAATATATGACCCATGTGTGCTAGAGAAGTAGACCATAATGTTGATAAATTGTTACTTTGCTGCATCTGTCATTCCCTCCGGTAAAGCCTTACAGAAAGTATTGTGAGGATGATCCTGCACTAGGCACAATTATTTTATTGGAGGCAGCATGACCTAGTGAATGAAGACTTGTCTTTTTTCTAGGTTCTGCCACTGGTCCACAGGGTAACCTTGGGCAAGTTACTTTACCTCTCTGTTTGTCGTTTTCCCCATTCATTTATAAAATTAGAATGATACACAGATCTCCTTTGTAAAGCACTCTGAGATCTATGAATAAGTACTGTATAAGAGTTAGGTGGTATTATCACAGAAATGAGGGGTAGATACTGTTCACTTTGAGCACCAGATGGTGCTCAAAGTGAACAGAAGCAAAATCCTGTGTCTCTCTAGGAGAGCCCACATGCCAACATAATTCAATATGTTGCTAGTCAGTTTACTTTAAACAAATACAAATTTAAGTTAAAAGTTCCCAGTGGAAAAGTTGTATTTAAAGTCTGAATGATGTTGTTATCCCATTTCACCTTTACTGCAATATTAGTTCCAACAGAGGGAGTCTAGTGGCTAAAGCAGGTTAGCTTTTAAGGACGGACTTATGCTGTGATGTTGGCTACAGCAGTGTTTCTCAACCGGTGGTAGGCGTACCCTTGCGGGTATGCGAGAGAAGTCTGGGGAGGGGGTACATCAACACAAGTGAAATTTGGCAAAAAATGTCTGGGATTTTGCCCTGCAAAGGGGATTAGGGACGGGGCAGCAGCACGTGCCTGTCAAATTGAATGTTCAGAGCCACACGCCCAGACGTTAACAGCCGCTCTGTGCACGCGCTCCAGAGCTGGTGGGGAAAGTGTGTGGCTGTGGCAGCTCGGGGTCCGGTGAGACCCAGGAGAGTTCCAAGCTGGGGAGCGGGTTTGGGCAGGGAGAAAAAAAAATCACTTCCACGGCCACCTCTCCTGGTTCGTTTCCTCTTGGGCAGCTTCCCCCAGGTGCTCCAGCGGGGAGGGCAGCCGAATCTGGAGATGCTCATTACCCCCACCCCTGCCAGCAGCTCAGTACAATGCATTCCCATCGCCCCTTCCCTGTGGTGCTGCGGAGAGGAGCTAAAAGGCGGTGAAGCGGCCCAATAAGCTTTGCTCCAAAGGCCCCGCCGCCCGCATCAGTGGCGTAGTGAGGGGGGGCAGTTGCCCCTGGGCGCCACAATAGGGGGGCGCTGGACTGAGGTGGGAGTGCACAGCCCTACGCGGTGAGCCCGGCGCTGGCGGGCCACTTGTTCCCTGCAGACAAGCTGCCGAGGTAGGGCCGGGCGGCAGGAGTGGGCACTTCAAAGGTAGGATTACCATATGTCCGGTGCCTGGCTCTGGGAGAGGGGGAGGGCATTGGGTTAGAGCGGAGGAGCTGGGGGTGCCTGGCTCTGTGGGAGGGGGAGGGCATTGGGTTAGAGTGGAGGGGGTTAAGGGTGCCTGGCTGTGCAGGAAGGGAAGGGCATTGGGTTAGAGTGGGGGGGAAGGGCTGGGGGTGCCTGGATCTGCGGGAGGGGTGGGTGCATTGGTTTAGAGCGGGGAGGGGCTGAGGGTACTTATAATTTTTTTTTAAAAGGGGTACTTTATAAAAAAAGGTTGAGAAACACTGAGCTAAACCACATGGTCTCTACAGTTTAATTAGTTCATCTGTCACATAGGGTATCACAGAGGTGTTTTAATGTTTATAAAGCAGTTTAAGATTAGAGATGCGAAAATGTACACATGGTTTGTATGCAGCTCCTTCCCTTCCACACTGCCTCTGTATCAGAGGCAGCAGCACTTGGGGCGGGGGGGGAGGGAGTAGATGGGAGCCAGTGCAAAAACGTGTAACCACTGAAATTTTCAGCAGTTACTCATTTACCTAAATAAATACATTTTAACATCCCTACTTAAGATCCTTGGATCCCCATGTTTACTGTGTCAGCAGAGATCACAAAGGAGGTTTGGTTTATCTGAAAGTGGGTGCTATTAGCAAAGCATCACTGTAAGCTATGTTATCACAGCTTATTTTATGCAGATTAAACGAATATGATCATAATAGTTTCTTTGGTCCTTGGAATCTATTAAATTTTGCTTAAATAAAAAGATAGTTGTTACCAATATTCTGAATGCAGTTAATATCAGTCAAGCACTCATAATAAGTATAGTATAAATGCACAATTAGCTCTAGAATAATTTGCACCCATCAGCATCCTCCTGTGCACAGCCAACAAAGTGGACTGATGTGTAGACAAAGAGATTCAGAAGTAAAAGGTAGCACAGAGAAATGTTCCAGTATTTGAGAATTTGTGACACTCCCTGGTTGACTGTGGCAGTTAATGGGTCCCGTGGAGATAACACAACTTTGTTATGATCTAGGGCGTTTATTTTTTAAATCATGACTAGGATAATCTTGCTCTCATATTGCTATTTTGTATATTATAAGGAAAAACACCACCTCTGGCCTGGTTAAACAGAGAAATGTATGGGTATGAATTTGGCACCATCTTTGAAAATGTCACAATTCTCAGGTACAAGAGAACAGGACCATTCTAGTCTAACTTTTACCACCCATCCCTAAGTGTTGTACAGCCTGGGGCCATCTTGAGTGCAAGGCTGTGGTAAAAGGACCGAGCTGCAGTGGAAGCAGGGCCAGAGGTTTATAGGATGTTGATCAGTGTTCAGGCTTTAGAAGAGAGAGCCAAGACAGTACAGCATTCAGGCTTTGTTCCTTCTTCCAAATACACTGTGCTCTCCTGTCACGCACATCGGGAAGGAGAGCTCCTAAAACCTGTACTGAAGCACACCCCTTATCAGGAAGCCATCTGTCATAACAGAGATGATATTATTCAGGAAGGATACATCTACACAGCAGCGTTATTTCGGAATGACTGACATTATTCTGAAATGACAGAGTGTGAGTCTACACTACAAGCCTTTATTTTGTAATAATGTCAAGCTGGAGGACTTCTTACTCCAACTCCTGTTACCCTCTTTTCATGAGGAGTAAGGGAAGTCGAAGGAAGGGTGCTCTTCCTTTGACTTCCTGCTGTGTAGACAGCGCCAAAAGTCGAATTAAGCTATTTCGACTTCAGCTACACAACTGACATAGCTGAAGTTGCGTCACTTAATTCAACGTTAGCCCTGCTGTGTAGACGTATCCAGAAGGGGGGAAGGTGTCAGGTAGCTTATTCCCTTGAAGGCTCTTGCAGTGAATTGTGAGACTGCTGATCTAATTCCTCTTCCCCAAAAAGATTTTTTTTTTTTTGAGAAGTGTTAATAGGCCAAGAAGCCCCAGAGAACATCTAAAGAGGGGAAACAAAGATTCTGTAACTGGGGATCTATGTGAGGAAGGGTCTAAGTCAGCATTGGGCAAACTAGGCTAGTGAACGGGCTGCGCAAGTGACTCTCCTTTATCTCAGTGGGCTGCAAGATTGTCATAACCAAGATGGTCTCCTGGGACAAGGTAGTTTTGCTACCTGTGCTTGTGTACCTAGAATTTGCAGGGTGTGCTGATTGAACCATAGCAGCACTGTAATTGGATGCAGAGGGAGCATATGCCCCTCATAGTCAACGTGCCCTTGCTTTATGTGCGTGTCACTTTAGTAATACCAGTACTACAGCATTTTTATTAGTCTTTCCTTTTTCCAACCAGGTCTATCGAATGATTTTATTTTTATAAATATTGATGTGATTTTGGTTTCAAAAAGGAATGTTTCTGTATTTTTCTAACATTTTTTTGTAAAACCTTCTTGTTTTCAAAAATCTCCAGTCTCATTTGTTATGTATAATTAATATTTGAAAGCACTTTGAACTTGAAAATTGCTATATCGGTGCTAGGAAATATTGGATACATTTTTAAGAGTATCTAAGTGATTTAGTCACCTATTTCTTTCAATGGGGCTATATCACGTAGGTGCTTTTGAAAAAAATCTTAGATAATCATTTTTCTTAGAAATTGTTGATAGATGAGGAATTCCAGCTGAATGAGATCTTCAGCACTGGACTCCAAGCATCGCATTTGTCTAATGCAGTGATGGGCAACCAAGACTAGTGAGTGGGCTGCATGAGTGGCCCTCCTGTGTCTCAGTGGGCCACTTAATTGAAACCCAATGGTGCCTGCAGTCCACTGGGGTTCTACCTGTGGCCCTGGCACCCCCTGCCCAGATCTCTTCCCCATGCGCCTCTTGTGCACTGGAGCCGTGCACTTTCTACTCCTTCCCCTTTTACAAGAACTTTGGGAGTGGAACCCTGGTGGGCCACAGGCTGCCCACCACTGGTCTAATTCTGATACATCCTCTATTCACACAGGAATATGAATGTAGCATTGGGTCTCTCCTACGTCTGTATGCTTACCATACCATATCATTGCAATATGGAGAGAGTGTACTATCTTTATGTATATTTTAGAGTGTTTCTGTCTGTGTGTCTGTCTGAGTCCATTTGTTCAAGAACTCCTAAATGGTAAGAGCGAGGGCCACCAAATTTGGTAGGCAGCTTCCTTGTCTCTTAACTTAAAGCAAGGTCAAGGTTTGGTTGTGCCAGGACAACGGGAAAACCCCTGGGAAAGGACTGTTTTCCATAACATGCAAATGGAGGGGCTGCTGTTCTGAGTGACACAATATGAGAAGGGCCACAGGGGAGAGCTATCCTGTAGAGAGTCCACTGGGGGCAGCCGTACCACCAAGGGAGTGGTCAGCAAGGCTGGGGCTCTGTCATCTTGCCTGCCAGCACACTGAGTAAGTAGCCTCCTTGTTCAAAACCCTTTCTTCCCCCGCCAGGTCCTTGGTGGCAGCACCGGGGGGTGGGGGGGCGCGGGGCGGGGAAGACTCCGGGGCGGGGGGAGGGGCAGAAAACAGCTTTGGAGGCTGGGGGACAGAAAAGACCCGTGTTGGATGGTATCCCCCCTGCCCTGAGCCCCTCTTTACCCCCAGCCCTCACTCTCACATCCCCCCCAGCCTCCTGCACTCCCCTCCGCATCCCCAAACCTCTGCCCTGAGTCCTGCACCCCCCCACACACACTGCCAGCTCCTAGTCCTGAAGGACCTGGGCAATACTGGGTGAATCTGCTAGTAAGAGATAAGGAAAAGGCAATACATTGTCAGTGAAAGGTCTCGGTATAGTTAGAACTGTATCTAGTTACACTGGTTTACAGACATCAACTCTTAGGTAAGCTAGATTTTTTTTTTGTGAGAGTTATATTTCTTGTATTCTAAAGTTGGTTACCATTTAACTAACCACCCATTCAAGTTGATGCATTTATATTACACAGGAACTACAACATGCATGCAAGCGGTTTGTTCAGTGGTAAAACAATGTGACAGTGTTTACAGACAAGTTCTGCTTTTCCTCTGAATTCCATTACAGGATTATCGCTTTCTTTCATGGTCATTGACTGATCCTATCTTTCCTCCCTGCATTGGCTGCTCTGTCTGACAGGACAGCCAAATCCATTTAAAAAACAGATTAAAAGACTTCTCAGACGAGGGAGGAGGTCATATCCTGATTTTGAAATCATATTTTGCAAGCACCTTTTCACTGCATTTCAATGATGTTTATCATGGTTTAGGGCCAGATTGTGAAGCCCTTGCTGTTCCTGATGAGCAATTACTCATACAGATAGGCCCTCAGTGGACTTATCTGTATGAATATTGGTATTGCAATCTAGCCCTGAGAGTATATGATTTTTAGTGCGATACAGTCAGAATTAGCTAATTGAAGCTGTTCTGTAGGCACCCCATGTGACTTAACCTCAGTGTATAGACTCATAGCCAAACTGTTTCATCCTCTACCTCTAATCTGCCACTAGATTTGTTTGCTTCAGAGGTTACTCCCAAGACATGGCATTCATGTGAACGGTGTCACAGCAACTAAGGGATATGAAGATCCTTAGTTACTCTAAGTAGAACGTAACCTTTGGAGATAACCTTTGTGCCCACGAAAGCTCATGATACCATCTACATGTTATGTTAGTCTTTGAAGTGCTACCAGACTGTTTGTTGTTATTGGAGATAATGTAAGTGAACACCCATATTAGTGTGATTATTGAAGACAGCATCCACCATGAGTATGATCATCACTTCTGTTAGTCTCACTGTTCCCTCTTCTGCTACACAGGCAGACAATTCAAGCAGCATTAAGAAACTTTCTTGCCAGTAGCCTCCTTTGAGGTTGTGTCTGAGCATGAGTCTGTTGCCCTTCTGTGGAGCTGGCTGCCTTGGTGAGTCCGCGCACAATGGAGTAGGCAAGCGGTTACGAAGAGGAGCAGAAACTGCCTCATTTGTAATTTTAGCTCCTCAGTCGTGTTTCTAACCAAGCTACACTTGTTCTGACTGCCAAGATTGCCCCACTCTTGGCTGAAGGATGATGGGACTTTTTTCCAGGTGAGACACCCCTCTTTTTGTCAAAGCAGAGCGACTTCCACAGCTGTCTAGCCTAGAACAGGATCAGAGGGTCGGCTCTTGTTTAGGACAGTTCACAGAGGTCTTTCTCTTCTACCTGGTGTAACTTCAAAAATTTCTGTATGAGGTCACCTTGACTTGAGTCTTTTCTGGAAAAAATAATCCTAACTCCCTTTGCTTTTGCTCTTGAGGGTTTATTCATGAGATCTTGCATCACTTTATTTGCTCCGTACTGCCCTCTCTCCAAGGCAATTATATCTTGTCATTCAAAATCACACTGTATTGCTGCTGCTACTGGAATAGAATATTGCTAGCTCTTCCAGTTTTATCATGTGCTTTATCATTTATGCTTTGCTTATAGTCCCATCCCTGGCATTGTGATGAAAGCTGAGATTCTGCTGTCATTTCTTTAAAGAAATTAAAGTTCCAACCCTCATGATTGCAGAGAAAAGCTTGAAAATGCGACTGTAATCTAATCTAATGCTCCAGAGCCAGATGGCAGAGAAAAAACACAAATTTTATGTTTTTTTAAACACGATGTTTAACGCAATCTCATGATTATTTAGGGGGTCTTACCCATGATTGTTGAATGCATAGATTTGGCAGTACTCTGTGTGGGACTCATGATGACCATATTTAGTTCAGTGCTGTGTCCTCTCTAGCGATGTGAATGGGTAAGGGGTTAACTGGTTAACAAGTAAGTATCACCCTTACTAGGTTATGGTTAACCGGTGGGGGCTAGAGCAACCCCCTGTCCACTGCAGGTGGGGGACTGCTCCAGCTCCTGCTGGTTAACCATAACTAGTAAGCATCACCTAGTAAAGGTGATGCTTACTTGTTAACCCCTTAACTATTCATATCCCTAGATAGGACACAGCACTGAACTAAATACTAAATGCCTATGGAGGGGGGCCACTCCAGCCTGCCCACCCCTGTTTAACCAGTTACTAAACAAAATTTTACATCCCTAGTACTATGTCTAGTGAGCAAACTTTTTGGCCCGAGGGCCACATCTGGGTATGGAAGTTGCATGGGGGGCCATGAATCCAGATGTTACTGAGATGGGAGACAGGGACTCTGCAGAATGTAGCTTGAGGGTCTATAAGGGTTGTTACTGAAGTGGGAGTCTTTGGGGTGTGGCATCAGGGGGCTTTGCAGGTTTGGTACCAGGGAAGTAGCCAGGCAGTGGGCATAAGTCTGGGTAGGGCTTACCTGGTAAGTCCCTGAAGAGCTCCCCATCTCTGGATTAAGATGCCTGGAGTACCTGAGCTGGTGACACTGTGATCTTGCCACCCAGGCATGGGGGAAGCTGAGGCTGTGGACAAGGGAGCCAAAGGTGAAGAGCCAGGAACTAGCCTCTCCTGGTTGCCAGTGCCCCTCCTCGCTGTGCTATCCGGGAATTGGGCTACCCCCTTCCAGCAAAGCTGTCTCAACCAATGTTCCCACTAATCTTTTCCATCCCCATGCGGAATACATTTGTACGTGCACTGAGGTCTGTGTGAACGTGCACAACGAGTAGTATCAAAATCCTAGCTGTGGACGCTTTGCTAATCAGCTGGGTGGCATTTGAATCCTCAGTGGCCACACAAGCACACGGCTTCCAGGGAACGTGACCCTGTTCCCCGGTGAGAGCTCAGGGATCAGACTGAAGAGTCTGATGGACCAGATGTGGCCCACGAGCTGTAGTTTGCTCCCCTCTTCTCCAGTGGATTGTGAGCTCTATTAAGGGCAGTTTGACATTGGGATGTAATAGTGTAGTTGATTAACTCATTAACCGATAAGCAAAAGCTTATCGGTTAATGCTATAGACTACATGCTTTTCCTGGCCCCTTCCCATCCTCGCCAGTAAATTTTTTAGCAGGTTGGCCCGCAACTTGCTGCAACTCCATATTTAAAGTGTATTAGGAGCCTGGCTTAATTCCAGCTCGCACCAGGTCCAGGAACTTAGCCCTTCCCCCCCTCCCCCTCCCGCTCTGGATAGGGGCTGCTGCCACCCTGTGCTGCTGCCTCTGTATCAGAGGCAGCAGTGCAGGGTGACAGACAGCCAGTCTGCAAGGGCGCAAGGGGAGCTGGTTTTTAAACTGTCAACCCTCGTGGACCAGCTCCCACTTGGCACCCTGCACTGTTGCCTCTGATACAGAGGCAGCAGCACAGAGTGGCAGAGGGCTCCTTGGGAGTGAGGCCTGAGCGCAGTGGCTGCCAGCCCCACTGTCGGAGACTATAGAATAGTCGAGTAACCAACAAGAATTCACAACAAATAATCTGGTAGCACTTTATAGACTAACGAAACATGTAGATGGTATCATGAGCTTTCCTGGGCACAGCCCACTTCTAGTGCCCACGAAAGCTCATGATACCATCTACATGTTTCGTTAGTCTATAAAGTGCTACCAGACCATTTTCTGTAACAGACTAACTTGCCTACCCCCTGAAGCTCTGCAATAAGAATTAATGAGGTTAATCGATGGTTCAATTAACCAATATTTAACATTCCTAGTTTGACAGTATTATAAAATAAACCATTAAACAAATCCTCATTTTTTTATGACTAGGAATGAAAATTCGGTGTCTTCAATGTTTGTCCTTCACTAGCACAGAGAACAAACTCAGTAATGTATTCTGTAAACTAAGACCTGGCGTGCACACACGCGAAAAAGAAACTCAGTCTATGAGCCAGGTGCTAATATATGCTTGTTTCCTTTTGATCCTACTTTTGATAAGCAAAGTTGCTAAGATACAATTGGAAGCAGTAAATAAGGTCATTACTTTTGTCCTGGTAAAGCTTTCATTTGTGGAATTAGCTGCAGGAAGTGAGTCAGATACGCATCATCTCAGGATCAGTGAAGCATGTTGTGGCTTCTATACATAAGGATGAAATCATCTCTTTTTAGCAATGCAAATGACTTTGTTCCCAAAGGTGAAAGGGTTTCTGGAACTCAGCAGCTCACTCGAGTCCTTGAGCTGAATTATCATCATTGTTTGTGTTATGGGCACCCCGTGCCCGGAGCTGCAGAAATACATAGTAAGAGTCCCGGCCCTGAGGAGCTCACTGTCTAAATCAGGGCTACTCAGTATGCACGTGGCTTGCAGCTCTCTTGTTTGTGGCCCGCGGTGTGGTTTGGGTTTACACAGGGCTCAACACCCTGCCCATGGCTGGGATCCTTTGAACACGGCCTCCACTGGGAACAATGGCGAGTCAATATAATTGTCTTCTGTTGATATGTGTCTTATTTGTTAAATTCCTGGACTGTTGTTTCTCATTAAAAGTGCTGTCATGTGGGTGGAAATGAGGTAAATATAGCATTTTATTAATATCAGCAGGACTTAAATGGGGCCTGTGTATTGTGTAGTCTTGCTGTAATGTTTGTATTTATGCCCGTCAGTGTGAAAGAAGCTATTTGCATATATATTTGCATGTATATGCAACCACACTTAAGTTGCGGCCCTCGGCATGTGCTGTGAGTATCATTGTGGCCCCCAGGGATTCCAAAGTTGAGTAGCTCTGGTCTAAATAGTCAGAAGATGGGGAAAGGAAGCATTACTGTCCCTGCTTTACAGGCAAGGAAAGAAGAAATGGAGAGGGGAAGTCTGTGGCAGTGCCTGAAACTGAACGTGGATCTCCTGTATCCTAGTCTGGTACCTTGGCCTCATTTCCTGTCTTAGAGGAGGTGAGATGACATGGAAGGGAAATATGGGCTGAACCTCTCTAGTCCGGCAACATCCATGGTCTGGCATGATTTTAGTTAGCCAAATGTCTGTTTGTAATGGGGGAGGCCAAGTTTCCAACCGTCCCATAAAGTTTGTTTACAGTCACCAATCCTGGCTCTCAGTGCTGTTATTTAGCTCTGATTTACTGCTAAATGTCTTCTAAGAGCCCAGTAAGCAGCAGGGATGTTAGATATGGGATAACCGAATAGTTGTGTAACCGCATGAAATCTTTGTGGTTACACAACTGTCTATAGTCCCCAGGAGTGAAGCAGGCAGCCAATCCACTCCCAGCCCCGCTCCCGGCCCCACTCCCAGGGAGCCCCCTGCTGCCCTGCACTGCTGCATCTGATATAGAGGCAACAGTGCGGAGTGGCTGCAGCCCCTGTCCACGGGGGTCTGAGCTCCCCAGGGACAGAGGGTGCTATGCGGGATGTGGAGCAGCCTCTGTCCATGGGGCACATGGGTCTGCCATGATCAGAGGCTGCTTTGCAGCAGCCTTCCCTGCCCCCCACCTCCCGCTGATGCCTATCTTGGAGGCAGGAGTGTGGGGAGGGGGCAGGCAGCAGCACAGAGCCGGTGTTGGGGGAACCGGCTTTTAACTGGGCTCCCCCCAGTACCAGCTGCTGCTTCCCGCTCCTTGCTGCCTCTGATACAGAGGCAGCAGAGGGGATGGGGAAATGCATGTAGTGAAGATTAACCGATAAGCCTAGGCTTATCAGTTAATCGTGTAGTCGACTACACGTTGACATCCCTATAAGCAGTGAAAGTCTAGGTAATGCTGCTAGACAATATTGACCTTCTGTGGTTTGGCAAATTCTTTCCTTCAGCACTGGTAGGTCCTGAAGGTGCCAGACTAGAGAGGTTCAACTTGTACTGCAAAAAATTGCCAGAATTTACAATAAATGTTCTTGGCAGAATATTATTCGTCCATTAATAGAGCAAAGCAAATGGTCTCCTTAGCAATTAAAGTATCCTGGATGATTTCTACCAGTTTTGTCCTGGGATATAATTATCACCTATGGAGTCACAGATCCATTACCTGTATTTATCAACTTCTCTTGCTTCTCCCCCTTATCTTTTTCTCTTTTCTTCTGCTTCCTCTTGGACTTTAACCTTGACTAGCCCACCAGATGGTGATAACCCACTTAAGTCAATAGTGTGGTACATATTAATCTTCTCTGTTGTGTGAATGTTGGTTATCTTCTGTCTTCCCCTTTTTGGTGTTTTAAATTTGTATGTATATTTCCTTTTGGCTCTCATACCTCCACCTGTACCCCTGTACTTTCAGATGTTTTTTAAAAAAAGTGACAAAATACATATTGATGAATGAATTCAATGAAAATAATCGCCCAGATCACAATAAATAATATTAAACTACCCCTCGTTCTGGATAGGTAAGATTTAAAACAGAGGTTAAGACCATCTGTGGTCTTGAAAGTTTCCACAGATGAGGGTATAGGGGTCAAAATCACCTCTCCCATCTTAATTTTTTTTCAGCCAAACTTTGTGGTGACTGTTATGCTCTTCTTCTGCTCCCACTCTTTAATGTCCCTATCCTAAAGCATTATGGGCATGTCCAATTTAAAAGTGACCTTTTTGAGAGAAATTTCCCTCCCCCCCTCATTGGGGAATGATGATGAGAGTGCTGACAGCTTCTACCTCTTGAAGGCCTACCTGAAATCTGGCTCCCATTTTAATGTGGATCAAGTAAAATGTATTGGGTAATCTCAGCCCTGATCCCGACACACACCAGAGTACTGGTTAGAGGTTTGCTAAACACAAAGAACTAAGACTAGATAGAGGTGATTCAAGTTCACTGTGAGGAGAAGGTTGATGTCTTCTTCACTGATTAGCAGACAA
This sequence comes from Pelochelys cantorii, assembly GCA_032595735.1. Taxonomy (NCBI): domain Eukaryota; kingdom Metazoa; phylum Chordata; order Testudines; family Trionychidae; genus Pelochelys; species Pelochelys cantorii. The sequence goes on along the minus strand of CM064344.1, from coordinate 16,376,915 downwards.
ACCTGCATGTAATGTCCAGGGGAGGCCACAACTGCTGTAATACAATAACAAACATTGCTAATCCCTGTTCTGGTGTGTGTGTATCTGTGTGTATAGTCAATATAAAACAAGTTAGTGCTCTGAGAATTCTGCCTCTTGACAGCATAGCTGTCCAGATGGCTGCACGTTATCACTGCAGCAGAAGTGGTGAGGCTTAAAGAACATTGCTGCAAAATTGTCTTCTGCAGGCCGTAGGAGCTGTGGGACATAAGAACGGCCATACTGGGTCAGACCAAAGGTCCATCTAGCCCAATATCCTTTCTGCTGACAGTGGCCAATACCAGATGCCCCAGAGCAGGCCTGCACAACATACGGCCCGAGGGCCGCATGTGGCCCGCAGGGGCTCACTGTGCGGCCTATGACAACTACGGGGGGCGCGGCCCCATCTGATCCGCCGGCCGGGCAGAAGAGCGGAGCGCCGCCGGGGAGGGGGCAGTGCGGCGATTCTCGCCTCTGGGCTGCCTGCGTGCAGCTCCAGCGCAAGGAGGCGGGGCACAAGCCAGAGGATGGGATGCCGGCAGACACCAGGACACTGGCCAGGACGGCCAGCGACCGCTGGATTCAAAAAGGCAGAAGCCAAGTAGGGGAGGGGAAGGGGTTTGTGCTGAGGGGAGGGGGGCAGGTCAGGAGAAAGGGGAAGACACCAAGGGGGAAGGTGAAGGAGAGACAAATGCCAGGGGGCCAAGTGGAGTCACGCGGTATGTTTTTTTTTTTTTTCTTGCTCAACAAAAATTTTTAGCTGTGTGTTTGGTATTTTTTGGGAGAGCATCCCTACTTGCGGCCCACAGCTGTTTTCTTTGGAGTAATATGGCCCTTGTCGCTTTCCGAGTTCTGCAGGCCTGCCCCAGAGGGAGGGATCACAACAGGTAATCCTCACATAATCCCTCCCATCTCCCACTTCTTGAGAAACAGAGGCTAGGGACACCATTCTTACCCATCCTGGCTAATAGCCATTGATGGACCTAACCTCCATGAATCTATCTAGCTCTTTTTTTGAACCCTGTTAAAGTTCTAGCCTTCACCACATTCTCTGGCAAGGAGTTCCACAGGTTGACTGTGCGCTGAGTGAAGAAAAACTTCCTTTTGTTTGTTTTAAACCTGCTGCCTATTAATTTCATTTGCTGACCCCTAGTTCTTATATTATGGGAATAAGTACATAACTTTTCCTTATTCACTTTTTCCATACCAGTCATGATTTTATAGACTTCTATCATATCCCCCCCCCCCTTAGTCTCCTCTTTTCTAAGCTGCAAAGTCCACGTCTTTTTAATCTCTCTTCATATGGAACCCATTCCAAACCCCTAATCATTTTTGTTGCCCTTTTCTGAACCTTTTCCAGTGCCAATATATCTTTTTTGAGATGAGGCGACCACATCTGTACTCAGTATTCAAGATGTGGGCGTACCATGGTTTTATATAGATGTCGCTGTGGAATTCCAGGGATTTGGGATAAGGAGAGGTGCCATGACCTTCTCAGCACCTCCTTTGAAGAAGAGAGCTGCCAGTGATCCTACATAAGCCTTTGCAGCTTGTGGGGAAGCAAGTTGTGAGCAGCCTCTCTGCAGCTCTGCTGAGAGTCGGAGGCTGCCCCAGTGTTTTTGTGAAGAATCTGTTCTGAGAAAAGGGGGCACTCAGCAATTTCCCTACCTCACCCCCGGCAGCTCCGGTTGAGCGGGCGAGGTGACTCCTCAGCTTCTATTATGTCTTCTGCATGGGCTGAAGCAAAACTCCAGATGTGTACATCCCAGAGCAACCTCAGGTCATCCTCCTGAATGTTGTGAGTCTGACCACACCTTCAGTTGGAGTGAGAGATATCAAGCCGGTAAGCCAGTGATGGGGAACCTAGGCTAGTGAGTGGGTAGCATGAATGGCCCTCCTTCGTCTCAGGGGGCTGCAAGATTATCATAACCAAGGCGGTCTTTGGGATAGGGTAGTTTGCTAACTGCACTTGTGTACATAGAACGTGCAGGCTGTGCCTATTGAACTGTAGCAGCGCTTCAGTTGGGTGCAGAGGGTGCACACGGCCCTCGCAGTCAATGTGTGCAATCAGCACGCCCCTCACTTCAAGTGCCCTTGCTTTATGTGTGTTAGTAAAGGTTGGACCTTCCTGGTCCCTTAGAACCTGATTGGTCCTGGATGAGGGATTTTGCCAGACCAGGAGAGGTTGTTTCTGGGCCTGTGCCACTGTCCCCCTTGCCCAGCTCACTGGCCTCCTCGCTGACCCCCCACTTTCTGCTAAGGTTGCTAGGTGTCCGATACTGGCCTGGTATTTGCGGCTTCTGTCCTGTAAAAAAACCAGAAAATACTGGACATGTTTTTTTGGACGGAAGGCCGCTTGCAGCATTCTTCTGCTGCCGCGTCTGGTGGGGCGGTGATTTAGTGATTTAAAGGCACTGTGACTCTTTGTGCTTCTTTTTTTTTTCCCCTCAACAACCTTGGTCCCCCGTTTTTTGCGGGGTTTTTTTGCTCATGTTCGGTGGTTTTTTTGTGAAACTATCTGGCAACCCTACTTCCTGCTGGCCCTTCTGCCTTGCCCAGCGTGCTGGGCAGCCATCACTGCTGCGGCTCCGGGACCTGCCAAGCAGCCATGTGCCATGGCTCTGGACCCACTGAGCCACAGCTACCACGGCTCCCAGCCCCTCCAGGCAGCCACATGCCGAATCTCCCACCCCTGTTGGGCAGCCATGCTGCCACATGCTGGGCAACTTCACTGTCACCTTGCTGTGAGCAGCCCATTGCCCTGCCAGCCCCACAGGGTCCTTGTTGCTCTCCCTCCACCAGGACTCTCTGGTTCTGCAACATCCATGCCGGACCATGGATAGGATTGCCAGGTGTCCGGTTTTGAACCGGACAGTCCGGTATTTGAGCTTTCTGTCCAGGAAACAAATTGAGAAAATACCGGACATAGAAATGTCTGATATTTTCTAATTAAGTTTTATTATTACCATGAGTATCAGTACGTAGTTGCGTACTGCCTGGCTGGTAGACACGCTCACACTGCGTGAGCATGTCTGCCAGCCAGGCAGTACACAGCTACTCAGTAGAGAGGAGGGGGGCGGGTCTGGGGCAGGATGGAATCCCTGGGGCCTGACTTGCCCGTGCGCCCTGCTGGGACCGTGTGCAGGACGGGTAGCACCCGGGATCTGTGTGCGCCTGGGCCAGCCCTGCTTCCTGCCAGCCGGTTCCTTCCCAGCCAGCCCTGCTTCCCGCTGGCCGATTCCTTCCCCTGCTCTCCCCCGGCTAGCCCCGCTCCTCCCAATCCCCTCCCGGCCAGCCCTGTTGCCCAACAGCCGGTCCCCCCCAATCTCCCCTGGCCAGCCCCACGCTCCCTGAACTCCTCCTGGCCAGCCCTGCTTCCCGCCAGCCAGTTCGCCCCCGGTCAGTCCCGCTCCCCCCACACCCTCCCGGCCAGCCCAGTCCCTTCCTGGCCGGTCCCCTGCCCCCTCCCATTCTGAGATCATGTGTGTCCGGTATTTTTTTGAAACCCATCTGGTAACCCTAACCATGGATGTTGCTGGGCCAGAGAATCCCGGTTTAGCGAGTTTCAACCTGAAGTACCGGTAGGAAAAAAACCCCCTATGTGGACAGAAAACAGTGGCAACAGTAAACCAAATGTCTGGGGACCACATACACAAAATCCCAATGGGCTGCATACAGCCCATGGGTGGCAGGTTGCCCACCCCTGTCCTAAGCCAAGCAGAACAGGGTTGAGGAGATGGGTGAATAGGGCAGGTTATCTGGGAGTGGGAGAGCTGTGATGCAGGGAGCGTCTTTGCACTTGGAGTCCCCTCATTGTACTTACAGTGACGGCCTAGTTGTGACCTGCTGGGCTTGAGATTTAGTGGTAGCAAGTGCAGATGCTTTTGTCGCTAGCATGATGGGTCAGAATTCAGCATCACAGTGCCACAGGCTGCTCCCTGAAAATTGCTTCACTCTGAGGAGAGAGTGCAGAGGTAGTCTAGGAGCCCAGTGTCCCTGCTGCTATAGAATTCACATCTAACATGTTGGTTCAGGGCAAAATAGAATGTCAGCATTTCCCTCCCCTCTCCTAAAATAATTAATCAGCAAGAAAAAAAAATTAGGTTATCCCTGGAACATCATCTGTATTTAGAGACTTTCCGTGCTTTATAGATAGAACCACTGCTCTCGTTAGCTTTTATTGGCCGTAAACATTTAGGTTTTATTAACAGTTTCATGCCCTCTCAGTCGGCGAGACACCACCATGATGGGCAACCTGATAAACACTGAGATTGATAAAAGTCAAGGCTTGAACGTTTTATCAGACACACAGTAGCCAGAGGAGTAACCCTACTAGTTGGGGGTCAATATGAGAGCTGAGTGGAAAGCCCATCAGTGAGCTGTGTGACCAGTTATCTGCCAGCAGGCCCATAGTTGCTAAAGGAGAAAGGTGCTGGGATTCTTAGCAATAGGCTGTTCATGGTTTCTTCTAAGGCGTCTCCATCTTTTCTATCAGTCCCTGGCCAGTGAAAACTTTGAAGTCTTCCATCTGTCTATAATGCACAAATACCATGTTACATCTGTATTGGAAAGGGTACGAAGTCATGGGGCTGCTCACATGAATTAGGGAAGTGAGATCTGGCCTTTAGCGTCTGCTATTCAGAATCATGCCCCATTAGTTCAGCCTGGCTGTAACGAACTTGTTCATTTTCACCGCTTACTCTGGACTCGCTGCACTGTGCATGCTGGGTCAGCATATTCTTTGTTTTCACCAAGTGCTTCTCAGGAAGAGTTTTAGGGGGAGATTCTCCAAAGCAGGTATAGGATTTTGGAGCACAAGCCCCAATAACTTCCAGTGGGAAGTCTTCCCAGGGTTTTTAAATCTAGCTGTACAATTTCTTTTGCCTTGTTTAAATAAGAGTTAGCACAAACCTTTATGGGTATGTCTACATTTCAGACAGCTGACTTGGGCTCCTGGAACTAGCACTAGGGGGCTGTTTAATTGTGGTTTAGACATTTGAGCTTGGCGTGGAGTCTGGACTCCAGGACCTTGTGCAGTAAAAAGGTCCCAGAGCTCAGACTGCAGCCTGAGCCAATGTTCCCTCTAGTCTTTTCTAGACTAGACTTGTGTGGAGTAGGGATGTTAAATTTCAACTATTTGATTAGTCGATGAGGACTAGTGCGGAGTTCTGCCTTTGAAATGTACAAGAGCTCCACTAGGGGCTCTTGGGCATTTCAAAGACTGTAACGCCGCGTGGAGCCCGGGACCAGCAGGGAGTCCCCCTCTGATCCCGGGCTCCATGCGGGGGCTTCTGCTTTGAAATGTACAAGAGCCACAGCGGGGACTCTTGTATGTTTCAAAGTTGGAATGCCACCGCTGTGTCCCTGCCCCTCGCACGGAGCTGAAGCTGGGGGGAACCAGCTTTTAAGCCGGCTCCCCCCAGCACCTCCTCCTCTCTCCCCTCCCCCCCTTGCTGCCTCTTTCTGAATGGGAGGTGGGGAAGCAACTAGTTGACTAGTGTGTCGACTATCCAATAAGCTTTTGCTTATCGGATAGTTGACTAGTCGTTTATGTAACCCTTCTGCCGGGTAGGCCTGGCAGCAACCAGGGCAGGGTTCAATATCTTGGGGTCCATCTCACACAGAACAGGCTCGACCCCCACCCAGTAATCTGGGAAATTCACCCCCTGGGTGCCTCTGAGAGGCAATGCTTCCCCACTCGCAAGCACAGAGTCTGAGTGTAGGAAAGAAACATTTAATGAAACAGAGAGAGAAGCCATACGGCATTAACTTGGGGAAATACCACAAACAGAGTTCATAACCCAAACATGAGCTAAGCCCCTCCCCCACCCCAGCCAAGAATCACCCAAAGTCCCAAAGTCCGACACCTCAAAGGTCTCTGTCCCTGGTCAGTGCCACCCAGAGTCCAAAAGTTCACCCGCAGGGTTTTACCTCCCAACCTGGGTAGAAATGAGGGTAGGGGGATAGATAGGGGGCACCTTACAAACCACTCCGCCACGCTCCACCAGCTGTCTTGTTCCATGCCACTGGATGCTCCGCACGTTGCCTGCCGCCTCTCCTCGCCTGCTGCCGCTCCTACCAGTCGCGCCGCGCTGCTGGTCACCGCTCCTTGCCTGCTGCCACTCCATGCTGCACCACTCCTTGCCTCCTGCTGCTCCTACCGGCCACGCCACGCCACCAGCCAGTGATTCCCACCAGCCACTCTGCTGGCTGCCACCGCTTCGCTGGCTGCAATGGGTCTGGCTCCCAGCCAAACCAGTGATTTCAGCTCTTTAGCCACCACCTGGACTGGCAAAGGATTCCAGCTTCCACTGGATTAGCAAAAAGACTTCTCATGGAGTCTGCTTTAGGTCTGTCCTTAAAACAAAGGGGGAGAGGGGCAGGTTGGGCCAGTCTTACAGCTCACACTTGGCAGATGTGAAGCAGGCTGACTCAAGCCCTGTAACCCTTCCCCCCAGCTCAGTTCACTCAACTCTGGAAGGGGGGAGGCTTGTTCCTTGGAGACCTCTTACAATGATGGTGGTATCTCTCCTGCAAGCACTGGTGGTATGTTTTACAGTTCCCATATTTAGGGGTAGCATGATTTGTGACCCCCACAACAGCCCCAAATTATTTACAATACACCACATTCCATTCCAACACTGATCCTCCATCAGCTCTGGCTGAACTGGATTTACATAGCCACACCTCGTATTCCCTCCCCATCCTGGCATGAGATGTATTTACATATCAACAGTTAACAGTTAATTGTCTTGCAGAGCCAAACAATTGTAGTGCAGTTCAGCCCCTGCTTACATCCTCCCCCAAGTCAAAAATTTGCCGTCCCGGCAAAATATGTTCCTGATTATACCAGCAACGTGAGTTCTCTTCAAAGGGTCTAAGGAACCCCACTATGGCCTCTACAAGCCTGTGTGCCAGGTGTATCACATCCTCACTAACCACTCCTGGTGCATTGTAAGTTAGCCTGTTCACTGGTTTTATAACCCTATCACGCCTATCGAGCACAGGCACAGCAGGAACTGTGGAGACCTCTTTTGGGGGTAGGGCTGACGAGGGGTTATGTGTAGGCACCCTCTCTTCAGACACATGCCATTGCACCTCTTGCTGAGATGCTGGGATGTCCAAGGCACTGGGGACGCCTTCCCCTGGAACATACTCTCTGTCCACTGACACAGGTGTGTCGTCACAAGCCCGTTCCTCTCCCAGAAGATCTGAAGATGTAGATGGGACAAGTTCATCCTCTGAGGTTTGTCTAGTTGAGTATACCGGATCTCATTCCACAGGCCTAAATGCCTCAGCCATAGGATTCAGAGCCAAAGTGGAGCTTTCTCCGTGTCTCACTGATGGAGTTTGGAATCTGGTCTGCATCCCAGTATACTCCATGGGATCATCTTCCTCTTCAGATTCACTCTCAAAGGTGCTGGGTAGAGGCAGATTAGCTTCACAGGGCCCACCCCACGTGATGGGTGGTTGACTTGGCCGGACACCCCTTTTTCGCTGAGGTCCCATGTCATGGTCCATTTCGTAAGGGGCGCCTATCAATTCTCCCACAAGCAGCAGAAGGTTCCGATGCACTGTCTTTACTTGCCCTGGCCCAGTTTCTGGTTTAATCTTGTAGACTGGTAGATCTCTAAGTTTTTCCACCACCCAGTAAGGCATTGCCTTCCATCTGTCGGCAATCTTGTGTTTGCCAGCAACACCCATATTTTGTAGCAGAACTCTGTCCCCAGGTTGGAGCTCTTGCGGGTGCACTCGCGCATCATATTGGTGTTTGTTACGGTCTGCATTTTTCCAGGCATCCGCAGTAGCCAAGCGATAGGCATTCTGCAGTTTTTCTTGTAATCGGGAGACATGCTGCAAGTGCATCTCATAACTCTTGCCATCCCCTGATACTCCAAAGCATATGTCTATAGGCAGTATCGGCTCTTGTCCAAACATCATGAAGTATGGGGTGACCCCTATAGCATCATTTCTTGTAGCATTGTAGGCATGCACCAAAAATGCAACATGCTGGCTCCAGGATGCTTTCTGGTCTGGGCGTAAAGTCCCCAGCATATTTAGTAGAGTCCGATTAAACCGCTCGGGCTGAGGATCACCTCGTGGGTGGTAAGGTGTTGTTCTGGACTTCTTAACTCTGGACAATCGTAGCACCTCCTTCAAGAGGTGACTCTCAAAGTCCCGTCCCTGGTCAGAGTGTATCTGAGTTGGGAGACCATACACTGAAAAATATCTTTCCCACAAAACTCGTGCCACAGTAGTGGTCCGCTGGTCACAAGTGGATATGCCTGTTCATATCGGGTATAATGATCAGTCACTGCTAAAATGTTCCCCATATTTTTCCTGTCCACTTCTAAAGACAAGAAATTGATACACACCAGCTCCAAAGGCCTGCTGGTGGTGATATCCTCCAGATAGGCAGCTCTGGTAGGCAGAGTTTTCCTATGAACACATCAGACACAGGTCTCACATTTTTTCCGTACATCTTCAGCCATTCAGGGCCAGTAGAATCTACTACTGATAAGTTCCAGGGTTTTCTCCATTCCCAAATGCCCAAAATCATCATGCAGGGCTCTCATGGCCAAGGCTCTGTACTCTTTTGGTAGCACTAGTTGTGTTCGTCGATTTTGCAAAGGATCTACGGTGATCCGGTGCAGCACCCCCTGTATTAGTTCCAGTTTGCACCACTCCCACAACAGTAGCTTACCCTCAGGGTGAATGTGGCAACTGCACTAGGGCTTTTCCCCTCTCTTTTTGCAAGTAGTGTGTCACGGATGTCGACATCTTGCAGCTGTGCTCTCTGCCAGTCAGAAGCATTGAGCCTGGGCAAGGGGGACTGGTCCAACATAATGTGGTTCAAGGAGACAGAGGGTACACTCTCAGGGGGTAGGCCCAGTGTTTCTGCAACACACCCATGAGGACTCTCATGTGCCTTGGACTTCTGATAACTACCATTGCAGATAGCTCTCACTCCGTCTACAGGAATCTCACCAATTTCTGTTGGCTGCGGATGCCGAGACAACGCATCTGCATCTACATTGTTTCTCCCTGTTCGGTACTGTATGCTGAACTCATAGCTGGCCAGGGCGGCCACCCATCTTTGTCTAGTAGCATCCAGCTTAGCACTTGTCAGCACATTAGTCAGTGGGTTGTTGTCTGTCCATACCTGAAACTTAGCACCATACAAATAGTCCCGAAATTTTTCAGTGATGGCCCACTTCAAGGCCAGGAACTCCAACTTGTGGATGGGGTAACGAGTTTCACTATCAGACAGCCCTCGGCTGGCAAAGGCCACAGGTTTACGGTTGCCGTTCACATCTTGGTATAAGACCGCTCCCATACCATACAAACTGGTGTCTGTATGTAGGAGAAATGGCTTGTTTGGGTCAGCAAAAACTAAGACTGGAGCATGAGTTAGATAGCTAATGATCTCTCGGAAAGCCCTTTCACATCCCTCATCCCATCATGGTCCAAAGAGCTGTAGGGGGCCATATTGTCTTGGATCGGGAGGTCGTGGGGGCCTCCCCTTATTCTTGGTCTTAGCCTTCCTCTTGGTGGCTGGGTATCCCCTGATAAGATCATTCAGAGGCTTTACAATGGTGGTATAATTCTTCACAAACCTCCGATAGTAGCCACTAAATCCAAGGAAGGTCTTAAGCTCTCTGTAGTTTCTGGGGCGCGGCCAGGTAGTGAGTGCTTCTACTTTATCCGGATCGGTACTCACACCTTCTTGGGACACAATATGACCAACATACTTCACTGATGTTCTGCAGAATTGACACTTATCAATGGAAAGTTTCAGTCCATGGGCCTCCAACCTGTCAAGTACTTTAAGAAGTCTGTCTTCATGCTCCTCCAAGGTCCTTCCAAATACAATCAGATCATCCAAATAGACCAAGACTTGCAGTAAGTTCATATCCCCTACAACTTTCTCCATGAGGCGCTGGAATGTGGCGGGGGCCCCAGAGATCCCTTGAGGCATGCGTTCAAACTGATAAAACCCCAGTGGGCAGATGAAGGCAGTCTTCTCCTTGTCCTCTGCTCCCAGGGGGATCTGGTAGTATCCACTTCGAAGATCCAATACTGAGAACCACTGGCTTCCCAATAAACAATCTAATGCATCTTCTACTGGGGGCATTGTGTACTGGTCAACCACAGTACGGCGGTTCAGGGTGCGGTAGTCAATACACATCCGAATTTTCCCATTCTTTTTGTGGACTACCACAATGGGGTGAGGCATAGGGGCTGTGGGACTCAGTAACAATGCCATTAGCAGCCAGCTCCTGAAGGTGATGTCGCACATCATCCATCTCTGAGAGTGCAATTTTTCTGGATCTCTCCCTGAAAGGTCGGGGATCATGTAGCCTGATGTTGTGCTCAACCCCTTTGGCACACCCCACATCCCACTCATGCAATGAGAATACCTTGGGTCTTTCAGAGAGCTTCTTCCTCAGGCGATCCTTCCACTCTTCGGACAAGGGTGAATCTCCAAAGTCAAACCTTGCTGGATCTATAGTTGGAATGTGCGGTTCACACTGGGGACTCACAATCGATTCAGGCTCGAAAAGGTCTGCTATCTTTTGCCCTCGATTCACAATAATACCACGACTTGTTTCATTAGCAGTCAGTACCGTGACGGTGTCCTGGGCTGCTGCTGGTAAGGTTATAACTCCACAGGGGACCAGGACCCCATCAGGAAGCTCTCCCTCAGTTGGTTGTTCTACCATGGCAAACACTCTTTTATTGCCTTTCAGCCAGGTACTCATGACGAGCACTTCCTGCTCCGTCCTTGCAGGCACTACTAAAGGGTTCATGCCTGCATGCCTCAGAGTCCCCATCGGTAGCTCAGACGTCTCCTGTTTAGCATCCTCAATTTTCCTATAGGCTTCAGCACAAAGGGCATGGATCATCAGGGTGTCCAGATATTGGTCCCCAGCCCATCGTCTGCAGTATTCTGCGAGCACCTTGAAGAGACTGGAGTTGGTCCCTATCAGCACCGACACATCAGGGACCCCTTTAGGGTCGGGGCATATCAAGGCTACTGTGTCCACCTCTTCTCTTACCCCTGCCACCTCCTCAGGGAATTCCAGGTGCACTATGACATACCCTTCATAGGGATATTCATTCACGCTGAGACCACACAGGCCAAGGCCAGTCAATGGCTGGATAGGCAGGTGCCTGAGCATCTGTTGGTAGAGTGACTGGAATATAATTGTCACCTGCGATCCGGTATCAAGACCGCTCTGCACTCTGCCCCTTCGATCCTTACGGTGACCTCCGCTCAAGGCCCTATCAGTCCTGAAGGGATCCTAGCTGAGTAGTCTTTTCTGGGGAATCCGTCAAATCCTTGGGGCCTGGGTGGCCCCTGTCCCCCGACCGTCTCGTGACCGATTCTCAGCTTTCCATAAAGTAAGCTGGGATTTTCCTCACTTTGGCAACATGCAGCCCTGTGCCCATCTTGACCACACCGGTAGCAGAAGAACGGTCCTCATCTTTCGGCTGGGTGGGAAAGATGCTGGCTTCTCCATCACCACAGGTGCTGACTTCTCCATCACCACAGCCTGAGGTTCCTCATCCCTGCAGATCCTTTCTTGGTCAACGGCTCTCTGCAACTCAGCAATCCGTTCTGTCAGGACCTGAACTTGTTGGGCAAGGTCTTCTCTGGTGTTCACCATCAGCACGCCGTCTGTTTGTCGGGGTGCAGTGCTGGCTGGCTTAGGCAGCTGGGCCTCCCAAAGCCCACTGGCAGCCTGCCTTTATTCCTCCTCTCTGACCTCCTTTATCAGTTGGGAGTACATAGGGGGGTGTTCCTGTCATTCTCTTAGCCGGAGGTGAAGTAGAATCGGGCTGTAATATGGAGTTCCTCTTACAATTTGAGCCAATCTGGTCTGGTCCATCTGCTCAGCAGTCACTACTCCCCTAATGACAGCTCTCTGTAGCAGCCTCTCCAATCTCTGTACACAGGCTGAGACCTTCTCTCCCCAGTGCAGCTTAGCATTGAGAAAGTTACAGTAACTGTCTTCAGGACCCTCCATGCTCCCAAAGGTGTGAGTGAGGGCCTCTAGGCAGTCCTTTACGCTGACCTCAGGGTTAGTAAGCTTCAAGGTGTGTGTCACATCTAAAGCTGGGCCCCGGAGGCTGTCTATTAAACATCTTCGCTTTTCTCTGTCTGGCACAGCCCACTGCTCTAGCATTTCAGTGGTGTACTCTAGCCAGAGTTCAAACTCCTCTTCCCCAGGAAATAATCTTAACTTACAATAGGAGCTTGCCATAGCATGGAATCACACACATTTCTCCAAGGTCTGCCCCAGGACTTTTACCCAATCATCTGCTGAGGTTGCTGCCTCTGAGCTAGAGGCTTCTGAGCCAGGGCCCAACAAACCTGACAGACTAGCCATGATACAAATAGTAATTTCCTCAAATAAAAAACACAATTATTTCCCACAATAGCAACTCACTCAACATGTGCTTGCGAGGAGTACTGACCCAGTGCATCCCGGACGAACCCCCAAAATGTAACCCTTCTGCCGGGTAGGCCTGGCAGCAACCAGGGCAGGGTTCAATATCTTGGGGTCCATCTCACACAGAACAGGCTCGAGCCCCCACCCAGTAATCTGGGAAATTTACCCCCCTGGGTGCCTCTGAGAGGCAATGCTTCCCCACTCGCAAGCACAGAGTCTGAGTGTAGGAAAGAAACATTTAATGAAACAGAGAGAGAAGCCATACGGCATTTTAACTTGGGGAAATACCACAAACAGAGTTCATAACCCAAACATGAGCTAAGCCCTCCCCAGCCAAGAATCACCCGAAGTCCCAAAGTCCGACACCCCAAAAGTCTCTGTCCCTGGTCAGTGCCACCCAGAGTCCAAAAGTTCACCCGCAGGGTTTTACCTCCCAACCTGGGTAGAAATGGGGGTGGGGGGATAGATAGGGGGCACCTTATGAACCACTCCGCCACGCTCCACCAGCTGTCTTGTTCCACGTCACCGGATGCTCCGCTGGTCGCCTGCCGCCACTCCTCGCCTGCCACCGCTCCTACCAGCCATGCTGCACCGCTGATCACCGCTCCTCGCCTGCTGCCGCTCCGCGCTGCGCTGCTGGTCACCGCTCCTCGCCTGCCGCCGCTCCTACTGGACACGCCACGCCACCGGCCAGTGATTCCCACCAGCCACTCTCCTGGCCGCTGCCGCTTCGCTGGCTGCAATGGGTCTGGCTCCCAGCCAAACCAGTGATTTCAGCTCTTAGTGATTTCAACTCTTTAGCCACCACCTGGACTGGCAAAGGATTCCAGCTTCCACTGGACTAGCAAAAAGACTCCTCATGGAGTCTGCTTTAGGTCTCAAGTATCAGAGGAGTAGCCGTGTTAGTCTGAATCTGCAAAAGCGGCGAGGAATCCTGTGGCACCTTATAGACTAACAGAAGTGTTGGAGCATAAGCTTTCGTGGGCTTTCATGGGCAAAGACCCACTTCGTCAGATCTAATTCTTCTGTTAGTCTATAAGGTGCCACAGGACTCCTCTCCACTTTTGTTTTAGGTCTTAAAACAAAGGGGGAGAGGGGCAGGTTGGGCCAGTCTTACAGCTCACACTTGGCAGATGTGAAACAGGCTGACTCAAGCCCTGTAACCCTTCCCCCCAACTCAGTTCATGCAACTCTGGAAGGGGGGAGGCTTGTTCCTTGGAGACCTCTTACAATGATGGTGGTGTCTCTCCTGCAAGCGCTGGTGGCATGTTTTACAGTTCCCACATTTAGGAGTAGCATGATTTGTGACCTCCACAACAGCCCCAAATTATTTACAATATACCACATTCCATTCCAACACTGATCCTCCATCAGCTCTGGCTGAATTGGATTTACATAGCCACACCTCGTATTCCCTCCCCATCCTGGCATGAGCTGTATTTACATATCAACAGTTAACAGTTAATTATCTTGCAGAGCTAAACAATTGTAGTGGGCACACCCACCCCTCCTTTTAGCTGGCTGATAGCAAGCAGCAGTTCAGCCCCTGCTTACACTTACATCACTAGTGTGGAGTTTTTCCATCCATGCATGGAATAAATGTTTGTCAGGGGTGGCCAGCGGTTACAGATGAAGAGCCAAAATAGCAGTGGATACAGTGCAAAGAACCGAGGGGGGCGGGGGGGAAAGTTGAATAAAAAAAAAAACAAAAAAACCCAGCCGCTGCCCTTTTAAGAGCAGAGCAGGCATTGCCCTTTTAAGGAGGCCATTTTGAAGTCTGCACCTGCATCCCATGCAGACAGAAACACGCTGTCCCTTTCAGAGCCACGGGTGTGGGAGCCGCAATTTTTTCTTTGAAGAGCCGCATGCGGCTTGCGAGCCGCGGGTTGGCCACCCTTGTTTTGTGTGTACTGAGGTTTGTGTGAATGTGTACCACGTGTAAGAACAAAAAATCCCTAGCTGTGGGTGCTCTGCTAATGAGCTGGGCAGCACTTTGAATCTCTCCTGAGCAGCCGCTTACAGAGAACACTGGTTTGAACCCAATTAAACAGCCCCTTACTCAGAGCTCCCCTCTTGGGAAACCAAGTCAGACTAAGCTGGCATAGGCCAGTCCCAGGTTTCTAACTGCAGTGTAGACATACCCATATAGGCTGCCTTTCGCAGGCAATATAATAAACTGGTTATGTTTACAGATCAAAGTGATGGAGGGCTGGGGCAGATTGCTGGGTAAGTCTGAGCTTTCAAGAGGTGTCTCACCCAGATGGCAGGGAGACCCATTTCATCATGGTCATAAAAAGGGCAAGTTTAGGGACCTTGCTTTTTTCCTTTCTATTGACTTTGAACAATTAAATGTCCTATTCTCTTCTTTTGTAGCATGCTGAGCTTCATGTACATTTTCTCCTCCTCATCTCTCATCCCCGCCATGCTCTGTCCAGTGAACAAAATTACTAGTAGAGGCATAAACAAAGCAAAGGGAGAGGACAGTGGGTTCAGTGATTCAGACTGGAAACCAGGATCCTGTCTGAATAAATACTAAGAGATGAGTTCCTGCTGTGAAGGAGGTTTGTGGCTGCCTGCTTTGTTAGGGTGTCTCTTGCTCCACTAAGTTGAGTGGGTGGAAGCTAAAAGCATGTTCAGTTTGGAGCATGGAATAGGTTTGCTTATGAGTTTCTTAAAGTACAAGTGTTGCTACTTTCCTCCTAGCTCAGGGGTGGGCAAAAGGGCCTCTATGAGCTGGATCCAGCCTGCCAATTGAGTTGATCCGGCCCGCCGAAGCCCTGCTGCTCCCAGGCCAATCTGGGCCTGGGGATGGGGGGAGAACGCAAAGTCTCCTCCCACCCCCAAACCCTGAATGGCCTGGGGGCAGGGCAGGGAGCGCACGAAGTCTCCTCCCACTCTGCAAGGGGTGCGGCGCTTCTAAGCATGGTATGCTCCTTGCAGGACGGGGGCAGGGTGGCAGGAGACTTCGCATACTCCCCCCGCCCCCATGCCAATCAGGGCTTGGGGGCGCGGAGAGTGTGTGAAGTCTCCTCCCGCTCTGCAGGGGGCTCAGCACTTAGTCAACCACCAGCTGCTGCTCAGCTGCCAGTTGACTCTAAGCATGGTGCTTCCTTGCAGAGCAGAGATAGGGAGCAAGAGACTTCACATGCTCCCCCACCCAGGTCCTGATTGACCTAGGGGGATTAGGCGGGAGCACGCAAAGTCTCCTCCCACCGCCAGGGGCATGGGCGCCTAGCTGAACAACTGGCGGTTCTCTCTGTGGGGAGGCGGGGACAAAGATTTCATGTGCTCTCCCACCCCCAGGCCAATCAGGGTCTGTGGGTGGGGGAGCACAAAGTGTCCTGGACCTGCCCCTTCTGCCTGAGGCCCCGCCCCTTCCAGGGCAGCCTGGGGCCACTTCAAAAATTATTGCTCACACCTGTCCTAGCTGCAGGATACTTATGAGTTTCTTAAAGTGCAAGAAACTCTAGGCAGAAATGGTGTGTGGGGGGGGGCGATTAGAGTTCTGTGTGCGGGTTTTTTGAAGGGAATTACAGTGTAATGGTGTGACTGCAGTCAGTTTTGCTTATCTCACTGCCTTTATGCATGACCGAGGTTGCTCGTAGGGATGGACAAAATGGTCTGGGTAAAACAGAAAATCTTCTATGCACTCACCCTTGCCAGACCTTTATGTTATACTTAAAACCAAACCTTTTCCTTAGCTGGTCAGATTCTGATCTTGGCATAGAAGGGTGCAACTCTTTTGAAGTCAGGGGACATGTTCCTTCATACACCAGTTAAGAATGTAGCCCAGTGTCTTCGTTTCATCTTTGCCAAAGCTTCATTATGTAGCTGTGTGACTAGTAGGGATCTGACCACCCTGCTAGAAATTTGACGGTTTGATCTTGGAAGTTATGTTTGTCAAAGGAGCTACCTTGTACAGTAATTACTCGTTTAACACGTGCCCGCTTAACACGTTTTTGCAATAGCATGATTTTTTTTTAGGGAACGTTTTTCGAATAACACGATTGTCCCCGAAATAACACAAAAATAATCAAGTGGCCGAATACTTCGTGCAGCGGTATAAGTTGGTGAAAACAGTGGTAATATGCATGAGTGGATGAATACACGTGGTCACAGCGCTCCTCCGCTCACTCACTTGTTTATCTTTGTGTTTTAACAAACCGCAGCAATTTGTGTTGCTAGTTATCTTACGTTGCTAGATATCTAATGTTGTTGCTGACGACCCAGCACCAACAAAAAATTGACTTTGTCACCACCACCTGAAACGCAACCCCCACCTTTTCCATTATTACTAATGGGAAAATTGACCCCGCATAGCACGTTTTCGCTTAGCACGAACATTTTCAGAAACGCATCTATAGTGTTAAATGAGGAATTACTGTATAGCGCATGGACTGTTGCAGCACTGACAGAACTCTTATCAGTTTATCGTTGTGACCATATATTAATCTAAGCCTTATCAGCAGATTGCAGCTGTTTAATTCACTTAAACAGCAGCTGTTGCTTTCAGAGTCTCCTTTGATTTGGAAGAAAAACAAGTAACATAGTTTGGAAGCACTTTTGAAGAACCTCCCTTTTGGAGACGTTATTAGTTTACAAGGGACGTTGGATTAACTGGAAGTTTGTGGTTATATGAATAGCTGGAAGTCCAAAAAACACAAAGAGGGTCAAACCATAGCAAGAGGTTTATATACAGATAATTTTTATCTGTGTTTCAGATAGGTTTTAATTTTATAATCTCCCTGTTTAAAATCTTCTGCATTTTGATACGGGTTTTTTTGCAGGAAACTTAAAATTTTCTCCCACATTTAAGATACAACTGTTATCCACTACCTGAGATAAGACAGAAAACAAGTTTCCACTAATTACATTGAAATGTCTGGTTCTCAGTTTTGATAAGTTAAATTATTCACCCTCTTAACTTCTTTATTTGCAGACAGTGTGTTTAAAACAGTAGGTACAAAGTGGGAATGAGACTCCATATCTGAAGCTGCAGATAGCAAGTGTAGCACAAGATGTTTGCAAGGAAGCACATTTTCCTTCTTACATGTCAACTGTGTTCATTTTACTGGGTGCTGTTTACAGAAGAGATTTACTTATTGTTCCAGCAGTATTAGAAAGAAGGACAAGATTTTGTCCATAAACGTAGCCTTTTTCCAGATCCTCAAAATTACACTCCACAAATAGTTTGTTTAAACTTGATGATCTACCATAATACTGGATGTTTGTGTTGTGGACTGGGACACCGTTTTCCGCAGCTCCCATTGGCCACGAACAGTGCTATATGGCCAATGGGAGCTGCGAGCACCTATACCTGCAGAGGCGCAGGTAAATACAGCAATGGCAGCCCACCAGGGGCTAGCCCTGGCAAAGCGCCTCCAGCCCACATGCTGGTTATTGCCCGCCGCTGCCCTAGACTCAGAATAGCCTAACACGTGCTGCAGTCTCACTGACTATAGATCAAGGGTGGGCAAAAGAGCCTCTGCAGGCCAGATCTGGCCCGCCAAGTGGGTGGATCCGGCCTGTGGAGGTCCTGCTGCTCCCCCGTCCCCAGGCCAATTAGGGCCTGGGGGCGGGGGAGTGCCCAAAGCCTTCTCTACTCTGCCCCCGCCCCGCCCCGCCCCGCCCCGCGAGCAGCACACGGCACTTCAAAGTGTGGCATGCACTGCTTGCAGGGCAGGGGCAGAGTGGAGAAGGCTTCGCGCACTCCCCCACCTCCAGGCTTTAATTGGCCTGGGGGCAGGGGAGTGCATGAAGCCTCCTCCTGCCCTGCCAGGAGCACGTGGCCAATCAGGGCCTGGGGGTGAGGGAGCTGCGTGAAGCTTCCTTTGCCCTGCCCCAGCCCTGTGAGGAGCCCGCGGCACTTCAAAGTACCCTGTGCTCCTTGCAGGGTGGGAGGAGGCTTCCTGCACTCCCCCACCCCCAGGCCCTAATTGGCCTAGGGGTGGTGGAGCGTGCCAAGCCTCTTCCAGGGCATGGGTGCCTAGTGGGAAGGGGGGACAAAAGGGCTCCCCCCACCTCCAGATGAATCATGGTTTGGGAGTGGGGTAGCCCTGTCCCTTTCTGTTTAGCCCACCCCTGCTATAGATTATAATGACCTTTTAAAATAGAACTAAGCTCAGACAAATACGGGCAAATATAATGCTTCCATGAAATACAACATGTAAATCTTTGTTCTTCATTACAAAGCCAGAAGTAACCACTGTAATAGACAGGCTGGGGCTTGGCGGGGGTTAATTTACTGTATGGGATTACACAACACTTGCAACAATCACTCATAGCCCATCTATTGTGACAAAGGGCACAAGATCTTTAATGACCCCAAATGTCAGTGTCACAGTTGCAGGGTTTTTTGCTTCTCTGTCCCTTCACGGATCCCTGACTGCATCCGCACGATGCCAGGCCTCGTGTGTTTATCTCTGCTTGGGTGTAATTCCACAGTCCTCCCCCTATTATGTGGAGCCCTGAGCAATGGCAGTCTGTATAGCTGAGTCTGAGCACCTGTGGTTCATCCCTTTTGGGATCAGTGGTGGAGAGCCATCAGCCTTCACTGAACACAAGTGTTGTTTGTTTTATCGCTGGGAACAGAGCTTTTAGAGGAAAATGGATTTTAAAACAACAAACTATCTATGGCAGCAGTAGGGTTGCCAGGTGTCTGGTTTTGAACCAGTATTTGAGCTTTCTGTTCGGGAAACAAATTGAGAAAATATAAATGAAAAAATATAAATGTCCGGTATTTTCTAAATAAGATGTAATGTAGGTTGTGATGTAATGTCAGGTGTGTCCGGTATTTTTGTTGAAACCATCTGGCAAGCCTAGGCAGCAGTGAGCAACCTAGGGTAGCGAGTGGCCCTTCTTTAGCTCAGCGGGCTGCAAGATTGTTGTAACCAAGACAGCCCCCAGGATAGGGCAGTTTTGCTCACTGCAGTTGTATATATAGAATTTGCGAGGTGAGCCAATTGAACTGTAGCAGTGCTTTGATTGGATGCAGAGGGAGCACATGGATCTCACAGTCAATGTTGTATGCAATTAGCACACACTTCACTTCATGTGCCCTTGCTTTATGTGCATGTCGTTTTAGTAATACCGGTAGGAAAAAACGACATGGATGGAAACCAGTGGAATCTGGCAACCTTGTGTGTGGGCAACAGTAAACAAAATATCTCACAGGCCACATGTGGCCCACAGGCTCCAGGCTGCCCATCACTGGTCTACATGGATGTGCCTCTAGCCTAAAACAATACCATTAGTTTTAGTATTAGTGATTCGTAATAGTGAGATTAGTAATAGTGACACAGGTAGGCCTTACTCCTCCAGAAGCTCCTCGCATGTCCCTGAGTCTCTGTCTGGTCCCTTCTCAACAACAACAGCTACACTTCCTTGAGAGAGCATCCCATTTTCAACCCTCTTCTTTTGTGCTGTTGGGCTTTGACCCTTTCTGGTCCAAACCAGTTTTCTCAGTTGGCTATCTTGAGCCATTCTTTTCCTCGCCATCTGTTTCTCTAGACAGCCCCCTACTATACTATAGAGATGTCATTGTGTAGACAACTATACGATTAACCCATAAGCCTGGGCAGAGGCAGCAGCGCGGGATGGCGAGGACTCCCTGGGAGTGGGGCCTGGACTGCGCTGGCTGCCGGCCCCACTGCCCGGGTCTATTGAATTATTGTGTAACCAGTAAGATTTCATGATGTTCCACGGCTATTCAGTTACGTGATATCTAACATCCCTGCTGTACTAATGCCTTATATTCATACAGTAAACACCCCAGTAACAAGGCCAACACACTGTGTTCATAAATTATTACAGAGCAGCTCCAAGTCCATCACAATTGGGTCTTGGGTTTGCATCTCCTCCCGCAGCTCAGTGCCCCTACAGCAGTGTTTCTTAAACTTTTAAGACCGAGGAACACCAAACAATAATTTTTTTTTATGAGGAGCACCAAGGATTTTTTGTTGAGGGGAAAAAAAAGTCGGGGGGAAAGTAATTGAGGGAAAAAAAGGTCGCCTTCCCCTTTAAAGGTGGCCATTTTGAATTCTGTTGTTCTCCACGGCACACCGGTATGCCATGGAACACAGTTTAAGAAACACTGCCCTATAGCCTCTAGTAGAGCCTGGAAGAAACTCCTTTCAGTGGTCATTGTAGCCCGTAAGGCTCTGGGCTTCCTATTAATTCATCTCTATGCATCTTTTCTCCAGGATCCCAACATTTCCGTGCATACTGACAATCCGGACCTAACACCATGTTTTCAGAACACCATCCTAGCATGGTTCCCTATCATTTATCTCTGGAGCATCTTACCCTTTTATCTCCTGTATCTTAAACGCTACAAAAGGGGCTACATCGTTCTCTCCATGCTGAGCCGATTCAAGACGGTAAGTTCTTTCTGTCCTTGGGGTCACCTGTGGGAGTGGAAGCAAAGGCATGTAAATTCAAGGCCAACAGTGCGTAAAGGTGAAACCCACTATTAGGTGGAAGATCAGTGGCCTTATGTGCCTCGAGATTAAAGTGAGCAAATAAATACACGTTCCAAACATTTGATAATGAAGGGCGCTGGCCAAGTCTGGGTTCCATAAGGTTGGCAGCAATCTCACTGGCTTCAGGGTCAGGGTGCCTGTAAGGGCTTAAGGATTGGGTGCATGGTAGGTAACAACATGCCCAGAAGTCTCAGAGGGCTAGTCATGTTAGTCTGAAACTGAAAAAAACGTAAAAAAAACAACAAATAGTTCTGCAGCACCTTAGAGGCTCACAAAAAATGTAGATGGTATCATGAGCATTTGTGGGTTCATCTGAAGAAGTGGGTTGTGCCCATGAAAACTCATGATACCATCTACATTTGTTGTTTTTAAAGTTTTTTTTCAGTATGCACAGAGATCCCTGAAATACATAACCTCTGGCAACAAGGCCTATGACCTATTCCTCTCTCTGGAAAAGCAGAGCTCCAGCTCCTGGGCTGATGGGGGGAGAGTTCACCCTTCAGTGTCAGTTTTCTTACCATCACAACAATTTCCTTAGTGTGACTATCTGTCGCTCTGTCTATGAACTGCTCAGCTACACTTATATGACCCCATGTATCTGAGCATCTCATAATCATCAGTGAGTATATCATCACCACATCCCTGAGAGGTAGGTAGAAATCCCCATTTTATAGATGGGTAGCTGAAGCACAGAGAGAGAGAGACTGAGGGCTTGTCTACACCAAGGTTCCCCCTAAGCTGCGTGACAGCACAGCCCCGCTGCTGTTTAATGAACCCCACCCAGCCAGAGGCTCAGGACTCATGCACAGAGCTGCTTAGCTGGGAGAGGGGCACGTCTGCCGCAGCGACAGCAGCAGCTCCCTGTGGAGGACAGAGCAGTGAGTCTCTCCCCGTTGGTAGGGAAATGCCCCTTCCCAGTTGGCTGGGAGAGACTGTCTGTTCTTAGCAGATTACGTAGCACCGTAATATGCACTACGGTGGTATAATTTCTGAAGCAGACAAATGTGCTGTACTTTAATTGGTCTTTGTAGATCCTGCTAGTGCACGGAAAAGGTCCCATGGTGCTGTTTGAAACAATATTTCAGGGGCTGGGGGGAATGGATGGATTGGGGGAGGTGCAGAAGGATAGGTCCGGGGAGGAGGAAAGGTCAAGCACCCCTGGACTAGAGGGGAACTCGGTGACTATGGTAATAGAAACATGAAGGAGCACATGAATCTTTAGCACATCTGGCATGTAAATATCTTGCGACATCGACTATGACCGTGCCATGCAAACCTCCTGTTCTCACTTTCAGGTGACATTATAAATAAGAAGTGGGCAGCATTATCTGCTGCAATTGTAAACAAATGTGTTTGTCTGAGAGAATGTCTGAACAAGAAGTAGGATGGAGTGAACTTGTAGGGTCTAAAGTTTGTTTTATTTTTGAATGCAGTCTTGTTTTTTTATAATTCTACCCGAGTAAGCTCAACTTTCATGATACAGAGATTGCATTACAGTACTTGTATGAGATGAATTGAACAATACAATTTCTTTTTACAGTGCAAATCTTGTAATTGTACATAAAATGAGCACTGTGCCCTTTGTAATCTGTGTTGTAATTGACATCAATATGATTGAAAATGTAGACCCTGCCGCCACCACCGGCAGTGAAGCGGGGCTAGAGTGGCCCTGTGGCCCAGGGGGAGGTATGTGCAGTTCCATCCCATCCCTAGGGACAGTTTGTGGGGAGGGGGACGTGCAGTTTTGGGGGGGAGTCACAGCAGCCATCCCAACTGTCCTATGTAGGAGATGGTCCCCCATATTCAGATTAGCCTGTGGGGTCTTGGGCAGGCTGCTGCTGGCAGCAGGGGTCAGCCCCCACCCTCCCTCATCACCCCAGGAGAAGCCACAGGGAAGTGGAACTACACAACACCCTGCTCTGCCGCCATCTCCCAAACCAGCCCAGTCACTCCGCTTCCCACTGTTGCTGTGAGTGCAGGGGGGCCCAAACCCTCCTGCCGCCCTGTGCCAGTCCCCCCAGTCGTCCCTGAAGCCATGTTCCTTGGGTGAGGGGGCTGGAGGGAAGTGGTGCCATGTGGGGGGGCAGGGTGGATCAGGGGCAGGGGCTGTGTGAGGGGAAGGGTACAGACACCCCCATGGCTGCAGGGACTCACATGCCTGCAGTCATGTGTGGGCCGGACTGTGGAACTGACCTAGCCTATGGGTTTTCTTCAGCTGGTTGAAGTAACAGCGCTGCTTTATTTTAAAAGAGCTTCTCGTTAATCACAATATAACTACTCTGCAAATCTCCATTTGGCAGTGAATTTATCAGCTGTCTTCCCCATTTAACACTATTCTTCTTTTAGATTTTTGGTGTTCTGCTGTGGTGTGTGTGCTGGGCAGACTTGTTCTTCTCCTTCCATGAACTCCTACACAGCAAAGCCCCACCCCCAGTCTATTTTGTAACTCCTTCAGTTCTTGGCATCACAATGGTAAGCATGCATGTCTATTAGTGACAATTAATGGGAGTCATTTTCATGGGTGTTAAGTTATCATTTGTGTGCGAATGGGGTAGAAAACCCTTTCTGTGCATTCTGCTCTAAACCAGTGAATTCTGCTGGTCATCCCTTAAATTGGTCCAATGTTGACAGCCTCTGAAGAGAGATTGAGGAATTAGATGGGCCATCAAAACTGAACTACTTTACCAGCTTGAATTGATGGCTTCGTTGGTTGTGGCATGGGTGTGGTTGGTTATGGGTGAATCAGAATTGCTAGCTTCATCTGGTGGACAAATAGAACTTCAGCAGGCTTGTCAATTTTCCCCCTTTCATTGCCATTAAATGTTCTATGCTTTTTTTAAAAAAAAAGTTGCTAATATTTTTTGAGTTTATGCATGAAAAACATTGCTTAGTGAAAAAAGCTTCTGGTTCCTTATGTAAAATTCTCCATGCTACCTTCCTTATGTTTGTGTAAAGATAAGTGACCTATCTTTTTTGTGAGGTTTTTTTGGCTTCTCCTGAGCAAAGCAATGTACTGGAGCAGTGTTTGTGTATTGTTCTATCCTATATCAAATTGTGCCTCTGATTTGTATTGTTGTTGGTTCTTTATTGGATGGAAACCAAAAGCATTTTGCTTAAGAACTCAAACTGACTTTCAACTGTGGGCTGGAAAATGAAATGCTACTATCTATCCACTAAGCTTTTAATTATTTATGTGGGATGAAAACATTCACCTAACTAGATGGAAGAAGTGAATTTTTTGGCAAAGAGCCAACAAAGTTTAAAAATGCATTCATTCATAATGTTAATTGATCACAAACAAGAGAAATTTCAGTTAAAAGAAAAAACATCGGATCCAGGACTATGAAAACAGAGAGAAATATTATTTTGTGAGAGCCCTGTCCTGCTTTCATTAGGCAAATGAAAGTTGGCAATTGACTTCCATGGGAGCACGACTGATCCTTAAGTGCACAAGAAACCATGTTTGGAATCCTATAATTGCAGTGGTTTTGCTTTTGCTGGAGGTGATGGGTGAATTGTTATGGGCCCCCAGTGAAAGCATGAATGGTTGGGGAGAGCAGTGTCTGGCATGTATTTATGTGTTCCTATGTTTACTTTTTACAGGTGGTAGCCACAATACTCATTCAGTATGAGAGGCTGCAAGGCATTCAGTCCTCCGGAGTGCTCATAATATTCTGGTTTTTGTCTGTTCTCTGTGCCTTGGTTCCTTTCCGCTCCAAGATCATTGCTGCAACAGCTCAGGTAAACCTACTATGTTTATATAGGTGACAGCTGGAAGAAATGTCTTTGAAGGATAGTTAGGAATGAGTCACCCAGTTTAGATTTCAGATCTGAACCTGAACTTTACCAGACAACAGGGAAGTTTTGGCTCCAAAGATCAGATTTAATCTGCCTGTAATTTAAAGGGAATGCTGACTTCTTGTATTGTTGCATTGCCCAGATCCTATGCTCAATCAAAGGATGCATTGGGGTACGTCTACGCAGCGCAGCTATTTTGGGATACTGGAGGTATCCCAAAATAGCTACCCCATGTCTTAACAAACCACCCATTATTTTGAAATAGCTTTCGAAATAATGGGTGCGCTATTTTGGCATCCCTGTAACCCTTGTTCCACAAGGATTAAGGGATGTCTCGAAATAGTGCATTATTTCAAAATTTGGCACAGTGTAGATGCACCAAATTTCAAAATAAGCTATATTGATAAAGAATCAAAATAAGATATGCAAATTGCATAGCGCAAAATGTGTATCTTATTATGAGCTCAGGGTGCTGTGTAGACGCACCCGTGGGTACCTTGGTCATCTCAGGGCTGCTCCAATTCTATATACAGTGGAGCAGATTGCAGATTTATTTTTAAATAAAGAGCAGTGGTATTAGAGACACTATGTCCTTATATCCAGTGCTCCTTGGTTCATACAGTTCAGCTGCACTATATATATATCTGCATAGGCTGCCCTGTCAACTCTTGATGTGATTGTAACAGGATTTTCACTGTTACTGTGGCTGTAAGCAAAGTTCAGAAATTTAGAGGGAGAAGAAAAGAAACCAATGCTGATATGATCCTTGTTTAAAAACTGCCAGTTCTGCCACAATGAGAGAGGGACTTCTATGTCAGAACAAATTTCCATTTGAATATTGAATAAGTCCTATGATGTAGTGATTAGCTAACTGAAGGCCTGGAAAGAAAAGTTGCTTGTTACGAACACTAAGTGTAAGATCGTGGTGCCATAAAACTCCATGGGAGTTGCTTTGTCAAGCCGGGACATAAAAACCTCTAGGGATGGAGATTCCACCACCTCCCTAGGCAACCCATTCCAGTGTTTCCCCACCCTCCTAGTGAAATAGTTTTTCCTGATATCCAACCTACACCTCCCCCATTGCTCCTTATTCTGTCATCTGTCACCACTGAGAACAGCTTCTCTCCATCCTTTTTGGAATCCCCCTTCAGGTAGTTGAAGGCTGCTATCAAATCCCCCCTCACTCTTCTCTTCTGTAGTTTAAATAAGTCCAAATCCTTCAGCCTCTCCTCATAAATCATGTGCTCCAGCCCCTTGAATAAATTTTGTTGCCCTCCACTGGGCTTTCTCCAAAGAGTCCACATCCTTTCTGTAATGGGAGGCCCAGAATTGGGCTCAATACTCTAAGGGGCTCATCTAGACTGCGCTAGAGTGTTGAAAGAGGATATGCAAATTCCACTGAATTTGCATATCCTCTTTCAACACTCTAGCGCAGTCTAGATGAGCCCTAGATGCGGCCTCACCAGTGCCGAATAAAGGGGAATATCATCATCAGGATCTCCCAAAAAGATTTCACGTGGTTCTGATTCAGAAAAGTGCCCTTATTCAGGAAAGGTATTTAAGCAAATACTGTTGAAGTCAACAATATTTAAGTACAAAGTTAACGTTAAGCACGCACTTAGATGCTCTACTGAACAGGGACCCACATTTGTAAGCATTCTTCCTCATAGTAAGGGATTTGCAGAGCAGAACCCTAGAGGTCAAAATGTGCTACCAGAAAGAAGCTTAATAAATTAGATTCTATAACAATTAAGTCTCAGAGGGATAGCTGTGTTAGTATGTATCTGCAAAAATGATGAGGAGTGTTGTGGCACCATAAAGACTAACAGATTTGTTTGGGTATAAGGTTTTGTGGGTAAAACCCACTTCATCAGATGCTGACTCCTTCTTTTTATAAAAATTAAGTCTAACGAAAACAACCCTTTACTGTGTTTTCTCCTTCTAGGGCCAAACAAAAGATAGGTTCAGATTTGCCACATTTTTTGGCTACTTTGCACTGATACTCATTGAGCTGATCCTTTCATGCTTTAAAGAAAAGCCTCCATTTTTCTCCCCTGTTAATACTGATTCTGTAAGTACTGTTGTATTCCTCTCATGATATTTTATAGAATTTCTTAGTCAGGTGTCTTGTAAGGGAAATTTCAGTAATTGGTCTTTATTGGGACGAATGTTCAGGTGGCTTAGTGTAGTGTGTCACAGCCTTTCAGGTTGGCAACCCCATTACATGAAGTCAAACATTTTCACAACAGCTCCCCCTCCCCCATTATGTGTACTAAAATTAAAAATGCATCAGTAGTAACGGTAATAATCCTGTGTAATTGGTTCATGTGTGTGTTTCAAGAGGTTGACAGAGAATGTTTGCTGTTGGAGGGAAATTGTATGCAGGGTGTTAGGGAGCAAGATTTTCTTAGTTTTTATATTATAATACAATTTTCAACTCATCATGATCCCCCAGTTGAGAAACACTGGTTTAGGAGATTGGGTGATGACACAGAGAGTCTTTCACCACTGGATCTTTGGTTCAAATCCAGCTCAGAACAGCTGGTTGTCAAAGATAGAGCTCACTATTAGAAATACTGAGATTACCACACTTCATTTATTAAATTTTTATGCAGCAGCAAATATATTTATGAGAATTAAAATGTGATATTCGATTGTTCCAAGGATTATCTCTGGAGAGATGGACTTCAGTTTGATGGATGTTGCCTTAATGATATGTCAAGCGATTAGGGTTTTAATTTATTCATAAATGAGCCATTACTGCAGGACTTGAGAATGGATAAGGAATAACCTTAAGATAAGACAATAGTACTGTCTAATGGTTAAATTGCTTCTCTATCTTTTTAAGCCGTTTCCATAGTTGGATTTATGTTTGAACTAACCTGGAAGAGAATGCTGAATTATAGAATTAATTTCTGAAACGAACATTTCTGCCAGCAAAGAATGACATTTCATTTTGTACAAGTGTGATTTAAAAGCAGTATGAGTGCTAGTTGTTAAGGAATGAAAGGAGTCGTGTATGAAATGGAGTATGAAATAATACAATTTGATGATGTATTGGGACATAGTGCATAAATTACTCACTGTCATACACCAAAACTGATTAAAATGTGTTTTATATTCTTTTTGAAGCAATGCTATTTAAACATCCAAATTCTTTTTAATGTAACTTTCTTATAGAATCCATGTCCAGAGTTAAATTCAGGCTTTCTTTCAAGAATGACCTTTTGGTGGTTTACAAGGTGAGCATGTTCTTCTAGAGCTTTTGTAACCCCCAGGATAACCTCCATTTTTGTTGGCAAAAATATGGGATTTCTAACAACCAAAAAATTCCCTTGTAGTATCTACTGGAGAAAATTACTCGCTTCCTGTTCATTTTTGTGTGCTGTTTCTCCTGAGAGGTATCGGGACATCAATGGTAGCAGTGAAGGAGGCTTGAAAATCAGTCCATAACGTACCAATAAGATTTCTAATACCTTTCAGAACTGTAGAGATGAAACTAAAGATTGGCCTAATAAACAGTATATACAATAAACCTATTTATTTTTATGGCTCAAGCCTCCTGTAGGTGTATATTGTAAAACAGATCTTGATAGAGACTCAAAGATTATTGTATCTGGAGATAAGTACAGGATTCAGGGCTTACTAAAGCAGAAGAATCTGGTTGAGTTGGTTGGGCAAAAGTAGTATAAAATGGAAAAGTAAGGCCTCTGAAGGGTTAACATTGAG
Source organism: Pelochelys cantorii (assembly GCA_032595735.1). Lineage (NCBI taxonomy): Eukaryota > Metazoa > Chordata > Testudines > Trionychidae > Pelochelys > Pelochelys cantorii. The sequence continues at coordinate 16,348,432 of CM064344.1, read as the reverse complement.
TGAACTTGCTTACTATATACTAGAGTGCTACATAAAGGAAGAGAGTTGGTGAGTCATAAGAACAGGTCGCACAAGAGGGATAATTCTGCAACCTTTTGTTTCCAGGAGGATGCTCTTCATTTCCTGTTGCCGTTTTTATGTACCGTGTTTCTGAAGGGATTCTGTGCAAAAAAGGAAAGAAAATCCAGTTGTATCTCTAACATGACAACTTTCAACAGTAGAATTGTTGGTGTTACACATGGATTCAAGATGCAAAGTTTAGATCCAAAGTTTTGGCCCCTTGCTAATAGTGAGATGGGCCAACTGCAAAGTTCATATCCCAGACTCAAATTTTCTTTGAGGGTGGTGGCATCTGGGATTTTTGCTTCAGCCTCAGTGAGAAAAGTGACTGAGGAAGTGGGTTGTGCCCACGAAAGCTCTTGATATTACAGGTTGAACCCCTGTAAACTGAAAGGACCACGGATGTTCCAGGACCAGAGAATCCTGGTGGAGGGCTGGTGGCCATGTCCCAGGCGGGGCTGTGGGACCAGGTGCACAGCAGCTGAGCTGCCCAGTGGGAGAAGGAGCCTGTGTGCACCAAGGGGGCTGCCTTGTGAGGCTGGGAGCCCAGCATGCTGGGAGCTGGGAAGCCTGGCTTAGCAGGGAAGAGGGGAGAGACCAGCAGGGCAACGAAGCCAGTGGCAGCGGAAGGAGCCAGCTGGGAGCCCGGGGGTCAGTAGCAGGGGAGCCAGATATGACCTTCCCTGTTCCAGCAAAATCCCTCATCCAGGACCAGTCAGGTCCTGAGGGTGCCAGACCAGGGAGGTCCAACCTGTTTATATATATATTTTTTGTTAGTCTCTAAAGTGTCACAGGACTACTCATTGTTTCTTTAAAGTTACAGACTTATCACTGCTACCCCTCTGTGGCATTAGCAATGTCATCTTATTATCCTGTGTGTAAACCCAGCAAGACCATTTGTAATAAGTGTGTCATATTTGCAAAGCTTCTCAGGGATTTGAATGCTCAACTTCTATTAGAAATTAATGGGCATTATCTGTCCATATCCCATAGGCAGCTTTGACAGTCTCTCCCTAGATATACCATTGAGCAATAATAATTTTCAATTATATGGAGAAAAAAATCCCATTTTGCTTTGTTGTCTTGATTTTTATACTTGGTTCAGCTCAGGCAGTGCCTCTTGACTAATTTAATTATTTTAACTTCTAGACACTTCATCGTTCTCATCCAGTAGTACAATTCAGCTCAGACACTTCTGGAAAGGGTTTCTTTATTGTTCTTTAAATTGTTTTCATTGATTCTTTAAAAAAATCATGACAATATTTCTATAACATATTAGTTTTTAAAAGTGTTTATTAACTAAACCTAAACGTGGATTCTGAATTATCTGAACTCTTTTCCATGCATGTGCAACTCAGCTTTTGCTTAAGGATCTGATTATCGCTCTTAGGGCACAGCTAGACTACGTTCTTTTTTCAAAAGGAGATATGCAGATTTGGTGCTAATTTGCATATCTTCTGATTGCTTTTTTGAAAGTGGTTGTTTTTTTTTTTTTTTTTCGAAAAAGAAAGCAGTTTAGACATGGTTCTTTCGAAACCCCCCCCCACCCTTTTTTGAAAGAACCCTTCTTCCTCAAAAAATGAGGTGTGCACAGTTCTTTCGAAAAAGGGGTTTTATTCAAAAGAACCGTGTCTAAACTGCTTTCTTTTTCGAGGAAAAAAAAACACTTTTGAAAAAGCGATCAGAAGATATGCAAATTAGCTCCGAATTTGCATATCTCCTTTCGAAAGAAGAATGTAGTCTAGATGTACCCTTGGTTCAGAGAGATATCCTTACTTTTGTTATCTAAGTGGTACTGGAGTTTCTAATGTTAATTGATGCCTTTAAGTCTATCTGCCAAATGGAATTGGAACTATTATTTTTATATACATATAGGATGGCGATTCTTGGTTATAAGAAGCCTCTTGAGGATAAAGACTTATGGTCCCTGAATGAAGACGATACCTCCAGTGTGATTATAAAACAACTGCAGAAAGAGTGGGATAGACAAAAGGTCAAATTGAAACAGTAAGTGCTTCCATATTTTAGCATGCAAAGTTTGGTTTCTAAATTGTATCTTAAAAATGAGTCCTGCTCTGAAAAGGGACAATAGTATGGTCTACACTACAACGTTGCTCCTGCTGACGTAAATTGCCCACTACACAGACCTAATAATTTCACCTTTATGAGAGGCACAGCACTTAGGTCAAAGTAATTAGGGTGATTCGGTGCCTGTGTAGACACTGCATTACTTACATTGCCTGTTGGCTGTCAGCCCTGCATGGGGCTCACAGCTGTGGTTTCTCTGCCCCAGGGCTGACACCTTGGGCTGTGGGCCCAGGGTGGGGCAGGCTGCAGCTGTCAGTGTCCACAATGCCCCACACAATTAAGTTGGTGGAAACTCTCCTGGTAAGAATGTGTACCACAAACAGATGGGGGAGTGTGTGGATGTGAACCACCATGGTAGTTACAACCTGACTTAATTCTGTAGTGTAGACAAGGCCGAAATAAAATGGCCACCTATTAACTCTCTCAGTCTATCCTCCAGGAGTATTAAGTCATGGATGCTTGCTTTAATACATTTTTATTCCTGTTAGCACAGTAGAACCAACACACTTATGAGAACGTGAGCTGGGTCTTGTCTGGTTCCGACATCATCTGTAGAATTGCTAATTACGTTATGTGTGCAGAATCTCCACCTCTGGTAGCGTGTGAGCCAAAAGGACCAGGCTGAGTTTGCAAGGGTGGCAATGTGGGTGAGGAAACAACTTACTTGAAACTGAGCAGACATAGAATCACAGAATGCTAGAACTGGGAGGAACCTCAAGAGGTTATCAGGTCCAGTCCCCTGTTCTCACGGCAGGACCAAGCTCCATTTAGATTAAGGGTGGGCAATAATTTTAGAAGAGGGGCCACTTGGCAAATTTTTGAAGTTGCTTCCAGCCACCGCAGTAGGGGTGGGGCCTCTGGCAGAAGGGGCGGGGCCAGGACAATTTGTGCTCCCCTGCTCACAGACCCTGATTGGCCAGAGGGTGGGGGAGTACATGAAGTCTTTGCTCCCTCTCCCGCCCCCCCCCCCCCCCGAGAGAACCACCAGCTGTTCGGAACAGCTGGCGATTCCCTCTAGGTGCCTATGCCCCTGGCGGTGAGAGACTTCACATGCTCCCCCGCCCCAGGTCAATCAGGGCCTGGGACGGGGTGGAATGTACAAAGTCTCTCACTCCCTGCCCCTGCCCTGCAAGGGGCGCATAGCACTGAGAGTGAACTGCCAGCTGAACAGTTCACTCTAAGCGCTATGCGCCCCTGGTGGGGGAGAAGACTTTGTGCACTCCCCCGTCCCCAAGCCCTGATTGGCCTGGGGGCGGGGCATGGCAGGGCATCTGCAGGCTGGATCAACCTGCTTGGTGGGCCAGATCTGGCCTGCAGAGGCTCTCTTGCCCACCCCAACCTAGATACCTATCTAACCTGTTCTTAAATATCTCCAGTGATGGAGATTCCACAACTCCCCTAGGCAATTTATTCCAGTGTTTAACCACCCTGACAGGCAGGAAGTTTTTCCTAATGTCCAACCTAAATCTCCCTTGCTGCAATTTAAGCCCATTGCTTCTTGTCCTAAGGTAAGTGTAGTCACCCCACATTTACCGTTACACTTACCATTGCTTCCATGTCTGGAATCTCTGAGAGACAATAGACCTGGAGCCTGGCAATCTCATTCTTAATCCATTTTCAGAGTAGAATTCATGTGCCTGTTAAGAAATAAATGGAACACACATGCACACCTTCTACATCACACCAACTTCAGCCTTTGAGTTAGCTCCTGGGATCAGGAATAAGGGACTAGGGGGAGATGCTTAGTTCAGCTTCTCACTTCCAACTACTAATAACATGTCTCTGTGGGTATGTCTACACTACAGAGTTTTATTAGAAAAACAGCTGTTTTTCCGACAAAACTTGAGTTACAGCCACACTGCAATCGCGTTCTTCCAAAAGTAAATTGAAAGAACAGAGGGGTTTTTCAGAGCTTTCGGAAAAAGGCGTGTGTGGACGGGGAAGAGGGAGTTCTTTCAAAAGAAGAGGAAAGAGGAAAAAGCAAAGGTAACCTGGTGGCCACTCCGTCCATTGTAATCACAGCTTACGTGCGAGATAGCTTCCATTCAGTGTGGTTGCTATCTTTCGAAAAAGCAGATGGCTTTTTCGATACGCTTTTGTGTGTGGACGTGCTCTTTCAGAAGAAGTTTTTTTGGAAGATCTTGTCCAAAAAACGGTTCTTCTGAAAGAAGCCTGCAGTCTAGACATAGCCTGGGTCTTTCCCACCCATTAATTTGGTGTAAAAAACATTTCTAAATAAATAGAGCTCACTGAGGATGTATTTTAAAGCCAGAAATTCCAATAACTGGATCCTTCATTTCCATTTCTTCTAGTTGTGGAGCTATTTCTTCTTCATGTAGAGGATTTCCTCTGTTTCTCTGCTCCATGCAATCATGCCAAATTGGAAAGCCCCCATTATGCGTCAGCTACTCTTACATAGTAGTCTTTTGGCAGGGATAACGCTGCCTGGACTAACACCACTGGCTATTTGGTTCTTTTAATAATTTGTCTATTTTTATAAAAGGGTAAAATGGGCATCGTGGGTGATCTGGTCTCTTGGTGCATAGGCATAAATCCAACCTCACCCTAATGAAATTTGCGTAATGAGGGCAGGCGACATCTAGGGGCCCACAGAATTTCCATTCTGAAGCCATACTGAGGGTTTTATCAAGATCATTGTGTTCTGAGAGTCTGCCAAGCAAACCCAGGCCAGTTTGCCATTAACTTGGATGAAATTTGTGATCTGCGGTACCAACTGGTAAAACTTGGTAGTAAAGACACCAGTGATTCTGCAATGCAGGATATGTTTCTCAGCAGCTGGGAGGTACGATCCCAGTAGGGGTGAACATACACATGCTCGTTCCACTCAGAAGGTGGCCACAGTGACACAGGCTAGCTACCTGACTATAATCCTGCCTGACTCCCTGGGTACAAACTCCGGTGGATAGCCCCATCTGCACCACCATGGCCAGCAGCTATTTTAGGTAGCTACCCCAAGTCTCTCTTTCCTTGCTGGGAATACACCTCCCATCTGCTTTATAGAAATACCCTCAGAGGGGGTACAAACTATAAAACAAAAGAGAAGCGTCTAGGAATCCCTCTGCCCAAAATGACTGAGTTTCAGGTAGCTCTAAAACAACTAATGTGGAGAGACTACACTTACCTCATAGGGATTAGCAGGTACTCCTCGTTGCCCTATAATCTGCCTCCACCAACGTTAGTAGCATTGGGAGCCCGTGTAGAAACAGCCTGGTGGCTACTATCCATGTTTTTAATGCTGTATCAATTAGGCCTGCTCTGAGAAGGGTTATATGATCCTGTTTTAAAAATGATATGGCTGCTGAGGGTACGTCTACCCTAGAGTGCCATGCTTGGGGAGCTGATTGGGAGCTGGAAATAGGTAGAAAGTGTCCCTTCTGTACACAGGACTGCATTATAAATCAAACACATTGTGTGTGGCTGGCACAGTCAGAGACTCAACTTTATAGAGAAATGTGTTTGTTTCTCACAATCCTATTGTTCCTAATCCAACGGGCTGTGAAGCTTTTGCATTTTGGACCATTGCACGCTCCCTGATGGGTCTAGATGTTAATTAGTTATGTAAATGGACTCTGAGAGGGATGAGGATTTAAGTTGTAGCTATAATAATAAAGATTTGAAAATAGGGCATTCTAATTTGCATGTGTGCTCCCTGGGTTTTCTTCAAGTCTACCCACTTGCTTTACTAACAAACGTCCCATTTTGCTCCTGTCTGAGCTGCAGAGCCAATCTGGCTGTGGAAAAGCTGGCATCTATTCTGCTTCGTGTCACTAAAATGGTTAGTTCTTATGATCTAATTACACAATTTTTCCAGTTGGGGGTGATGTCAGACATAGAGAGCATGTCTTCACTGAGTCTAGGTCTAGATTACATGCTTTTATCAGAAAAAGCTACGCAAATTGCACTCCGCAATTTGCATAGCTTTTTCCGATTGCTTTTCTGGAAGAGGCTTTTCCACCATTTGGTCCTGTCTAGACGGGGCCAAATGGCAGAAAAGCCTCCTCTTTTGGTGGCGCCCTTATTCTGCAAAAAAAGCGTAAGAGCAAACGCGTTCCCTGGAAAAACCCGCCAGTCGAGACGTACCCTGACAGTTAAAGGTGTGTTTTCCCATGGAGTAACTAATGCATATTAGTTATCTTGCTGTAAAAACACAGTCAAGGAAAGCTGGAGAGTTTTACTGCCAGGTTAAATAAGTGCCACATGGGAAAATAGTGCTGGTCTTACCTAGCTACTTCCTGATAAATGCTACAAGTGCATGGTTCCAGCTTAACAAAGTGTATTGCTTGCAAACCTAGCAAATTTAATCTGGCAGATACCAAGAGAAAGAGAGAGAGAATGAACTGTGAAACACAGTGAACTGTTTTCAGCAAACTCTTTGTCTGGTTTAGCTTTTCTTTTCTGTTCATGAATGGTCCGTGAACAGATCAGAATTTCCATAGTTCCATTCAAGGAGTTATGTACATGTGAACACGTTTCTGTTTTTGGGCTCTTTGTCACTGGTATCATTTTAAGAATCAGTGGCCTGTTCAGATTTCAAGTTAGTGGAGAGCTTAGCGAGCTCCCCCCCAAAACAACAACCCCAACAAACCCCCCAAACTCACAGGTGTTGGAAAAAGTCGAAAAGCCCCTTTCCTAATGTTTTTAATAGAAGAGGTTAATTCAAAACTAATGTCTAAGTCATGGCTGCTCCCAAGGTTCTTTTCCTGTCCTTTCTTGTAGCAGATCCTAATTTCATCGCCTCTTGAGGCTTCACCTCTTTGTGTTACATTCAGGATGGTATTTAATAAGCCAAAACCGCCTCAGTGAGTCAGTAGAGCTCCAATACTTGTTGATAGAGGAGGGCAGCAGGACATCCTATTGGCCTGTTCTGAGTGAGAGTATCACAGAAGGTGGCATTTCAACAGTTGCTTGGGGGAGTTAGGCACCCAAATTTCATTGAAAGTCAGGGGAGTGTTGGATATCTGACTCTCTGAGGTGCTTCTGAAAATCACACCGAGTCCCCAATACAATTATAATAATAAATGTATCATACTTTTCATCAATAGCTCTGTGTTTTACAAAAGGAGTATCATTAGTCACATTTTTTTTTACAAATGGGGAAACTGAAGCACAACTGTGTGAGGTGACTTGCACAAGGTTACCCAGCAGGCCAGTAGCAGAGCTAGGAATAGAACCCAATTCACCTGCATCCTAGTTTGGGGCTCTATCTGCTAGGTTGCATGGTTGCCATCATGCTCCTGAGTTCTCGCTGTAATCATTTGTTTTGTACTCATAGGAAAGAAGAAGTGGCATACATGAAGGCATCTAACCATGTGCTGAACCATGTTAGTGATGGCCCTGAGGAGGCAGAAGTTCTGATCCGGGATAAGAAGCAGAATACAGAGCCTTCCTTCTTGAAAGCATTGCTAAGAACCTTTGGCCCATATTTCTTGATGGGCTCTTTCTACAAGCTGATCCAAGATCTGCTTTCGTTTGTCAACCCTCAGTTGTTAAGGTTGGTTTCTCCTATCAGTCATTTTTACCCACAGTCCTCATGAATTCTGAGCTGCAGAGATGGGCATGCATCTTAAAGTGCATTAATTTTCCCACATGGTGTTGTATGCACAATAGAGATGTAAATGGTTAACAGGTAAGCATCACTCTTGGTGGATGATGCTTACCATTAAGCAGTGTGGGCTGGAGCAACCCCCTACCCGTCACGGGCAGAGGCATTCCAGCCCACCTGGAGCAGTCCCCATTTGTGGTGCACCCAGCCCGGGTATGCCGTGGACAGGGGCATTCCAGCCCAGCCAGAGCAGCCCCTGGCCGTGACAGGCCCAGCCTGGTGCATCACGGGCGAAGAGGTCACTCTGGCCCCGCATTTCCCTGTTTACGTTTAACTGGTTAACCAATTAATATTTAACCAGTTAATTAATTAAATGGGATTTTTCATCCCTAGTGCGCAAACCCTACAGCTTTTATAGTGAAATGGCAAAAAGGTGGCTGTTCTTCCTTTTGTGCTAAGAGGAAGATCAAACAGGCCTGAGTAGGACACCTAAAAATGAAAGACCCCTACATTAGGCATAGCCAAAGGGCAGCCTGGGGTTAAAAAACGACATTGCGTTCTAAGTGGCAGCCTAAAGTAGTTTATTCTTTACTTGTGAGGAGTATCTGCAGCCAGGCCTCGGAGACCAAAGGCAGAGCATTGTATGCTGGGATCAGTAGTCTTTGCATGTCTGATGCCTAAATCAATGATGAGGGCAGCTGTAACATACCTCATTGCATACAGATTAGGTGTGGCCCTTAGACACCTGACAGGTTGCTAGTGTAGCTTTTGGCTGGCACAGGTTTGGGAGTTCCTTCCTTATATGTAGTTACTCTGGTCAGTGCCAAGGACTGGCATATTCTCAAAGGTGTTGCAATAGTGAGAACATGAGGCCAGTGCATTTTCCAGTAAAAGGAAATGATCGGAAAAAGAAGGAAAGTCCTGCTGAAAGTCAGTAGTACCTTTCCCGCCTTCTCTTGCCCTCTCCATGCATGGAAAAAGTCTCATAAAAATACTTTGCTCTTTATCTCCCTGGGAGAGCTGCTGTGCCAACCCAAGCCATAAAAGCCCTATGCATTTTTGTAAAGTGGTATTTCACTTCTCTTTCTATGTTGATTTATTCACATGGCACAGCACCCATCAGCTGGTTAATTATGCAAAATGTAGCAATAGAAATACTGGAGTTCCAGGGAATAACAGTTGCATTCCATCAAGCAATCATTTTCTCTCTCTCTCTTTAAAAGATGCACAGATGTTTTTAAATGTTTATAGAAAGAATAGGGGAGAATGGATGAAGGCAGTAAATGTATGTAGGGAGAGGGGTGGGAAAAGACTCCGTCCTGTGGTATAAAATCTCCTTTTAAAATAATGCTTTCTGTGGCATTGGCTTCTGGGGTCCTGCTGAAGTGTGAGTGCTTTGTATAACTCACAAGAATGTGTTACAAAGAGGAGGATCCAACCCAGCATATCTGCATTCTGTAGTTTACAATATATCTCCTTTCGAAGCCTCAGGGGAAAGAGGAGAGTGCTAGCAGGCTTTTAGGGGGGAAGTGGGTTAAATGACATTGTAGCCTGGGGGCATCTCAAACTTGCATTAATTCACAGATAAATTTAATGTCCTTATTGGTGATTTCTGGAAGCACATTGCAGAGTGTTCTTATAAGCATCTAAATTCCTGTGAACAGCCTCAGGAAATGTATTTCTAGCAGAAGGGACAAAGTAAATCTCTCCTGTGGGACCTGGGCTATTAGATTTTGTGGGGCTTCTGTATACAAGTCTTTTTCCTTATTTAAAACAAAATAACCACACGGGGGGGGAGGGAAGGCATGGGGCTTCCCCTAGGATCTTGGCGGGGGGGGGGGAGATGAAGGGTTCAGAGTGCAAGAGGGGGCTCCATGCTGGGGCAAAGGGTTGAGGTGTGGGAAGGGGTGAGGGCTCCGATTGGGGGTGTGGACTCTGGGGTGGGGCTGAGGGGTTTGGGGTGCAGGAGAGGGCTCAGGGCAGGAGATTGGGGTGCTGGTGTGAGGTCTGGGTGGGAGTTAAGGTGCGGGGGGGGGGGTGCTCAGAGCCAGGTCAGGGTTCCAGGCTCTTACCGCAGGCAGCTCCTGTTTGATGGCACAGTGAGGCTAAGGCAGGCTCCCTGATTGCCTTGGCCCTACGCCACTCCTGAAAGTTGCTGGCATGTCCTTGGCTGCAGCTGGGGTGAGGGGCAGGTAGCTCCAAGGGCTGCCTGCAGCTTCCATTGGCTGCAATTCATGGCCAATGGGAGCTGCAGAAGCAGCACCTGCTGGCAAAGGCAACGAATGGAATTTCTCTGCTCACTGCAAGTTGGCACTTGCAGTTCCAGCCCAGTACAGGGAAATGGTGGTGCCTGGAGCTACCTCCACCATCCACCCCTGCCAGGGTACCCAAGGACTTGCCAGCAGCCATCTACATCTGGGAGCAGCGTAGGGCCACAGCATTCAAGCAGCCTGCCTGAGCCCTGCTGTGCTGCTGGACTTTTAGCATCCTATAGATCTTTTTTGTGGGGTCCCCTTTAGCTTAAAGCCCCAGATTATAGCTCCTAAAGCCCCTGTTTTAATCTAGTCCTGTCTAGCAGCTGGAAAAAGTAGGGCTGTCTGGCAAGTTTTTGCGTGGAAAACAATAGTTTTGAGTTTCTAAAAATAGATTACTAGGTCAAATGCTTGGTCCGTTAAGAAGATCCTTCACAAAGCTGTCCATCTAGTGTGTATCAGTCTGCTGATACTGCCTGGAGCTGCTCAGCGGAAAGTGGATTTGGAGCCAAAGGAAAGGTTAACTGTGGCCTCCATGCTTTTGCAACAAGATCCACTTTACATGGCTAGTAACCTGAAATGCTGTTACTGGAGTTATTGTGCATTCCTTGATATTTTCTAGAATTTTACGATGGAGGCCTCACTGGGAAAGCAATTGAGTGTAGCAGAATTCCAGGGTTATTAATGAAGATAAATGGCTAGTTTAATGGCATCTCCACTAATTTAGCTAGAAGATAGATGCCAATGTCAGTTTGTTATGAATATATTTAGGAGAGTGGGGTTTGGAGCCTATTTCCTCACAGGAAAAGCCATCCCTACGCACTGGTGGTCAAGGAGTTTGAAGCAGGCGAGGATTTGGTGATGATTTGACAATGTCCTCCTGTGATGGAATCCTCCCCCTCTCCCCATCACCTGTTGGAGAAAGGGAAGAAAAAAAATGGAGACAAGCACCAGACCTGTGGGGTAATTGAACAACGGCCTTCTGCCAAAGAGACCGAGTTAACTGGGACTCTGTTAGGTCCTTGGCATTTATAAGCAGGCTGAGGTTGCTCAGCTGGAGAGAGAAGGTCAAGGGAACCAGAGCTCTCCAGGAGAGAGGGAGTCACAGTAAGTGAAATAGACTCTTGAATGGGAAGGCCCAGAGATGGGACTTGGAAGAAATGGGGAGATTGCTGGGGGTTCCTGTGGATGGGATGCATTGAGAAGAAGCAGTGAGGAGCAGCACAATTAGGTCATGGAAGCCGGTAGCCGGGTTTGTTTTGGGATGATGGTGGTAACCACTGAATGGGACTTTCATAACCTCCGAAGGAGACGGAACTTCCAGCGCGCCAGGCCACCAAAGGCCTAGATGGAGACTTGCTGTTGGGCTGTGGAAGTGACCATCAGTGGGCACATTAGTGATATGTCCCTCCTTGTAATGCCTTAACCTGACACAAAGGGGTGCTCTGGGGATGAGTAGTATCTTTGTAATGTTATTTGAATAAAACCATACCCTATCTTGTAAACAGGGGTGCTGACAGCCTCGCTGGGCCTTTGGGCAAGGTGTGCGGGGGCTGGTTCCTTACTCCCAGAAGGAGCGGGGTCTCAGGAGAAGGGGCAGGGCCAAGGCAGACTGCACCCTTCCAGCACTGTCTGGAGCACATTGCCTGGAGCTCTGCAGTGTGCTGCACGGGGCTCCGGTGGTGATTTAAAGGGCTCAGGGCTCCGGCTGCTGCAGTAGCTGTGGTGCTGGTTGGTAACCCTAGCCCTGCTCTCCCTTCCCCCCATTGGTGGGCCTGCTTGCAACCAGGAGAATTTTTTGTCATTTGTGTGTGAAGGGCATATGCAGCAGCCTGCCATGTATAAGAGAAGCTGTGTATTGCATTATGTCCCATTAATCTCTCTCCTTGTTTTGTTTTTCTTCTCCCAACTTTTCTTAAAAACAGTGTATTAATTGGCTTTATTAAGAATAAAGATGCCCCATCCTGGTGGGGATTTTCCATTGCAGCTTTGATGTTTTTCGCTGCTCTGCTGCAGACCATAATACTCCACCAACATTTCCAGTACTGCTTTGTTACTGGGATGAGGCTGAGAACCGGCATCATTGGGATGATTTACAGAAAGGTAATACTGGAAGCATGTAATCAGTCATTGCATTTATATATAGCCAAGTAGGAGTGATTTTAGCTGTTAGACAATACGAAGAAAACAGGCCCATAATTATGGGGATCAGCTGCCTGGAATATACAATGATTGCTCATTTTTCTAAAATGCCTTCTGAAAGTACTTCCAGAAAGTCGCAGCTGAGTGTGGGTGTGTTGTTGGATCACCAAACATGGCACCGTCACATATTGGTTTTATTTAAATATTCAAATAAAGAGTTATAATAAACTAAGGCTGCACCTGTCTCAGACAGTAATTAAAGAGGCATCATGTACTAATTAAGATAGAGGCGCTCAAAAGCAAAATGTATCTTATGAAATTTTATTCTCCAGATGAATTAAAGATGACTCAGGGATGACTTCATGCTCTGTTCCTGCTGGGGATGTATCTGCTTAGCAAGGTGTCTGGTTTTCCTAGTGCCTGAGAATTTATTATCTGCACTTCTCTGCATGTGTCCAAGATTGATAGTTATCAGGATCTCTCACTTTTCAGTCCTTGGTCATCACAAACTCAGCAAAGCGCTCCTCTACTGTCGGAGAAATTGTCAACTTGATGTCTGTGGATGCCCAGCGGTTCATGGATTTGATGACTTTCCTGAACATGTTATGGTCGGCACCACTTCAGATTTGTCTAGCTTTATACTTCCTCTGGCAGGTACAGAAACCATCCCATTTGTCAGCCCTTTTATCTCAGTGAGAAGCAGACTGTGTTTTGTTCATTGAATTCTCCAATATTTTCAGAAACCTTCCCTCATTTTCTCTTGTTTTGGTATAGAATGGTTGATGCCATTCTACCAAATTAAATATACCCAATTAATTCATCTCTTAGTTACTGCCACATACTGTGGTTTTTCATATATGGCCTCTGGTTCATCAGAGTTCCTATCAGCTGATGCAAATGACTTTGTAAATATGAGTGAGGGCTGAATAGACATGGTAAAAACATAACCTGAGGAAATGAAATCTGTACCTCTGTCCTACAGTAGACAGTATATATTTTGCTTCATAAGGAAACATACAAAACACTAATTATGGACCAAATTCCACCTAGTATAAATACCACACCATTTACTTCAGTGAAGTTGCATCCATTTCAGCCAACTAACCCTACATGTGTATAAAGCAGCGATGGGCAACCTAAGTTAGTGAGTGGGCCATGTGAGTGGCCCTCCTGCTCAGGGGACCACAAGATTGTCATAACCAAGATGGCCCCCTGGGAAAGGGTTGTTAGCTAACTGTGCTTGTGTGCTAGAATTTGTGGGGGGAGGGCGTGGTGCCAGTTGAACTGTAGCAGCGCTTTGATTGGATGCAGGAACGCACAGCTCTCATGGTCAATGTGTGCAATCAGCACGCACTTCATTTCACGTGCCCTTACTTGACGTGCGTTTCACTTTAGTAATACCGGTAAGAAAAGAACCTATGTGGAGGGAAACCAGTGGACTCTGACAACCCTGCACGTAAGCAATGGTAAACAAAATGTCTTGTGGGCCACACATACAACCCCAATGGGCTGCAGCTTGTCCACCACTCATATAAAGCATTGACTGCCATCCACTTGAAAGTTTCTTTAATGTTTCTTTAATGCCAATTGAATGTTTTTGATTGTAAGACAGTGGCTCCAAATGGAAAGCCCCATATGAGACCAGAACCCTTGTGCCAAGTGCTGTACAAACACAGGGTTGCATTCTAAAGTGACAAGGCAGATGAGGGATAGGGAAACAGAAGGATTATTAATTCAGCTTTACAGATGGGGAAACTGAGGCATGGAACAATTAAGTGATTGATTGATTGATAGGGGAAGTTTGAAGCAGAATACAATCAAGGACTTCTGAATCCCAGTTCTGTGCTATACCCACAAAACAATTCCTCATGTCTAATACGACATCCCCTGCCCATGTAAAACTGAATAAGTGGGGGTTCTGCACTAGTGCAGGGTGTGGAGAGCAGATGTTTTGTGACTCTTGGTTATGTGTAATTTGAGCAGCATGGAGTACATGCAGATGTCAACTCCGAAAGAAATTTGTTTTTCCTTCATTTGTTTGAATAATTGTGCCCTGGATACTGGATTTTAAATTGTTATACCCTTTAGAAGTGTTCTCTTTCTTACTGCTGTAAAATAATCTGTGTTTTGGGGTATGCCAGGGTTGTTCCTCACTCTAGCACTCAGAGTGCAGAAGATGGGGCGCCCGCAAAGCACTCAAAACCTTGCCTCTATAGACACTGGTTATCAAAAACTTTCCCCCCGAGTCACAATACACAGATTTTGCGGAACTGCTGCCACCATCAAGTGCTTTTTGATCTCTAAAAACCAGGAGTGAACACTTGAAATCACCCTCAGGGTTACCCCAAGCTCTTTTGCCCCAAACGAGCTTGAAAAAGAAAAGAGAAAAACAAGCTGCAGTCTCTGGTAGCCAATTCCTCAGTCAGAGGCCCACAAATACACACAGACAGATCTTCCAGGACACAAGAATCAAATACTCACCTTTAAAAAAAGTGATTTTTATTACAAAACAAAAGCTTTATCAAGTTTATCATACTTGGTTGCTAGATGTTACAGAACAACTAAGGAAAAATTTAAAAAACAGAAAAGTTTCAGCACAATGCTTAGATGGTAGTAAGTGGGGAGGGGAGGCATAGAATCATACAAAGCAGTTCAAACCAAACCACAAAATAAAGAAAAATTACCCTGAATGCGGCTGGATTCACATTTCCCTGTTACTTACTTCTAATTTTCTCTTTGTTCACTCCACTCCCATGCCCTGAATTCCGTGGGGCATGGTAGTCCTCCTTGGGTTTAAATCATTCTGTGTCTCTCAACTCCTGGTTTATCTCTCCCACACAAGGAAAGCAGGCAGGGAACCTATACCAATTCCAATTTCTACCCTCTATCTCCATTTGCTCTCCCAGCCCCCTGGCCAACACCTTTGCTAGGTAACTGAACTTAACCTCTTAGTCACTGTGTGCTGGTCAGCACTCCTGTCCTTTACAGGGTACATAGCGGCATAATGAGCCACTGGTGACTTTGTAGCATTTTATGGCCAAATACAGATGCAGGTTCTGGGACTCAGGCTGACAATACCTTCCCTCAGGTATTGATAATCAGGGTGATTGGGGGTTTTGTCAATTACAGTACCCCGTATCAGAAACACATCAGGGGAAATTCCTTCCCTCTAGATTCTTCATTCTCTGTATGTAAATATTTGGCATCTTTCCAACCATGAGCCATATTTTGCTTTTTTATGAGGTTTATGGGGGTGTTTTCTACATCCATTAAGATACACCGTTTGCATTATTCCCCGCTACATTCCCCTTCCACCATGAGCAATTTCACAGATAATTGCAGGAGCTCTATAGTACTGGTGGCCCCAGATCAATACTGGGATCTAGACTTTATATAACAAGAAATGGGGACATAGCGTCAGAACACTTCAGTGGGAAGTGGAAATTCACACTGTCATATCTAGTAAGTGAAGCAAAGCCTTCCCCTTTACACAATCTAGCTTCATTCAATGAGACAGCCTCATTTCATGGAGAGCAGCAACTTAATCTTTCTTTCTTCCTGTCAAGACTTTAGGGCCTTCTGTGTTGGCGGGGGTTGCAGTGATGATCTTACTCATCCCATTGAATGCTGCAATTGCTATAAAAACCAGAGCATTCCAGGTAGGTGCAAGTGAAGGATAGTCCATAACCCCAAGTGGTGGAAGGAATTACAGCTGTGTTAGTGCCTATTGAGTTGCAAGTATAATTTGTTTGTGTAAGCTGGGTGAGATGCTATCAGTCAAAAGAATGATGAATGGGACTTTTCAAGTAGCCAGTGTTTGCTTAATGCTGTTGCTCCCAATAAAGTGAGTGGGAGTTTTACTATTGATTTCAATAGGACCAACACGAGGCCGCCACTGAATGCTTGAAAATACCACTCCACTTTTTAAACATTCCTTCCCTGTGTTACTACACATAATTCAGTGATTCAGTGTTATGAAACTTTAAAATCTGATATTACTTTTTCTCCCTTGATGTTGCTTGGTTCCTCTTTTATATTTCTCTAGGCTTGACTATTGAAGTTGGATGGACCATTTTTTAATTACATTCTCAATGCTATTGTGTTTTTGAGTTGCAAGCACTGTGGGGAGTATTTTAAAAGAAGTCATTGAAACATAAAGACAACGCTTTCTCTTTTTTAATAAGTCTTCCTGCATCACCTATATTTTTTTAAGACAACCAAAATTGTGTTCCAAGTCTCAGCTGCTTGAAAGAATCCCTTTAACTTGACTTTGGATCAAAGCCATAGATTAAATGAAAGGGGCCTTGAAGAACAGTTGTGCAAGTAATTAATGAGCCAGGTCTCCAATATAGATCCCTCTGTAGGATCAGGGCTATGAGAAGGACAAATGTATCCAGCAGATTAAGCTATAACTTTGTTTATTTTGGGTACATAAGAGCAAATGTAGGAGCTCTTCTTAGTGACATACAGGCTGTGAGTCAGGCTGAGCCCAGATAAAATCATTACATGCTATCCACAGAATCTCATCTCTTATCATCCATGAGCTAAAACAAGTTTCATTTTAGTTAGTGCTTGTGATTTTAATACCAATAGAGATTGCCTTTATAGTTTAAATATTGTAGCCAATTCTCCTCCCAGGCGTTCCCTAGTGCAAGCAAGAAAATTGAAGGCTTGAATGAGTCACTGTTCAAGCTAAAGTTTTCAGTGCCCTTCCAAGCTGTCATCAGTCTGATGGGGACCTCTTCTGGGACAAGAGGGTAATTCCCTCCTCCCCATGCCCATTCACTTGGTTGCCTCTACTATGTGTGCCTAGAAAAAGGACAGTATGTCAGTGTGTTTGTGCTATGGACTTCCATCTTCTATGCTGGAAACCAAAATTGCCGACTCATGTCTTACAGGACATTGTCAACAGATGGCGATGCCTTTCAACGGTGCCAAGTCTGGCCGAATTCGAACTGCTGACTGTTAGATGAAAAGAACCTTTATTCCATTAGCAATCTCCTTCGTCATCCACACTCTATGCATAGTGCAATGCTAATGCAATGAAGTCATTTGCCTTGTAGCTGGAAAAAATCTAGCTAAGAGACTATGCTGAGTAATGGGCTATTGTAATCTCTTAGGGCATGTCTACACTAGGAAATTATTTCAAAATAACTTATTTCAAAATAATAACTCCCAAAATAATTATTTTGAAATAGCGTGTCTGCACCACAGGCAAGCCTCGAAATTAGTCCGAGGCAGGCTCCCTTAATGTGGGTGTGCTATCTTGACTTAAAGCCCCAGGAAGCACTGGGGAGTAATTACTTTGAATGACTCTGGGGAGTAGTTATTTCGAAATAGTGTAGACGTTCCACTGCTGCTACCGGTATTTTGAAATAATTATTTTGAAATAAGTGTTATTCCTTGTGGAAAGCAGGAGTTGTTATTTTGAAGTAATGGGCTTGGTAGTGTGGATGCTCCGCTTGTTATTTCGAAATAAGGGCTTGGTGACTGGAGTATTTTTTTAAAGTAAAGAGCCCAACCCCTGAGGTTAAATAGGGTCGGGATTGAAAACCAAACATAAATAGTGACAATAGCTGCAGCTTTCATAGCAGAACAACATAGTTGCATTCCACAAAATCTTGGGACAGCCAACAGATCTGCCAGTTAATCGCTGCCTAATAAATATTAGCATTTCTTTTCTCCCTTGACCTATAAAGAGGTGATTAGGACTGAGCAGCAGTCTTTGTGGATTCCAGGCAAGGGAGATGTTGCATTTCATTTTTTATTTTATACACATTTTATCCTGGGGATTTGATCTGGGGGTAATTGAGTGGAGACGGTTTATTTATCAGTGTATTTTAAAGAAATGAAGGGCACCCAGACCTTTTAAATGGGCACTTCTTAAATTGTAGATCCATGAAAATCTAAATAAAGAAAGGAAAGCACTAGGGTGGCATTTTCAAAAGTGCCTAACTCCCACTGAAAGACACTTTTGAAAATTTTAACCCTATACAGCAACATGGATTAGAATGCACTTGTACTTCTAATAATGTATGTGATACACTGCCTGCCTTCTGTGTCTGCCTAAAAATATTGTTACAAAAACTATGTTTTTCTGAACAATTTAGGTAGAACAGATGCATTATAAAGATTCCCGCATTAAACTGATGAATGAGATTCTAAGTGGCATAAAGGTACTGAAGCTTTATGCGTGGGAACCATCATTTGAGGAGAAAGTGCTGGAGATACGAAAGAATGAGCTCCATGTTCTGAAGAAAGCAGCATATTTAAATTCTTTGTCCACCTTTGCATGGATCAGCGCACCATTTCTGGTAAACACCATTTGTTTTGCTTACACAATAGGCATGAAAGCTATTGGGGCACAAAATAGAAGGTGAAATGCAAAGCCTTTAAATAGGCTGTCTACATATCAAATAGATATTAGAATAAATGTGACTGTTTAAAAATCAAACAATGTCTAGACTACATTGTTTTTTCCAAAAAACTGCCCTTTTTTCAAAAAAATGTCACCTATGTCCACACTGCAATCGCGTTCTTTCGAAATTAAATTGAAAGAATGCAGGGGTTTTTTCGACATTGGTAAACCTCAAATTACAAGGAAGAATGCCTTTTTCGAAAGAGCTCTTTTGAAAAAAGGCATATGTGGATGCAGAACAGGGACATTTTTCGAAAGAAGAGGCAATTGAAAAAAAGCACAGGTGCCCTGGTGGCCATTCTGTGAATAGCAATCAGGGCTTTCTTTCAAGAGACCGTCCTTGCAGTCTGGACGCTCTCTTTCGAAAAAGCAGATCGATCCGGTTTTGAGGTGCGGATGCTCTCTTTCAAAAGAAGCTTGCAGTCTACACGTACTCCTATATGCTTTAAAACAATGTAATACTTTACTGTTCTGTGACACCAGTCATTAAGTCTCAAAGTATTTTCCAGTTAAGTCTCACAGCTAGAGCTGGGCAGAGAATAGCTTTCCCATCCTGTGGAAATTTTAAGATTACAAAAATGTTCTCAGTCCAAATCAAGACCAAAAGTCAAAATCTTGAAAAAAGTTGTGCATCAAAAATCGAGGGGGGGAGTTTAACACAGAATTAATCTACATATTTTTATAGATTTCAACCTCATTTTATGAACTTACTTATTTTATTTGGACTTTGATTTTTAAAAGAAATGTCATTTTGACCTAACAATCTGAAATCTTTCATTCTGGAAATGTCAAAATAGGAAGTATCTACAATTCTTAAACTCAATGGGGAAATTTCCCTCACAACCAAAATAGTTTGGGGGGGGGGGGAAGGCTGGTCTTGAATTGGCATTTTCTGATGAAAATATGTTTTGTCTCAAACTTCCTGAGCAGTTTTCCTCACTATACCCTTGTGTGGCATGGAGACAGACATGGGGGCAGATGAAAAGCTGCATGCTCCCCTCCCTCTCAAGCTCTCCTGTTAAATTCCCTTTGATTTAGCTGCAGATCTCATGCATTCTCACCACCAGTCCACACTAGCTTGCTGCATGTGATTGCAGTTACACTGTAAGCAGTAAAATTTATTTTCCCTGTTTTATGGAGGGATATACAAGGTTACCCAGAGTCAGTGGCATAGCTTGGAATAGAAGCCAAGTATCATATGCAATAAATGTTAAGAAATGCCTTCTTGACTTACTAGAAAATAAGTTTCTCCTTTGCTTGCCTGCCAAGACTCCCTTGTTTAGGTTTTTGTGCTTAGCCTCCTGTGGCCAATGATACCGAAGTTAACAGTGGACAAATTGGACGGGCTAGAACTAGAAAGTGACTTGAACTTTCCTCAGAGCACAAACCACACCCTAATAAATATGGCTTAAACTTGCATGTACTCACAAGAGCCTTTAAATCTCAACTTTCAATTAAATATAGTCATTAGTAATCAGCAAATAGTCTTGTTCTGTAAACTTTTGTAATCATTAGCGTTGACTTATCTTTTAAAAGCACATTGGAATTTAATATATGAAGAGATGAAACGCAGTAGTGAATTTGTCCAGTTCTGACTTCAGTGTTTTTCTTTCTCTCCTACCAGTTAGGCCAATCAGGAGGGTTTTTTTGTAATCAAACATTGCATTTTCTGGCTTTCAGGTTGCACTGACCACATTTGCAGTATATGTCAGTGTGGATGAACACAATATCTTGGATGCAGAGAAAGCCTTTGTCTCCCTCTCCTTGTTTAATATCCTAAGGTTTCCACTCAACATGCTTCCACAGGTCATTAGCAACCTTGCCCAGGTAAGGAAGGTCTTGTTCATTATTTGCTTCAGATGCAAAATACAATGATATCTCTTAATTTCAAACTGGTCTGTGAAATACGACAATTCGGGGTCTCCCCTATACTCTTTTTAATGCTCTTTTATTAACACCACACTATTAGCCACCTGATTGCATGTGAGCGAGCCTATGTTGTTTGGCATCTTGTGTGAGTTTTGCTTCACTTAAACAAACATACTTTATCTCAAAAATTACATAGCTCAGATACATTTGGGATACAGTCCATCACAGGGAAAGAATGAGTCATGGTTCATGAACTCCACACAGTAAAAGCACGAGCCTGCTTCCCTTCCTACAGGAAGGGGAATGGTTTCTCATTTTAAAGTTTATGAAATAATGCCTCTCTTTTTGTTAGACAAGTGTTTCCCTGAAGAGAATTCAGCAGTTCCTGAGTCATGATGAACTTGATCCCAATTGTGTGGAAACCAAGGTGATTACTCCAGGTAAAGAGGAGATGGGGTGGATGATAGGGGTGGGTATGTGTGTTTCTGGGTGGGTGTGGAGTGGGAGAGTGCACAGCAGCCCCCAAACTTTTCATATTTATTTTTAGGCTGGTTGGATTACAAAAGAATCAATTAGTAATAATTCCAGTGAATTCAGAAAGGAAGTCCTTTCCAGGAAAACACTTGGTTGCCTTTGATACAATATGGAAACTACCAAAGTTTCTGGCTGTAGTCTTGAGTCATGAGATGTTCCTTTGAAATGCTCTGTATTTGAAATGCAATAGATTCTACCAGCGTATCATTCTTTGGGGCATCAGCTGATCATCAGGAGTCAGGCAGGGCCATGTCTGTCCTTGCATAAATGCATAGGGATGATAAGGAGGGTTTTTTGCGGAGGTCGCTTTCTTCTGCAACCTAGGGTGTTGGTCACTGTCAGAGGCACAGGGCCCTGAGTCAGTGGGAAATCAGTCAGATCTCACAGATTCACAGTGTGTTCTCTTGTAATGCACCCCTGATGTTCTTTGATTTAAAAGCTTCTTTTGTCTTCAAGACACTAAACCAGAGGGAAGGGGCAGGGGATACAATGCAGCTCCTCATGTGATTACTATTACACACCCACCATTGCACAAGAAGGTGAATAAAGCCTGATGGATCTCTAACTTGTTAGGTCAGCAATACAGTGCTGTTCAGAGGCAGGCAGGCCTAAGCTTGTCCATCGACCTCCCTGTTAGTCTTTTACTGACTATGGAATAGTTCCTTGCGTGATGTGATGTCATTATCGCAAAGGGATGTTGAAAACTGTACTGGGCAGTTCACTTGATATGCTGCTCTAAGGGACCAGTCCTGCTGGGCTGGGAGATAAACAGCTTTCTCATGTATCTGTTCTACAGTTCTGTGATTTCACTCACTTTGAACAGTGTTACCTTCTGACTGAGCAATGTAACTTCCTGTGCCGAGGGACTAGGAATGAACACAAACACATCCCTGATTTTGTATAAATAAATGCTTCCAACTGTTCTCCCCGCTCAGTAGAAAGGCCTCATTCAGCACCATTATGTACAACACTCTTGTGTTCTTTGGACAGGCTGCGCCATCACTGTAACAAATGGGACATTCAGCTGGGCAAAGGAACTCAAGCCATGTCTGAAAAAGTAAGATTTCTTTATACAGTTACAGCACAGCATCTGCCTGCTTCCCTCTGTCTGTTGTCTCTAGCAAGATCAGTTGCAAGGTTATTTAACTTTAAACTGGTGATGTGTTCAGGGTCATAGTTACAAAGATGTATTATTCCATCTCCTGCACATATCTTTGATTTTTTAAATGTCAGGCCATTCTGTTTGTACCATATTATTAAGCTGTACAAAGCCTAAATATGACAGATCCTAGAAACTGAAGTGACTGGCATATCCTAGGTAGTTTAAGGAGAAATGAAGTACATTAATTTCTGATGTAGATAATATATATTTACTGGCCAAGTCTATTTCCTGAACAAATCAGATAGTTGGATATTTTGCTGGTTATGCTCTTAAGAAAGTTGGGGTGTACAGACTGGGACTTGAAGACTTTAGTTCATAGACATGAGAACATTTTTTCTTGGTTCCGTTAAGGATTTTGTCTCTCACTCATCACCATAGTATCTCTGAGTCTTTTTGAGAACCTCTGTTTGCAACCTTTCCCTCACCCTCTCAGTTTTGGCTTGACCCCCTGTTTGAACAAAGTCAAATCTATTTGTGAGCTAACAACTAGCGCAGTTTGCTAGTTTCAGGTCAAAAACATGGGGAAGCTCTTAAGTTTCTCATCACTTCCAAGCAAAGACATTCATGCTTCCGTGTGCTTAGTGTGTGATAAAAACTTAAGTTGAAACTGTGACATGGCTCAGACCTGCTTCCAAAGCTCAGGTTCTGTAAAAGCTGACAAAGCTCAACTGTGCTAGCTTGTGTATTGTAACAAAATGTGAAGCCAGGGGAACTTCCCAGTTCTGGGGTTTCATTCAGAAAGATCAGTGTAGCTGCAACTAGAGTTATTAGCCACCAAAATCTCTGTCCTTTGAAATGCTGGTGAGGATAATAAGCTGTTGGATATGGGACATAATGAGGAAAGGTTTTCAATTTTGGTGGTCAGTTCTGCTTTGAATGCTTTTTTTGAAAGCCTGGTTACATATGAAAAGGCTCCTGTAGGTAATGGAAAGAGTCCAAGGAATATGTCCATGGTCCCGATTTCTGTATCTGGTTCAGTGCATATGGGACTTGCATTGACTTCAGAGGGGGTATGTAAAGGCACAGGAGTCTCATCATACAGATCTTCTGGAGTATTAGACTCTGGGTCAAGACATTAGACTGTTGAAAGAAAAAAGAAGAAAATGAGATATATTTACTAGCACTATAAATATTTTAGTTAAATGGTTTAAATGTCTTTAAACAAGGCACTTCATCCCTCAACATTTCCAGGCAGATGTCCTTGCTGAGAGAGGCCATGAAATCAGCTGATTCCTTCCAAAAAATATTATTAACACTTTGTAACTCAATAAGTCTCGGCTTGACAAAGCCCTGGCTGGGTTGATCTAGTTGGGATTGGTCCTGCCTAGAGCAGGAGGCTGGACTTGATGACCTCCTGAGGTCTCTTTCAGCTCTATGATTCTATGAAACTGATATCATTTGAGGATCGGGTCTTATAATGGAAAGTGTAAGTCAGCCTTCTCTGTTCACATTGACAGCAGCTCCACTGATACTCTGACGGTGCATCTACACTGCACCCTTAGCTCGAAATAAGCTACGCAATTTGTGCTATTCAAATTGCGTAGCTTATTTCAAGTGTACTTCGAAATAGCTTAATTTCAAAATAAACCACTATTCTGAAATGTCCCTTACTCCTCGTGGAACGAGGTTTACAGAGAAGTCGGACTAGCGTGCCCGTTATTTCAAAAGATATTTTGAAATAACTTGTGCGCTGTCAAGATGCGGAATAGCTATTTTGGGATACCAGAAGTATCCTGAAATAGCAGATGTACCCTGAGTGAATTTGGTGCAGATTGCAAGAGTAATGAGGGAATTGTCTTGATTCATACCTGGGGCTCCTATGTGCCACCGCAGAACAAATAATAATTATAATCAGCACAGTTAAAAAGAAGTGATGGGGGGAACCAACAACCCAGCTATATTTACCATATCATTTTATGTGTCTTCGTTGTAATAGGGAGGAATTGTCAGTGCATACATCAGACCTGACTAAAGGATCTGTAATGTGTTTAGTAAACTAATGTTTAATTAATTTTTAGCTTGTTTCCTCCACAGAATAGATTTACTGGTTCCCACCGGTTCGTTGGTTGCTGTTGTTGGCCATGTTGGCTGTGGCAAGTCTTCATTGGTATCCGCTCTTCTTGGCGAAATGGAAAAGCTGGAAGGACAAGTAGCAGTGAAGGTGGGTTCTAGTTACGATGGTGCTTCAAAATAATGTATTAACACACCTAGCCTATTACATATATGCACATAGTGAACTGCGTATTAATACATGTCTGTACTTTTACCAGCTTCTTTGCATGCTGGTGTGGGTTTTGCCCATAACTGTTTAATTTAATTTAATCAGACTTAATGATTTGTCCTGAGATTTCTACTGAACACCAGCAATTAGCGGATGTGTATGTGTATGTAGGGTGTGACCATATATATGCGTATTACATATAGATTTAAATTAGATCTGTAATTGTAAATCACAGCTCATTAATGGTAAATCCATTTCATAATGAACAGTAAATTACAGAGGGGTTTGTTTGTTTTCCATTTTAGGGATCTGTTGCTTATGTCCCACAACAAGCCTGGATTCAGAATGCTACCCTGAAAGATAATATTTTGTTTGGCCAACAACATAATGAACAAAAGTACCAAAGTGTCCTGGAGGCCTGTGCTTTAAAAACTGACCTTGAAGTACTTCCAGGGGGAGATCATACTGAAATAGGAGAGAAGGTAGGGCCCTTAACAGCAAACATGCATGATGATGGCTGCTCTGTCTGTGCGGTAGAGATAGTTTGTCTGTTTGAACAAGAACTCCTCCTACACAGTAAGAACTAGGACCACAAAATTCAATACGTGGCTTCCTCTTATCATAACTTAAAGCAAGGTCAGGGTTTGGTTGTGCCAGGAAAATGGGATGTGCCTGGAATGGGATTGCGTCTCACAAAACTAAACAGAAAAGAGACCGTCACCAAATCAAGTACAAGTCCTCAAAATTTACACCACCGAGCAAATGTTGAAAGAGACTTAACCAAGATGATCCTGGAATAGGATTGTTTCTCAATAAACATTACAGAAAAGAGATAAAATGGAGAAATTTGGAGTAGTGCTGTTTTGGCACAGCTGTTAAGGTTTGAAAATTAGAAGACAATGTTATTGGAAACCAAATTGACTATAACCCTTTTTTGTTAAAACATAGTGAATGGTAAGAGTTTATATGGATGAAGAACAAAATACACTCGATGGAATTCCCATTTTAAAAAAATGACTAAAAAAAATTAAATGGACACATTTTTAACAATCCCTTTTTTAACGAAATCCAAAAAAAAACCCTTCATAAAAAGCACTGTATTTTTTAAAACAAAATATGATCATTTAAACAATACATGTACATTTTCCTTCGGAAAAAAAGTTAATTGAGATAAGGAACCCAGCAACGTAGAGAAAATTTTTTAGTGCTTTATATTTAGACCTTGATCCAGCAAAGATTTGAAGCAGATGCTTAACTTTAAGCTCACATTTAAGTCCACCCTACTAAAGAAAGCTTTTAGGCATGGTCCTAACTTTAAGTGTGTGTTTGAAGTGCTTTCCTGACTGAGGATCATAGATCTGGCCTTGTGAGAGACTGAACATCCTCCACTCCCAATGAAGTTCTAAGTGTGATAAGGAATTCAGAACCCATGCACCGCCACATGGGAGGGATGTGATCCAACTCTGACCATGCCTGGTATATGATCATATCCTAACTCTATGCTCCAAATTGAAATCAGCCTTGTTATACAACTGTTTCCCAAACTAAAAAAGGCTTTGCAGAGGCTCATACGTTTTGTGCCAGCTTGGGCATTGTTGTATGAACGTGAGTGAATATATAGAATCACATGAAAAGCAGGAACTATGTGGCAAAATGTTGCCATTTCAGCTGAATCTTGCTTTGAGTTTGTGTTTTACATCTCGTTTGGCAGGTGTTTGTTTTTGATTTTTAGCAGCTCCATTTAAAAATTCATTTGGTTCCAGGACTCTTAAAAGTTGCTACAAAGACTTTTCCATTTGTAAGTTGCTAAATTCTTTCCTTTCAGATAGCAGTGTGTGCCCAAACAGCTTTGTAAGAGTTCCATTTTCCCCCATCAACTCTGCTATTCTATTCAAGGCCCTTCTGCTGTGCCTATCACCATAGCATCTGAGTGCCTGTAAGCCATAGGGATCTCCCTGCTCTTGTTTGCATTAAATTGTATTGTAGGTGATGTATTTTGTCCTCTCCTTCCTCCTTGCAGGGCATCAACCTCTCTGGTGGCCAGAGGCAGAGAGTGAGCCTCGCTCGCGCAGTGTTCAGTGACGCTGATGTGTACCTGTTAGATGACCCTCTTTCAGCTGTGGATTCCCACGTCGCTAAGCACATCTTTGACAATGTTATTGGGCCAGAAGGGGCACTTAAAGGAAAAGTAAGCCTGTGCTCGGATTCTCTTTTTTATACACTCATGTAATCTAGAACCATTGGGGTTAACTGGCCTGCTATTTTAACACTAACAAAACATGTAGATGGTATCATGAGCTTTCATGGGCACAACCCACTTTTTCAGATGACGGGAGTGTTGGAAGTCCAGATCCAAGAATAAATAAGGGAAGGAGGGAAGTGGGGAGAAGGAAAAAAAATGGAGGGGAGGGAGAAAAAAGAGACAGTGAGTAGATAAGCTTCAGAGAACCATTAGTTTGCACTTGGAAAGGAAGATGATCAACACCAGATTCTACACAGACATCAAGGACAATTAGCACCTGGTCTTGATGTCTGTGTAGAATCTGGTGTTCCTCATCTTCCTTTCCAAGTGCAAACTAATGGTTCTTATCAGCCAGCCTCTTGTAACTATTTAGTCGTTAAGGTGCTACTAGACTATTTGTTGTTTTTGAAGTCTTTCCTGTAACAGATTAATTTGGCTACCCCCTGAAGCTTATTTGCTCACTGTCTCTTTTTTTTTCTTCTTCCCCTCCATTTTTTTTCCTTCTCGCCCCTTCTCCCCCAAATTTATTTTTGGAGCTGGACTTCCAACACTCCGGTCATCTGAAGAAGTGGGTTGTGTCCACGAAAGCTCATGATACCATCTACATGTTTTCTTAGTCTTTAAGGTGCTACTAGACTATTTGTTGTGTTTTACGTTTTTCCTGTTACAGACCAACAGGGCTACCCCTCTGAAGTATTTAAGACTGGGAATTGAGTTCTGTTTGCCTGATTTCTTCTTTTCATTGTAATTTTGGAAAAGGCTCCCATTGCCAGACTCACCATCTAGAGCTGTTGTTTTGACACGCCCAAGGGTGGGGATGTGAAAAGCCCTTAAGCTTTGATAGTGTTTTTTTCTTCAAGTCCCTTGGAAACTTGCTCTCCCATCCTGGAAACTGACATCGCACACTGCTGAAAACAAAATATATGGAGGAATTTAGAGCGACCCTATTCTTAGTATTGCTTGTCACTAAGGTGGGAGACTTGTGAACCACTTAGCATTTCTACTAAGAGCTCTGTGGTATTGTGTTGACTAAAGGTTGCTGGTTTGGGGTCTTGTCTAATCTCTGATGCAGCATCAAGCTATGTCAGCTCAGAGGGGAGACCGCAAGAAAAACACTTGTACAGGAAATGGCCTTGATGATTCAGCAATTGGTATCCGTTACCCTGAGTTCGCACTGAACTAGTTCCCCACTGTGGTGTTAGTGAGCTGTTTTGCTGTAGCAAATACTGTGTTTAAAGCCAAGGCCTTCTCACCATTAAACCTTCCTTAATTCTCTTCAAAATAGTCAGTGTCTTAGCCAAATCCCACTACATTCTGCCTGTCTAAATTCCCCCGATACATCAGCCATATCCGATGTTCATTCTTGATCCTAAAAAATGTTGCACAGTGATTGCTGAGTGCTGTTAAACAGCAGTAGTGTTCCACCCTGGCGGCAGCATTGTAACACTGTTTTGTTTCATTCTTTCATACAGACCCGAATGCTTGTGACCCACAGTGTCACCTTTCTGCCTCAGGTTGACCATATAGTCGTCTTTGTGGATGGCAAAATTTCTGAAATGGGATCCTACCAAGAGCTTTTGAAGCAAAATGGGGCTTTTGCAGAATTCCTTCGAAATTATGCACTTGATGAAGACCTAGCAGAAGATGAGCTAACAAGTACAGCAGTTCTTATTTGTCTTAAATCATAGCTTTTGTATCAATCGAGTCATTAATTTCCCTATGTATAAATACTGCCTGCTCTTACTATACCTAGGGAAATGTAATAGTCCAGCCTTAGGTTCCTTAATTTTTTTAGCTAGCAATGAAAATGTTCTGTACTGTGAGGAGTTTTTTATGCTTATTACATTGGCACAGTGTAAACCAGGAGTGGACAGTCATTTTCACAAGGGCCGTTTAATGCATTTTGGTTATGGGCCAGCTCCACCTCCAGAAGGGGTGGAGCTGGAGAATGAGCCTCCCCCCAGAGATGTTTGGAATCAGAGGCTTTGAAGTACAACAGAGCAAAGGGCTTGCGGATCCTGGCCCAGATGCAGTCCGTGAGCTGGATCTGGCCCCTGGGCCACATCTTGTCCAGCCTTAGTGTAAAGTAACCCATCCGGTATATTGAATGCAGGTTGATAATACTGAAGTTTAAGTAAGCAAACCTATTTCTTTCCTCTTCTGAAAGGCTCACCCTATCTGCCTGTGGCTAAGTACTTGTTTTCTAAGATAAAGTGAGAAATTACTTTTCCTCAGTGTTTTAATACAGAGAAATCCTTTTTAGTCGGCAAAGACAGGATCAGTGGGAAAACATAGTGCCCTTTGAATTCTATTTGCCCAAAGGGGAACCCCAAGCACAGTATTTCTTTTACATAGTATGACAAAAATGTTATTTTAATCTGGTTTCCTTCTAGGACATATTTGTCCCTGATTAGATGGTGGAAGATACAAGTATTGGTAAAGGTTTCCTGTGCATGGCTGTATTCCCGTAATGCTTGGCTGCAGAAGTGTGTGTCCACAAACAAGTTGCAAGAGGTGGTACAAAACCTCTTCTAGCAAAAACAGACATCTACAGCAGCTTCCTAGATCTCTCAAACCTTCATTCCTAGACAGTGCCACATCAGGACAGGTGCTCATGAGTCTGGTTAGAACTAACAACAATTGCTGCTATTTAATGCACATATGTTCCAAAATGCTTTACCAACATTAACGTTTACAACAGCTCAGTGAGATGGGACATTGTGGGGAGCCCAAGACAGAGAAGATGTGAATCAACCCACTCGCAGAGGGAGCTGGAGTCAGAGTTGCTTTTAGAAGTCAGGAGCTCCTAGCCACCAGTCTTGTGTTCAGATCACACTTTGCTCCAGAATAGCAGAAGTTACCAAACACACTAGATCCATGCAATTACACAGCACTGCAGTCTCAAATGGACTTCCGAAACCACTGTGAGCTTGGTAATGCTTATCCTCCAACTAGCGTATTTGCCTCTAGGTTTCGACACCAGTTTCCTATAAGCTGCCCTCAGCAAAAAGTTAAAATGCAGTCTTGTATTGCAGTGCTGGAGGATGAAGAGGTCTTGCTTGCTGAAGATACACTCAGCAACCACACGGATTTGGCAGACAACGAGCCTGTGACAAATGAGGTCCGCAAGCAGTTCCTTAGGTAGGTCTGATGTCCTCTTGTGAACAAAGCATTCATCTGGGGTGAAGCATGTTTTAAGGAGCCTCTCTTTAACAAAAGCAGCTAGTTTGACCCCGCCGTACTCTGCATCTTTCAGCATAGACTTTCATTTCTTCTTTGTATAAAAGCTTCCTATGTCCTTTTAATGTAAAAGCATAACATAGCACAGGGGACAAAACCTGTACTCCTATGAGCCTGTTAATGAGAAGGGTATTAATATGAGCAATTATGTAGTTTTCAGAAAAATGCTGCAGAGAATATTTACACACACAGCTTTGACCTGCTACTGATTAGGTTAATAATATGCCTTTGCAGTAGCACCTTTCATCTGAGTATCTCGGAACTCTTTAAGAGCAACGCACAGTCCACCGTGGAACTCCTTGCCAGAGGATGTTATGAAGACCAGGATTTTAACAGGGTTCAAAAAAGAACTAGATCAATTCATGGAGAATAGGTCCATCAATACCTATTAGCCAGAATGGGTAGGAATGGTGTCTCTAGCCTCTGTTTGTCAACAGTAGGGAATGGGCATTTGATGATTACCTGTTCTGTTCATTCCCTCTGGGGCACCTGGCATTGGCCACTGTCGGAAGACAGGTTACTGAGCTAGAGGACCTTTAGGGTATGTCTAGACTACATGGCTCTGTGGACGGAGCCATGTAGATGAGTTTACTAGACATAGGAAAATGAAGCGGCGATTTAAATAATCGCCGCTTCATTTACATCAAAATGGCCACCACGCTGTGCCGATCAGCTGTTGGGCAGCACAGCAGGGCAGTCTGGACGCTCCGGGGTCGACAACGGAAGCCTTTGTCAACCGCTCTGGTAAACCTCATTCTACGAGGCATAACGGAGCAGTCAACAAAGGCTTCCATGGTCTGACCCAGCATCCGATGCTATGTTCAAACAGCTGATCGAAGCCTGGCCATTTGATGTCAGCGTATAGTGCGCTTCACTAGCATAAACTCATCTACATGGCCCATGCAGAGCCAGTGTCTGACGACTGTCTGACACATGGCCATTCTTATGTTCATTAATAGGTGAAGCCTGGCAACACTCTTGATGTACTATAGGTGGGGCCCTACTAAATTCACTCCCATGCAAAAGTGTCACGGACTGTGAAATCTGGCCTCGTATTTGCTTTTACCCTATACTATACCGATTTCACAGGGGAGACCAGCATTTCTCAAACTGGGGGCTCTGACCCTAAAGGGAATTGCCAGGGGATCACAAGGTTATTTTAGGAGGGTCATGGTATTGCCACCCTTATATCTGCACTGCTTTCACAGCTAGGCAATTGGAGAGCGGTGGTTATAAAGTCAACCAGATGCTCAGCTCTGAAGGCAGCGCCCCACAAGCAGCAGTCAGGGTGATAATGCCATACCCACTTTGCCCTTACTTCTGTACTGCTGCTTTCAGAGAGTAGCAGCTGCTGACTAAGGCTATGTGTACACTACAGGGCTTTTGGGCAAAAACAGCCATTTTTGCGCAAAAACCCACAAAGCATCCACACCTCAAGTGCGTTCTTTGTGTAAGTAAATTTACAGTAAATCAAAAGAACTGAGGGGTTTTTGCGGCGTAGGTATTCCTCTTTCTACGAGGAATAAGTCCTTTTGTGCAAGAGTTCTTGTGCAAAAAGGTGTGTGTGGACGAGCAACGGGGTGGGGGTTTGCTCAAAAAGAGCCAATTGAAAAAAGCACAGGTGCTCTGGTGGCTATTCTGTAAACAGCAATCAGAGCTTTCTTTCGAGAGAGCGTCCATACAGTCTGGACCCTCTCTTGTGCAAAATCGCATTGCTTTTGCGATGTGCTTTTGTAGTATGGACGCGCTCTTGTGCAAGAAGTTTTCATGGAAGATCTCTTCTGCAAAAAGCTTCTTGCGCAAGAAGCCTGCAGTGTAGACGTAACCTCTGGGTCCAGCTCTGCTGGCAACAGTGCAGAAATAAGGGTGGCAATACCACGCCAGACCATCCTTACTTCTGCGGAGCTGCTGGCGGTAGCTCTGCCTTCAGAGCTCAATTCCTGGCCAGCAGCTGCCGCTCTCAGGCTGCCCAGCTCCGAAGGCAGTGCTGCTACCAGCAGCTGCGCAGAAGTAAGGATAGCAATACAGCTACCCATACAATAACCTTTCAACCTGCACAGAACTCTTTTTTGGGTCAGGACCTCTACAGTTACAACACCATGACATTTCAGATTTAAATATCTGTACTCATGAAATTTACCATTTTAAAAATCTGATGACCATGAAATTGATCAAAATGGAGTGTGAATTTGGTAGGGCCCTAATTATGGGTGCTGTGAGCCTTGTTAGCTCTGTTTTACATATGTAAGAGAAGAGAGTGATCAGGCACCTTAGTTTCAAAACGCTGGCCTTAAAATTAGGCACTTAAATGTGACACCTGATTTTCGGACATGCTGAGCACCTGCAACTTCCATTGATTTTAACAGGAATTGTCTTCTTGATGCCTCTGAAAATCAGACCACGTAAGTCAGTGTCTAACGATGGATGTAAGCATCTGACCTTGGGCACACATGAGCAAGTCACAGGTGCATATAGTCTTAGAGGAAGTCAGGGCAGAACTGGGTGCCTGTATTGGAATCACCATGCTATGCCTCCTCTCCGCTAATAAATCCATCATTTCAACTAGGCAACTTAGCGTGATATCTTCAGAGACAGAATGTCCCAGCAAAATGTCAACGAGAAGAAGAGTGTCTGAAAAGAAGGCTGCAGAGCCACCACTGCTACAAAAAAATCTCACTGAGAAACTTATTCAAGCAGAAACCACCGAAACAGGAACGGTAGGGAATTGTGTTTTCCTTATTTTTCTCCAATCATATACACTTTGTACTGTGTATATATAAAAAGCTATTCTGTTAAATGTTTCCTTTAATATATGGAGACATTGGCATTACAAAAGCCAAAAAGACTACAGTATTTGTTCTACTGGAGTAGCCAACTGGTTTTTTAAATCTGGGATACTGATGACAACCTGTCCCGTGCTACATATGGGTATGTCTAAACTACACACTTCTTTCGAAAGAAGCTTTTTTGAAAGAATCTTTCAAAAAAGCTTCTTTCAAAAGAGATCGTCTAGACAGCCACAGTTTTTTTTTGAAAAAGCGATCCAAGGCAATCTGCATGCTCTCTTTTGAAAAAGCTCTGTTTGCGGTCAAGAATGCCTTTTTTCGAAAGCACTCTTTCGAAAAAAGGCGTTCTTCCTCGTAAAATAAGGTTTACTGCTGTTGAAAAAAATGTTGCATTCTTTTGATTTAATTTCAAAAGAACGCAGCGGCAGTCTAGACGCAGGTGAAGTTTTTTTCGAAAAAACCCTGTAGTCTAGACATAGCCTATTAGTGGGAGGGAATTTCTTCCTGATCCTGCTGTGAGCACCTTATGCCCTGAAATATGATGTTCGATCACTCCATCTTCACACGGCTCTAGCCTCCTGGAGGACTTCTCTGTGGTTTCTCTGGGGCAGGATGTGGCTGGTTCACCCTGGCATAGCCATATAAAATAGTCTTCCTTTTATTTTAAGCTTTACCTTCTGTTATTGTTGGAGAGGTGTTTTGTTGTACATCAGTGTTAAGACAAGTATGCATTGCAGCCTTTATGCAACATTGGATTGGGCTCTGCCTTATTAAAGTAACTATGATATATTGAAGGATGATGGATTAAATCGAGCAGTGGAGAGGATTGAGAAAACTGAGCACAGGAAAGAAAAAAAATATAATGAAAATAATCAGGGAGTTTGTATCACCAAAGAAGCCTCTTAGACTGTCACATGTCTGAGCAACATTGACAGTATTTTAATTTTTATGCATTAAATAGTGTAGGTGCTCAGTGCCACAAACTTTAAGGGCTTTTGAAAAGCACTTAAATCTATGGGATTTGTACTTCTAATAATCTCCCCCCGCCTTTTTTATTTTAGAGAGTTCCTTGTGCAGTGGCCCCTCGCTCTCTCCCTTTAATAACTTTTTGAGCCAGTGTTGTTAACTTGGAGACAGAAGTTTTACCCTTTACTTTTGTTCAAGTGGCTTTGTATGATTTCCCCCCCCTCCCCCTTTTGGCCAAGACTTTCAAAAGTGACTCAGGAATGTCGGTTGCCCAACCTGAGATGTGATATAAAGTAGGGATGTGACCGAATAGTCGACTAGCCGATAAGCAAATGCTTATCGACACACTAGTCGCTCCCCCCACTGTTGCTGCCTCTATCAGAAAGCGGCAGCAAGGGGGGAAATAGCGGTTGGTTCAAAGTGGCAGCACCACATGGAGCCTGGGGCCAGACCCTGGGCTCCACGCAGCGCTGCCGCTTTGAAACACCACATGCAGCCCGGGGCTGCTTGAATCCCACACTGGCCCTGTGCTCCCTGCAGCACTTTTACCTTTGAAGTGTAGAAACACTCCTGGGGCTGTTGCTACGCTTCAAAGGTGGAGGCGCCCTTATCGACTAATCGAATAGTCGATGCAAATTCCATCGACTATTCGATCAGCCATTTAATCTAAATTTAACATCGCTAATACAAAGAGGTGATTTTTTTCAAAAGGTGGGGTGCACAGCACTTCCTATAGTCCCCCCAATCTCTACTCACTCCTGAAAATCTTGGTCTTTGCCTTTTATTAGGGATGTAAAAAATCGTTTAAAAATGTAACGGTGTAATCGCTAAAAATCCTATTGGTTACTTGCACTGTGGGCTCTGCAGTATGTAAGCTGGATCCCAGCATGTGCAAGCTCTGCAAAATAACTATGCTGCAGATCCCTGGGCGCAGGGTGTCAGCTGGCTCCCCGAGAGCTGCCAGCCCTGCTCCAGGGGAGCAGGCATGTAACTAACAGAAACCGATAAGCTGATGCTTATCAGTTAACCATTTAAATGGTTACACTCTTACCTCTCTACCTTCTATAGCCCTTAATTCTGTTCCACTAACTTTCAACGTATATCTTTAAACATCATAATAAAATCCAGTTAGATGAAAAAAAGAAAAGAGATATGAATATTTCACATCAGTCACCTTGGACTCTCCATAGAGATGCAATAGAGCTACCGGGTTTAAAGTGGTGACCTGGATGTTGAACTCCATCAGATAAAATGCACTACAATATGCTAGGCTTTTTGGCAATTTCCAGTTTACTGGGCCATCTACTGACGAGATTTCCTCTCTGGACACTCTTGTTATTTCTATGAATTTCCGGCAGCAGTTGAATGTACTTGGAACATATATTGTGCTATATGAATTTACAGGTAAAGTTGACCGTGTTCTGGCAGTACATGAAGGCTGTCGGCCTCATGACTTCTTTAGTTATATGCTTCCTGTATGGCTGTCAAAATGCTGCTGCGATTGGGGCCAATGTATGGCTCAGTGACTGGACCAATGAACCTGTAATAAATGGCACTCAGCACAACACAAGCATGCGAGTTGGAGTATATGCCGCTCTGGGACTCTTGCAAGGTAAGAACGTTTCCCAGTTAATACAGTGAAATCTTTAGATGTATCCTTGCCGAACAAAGAGAGGCATACTGGGATGGTCATAACAATAGCTTCCGGGGGCTCCGAGCTTCAAAAACACTGTAACCTGAGCAGGGCTGTCCTAAGGGGGCATGGGGCTTGGGGCACAAATACACCCGGTGCCCCAGGCTCAGGGCCCAGGGCACCCCCGTCGCTGCAAGCTCCGCCCCCATCTTAGCTCAGCCCCACCCCCTGCTTCACTCCTTCCCACAAGCCTTTCCCCTACTTCACCCCCTTCCCATCTCTGCTCTGCCCCTTTATGCGAAGGCCTCACCCCCCGAGCAACATGAGTTGGGTAATTACCACAGGAGACTGGCACAGGGCGGTAGGGCAGAGTGGAGCAGGCTGCCCCCTCTGCACTCGGAGCAACGTGGCAGCCTGCTCGCCTCTGTCCCACTGCTCTCTCCGTCCCACTGCTCTCTCCGAGTCCACTGTGCTCCACTGCTGCAGTGAAGCGAAGTGCAGCGCGCTGGGAGAAGGTGGCAGAATGGAGCAGAACAGGTTATTGGGTCACTCCAGCTTCCATTGCCACTGTGTGGGGGAGGCGACCCTGGCCTCCACCCCATGCCAGGCCCCCAGGTCACCCCTGGGGCCCAGCCATAGGACAGTTGGAGAAGCTGCTGTGGGACTAAACTGTTCTATGGACAGGACAGCTCTGAACCTGAGCAAGGCCAGTAGAACACCAGAAAGCTGGTAGAATTTGGCTGGATCAGGACTTCAGAGACTCCTGGGTGGAAGTGAAGGAAGGCTGGAGAATGATGGAAACTGAGGAGGAGGAGGAGGAGAGAAGGGAGGAGGGGCTGGGAAGTATGGGAGGGTGTGGATTCCTGGGTGGTAGAGGTAATGGAGAGGTCAGGATTAAGGCCTGCTGTTTGCAGTGTGTGGAGGACTTGTAGCAGGGTGAGGGGAGAAGTTGTATTTATAGACAATAAGGGTTGGCTGTGTGGAGCCTGCAGGCCTTGTTTCCATATGTAATCTCACTGAAGTCAATGGTTAAATCACTCTTGGCCAGAATGTACTGGGACTAATATGCATGAAAGCTACAGGGCCCTGGTGTAAGATGTTCACTGACACAGTAAAAACTGCTTGAATCATTAAAAGTCAAAAGCTGCCTCTTGTGAACAACATAGTCACAAACCTCTGCACGTTTCTTCTTCATGTAACAGGCCTGATAGTGCTGCTCTCTTCCTTTACCCTGGCGATGGGTGGCATCAGTGCAGCCCGAACACTCCACGCTACGCTGCTGGAGAACAAGTTTCGCACCCCGCAGTCCTTCTTTGACACAACTCCCACAGGCCGAATCATCAACCGCTTCTCTAAGGACATATATGTGATTGATGAAGTGTTACCGCCCACGATCCTGATGTTCCTAGGAACCTTCTTCACTTCTGTGTCAACTCTGATTGTAATAATATCAAGCACTCCGCTCTTCGCTGTGGTTATCATACCCCTAGCAATTGTGTATTTCTTTGTACAGGTAACTACGTGTGAATGATCATTATATTCCTACTCTTTAGTTTAGAGCACTTAGTAATTGTATCCATTTACAGGAGCTTGTAACATGTTACCTCTTTGTTCATATTACTGGTAAGAGCTTCCGCTGGGCAGCAGTGAGAGACCTATCTTTTAAAATAATCTCTTTAGCTTACATAAAGATCAGGAGGTGACTTGATTATGGTGTTAAAAGTACCCTCATGCAGACAAAATACCAGGCATTGAAGGGCTAACCTAATGGGAAAAGGCATAACAAGACCCAATAGCTAGAATTTGAAACAAAACAAATTCAAATTAGAAATAAGGCCCACATTTTTTTAACAGTGTGAGCGTTAACCACTACCATGAACTATCTAGGTAGGTGATGTCTTCAGATCCAGACTGGATGCATTTCTGAAAGAGATGATTTAGTCTGACATGGATTATTGAAGAAGTCCTGCATAAGCTTGAAAACTTGTCTCTTTCACTCACAGAAGCTTGTCCAATACCATATATTACCTCACCCACCTTGCGTCTCTTCCTGGAACCAACATAGCTACAGCAACATTGCAGACAAATTAGTGGGCTTCATTACAAGGGTAACTAGTGAAATTCCTTGGCCTGTGTTAGACAGAGGTCAGACTTGATGATCATAATGGTCCCTTCTGGCTTTAAAGTGGAGACTGAATTCCCTGCTCATTCCTAGGCACCAAGGCCATTGTGTATGATGTATCTGTCCTGGGGATTCACTTCTATTTTTTTGATCAATTCACAACTTTTCCCTTCCAAATACAGGTACAGCACACAGCACTGAGATGTCATTTTCCTTGATTTCATGTGGCTGCAAATAGGGCCTGATCCAAAGGCCACTGAACTCAAAGGAAAACCCTCAGAGAGTGACCATGTCAATGTTACCATTTAAGTAGCCATGGTTAATCACTCTTATTTTTTTCCATTAGTATTAACATGAGTATTTCAGATATAATTTTTTATTTTCTTAGTTTGACTAAATTACTAATATTTCTTTTGTGTGTTTGTGTTTCATGACAACAGCGGTTCTATGTGGCTACCTCTCGCCAGTTAAAGCGCCTGGAGTCTGTTAGCAGATCCCCCATATATTCCCATTTTTCGGAAACAATCACAGGGACCAGTGTCATCCGAGCCTATGGTAGAGGAAATTCCTTTATATTCTTGAATGACGTGAAAGTGGATGAAAACCAGAAAAGTTATTATCCTAGCATTGTTTCCAACAGGTAAAACCCACACCGAATTTAATACCTCATTCTGGCTGAAGCCAGCACATCTTTCCATACTCCTTCGAGGGATCATTTAATAAACCTTCCGTTTGCTTATGTAACAGGTGGCTGGGTATTCGCATTGAATTAATAGGAAACTGTGTTGTCCTGTTTGCTGCTCTCTTTGCTGTGTTAGGCAAAAACAGCCTGAATGCTGGCCTGGTAGGACTGTCAGTATCATACGCATTACAGGTGTGTATAATCTTGCTATGGCATGTTATCATAGAACACTAGAACTGGAAGGGACCTCGAGAGGTCATCAAGTCCAGTCCTCCTGCCCTCACGGCAGGACCAAGCACCATCTAGATCATGGGTTCCCAAACTGGGGGGCGTGAAGAAATTCCAGGGGGGGTGCGAGGCAACCCAGTCCCCCCTCAGCCCCCCCCCCCGTCAATTCTCCTCCCCCAAGTTGTGGTGCTATTTTTGTTTTTTTTGGCCCCAGTCAGTCTTTTTTTTTTGCTCAACAAGTTTTGCTGCTGTTGGGAGGGGGGGAGAGGCATGAGTGTTTCTCAAAAATCAAAAAGGGGGCATGATGCCGAAAAGTTTGGGAACCACTGATCTAGATCATCCCTGATCGATGTCTGTCTAACCTGCTCTTACATATCTTCAATGATGGAGATTCTACAATCTCCCTAGGCAATTTATCCCAGTGTTTAACCACCCTGAGAGTTAGGAAGTTTTTCTTAATGTCCAACCTAAACCTCCCTTGCTGCAGTTTAGGCCTATTTTGCTGAATAGCCACTCATACAGGGCATTTTGCTGAATAGCCACTCATACAGGGCAAAGTTTAATAAGTACTCATAAAACCCAGAATTAATAGGTCAATAGTGCTGTTTTAGTTTGTAATAGTAATAGTTTACATACACCCATAAAGCATGCCCAGGTGCTACATGAATACATACAGTATATAGGACTTGCTTCCTCCACCAGTGTAATGCAGTCACCTTTAGGATGGACCAGTCATAATTTAATAGCCCACAGCAACATTGCACAGATATGAAGGGAAGAAGAGCATCTTATTCAGATGAAGGTCCATAGAGAATTTAGGTAGGCAGAATACACTGCGCTTCCCAAACTTCCTAATG
This sequence comes from Pelochelys cantorii, assembly GCA_032595735.1. Classification (NCBI taxonomy): domain Eukaryota; kingdom Metazoa; phylum Chordata; order Testudines; family Trionychidae; genus Pelochelys; species Pelochelys cantorii. The sequence goes on along the minus strand of CM064344.1, from coordinate 16,309,367 downwards.
AATGTCCATGCTCTTTGGTTAGATCTTTATATGCCTGTTTCTGAGACTGTGTTATCCCAGCATGCTCTTGAGGAGATGGGCTTATTTCTGGATCACTACTTTTGGTTTTGGACTGTTGAAGGAGATCTGCACTTTTCTTGTCCAGACATGGGGTTAGGGGTTTTGGCAGCCAAATGTGATGGAATTGGAGGCAGACTGAAAGGTTTGCTTGATCTATTGAAATATTATGTGGTATACAGACTATATATAGAGTAATTGTCCCTGTCTGCCTTTCTGTAGTTATACAGTACTCTTGAGCAAGTGGGCACCTATAGTAATCGCTATTTGGTGACAATCTGTTGATGCTGTCTGTGAATTAAATTTTCAATGACCCTGCAAGTGGCTGGTAAAGGACTTAGCTGAGACTGGGGGGGTTGTCTACACTGCACCCATAGCTCGAAATAAGCTATGCAATTTGAGCTACACAAATTGTGTAGCTTATTTCAAGTTAATTTAGAAATAGCTGTCTACACAGCGCCAAATTTTGAAATAGAGTTTTATTCTGAAATGTCCCTTACTCCTCGTGAAATGAGGTTTACAGGGACATCGGAATAGAGAGCCTGTTATATTTTTAAGTAACAGGCTTACTCAAAAGTTGTACAATAGCTGTTTCAGGATCCTGGAATGATCCCGAAATAGCTCCGCAGCGTACACATAGCCCAGGGGAATAGCCCTGGTTCCAGCAGGCAGATTGAAAAGTTGCTGGTTGCATAGAATCATGTTGAAGGTGTAATTCATTATGGGAGGCCCAGTTTGCAAGTTCTATTTCACTCTGATGAGATTCTCTGTAGATCCAGCTTGAATGGTGACAATTAACATTTCCATCATAGATGGAGGGATGGTAGAGGAGGAGCAGGCATGAAACCCACCACATATGTGGCAGGAGAAGGTGTCCCCAGACAGTTCTGTCACACACCTGACCAACATCACTAAAGCAGACCAAAGACAAAATATTCAAGGTGTAAATCAAAAAAGAGTGGCATCAATACAGGCACTCTCCACAGCTCAAACAAAGCTGGAAACTCTCTTGTGAAGATATAGAAAAAGCACTGAAATCACTGAAAATAAGGAAAGCTTGTCTGTTTGAGAGTGATAGCACCAGAATTTCTACAACATCTTGGGAAAATAAGTCAGTGCTGGTTATCCATCTTCACTTCTATGTCATGCTCTTCAAGAGAAGACAAAGATGTGAGCTGCCTGGTTTTGATCTTACAACACCTTATGACATCATTTGGCACACTGGTCTGCTATACAAGGTGGAGAGGGTCCTTTCTAGATGAGTCGTCATGGCAACTGAGCAGATGGCTCTGAAGCAGAAATTTTTAGCTGGCTGTGGGCCACAAAATGTGCCTCTGGAGATTCCAAGAAAAAATAGACTCCTGCCAGTATTAGTGCTGGCACCAACTATGTTTAATGTATTGACCAGTAACCTATTGAACATCATCTCTAGGCAGCTTATGGAGACTGACTGTATCTGCTTGGCCTCAAAAGGTCTGAGACATTCAAAATATTGAAAAGAAGCCGAACAGTGAGCTGACAGCCATAGGTGACTTTTGCAAGAAATGGGGACTGAAACCAAGTACATGAAGACTGTGTCAATGTGTTTCCACATACACAATGCTCAGAGCCAACTTGAGCTTAACATTTTTTTGAATGGTCAGTGGTTAGCTGCCAATCCAAAGCCCATGTACTTAAGGGTCACCATAGAACACACAGTGACCTACACATACCATCTCACTAATGTAACCGAAAAAAAGAACAAGAGCAGAAACGGTCTCCTGAATAAACTGTAGGGGTTTACCTGCAAAGTCAGTAGGCAAACGCTGCATAATTTGGGGCTTGTTCTCTGACATTCAGTTATCAAATATTGTTTTCTGGTTTAATTAAACTCCACCCATGCTAGCCAAGAAGACATGCAGCTTAATCATATTGTAAGATGTAGAGGCATGTTGAGTCCAACAAAACTTGTTACCCGTCGGCCTCAATATTTCTCCACCCAATAGCTGGTGTTAGAACACACCCAATAATCTGATCACCAAGATACAGCAAATTCCAAACATGCCACTGTTCAGGATACATGGCATGCACCCCACCACTGATGGCATAGCAGAAATCCTGCCTGGGCAGCGCTGCCCATTCTCCCTCCAGCTGAGAACATCTATGAGACAAGCGGAATGGGAGAGAGCCTCTGCTTTCAACATCATCACTGGGCAGGATGAGCCCACCTTTGGAGCCAGCTGAACAATTTCAGGTGTCGTGGGGTTTGCAGTGCCAGCCCCAGCCTTGCTTAGGGCCTCCAGCACAGCCCATGGTGCATCTCTGGTGCAAAGGAGGAGCCGCACAGGTGCTGGATGTTTGCTCTTTGGGGGTCCCCGGTCGTCTTTCCAGGCTGAGCACTGCTGACTCAGAAGTTGTTTATTGGTTCAAGATGATTTAACTGTTTCCCACTGTTCCCCTTTAATCCTCACCACCACAATCACCACCACACACAGTGTACTTTCCAGTCTGGAAGGATACTAGGCGTAAGGCCCCTGCTTTTGCTATGGGATTTGTAGCGCCTATGAGTGGTCAGGACTTTTAGGCCTCCTCTGCAAATGAATGCTGCTGGACTCAATACTGGTTCAGAAGAAAGGGGGCCACTTACTGAATCACAAGCACAGAGATGATAGAATTACAGCCCTAGGTTCTGTGACAGTTCCAACTGGATCTTAAACACCCTGAATATATATACCAATAATTACTGCTTGCCTCTGTTAGGTAATTATGTGGGTCCCATTACTGTAGTATCTGAGTACTGTATAGTCTTTAATGTATTTGTCCTCTTAGTGCCCATAAGGCAAGGGTAGTGCTAATATCCCTGTTTTACAGATAGGAAATGGAGGCATGGAGAAGCAAAGTGACTCACCTAAGATCATCCAGGGGAGTTTGTGGCAGAGCAGGGGACTGACCCTAGGTCTCTCAAGTCCCAGGCTAGTGCACTGACCACTGCTAGTGCACTGACCAGATTTACTCACCAGTAAATACTTATCCCTTTTAATCTTTCATCTCTTAATGTAGATGTCATTGAATGTTTCTCTCAAAAAAAAAAGAACAGGAGAAAAGACAAATGAAAAGTGAAGGAAAAGAAAAGGAGGTGTAGGGCATGGAGAGCACTGCCATGGTTTCCATCCTCTGGGGAAGCAAGCCTAGATTTCTAAACAATTTGACCAAATCTCTTTTCTTTAAAAGACAAGTCAGATGCTAAGATGGTCAGGTACCGGCCTCCAAGAACCTGCAGATTTACAAAACTTCTCCATTCTGATGGCACTGGATTGCCTTTTGAGAATGCAACAGGTTCAATGTTCACATACAAGGCTCCTCAAAATGCTGCAGATTTAACCAACAAAAGTAAGTGTATGGTGATAGGCAGGGCTTGACAAGCAGCGGCGAGCCCCGCTCGCCAGCTGCGCAGTTTGGCATGCTGCGCATGCGCAGACCGCACTGCGCATGCACTGATCGCGTTGTGGCACCATGCTGGGCTAAAATCTACTCGCCACGGGCGAGTAGATTGCCCTAATTGTCGAGCCCTGGTGATAGGTGTCATAAGGAGGAGGGAGAAAACTTGTTCATCTTGGCCTCTGAGGATAGAACAAGAAGCAATGGGCTTTAACTGCAGCAAGGGAGGTTTAGGTTGGACATTAGGAAAACGTTCCTAACTGTAAGGGTAGTCAAACACTGGAATAAATTGCCCAGGGAGGTTGTGGAATCTCCATCTCTGGAGATATTTAAGAGGAGGTTAGATAAATGTCTCTCAGAGATGGTCTAGACAGTATTTGGTCCTGCCATGAGGGAAGGGGACTGGACTCGATGACCTCTTGAGGTCTCTTCCAGTCCTAGTATTCTATGATTCTGTTATCCATAGGTTTGGTCTTACTGCTTGAATGGCCATCCTGGCCACGGCCAAAGGAAGACTGGCCAAGATTGAATATGCTTTTCTGTAACCACTACTTATTTACAGGACTCGGTGTTGGGGCCCCATTGTGCTAGGCACTATACTTATGCACAGTAAGGGACTGTCCCTGCCCCCAAAAGTTTTCTGTCTGAATAGACAGATAATAGGAGAGGAAAATGAAGTAATATTGTCCCCATATTAGGGATAGGGAACTGAGGGATAGAGAGACTAAGCAATTTAGGCTCCTAAGCCTTCTAAATTCCATTGATTTCAGTTGACATTAGGCGCCAAAGTAACTTTATGGGTTTTACCTTACATGATGACTTAATCAAGGTCACAAAGCAAGTCTGTGGAAGAGATGGGAACTGATCCCATGTCTTCTGAGGGTACGGCTACACTGTGTTTTATTTTTCGGAAGAGGTATGTAAATAGTGCTCGCATTTGCATACCTTCTTCCGTTTTTTTCCCCAAAAGAGACTTTTTTGCCATTTGGCCTTGTCTACACGGGGCCAAATGTCGGAAAAAAACCCTCTTTTGAAAGCCCCTGTCAAATTAGTTTTACGAGGAAGAAGGGGGCTTTTGAAAGAGGGGGGGTTTTCCGACATTTGGCCCTGTGTAGATGGAGCCAAATGGAGGAAAAGGCTCTTCTGGGAAAAAAAACGGAAGAAGATATGCAAATGCGAGCGCTATTTGCATACCTCTTCCAAAAAATGAAACAGTGTAGCAGTACCTTGAGTCCCATAATTCCTCTTTAAACATCTTGCCCTGTGGTTTGTATTATTCTTAACATAAAACTAATTATTGATATTGTCATTCAAGATGTAGCTGTAGAAACAATATACAACAGAGAAGTATTATAAACAGCATTTTATAAAGCATGCTTTTGCTGTTCTCCAAGGGGTAATATTTGACTGTTTGTATTGTCCAGGTGACAATGTCTCTGAATTGGATGGTGCGGATGACTTCGGACCTAGAAACCAATATTGTGGCAGTTGAGAGAGTGAAAGAGTATTCAGAAACTGAGATGGAGGTCAGCTACTAAACTGTTCACAATAAACATGTTATTCTCAGAGATCCATAGATTTCCATTTGTTTCTTTCAACAGAGGAGGACCCTTCTCTGAGGACCTGACAGTTAACCTTGACAAATATGATGTTCTAGATCGGTGGTGGGCAACCTGCAATCTGAGAGCTGCATGCAGCTCATTGGGGGTCTGTGTGCAGCCCATAGACATTTTGTTTACTATTGCCTATGCATAGGGTTACCAGATCCTGATGGTTTTCATCCACCTAGTTTTTTCCTATCAGGATAACTAAAGTGACATGCATGTAAAGCCAGGGCACGTGAAGTGAGGTGCATGCTGATTACATGCAGTTAAAGTACTGCTACAGTTCAATAGACACATCCCCGCAAATTCTAGGCACGCAAGCGCAGTTAGCAAAACTATACTATCCTGGGAGACCGTCTTGGTTACAACAATTGTGCAGCCCACTGAGGGCGACTCGTGTGGTCCACTCACTAGCCTAGGTTGTCCCTCACTGTTCTAGACGCTAGTTTGGGTTTGTCTGTACTACCCAATAGCATGGCTGATGCTAAACATAATGGGGAGAAACTCCATAGAAGTCAATGGAATTTTTTTCAGCATCTTGGCCCATAGGCTGCATCTGCATATAATATTGTTAACACATTGTTCTTAACTTTGTGAGCAGGCCCATAATGTAGCTCTGGCTTTTCTCAGATTCTTTTCTTAATCACTGTACCTGCTTCTCCTGCCTCTCACGTTTTGTTCAGAAGCACACCTCAGTCCTCTGTCCCCAGTGCTAGCAGCTGAGGCAGTATGCAGTTGCTCCGAGCTTTTCACAAAACTGACATAAACACAGTTGTGCAGCTTGGTAGATAAAAGGATATGCCTGGAAATAGGTTGCTCTGTGGACCTACTGGGCTTGATTCTTTGTGATTCAGAGGAATATAAGGTTTAGGGGATGCAGAATGAGAGAAAGGCTTGAAAATGAGGTGGTTGAACTTGATACATTTAGCAGAGAGGAGGAAGCTAAACAAGACACACACGAGTGCAGTATGGATCAGATTCTCGTCTGGTGTAAAATACCACAGCTCTGTTGAAGTCAGTGGAGTGACACCGACTTATACCAGCTGAGGTCCAGTCCGATGTGCTGAGATATTTCTGTACACCAAAACTATAAGGACCAGACCAGAGGCAAGTGAAGGAATCTGCTTCTTCTGGCTTTTTATTCCACCATTTCAAATAATAAGCAGACAGAAGGGAATTTGCCTTCTGGTGAGATTTTGGTAACCCAAAAAGTTTTAACATTTTAATTGCAGTCTGCAGCTTTTAAAACCTTAGGGGAATTATTTCTCACTATTGTTCTCCTTTAGGCTCCCTGGACAATTGAAGACAAAAAGCCACCGGCAGACTGGCCAACACAGGGGCAAGTGGAGTTTGCTGACTACTCAGTAAGATATAGGAAAGGCCTGGATCTGGTGCTGAAAGACCTCAGCCTCAGAGTGGAAGGTGGAGAAAAGGTACAGTCCAGCCATTTCTCATATATGAATTGGTTGCTGATGTTACACATGGGATTTGCAATAACTAAAGCAGACGGCCGGATCCTCATTAGCGCTAAATTGGCGCAGCTTTGTTTACACCAGCTGATAATCTGGTCTGATATGTTTACGGTGGCTCAGAAACTTCCTTTAAAGCTGCTATCATCACTGTCTCTGTTGTGGAATGGAATTAGGAATGGACCATCCTCCTTCACCGAACAGAGCTATTCCAGTCAATTCCTGTGTCTGACTCTTCTTGGGCAACGCTTGACATAGATGGAGGTGATCCTTTTGCCAGAATGCCTCCGTTCTTCTCACCTAGGCATCTAGTAAAGGCTTTATCCTGTAGGCTTCATTCCTTTTTGGTATATTTAAGTGCTGGGCTTTGCATGATGTTCTCCAAGGAATCTATTTTGTTTCTCCTGGGAGAATCCCGTTAGGAAGCTTTGGTTATAAAGAGGAGTCCTAGAGCTAAGCATCCAGAATGGGAGCTCCCCTTTAGATGTGAGAGTATATGTATATTGCATGATTACATCCTCAAATTCATATATTATGTACATGTTTATACTTGATATACCTCAAATTCTGAGAATTATTTGAGACATGATGTGAGGACCATTAGGGAATGAGGTTCTATTCTCACTTAGCATCAGAGCTTGTATAATTGCTCCTTCAATAAAGCTAATACCCATTTATAAATGTGCTCTGTTCCCTATTTTCCAATATATGTTTTAGATTGGAATTGTTGGAAGAACTGGAGCTGGGAAGTCTTCCATGACCCTCTGCCTCTTCAGGATTTTGGAAGCTGCAAAGGGGGAAATTAAAATAGATGGTGTGAGAATTTCAGAGATTGGCCTTCATGACCTACGATCCAAGATAACAATTATTCCTCAGGTAAGTCAGTGCCTCTTTGAGCATCTCATAATAAAGGCTCTGACCTCTTAGTAACTTAGCAAACACCAAATTACTGCATAATGTATCCCCATAGGAAAGCCTCTTGCTCTGACCACAAAATCAGTAACTGATACTTGCATATCCACGTCTCCAGAAGAACCAAGTTGCTCAGACATAACTGTTTTACAACACTACTAGCTGTGAAAGAGGACTATAGCATAATAAGTGTTCCCAATTGGACTTTTCAAAAGTAAACAAACTAATTGGTCCTAACTTTACCCCATGATTAGGGCTCATAAACTCACCAGAAAGAACAGAGGGAAGGGTAAGATATTTGTAAGTGGGTCTCATTTAATTTGACCCTTCTAATGGCTACATTGTTTCAAAGTTTACTCATATTAATGCGATGTTATTACTAGCATAATTACCCAGCATTGCTCGGGTCTTTCATTGTGATAAGGGTTTTTTTAAATAAAAGAAAAATGTATACGCTTTATTTAAAAGATTGTATAGGGCAGGAGGTTGGGTGGTGTGGGGAGGCCGAGGGTGGGAGGTTTAGGGTGGGAGTGCAGGAGTGCAGGCAAGGGGTTGGAAGGGGTGGGAGGCTCGGGGAGGGGTGAGAGTGCAGCAGTTAGGGCAGGGGTTTGCAGGCTCAGGGCAGGGGGTGGAGGGGTGCAGGAGTCAAGGTAGGGGGTTGGATTTGGGAGGCTTAGGACAGGGGGTGTGGGTGCAGGAGTGAGGGCAGTGGCTTGAAGGGGTGAGGGGCTCAGGTCAGGGGGTGGAGGGTGCAGGAGTCAGGGCAGGAGTCAGGGCAGGGGGCTGGAAGGTGTGGAGGGACTCAGGGCAGGGGGTTGAGTGTAGGGGGACTTAGGGCACGAAACAGGTCGTGCAGGAGTCCGTGCAAGAGGTTGGTTATAAGAGGGCGCTCAGGGTAGGGTGTTGGGGGAAAAATTTCAGCAGTTACATGTGGGGTGGCAGCCAGCTCCCCAGGAGCTGGTATGCACCAAGAGCTGACTTTTAAGCTGATACAGAGGCAGCAGCACGGGGTGGCAGGCAGCAGTGGCTTCCTGGGAGCTGGACCAGGAGCCGCATATGACCATGTAGCCATTTGGGTAACTTCATGCTTATTGGTTACCTGTTTAAATGACTATTCTCTTACATCTCTAGTACACATGTACAGTAAATGTCAGCCAATCCCTGCCCCAAAGAGCTTACAGTTTAGAGTTGGACAAATAATTGATATTTTTGGTTCAGTTGTTTACCCACATTCACTCCCCAAAAACCTGTTTTGGGTCCACCCAAAGTGATTATTTTGTTTTTGTTTTTTCCACTGACAGGAAAAACAAAACCAAAGAAAAAATTCAGGTTGCTAAAAATGTTTCACTTGATCCAAAACGAAACATTTGACTTCATCTTTGGGTGGTTTTTACTCTTTTAATTTGAGTGTGTATGTGTGAGAGAGAGGTTGCTTTTAATTAAATGTAGCTAAAATATCTTTAAAACATTTCAAAGTAAAATATCAGAACATTTTTTCTAAAATATCAAGAATGAAACTTTTAGACTTTTTAAAATTCTTTTCCCCAGCTGAAACTATTTGACAGCAGCCACCCAAATTAATGAAAAGTTCTGAACATCCCAGACTGGCATTTTTTGCCAAAAAAACCACCAAACTATTAGATGAAAAAAAAATCACCCAGCTATAGTTACAATATGTTGTTACTAAGCTGGGTCCTTGTATTTCAGTGTGTCTTAGTGGTTACATTGCATACAGACAGGATAATAATAAACTTAATACATACTCTTTGCAATGAGAGCACAAATGTTAACACTCATTTTGATGTTTGGCTTACCATGGCCAAATCCATAACAGGTTGTATTTAAAATGCTTTTAGAGCTGAAACTGAAGCTCGCTAGGCCTTTGGGATGTGGCCCACTCTCCAGTGAAATCAATGAAAATACAACTGTTAATTTCAATGGACTTTGGATCAGATTTTAGTGTGTTAAGTAAGACCACTGCTGCTTATGCTAATCAAACTTCTTCACTGCTACCTTGTCTTCTCTCCATTTGTTTGTTTTATCCATTTATTGTCTCTCATCATATGATAGATTGTAAGGCCTTTGGGGTAGGCATTTGTTCTGTGTTTCGTGCAATGCCTAGGCTACATCTACATTAAAGCCAAAAGTCAACTTAAGCTATGCAACTCCAAGCCCCCATTGCACAAGACATGATATGCACTAGGGATATTAAAAGATGAATAATGTAGCTGGAGTCGACATACCGTAAGTCAAGTTACCACAGGTTCTACACCACTGTCAATTTCCCTTACTCTTTTCATCCAGAGTAGAAAAACAGGGTTGATAGGAGAGTGATATGCAGTTGATTTGACAGATCTTCACTAGAGCCACTAAATCAACTGCCAGTGGATTGATTTCAGAGCATCCATCCAGGTTATCATGTAGATGTGGGCCTAGCATATAGGGACCCTGGTCTTAGCTTGATCCTGTAGATGCTACCATGATGCGACTACTAATGAACTGGGATACCTTAAAGCAGATAACTCTGAAATGTTAACACTTATGTATGTAAAACACATAAAGTTCTTGTCTAAAGAAAATGGGTTTCTTGATCCAGGATCCTGTTCTTTTTTCTGGAACACTGAGAATGAATTTGGATCCATTTAATAAATACTCGGAGGAGGAAATATGGAGAGCTCTTGAGCTGTCGCACTTGAAGAAGTTTGTCAGCAGTCAGTCAGCTAAACTGGATTACGAATGCTCAGAAGGGGGAGAAAATCTCAGGTAATGAGTGTCCTGACACAGAAAAGAACCACTTGGGGCTTTGATGTGGTAAGAGATACCAGTTCTCTGCTGCAGGCACCATTGAACCCATGAATAATGCTTGAGCACATGATTAAGGGCTGTGCTGAGTCAGGGCCTTTATCTTCAGGGGCTCTGTTCAAGGAAGGAGTACAAAGGAGAGCTCAGTAATGTAAACGGTTGTGATTGTCAGAGAGAAGATAAAACATTGACTCATGATGCACTGTTGCAGCCAATGACTGAATGGGTGGTGGAAACTCCTCTTCCTTATAATTCTCAAAGATATAGTCTTTGGGGCAAGGTTGAAATCCAGTGGTGAGGCCTTTGGGGAAAAGCTTGTGCTCTCATTGTACCTGTTTTCTGGATACGTAAGACTCCAGTCTCCAATCTAGCTCCTTTTATAAGCACACGAGTCACTATAACAAAGTTCACGACTCTAACCTATTCTAATTGGCCATTTTGACTTGTGGGTTGTTTTGCTCGTACCAAACTTGATGAAAGTGCCTGTGGGGATGGACAGTAGGATAGCACCTGCAGCTTGTTGCACTTCTTAAAATCCACTAGTGGGCCTTTTGCATAACAAGCCATTGCTACCTCTAGTCATTCAGAGCCAGGAAGGAAGTGATGCTCACTATTATTTGTAGTATGGTACTTGGCAAGTAAAGAGATGTGTTAGAGCTGGTTGAACAATGCTGTTTATTCATCAGATAATTTATCTGATGATTTTTCTTTTATTTTCCACCTTTTTTGTACAAGCTGTACAGGTAATTGAATAATATTTGGCAAAAACGTTAATTTGTCTAATAACTTTAGCTTGTCAGCAACCAGTTCTAGCATGTGTGTTAAAGAGCCGGTCTATGAAAAAACCTCATGTCTTTGCTTTCAGTGTTGGTCAGAGGCAGCTTGTCTGTTTGGCAAGAGCCCTCCTTCGCAAAACTAGAATCCTAGTCCTGGATGAAGCCACAGCCGCTATCGACCTGGAAACAGATGATTTAATTCAGATGACAATAAAAACTCAGTTTGAAGATTGCACTGTACTAACAATAGCACATAGGCTGAACACAATTATGGATTATACAAGGTAAGTTTAAAAGAAGAGCTATTAATGGTAAAGATATAGAATGACCACTATATATAGAGATTATATATATAATTTTACTTTTCTGATCATCCTGCGGAACTTTTTGACAAATCTGAGATGAAATCTGTTGATCTTTGAAATCCATAAGAAGGTCGTGCAGTCTTCTGACCTGTATCTAGAATATTGATTTCTGCAGTCCATATTGTTTAACAAATCAGTGAACTACTGATACCATCTTTCCCTGGAACTTTGTAGCTAGATTAGTAGATTTCAAGGCCAGAAATCATCATCTTCTGACAACCTGTATAACACAGGCCGTAGAATTAATTTCTGCTTCAAATCCTAATAGGTGTGGTTGATCTAGAGCACATCTTTTAGGAAAATATTCCGTTTTAATTTAATTTTAAAAATTCAAGTGATGGAGAATCCACAATCCTTGGTAAGTTGTTCGAGTGGTTAATTACTCTCACTCTTAAAAATGTGTCTTATTTCTATTCTGAACTTATCTAGCTTTAGCTTCCAGCTATTGGATTTTGTTGTACTCTTCTCTGCTGAAGAGTCCATATATAATCAATCAAATTACTGTTCCCTGTGTACGTACTTACAGGCTATGATCAAATCACTCTTTAGCCTTCTCTTTGGTAAGCTAAATAGATTGAGCTCCTTGAGTATCTAGTTATAAGATATGTTTTCTTATCCTTTCTCATGTTTCTTCTCTGAACACTCTCCAGTTTTTCAACATCCTTTTTGAAATGTGGATACCATAACTGGACACAGCATTTCATTAACAGTTGCACCAGTGACAAATACAGAGAATGTAACCTCTTTACTTCTACTGAATATTTCCGTTTATATCTCCAAAGATTGCAATAGCTCCTTTAATGTTACACTGGGAGCGCAGGTTTAGTTGATTATCCACCATCCCCGCTAAGTCCTTCTTAGAGACTCTGCTTCCCATGATGAAGTTCTCCATCCTATATGTCCTGTATTCTTTGTTGACTTTACATTTGACCATGTGTTTGCTTGCAACTCTTACCAAGTAATTCAGATTGCTCTGTTCCCAGTGACTGTCCTCTTCATTATTTACCACTCCCCCAAATCTTTGTATCAGTTGCAAACATTATCAATAATTATGTTATGACTTTTTCCAGGTCACTGATTTAAAAATATTAAATAAAGTAGAGCCAAGAATTGATTTATGTGGGACCCCAAGTCAACTACACCTGCTCAATTGTGATTTCTAATTTGCAACTCTATTTTGAGATCTATCAGTCAGGTTTTAGCCATGTTGATTTTTGGATCATTCAAGTTTAATCAAAATGTTTTTCAGTACCGAGTACCTTGATAGAAGGTAACTGTACAACATCAACACTGTTACCTTTATCAAGTGAATTAACACCAAAGTTGCTTCTTACTGCATCAACTAAACTTGTAATCTCATCAGAAATTCAGTAGTTGGTATCAAACAGAACCAACAAATGGCATATCTCAGAAATGTTTCACATAGCAGAGGCATCACCATGGGGTTGTTTCATGCTCTGCAACATGCCTGCATTCAAATTCAGTGTCACTCATTTTTCCTGAAGAGTTACCTTCACCCTGTGACCCTGCATGCAGATAGGAATGATAAGAGTGGTGAGCGCTGGGAAACCTTTGAAACTCCTATAGTACTTCCGTTCTCTGTAACTCCATCTCCAACTTTTCTTCTGTCCCTCTTCTTAATAATAAAAACAGGCTTGTGTGAAGTTGAAGAGTGCGCTCTGTGTTCCTACCTGTCAGATGAAGCAGAGTGGAACACTAACACATAATTGGAGGAAGAACAAACCCCTGAAAGAGCTCAGTTGGCCTTTCAGTGAACTTGTATGATCCTGTTGTCACAAATGTACAGGATCTCCCGGCTTTTAAACAGTGCCTTGGAGGAACCGGTTAAGGGCAGGTCATGCAGCGTCGAGATGCTGTCTTGAGGCGCCAGTACCCACTGGCACATATTTGCAGTAGCTCTAGGTGGCCTTTTCAAAACCAAGTAGGATTTATTAATCAACTGAAACACAGCTTACCTTGTGCTTTAGAGCAATAGAGGTTCAGACATAGCCCATTCTGGCCACAAGTCATTCTACCCAGCCAAGTTGCCATGGAATCCCTTCTGGCTCTTTGTCAGTTGAAAAAAAGAGCATATGGGACTCTTATCCCAGGCAGCTGATGCCTTTCCCCTTTGTTCTTGACTTGGGGCCTTTGCTCAGCTTCCCTGAGGCGAGGTGGGGGGGGGGGGAACCACCTTGCTGCTGTTGATGGTTGGTTGCTAGGTATGAACATCTTAGCCATTGGGGTTCATCATTGTCTTTCCAGCTTTTCCGTTGATATAGATCAGTTTCACTTAGTCCTTTAATGATCCATTCATTCCACCCAGACAGCTATGTGAGCCAGTGGCATATCTAGGACAGGAAAAGTGGGTTGGCCTTGACTTTTGGGTGAGCAGGCATTGATGTGGGGGGGGGGAGGGGCTACCAGCCACTCCAGCTGGCTATTATCACTCAGCAGGTACCAGAAGATGAGCCTTCTGGAGGCCCACAGGCAATGGGGTGCACCCATGGTGGGGACAGGCTCTCTACCGGGCCTTGAGCTCTGCCTGCCCCTCTCAACTCTGGCTCGGTATCTGTCCACTGAGCCGGCCACATCTCTCTCTTCCCAGTGCTGTGTGCTCCTTGCTCTGATCTCTGGCCCCAGCACAAGCCTCACTTCCCATGAGGCACATGCCCTCATGGGACAACTCATCTCCTTCCAGATTTTGGATTCAGGGGGCTCCAGCCCCAATTTGTGTGGGCTTGTTGGTAAGTGGGTGGACCATGATCCACCCATAGTTATGTCCCTATGTGGCTTGATACGATGTGTCTCTAGGTGTGCCCTTACTGCAGATTTAACCCTTCTATGACCACTGGGTAACAGTGCTAAGTACAGATCGAAACTCAGGCATGCATAGGAATCATTAAAATATTTCCAGAAATTCTCCATCACACTTGTATGCTTCTAGAAGACCTACAAATTGATTTATAAACAGGAAAGCTGAAACAATAGGACTGAATAGGTAGGGTCCTGTATTAGTTAACTTACCACTGCACAAGTCTCATAATCCCTTTGCGGCATCTCCAGGACCTGTATGGATCTGTTTTGACCATCAATGGGTGTAATGTTCTTTGATACAATTATTGCATGTTAAAGGTTTTTTTTAATAGATTATTGCAACTGGGAAGCTGACATTCTTCATAAGGCCATGGAATTACTGGCCTTAATTTTTGAGGTACTGTCTTTTCTGGAGAGTGTAGGTGTTTGGCACCTATGTAAGTTAGGCATTAACTTACATTGAAGTGTCATGTCTAGCCTGTTGCATTGCATTATGTGAAAGTGATGCAGCATAAGGGGAGAAGATTTGGAAAAATGCCTGATTTCCTGGGTGAAAAAAAATGGCTGGCTTCGTGAGTTTCCTGTAAGAAAAACTTCTGCAATATCCATTTTTGGCTTCTTTTTTTTTTAAATAGGATTCTTGTTCTAGACAAAGGAACAATAGCTGAATTTGACACACCTTCAAGCCTTATTGCATCAAGGGGTATCTTCTACGGTATGGCTAAAGATGCTGGACTAGCATAGCACGACTTTTATACCACTGAACGCCTGACTCAACACAGCAGGGATTCACGAATGTACTGTATTTTTCAGACCAGTCTTTGTAATAGAATAAACTTAGGACACATGAATTATTATACACCTATAATGACAAAATGAATTTTATATTTTTTAAAATATTTTATATATACAGATTTTATTAACAGCTTTTATTTTTTCTTAAGAGAATGCCAAATATTCTGCCAAGGAAATGTATGTATCACAAGCCAACATGTATTGTATTCTGGTCTATCATTAGTAAATTAAAACTAATGATGTAAAATACATCTGTGTCTGTCTTCTGTACAGAAACACATGAATTTTGAAATGGAAAGACTAACAATGTTCTGTGATGACTCAATTAAAAAGGCAGTAATCAAGAAATGTTTCACCTGTGTAACTGGTTCCAAAGTTTTCATTGTAAGTAAAGATCTCCAGGGTAAGAGGATTGAACGCTGCCGTTCCGATACTGCAACCTGTTCTAGTGCCCTCATAGAGCTTCATTAGACCAGAACAAATTGCAGAATCAGGGCCTATAATATTTCTGCCTTCCCACACCAAGGTAAGGCTAGCAAATAGTTATATCTATACAGCTAAACCTGCATATGGTACAATCCAACACCTGGTGAAGGCAGTAGGCAGTATATTACAATGGGTTCTGGATAAGGTCTGTAGAGACATGATTGAGCAGAAGATGTTACTTTTTTTGGTACAAAAATTAAAATGAATAAAAAGTCTCTAGTTCAGATTGCTCAGCTGGCTAAGCATATAAAATACTCCTATGAGTATCTCATTCACTATTTTACTTAAGTCAATTGTAATCATGGATATCTTATAAATATTTCCAAAAGTTTGTTTGTCCCAAAAGATCTCCGAAACAGTAAGAGTTAGAAACACCAAATTTTGCACGGATACTACTGATTTCCTAACTTAAATAACTGGATTGGTTATATCTCAAAATCGGTTCCTCCAGAGCCCCAACTGGGCCACTAATTAGCTTTTAGTAGTGCCTGATCATAGGCATTTGCTGGACTCTTCTGTTAAGTGTGTTCACAAACTGCAACTACAAGATCCTTTCCCTATAAGAGAAAAAGTATTTCCAATAAAATAGGTTATGTTAACATAATTATGTAGTTCATTCATCACACCTTTTGTTATCAAGAAATGAGTTAAATGTAAATGCATTTTGGAAGCACATCGTTAGCTATGTTAAGTTCTTAAAGTAATATATAAGAGAAAAGTATTTCCAATAAAATATGCTATGTTAATGTCATTGACATAGTTCATTCATCACATCTTTTACTATATTTTCCCGAGGCGATGCCGGGTATTTCCTCTCTCTCTCTCTCTCTCTCTCTCTCTCTCTCTCTCTCTCTCTCTCTCTCTCTCTCTGTGTGTGTGTGTGTGTGTGTGTGTGTGTGTGTGTGTGTGTGTGTGTGTGTGTGTGTGTGTGTGTGTGTGTGTGTGTGTGTGTGTGTGTGTGTGTGTGTGTGTGTGTGTGTGTGTGTGTGTGTGTGTCAGGTGGTCTCTGTACCAGCAAGCAAAAGGAGCCTGGGTGAGCAAAAGGAGCCTGGGTGAGAGCTAGGAGCTACAAGTCAGGCAGAGTACATTTGGAGGAGCAGGATTAGCTGTTCAGGTACCAGAGGGAAAGTACTGGGAGGGATCGTTTGGGGAAGTGGCCCAGGTAATTAATTGCCAGACGGGGAGTAGAACAAACTGTTCTACTGTTGTCCATCTGTTGCCACTGCCTTAGGGTCCCTGGGTCAGAACCCAGAGTAGTGACTGGGTTCCCTCCAACCCTCCCCACACCACTACAGAGTCTGTCACTGGATAGGGAGACCAGGACAATAGAGGGGTTTCACCTCCCCATATTATGGACTAGCCTGTGATGAGTATGGCTCAGTAGGCTGTGAACTATGCTTCTAGCAAAGAGAAAGTTCTAGTGGGACACAGCAAGCCTCTGAGGCTGAACACTATTGTCTATGTCTAGACTGGCAAAAACTTGCCAGCTGTCTGCACTGGCCGCTTGAATTTGCGCAAGAGCACTGACGTTCTAATGTAAGAAATCGGTGCTTCTTGCGCAAATACTTTGACGCTCCCATTCAGGCAAAAGTCCTTTTGCGCAAAAGGGCCAGTGTAGACAGCTCAGATTTGTTTTGCGCAAAAAAGCCCCGATGGCTAAAATGGCGATCGGGGCTTTTTTGCGCAAAACCGTGTCTAGATTGGCACGGACGCTTTTCCACAAAAAGTGCTTTTGCGGAAAAGCGTCCGTGCCAATCTAGACGCTCCTTCCGCAAATTCTTTTAACGGAAAAACTTTTCCGTTAAAAGCATTTGCGGAAAATCATGCCAGTCTAGACGTAGCCTATCTGCTAAAAGCGCAAGACCCACAGGCATAGCCAGAGCTTTGCCACAACATATATATAAAATCTGTTTTTCCAAAGAATATCAAGATGTAACACAACAATTGGATGATGATCGGGCTGAATAGTGATTAAGGGAAAGTTTTGGCTGCAGCGATTGTCCTCAGGATCTGAAATGATTTCAATTTTTTCTTGTCTTCCATTTCCTATACCAACCACCAGAAAAAGCAGTTTATGTAGTAAAGTTGCCATTTTTTCTATGAACTAAAGAGAAATTGTGTCCAGCAAAAATAATAATAATTTATTAACTATAAAAGGAATACAACTTAAATAAGAATCTAGAGGCAAGCAACTCATTTAATATTTAAATAATACTTAAACATGTTAATGTAGCAATGCACAACGGTAATGAATCCTTAATGGTCATACACAATAATGTTCAAATGCTACAGTTATCAGATTAATTAATTTAGTAAAGCTAATATCCTCAGTTATAAATTGCATAAGGTATAAAAATATTCCTTTCAATGCATAGATAGTTACCAGCAACTGTGTAATATAATCAATATACCAAATGAATTCAGTGAATCCAATAGCTGATCTTTTCACTGGCAAAGCATAACAGTTTATTCATGAAAAGTACAGTACTTTTACAGATAAACTAGCTTCTGAATGGCTAATCCTCACAATAGGTCTCTTCTCTTAGCCAGTAAGAATGCAGGTCATTGTATGCAGTAATTGTATGGTGAGCAATTGTTCTACTATAGAAGCGTCTATCACAGTGGTTGTATCAACATCAGTACGCTGGTATAAGAAATAGATTGTCACTGGATCAGGATGCATCTGATCGCTGCTTTAATATTCATGCCATGAGGAGAAACTTACTTTGCTAGACTGTTCTACGGCTATTATCCATTTTATAAACCCTAGGCTAATATGTAGCTAATGTGCTTCAGTCCAGTTAACTAAGAGTTAGGAAGTTAGATGAGACTCTTTGGAAATGAAAGGCACTACGAAAAAAATCTTAATAGTGGGGAGTTCAAATCAGCAGTCAGCTATGGTCTCCCTGTTATCTAGAGCTTTAATCCAGTACATACTTCAAGAGCTAGGTTTACAGATGAGATCTTTTCCTCTAATGAGAATGATGTTGTAAATTTAAAAAAAGAGGATTTTTAATCCAGTTTATTAACTAATGGATTACTCCACATGAATTTAATGCGGGGTGAGCAATAATTCTAGATGGGGGGCCACTTAAAAAACTGTTTTAGTGGCGCGGGGCTGCCCCAAAAGGGGTGGGGCCAAGACACTTCTGTGTTTCCCTGCCCACAGACCCTGATTGGCCAGAACAGCTGGTGGTTCCCTCTAAGCACCTGCTCCCCTGGTGGCGGAAGACGACTTCGCATGCTCCCCTCACCCCCAGGTCAATCAGGGCCTGGGGATGGGGGGGGAACATGGGAAGTCTCTCGCTCCCTGCCCCCGCCCTGCAAGGGGGTGCCATGCTTAGAGTCAACCGCCAGCTGCTCAAGACTTTGTGTGCTTCCCTCCTGCCCCTAGGCTCTGATTGGCGCGGGGAGCTGTGGGGCATCCGCGGGCCGGATCAACCCGCTTGGCAGGCCGGATCTGGCCCATGGAGGCCTTTTTGGCCAACACTGCTGTAATGTTTTCCAATTTATTTATTCCAGGATTTCATAACAGAGAAACATAACATTGAATTTAAGTGTGAAAAGGTGACCATGCCAATAAGAAACATAAAAAGTTGTTTCAAAGAAAAAAAAAATGCCTAGCAATCTCAAGATTCAAATGTCACCTAAGTTTTTAAAATGCTACCCATCTGATTGTAAATTTCTTGTGTAAAAAGGAAACTAATGTCAAAGATTGGTCTTGCTGATAAAAGGACGAGTTGGAAGAAAATGGAACTATAATATTTGTGCTCCTTTCTCAAGTGGAAATCACGCTGATTTGTCCATTGAGTGAAAAAAACTGCCATTTTAAAGACGAATTAGAAAAATTGTTTGATCATACAACAACAAAACAGAGAAGGAGAGGACCTTTTGTTATCAAACATTTCAATACCATGTGTGAACCAGCAGCCATGAGATTTAAAAAACCTTATTTTGGTCAATAATATATTTACAATTTGGGTAACAATTGTAAATTTTTATCTTCAACCTGAGAAATATTTATAAATGTAGTTTGAGAAACCACATCTGATTAGTAACTTAATACTTGAGACAAATTGAGTTTTGTGCTTCTTCCACAGATTTAAATCCTTCCACTTTCCTCCTAAACAAGGGGTTTGTTCGCTTGTTGCATCATGCATGTATCTCCCATTAACAACAGTGGGATGTCAGTGTACATTAAACAATTTGGTACAAACACAAAATGGTTTTCATATTCTTTTAGGATAAGTGCTTTAGCTATTTTATAGCTAACAATTATTAGAACAAATTTAAGCCTTTCTCTGACAGCTTCTCACTCTATAGTGTTTCAAATTTGGGATTATTGTGTAAGGAACAGAGTGCTACATGGATATTCTACCATTGCTTTCTTTTCATAAGCACAGTTTTGTATCAGAGCAAGTTACTCTGAGATGAGTGATAGGCTGTAACTGTGTGTAACATCAGTTTTAACTCAAAATTAATAAAATAGAATTTTTCAGGATATTAGCCCTTATAAGTTCAATGCTTAAACATTGAATCCATTGCTTTAAAACACAAGATTTTGTGTTATGCTGCTTTAAATAGTTAGTAAGTCAGCTTTGATGCTTTCTTGTTGTAACAAGGCCTTTCAGTCAGTGTTGGCACCGAATTTCTCAACCGAAAGTTATTGTCATTGATTATTAGAACCAGCTCCAGTTCTTGGAAATCCTGAAGTCTTGCAACATCTTTGTCCTTAAATAAATAAATTTTAAAATGCAGTACATTAGTAGCATGCACAATAAATATTACACAGGACTTCTGTTTTGCAGATGAAAGGAGGAAAAAACACAGATGTATTCTAGCAGGGGGCAAGTATTTACTCAGCGGTTTGACTGGGTTTTGCTTATCTAACTATAAAGCCGACAACCAGGCCCACTGACAGCAATGTCAGGCCCCAGGGCAGAACAGTCAGTGGGTCCCCCATGTGTTCAGAAGCCACGTGCAAGCCGTACCTGCACTGGCTGGTGCCCAGCAAGCTCTTCTGGCATGGCCAGGCCTCCCGCATACCTGTCCAATAAGGTTGCCAACTGCTTAATTGCACAAACCCAAACACTCTTGCCCTTTCCCCTGCCCTGCCCTATGGCCATGCCTGTGTCCTGCCCCTTTTCCGAGGCCTCGCCTCCCTCCCCACACTTTACCCTCTTCACTCATTTTCACCAGGCTAGGGCAGAGGGTCGGGGTGCAGGAAGAGCTCAGGGGGGGCTGAGGTTAAGTGATCAGCACACCCTTTTGGTAGTGGCTCCCGAAAGCGATTTGAACGCACTTTTGGTGTGTGGCTGCTAGGTGGAGGGACTTGGCAGCCTCTGCGTCTGCAGGCACAGCCCCTGCAGCATTCACTGGCTGCAGCGGAGTTGGTGCTCAGGGCCAGGGCAGCAAGTGGAGACTTCCTCTCCCGGGCCAAAGGGATGTGCCAACTACTTTCAGAAGCAGTGCGGAGCCAGGGCAGACAGGAAGCCTGCCTTAGCCCCACTGCACTGCTGGTGGCAACTGGGGGCCCTGTGGCCCTTTTACATCTCCCAGCATCTGGGCATTGTCCCCACTGCCTCCATTCACATACACCCCATTGGTGGGCCTATAGACAACTCCTATTGCATGTTGCATTACTTTAGCATTCTATTTACATTCATGTTCATCTGGTTTTTACAACATGGTTATTTTGTGTGGAAGAAAGATTCCTAACTGGAGAATCCTGACTCTGCTCCTGTGTAACTCTGAAAGTTGCTTAACAGCTCTGTCTCTGTGTTCGGATGCGTTAAAATGGATGCAAAGCTGTCCTGACACAGGAGAAGTGTGAGCCTTAGTTAGCTATATGTATACAAATGGGCTGTGAGATCTTCAGACAAGTGCACAGTATTAATGATCTCAATTTACCATTTTGTGATCAGTCTGTGTCTTCATTGTTGTGTGATTTGGGTTTGGCTGAATCTTTTTCAGGAGTTAATCCCTTTTGTTTCCAACATGCAGCATCAACTGTAGATGAACGTGCCAAGCAAAAGTACCACAGATTAAGGTTACCAAGGGAAGATTTATACAGGGGGTCCCTGCTATGAGTCACCCCGGTGTACATCCATTTCACACTGAAGTCGTTGACATTTGTAGGAACTGATGCATTATAAATCCTCCCATTCCCCGCTATAAGTCATGTGAAACACTACCCCCAATTTGCTTAAATGGAAGTCAGCCGTGGGAAAAAAATTCCCCACTTTAAGTTGTTTTGCTATAAGTCCAAGTTTTTTGGAACGTATCTTTGCTTTATAGTGAGGACCCCCTGTAGTTCAAGGGAATTCTTCAACACTGATAGTCAATGGAAGTGATTAGTGGAATTGAAACTTGTATTGTGTGCTTTAAAGATCTACTCCATACTATCTATAAACAGCTTGGAACAGGGTCTTCGGGGATCTTTCACCCCAATAATCTTTTTTCTTTCTCCCTGACCCATCAAAAACTCTCATGTTGCTCCATGCTTCCACTCCAAGAAGCTCTGAAACCAACTTCATCGGGAGCAGCACACCAACCAACCCCATTTCTGATCTGGCTGAAGAAAGTCTGAAAGAATAATAGAAGGCACTTGCAAACAGTAAGTAAGGGATCAGGCTTTGATCCCTTGAGCGGCCATACTTTGTCACTGGACAGCATTAAGATTTTTTTTTTTTTGTAATCTTGAAGAGCAAGTATCCTACAGTTTTGCTGACAAATCCCTAATAATCAGAGACACTCTCGAAGAAGGCACTTTGAACAATCAGATTTAGTTGTCATATTGTAGACCTTTGCAAGTCAAGAAAACAAATCTTTTAAAAGAGAAGAATCAGAGTGTCATCTTATATTGGGTGCAGGTAAGGTCCACTGGAGTCTGTTAATCTAGCACTAATCGGAATTGGCCCCACCATTTGATGCCAACAATATTCGAAGTACTTGATGGTGAAGAAAGGGTCATTAGTGAACTAGGAAAACAAAAGGTCCAATTCCATTTTTTATGCAGGCATGTCCCACTCCTTCAATGGGACATTAGCTTGTGTAAGGACTGCACAAACTGTCCCTAACTGAAAGCATTTTTCCTGCAATTTAGTTGCTTTTAAAAAGGAATGTTAAATGTTTGATTGGTAAGGTTCACCTGAGTATCATAAACCTTTCAACCATTCATGACAGTATGTCATAGAGTATGTTATTACACTGAATTTCTGAATATAGTAAAAAGTGAAATCTAAGTCATACAGTACAAAATATCAGTGCGGGAAAGCCATCAAGAAGTTAAGGGTTTAGAGCTTATTCTATTAAATAGGAAACACAGTGGTGGCCTAAACAAAATGCTGACATTTAATAACATGTTCCAACATACAGTTTATAGAGAAGATCTTATTTTTAAAAAATCCGGTATTAATAAAGGTTTAAAGAGTTGCCTGAGGATTTATAGCTAAAATCAGTGCAGCTCTTTTAAAGCACAGAAGATGCCAATAAAACAAGGCAATTCAGTTATAGTCGATGCTCTGACTTTAACTTCCCAATATGAAATAATAATGCTAATCAACACAGTATTTGCAATATATAGTATTATCAGTGAGTGCGTGTGTTTATCATGGATCAAACCCAACTGAGAAATTTCCTGATTGGGGACAACTAACTGTAGGACCCAGGATCTGTGAGACTGGAGTCAAAACAACCCACTAGTTTAGGAAAAATGAATTAAAGATTGAAAGGCAAGAGGGAAGATTAGAAAATTCTGTAAAGTTGAATCTCTTGCACTTTGGGGGCTTATCTAAGGCTCTCCAAGCACTTTACAAACACCAGACCCCTCTTTTGCTCTGTCCCCTGTACCTAACTTTTGGGTGGTAGAAAACGAGGAAGAAAGGTATATAAAATACAAAGACTGCTCCATAATGTCTTTTTGCATTATATTAAACAATAAAATAACTGACAGTACAGTTATACCACCTGCTTCCTTGTCCCAGTCCCTTGAATGGTCTCTTATTCTCTATCAAACCTCTGTATCTTTCTTCAGTGCTACTGTCCCAAACTATGCCATAGTTGTGCATGATTGGTTGATGTTACCATCAGATGCACTCTTACCAGTCTTGTATGCAGCCAACTGAGAAGTTTTATCTTTTTTTCTATGGATCCTGAAATATTCAATAACAGCCCACTTATTCCATGACCAGAGGATTATAAGAAAGATCATTACTGGTTATGGATCTACTATATTTGACAGCGAACACCATTAAAAACACGTTGTTTGCCACTTTGCCATGATCACAGTACTCCAAATCTCCTTTTCAAAGATGCAAGGAATATTGCAGGTTGCTGGAGGGATAAAGGATGCATTTTTAATGATTCCCACAACAGCAAGAAAAAGAGCATTTGTTTAAAGCTGAAGTTCTTACCTTTCTTAATACTGTATTTGGTAATTTTCTAATCTTCTCTACATGTTCTGGATTAACTCCCAGTTCACAGCAACTCACTCGGAGCAGTTCCTTATAGGTTAGTTCTTGTCTGTCCAGCTCAATTTCAATGAAGTCATTCTCTCTAAGAGTAAGGTTCTGAATTCTCACCTTAAGCACCAGTTCTAGTAAAATATATACATATATTAATATCTAAGTATGCATGATCATCCAGTTAAGAACAGGAAAAAAAATGTGATTTCATTACTTCACAATTACTATTAAGTCTCAAAATATTACCCTAAACTCATTTCATTCATTACATTTTATTTGTTTTCATTTATTGTGAATTTAGATGGAAAGAGCTAGATTCTGAGCTCTGGAGATGGAAATCCTACTCAGGACAGGAACAACACAGGCAGTGGCCATGTAAGTTTCCATATAATCTATCAATATCCCACAACCTTGGCCTGAAAGGACAACTTCTAGAGGTAAGGCAGTAGCTTCGCCTCCATGTTTCTCATTTCTTCACAAAGAAGCTAAAGGTACCGTTTGTAGCTATTTCTATGGAGTCCTATTAGGAACTGGACTGAGATAGTCACGTTTATTTTATATAGGCCAATGTACACCTGTAATGAGAATCTATACTTTTATTAGTAGTACTGCCTGTATTGATCTAATTGAATTACTGTTGCTTTGCACTAGATTTCAGTTGGCAACTTATTTATCTTTATTACCAATTTTCTGAGCAATTTAATACTGTATATCTCAGAGCTCTGTTATCAGGGAAAGCACCTTAAAATTCATATGGATCTTCTCACAGCTCTCATTCAAGTAGGAGTCTGGACCTTTTAATTGCAATTCCAGAACTGATTGGGTGATTTTACTAAATATATATAATATGTACCCTAATGAATGATAAATAATACTTCCTCTCTGTATTAGTGGTCAGCTCACTGTACAAGTTGAGCTAACAAAGCTTCTGCATCCAATTAATGGGACACAGATCTGTGTTTTATATTTGAATCTTGAGTTCTGTACCACAGTTACGGTGTTAGACCACCTCACACTTGTAAACTTTTACAAAACCTTAGACAAGTAAGAAATGTTTTCACTGATATTTGAATTAAAAATTCCAGTGGATACAATTTTTTAAACTTTCCCTGGAATGCCTGTGGCACAAACATGAATCATGCCTTATGCATAAGAACATGAAAATGAAAGACTAGAGAAGTACTACAGACATGAATAACATTAAAATTGACTAATCTATTTTATTCTCCAACACGATAGCATCCAAGAAGAACAGAGCAAAAATAGAACGGTAAAACTAATTTTATAATCTGTAATCATAAATTAATGTTACCTTGCATATTAAATGGGAAAGCTCCAGTGAAGAAAAATGGCTGAAATGCTGGCATAGGCCCCATACATGTGCCATGCTGTTGCTGGGACACAGGTTGTTTAAATGCAGCTGGAGAAGAATAACTTCTGCTCTGAGGCAGAGATGCCTGGTGAATTGGACCATTCTGGCCTAAGGGCTTGGGGAATTCTGGCATGGTACTGGCTCCAGGTGATGTCAGCATATCTTTATCATCAGCCACTGCAGAAGCAGCATTTTCATGTTGTGATGTTGCAGAAGTATGTGCTTTCACTCGAGGTAATGAACTGGGATAATCTACATCTTGCAATTCTAAGGATATGGGGAAGCTTCCATTCAGAGAACCAGTGGCAGGATCTGGAATGCTGTTACTCATTGTGTTATAAACATAAGGGAAAGGTGGATTTGCCAAATAATTCGGGACAATTGGCAAGTGTGAGTCTTGCTTCAAATCTGCAAGTTCACCATCTTCTACTATAAAGGAAAGAAACAAAAAAGTTCAGTGAACAAAATAAATTGAAATTGTCCTGGTACATTGTGGTTTTCAGATTCAGACTACTTACACACACCCATACAAAGGATATAAAACAAAGAACTCTACAGCTTTATGCACAGTACATATAATTGTGCATTGGGGCTCCATAAAAACAAAGCTTTATGTGACTAAGATACTTCACAAACACCTCGACTTTCCCCCTCAACACTTGTACTGATGTAGAATCTGTAATCTTTTAAGAAAAATGTCCGATGGCCAATATTTTGTGCCATAGTCTTGGCTGGCATAGCTTCTTTGTCTTCATACTAGGCATAACCCAGAGGAATAGATTAAGGGCAGTAGATTTTTCAGGTTTGCTGTGGCTATCAAGACAGTATGTGGGGGGGGAAAGTGTACAGCATCTTTAACTATTGACACAACAGCAAATAGATATTAACAACGGCAGAAATCAGAAAGGAGTGAAAAGGCAGGAAAAATCAATCATTCTTAATAGACTTCAAACTAATTCATCTTTAATAGAAACATTGCTAATTTGATAGTTAAAAGTATAATATATAACAGATGCC
The DNA here is from genome assembly GCA_032595735.1 of Pelochelys cantorii. Taxonomy (NCBI): domain Eukaryota; kingdom Metazoa; phylum Chordata; order Testudines; family Trionychidae; genus Pelochelys; species Pelochelys cantorii. Next base: position 16,283,013 of record CM064344.1, on the reverse strand, counting down.
TTGGGTATACTACTCTATTACAATCCTTTTATGGGATACATCTAAGATACTAATCTTCAATAGGATCAATGCAGTTAACCCTTTCAATAAATTTCCTGATATTTTATGGAATTATCAGACATATACACTAAAGGCTTTATGTATATTACAGCTTTCCCTCTCTTTATCCCCATTTGAAAATATGTATCAAGCCACAAATGTTTATAGTGAACAAATTCTGAGTTTTATTTTTCAAACTTTAGCTTTTCCTCTCCCACATACAGAAACAACTGTAACATAAAAGCCCCAATCAAACCAACTTTTCTGAAGTTGCGGTTACTTTCTTGGTAAAGACTCTGGAGGCCAAATGGGAATTATTGCCACAGAATCATAAGCTTTTAAATACAGATTCAGCACTCAAGCAAAAGCACAACAGAGCAGGATCATAATTATTAAAACAGGTCATTAGTTACTATAAACATTTTGAAGATTTCAGTAATCAACTTACCTCCCAATATTTTTCTAATCTCTCTCTTTGCTGTTAACTGGGCTGGCATTTCTCCTTTACTTGTGAGAATCTCCTTATCAGCACCAGACTCTATCAGGTAAGTTACCACTGGAGCATGGTTCCGTTTGCATGCCCAATGCAAACAAGTCCTGCACAATGAAAACATTGGTGTTATGTGAAAGAATTATGTTACAGAGGATAAAGTTTATTCATACCTGCCGTGTATAAAAAAGCCAAGGCCTACCTTCTCCCAAAAAGAACATTAATTTGTAATATACATTACCAAACTGAGTTACATTCCTTGAACATTCCACTATTCCTTGTAGTCTGCAGTGACACCTGCTGACAGTCTTTCCCTGTAGTATTGCTTTTGCCACCAAAGTTACTATTTTTGACAATAGCAGATGGTTTTTGCTTTTAAAGTTTGACTAAATCTCTCCCCTTTTAACCTGTAGCTTTTAAAAGCTAAAACTAATTTCAAAAATGTAGATAGCTATCCCCTTTCTGTATCTTTTACATTTGTTTTTCAAAAGAACGAGAATATATATTATAAGCTTAACAGAAGACCTATATTTCAAGAGATGATTTAAATTCACAGAAAGAGGTTTAATTTTGTTTATCAAAAGAAATATTTTTTCTCTGCACTGTTCCAACCTAAATGACACAGACTAGTCCCTGAGCAAATATCTTCAGAGAACCAAATAGGATTTTAATTAGATTAAACCTCAAAACGTTGATTAGAATAATTTTTATTTTCTGAAGTAACTCCTCTTCAGGACATTGTGAGGTACCTTACAACCAAAAGAATAAACTGAGCTTTCGTATTACACTGGTTTTCACCCAGCTTATCACACTGACATAAATACCAGTAAATTCATAGAATCATAGAATGCTAGAACTGGAAGGGACCTCAAAAGGTCATCAAATCCATTCCACTGCCCTCACAGCAGGAACAAGTACCATCTAGAATCTAGATCATCCTTGACAGATGTTTATCTAACCTGCTCTTAAATATCTCCAGTGATGGAGATTCCACAATCTCCCTAGGCAATTTATTTCAGTGTTTAATCACCATGACAGTTAGGAAGGTTTTCCTACTGTCCAACCTAAACCTCCATTGCTGCAATTTAAGCCCACTACTTTTTGTCCTATCATCAGAGGTCAAGGAGAACAATTTTTCTCCCCCTTTTTGTAACAACCTTTCAGGTACTTGAAAGCTGCTATCATGTCCCCTCTCAGTCGTCTCTTTTCTAAACTAAACAAATCCAATTCTTTCGGTCTTCCCTCATACGTCATGTTTTCTAGACCTTGAATCATTTTTGTTGCTCTTCTCTGCACCTTCTCCAATTTCTCCACGTCCTTCTTGAAATGTGGGGCCCAGAACAGGACACAATATTCCAACTGAGGCCTAATCGGTGCAGAGTAGAGTGGAAGAATGACTTCTCATGTCTTGCTCACAACATTCCTATTAATGCATCTGGGAATCATGATTGCTTTTTTTGCAACAGCTTTACACTGTTGACTCGTATTTAGCTTATGGTGCACTATGACCCCTAGATCTCTTTCTGCAGTACTCCTTCCTAGACAGTTGCTTCCCATTCTGCATGTGTGAAACTGATTGTTCCTTCCTCAGTGGAGTACTTTGCATTTGTCCTTGTTAAACTTAATTCTCTTTACCTCACACCATTTCTCCAGTTTGTCCAGATCATTTTGAATTATGACCCTATCCTCCAAAGCACTTGCCACCCCTCCCAGCTTGGTATCATCTGCAAACTTAATACGAATGCTCTGTATGCCAATATCTAAATCACTGATGAAGATATTGAATAGAACCAGTCCCAGAACTGATCCTTGCCGAACCTCACTTGTATATCCTTCCAGCATGACTGTGAACCATTAATAACTACTCTCTGAAAATGGTTCTCCAGCCAGTTATGCACCCACTTTATAGTAGCCCCATCTAGGTTGTATTTCCCTAGTTTATTGATAAGAATAGCTTTGCATAAATAAATTAAATAGCTTTGTGGAACTTTTTAGTGGATCAGTTGTAACACTTTTTTCCAATCACAACTTTCATATAAGCTGTAGTCCTTATGGCTTTACAGAGATACAGTAAATTATACAATGACAGGGTTGGATTCTGGTCCTGCAGTCCATACTCAGATAAAACCTAGAGTAAGAAATATAGGATTTGTCAGCACAATTGCAAGACAGAAATTCTCAGATATTGGCAAAGGAGAAAAAAATACACCCCAAAAAACGTAACTGACAGAGACAAATTATGGCCAAGGAAAGAATTCACCCACAGAGAAGGTCTGTGATTTTTGTTTAGGCAAAAGGCACAGTTCCCTAGATGGTGGTTGTTCTTTAGAGGAACCTCCAGAGTTGATCCCCCAAAGAAGTGTAGGGAAGGGCCAGTCACCCTGGCATTTATAATAGTTTACAATGTGTCTGCATGTTACAGTATAAAAAGAACTCTATGGCCATGTTCCCCATGCATGCTGCAGTATGCTGCTCATTCTGAAGGTGTACTCAACACTGGCCACACGGGAAAGGCCAATCAACTTTTCCCGTGACTTTTTGCACTCACCCAGGACAGCAGCAGAGGTGCAAGTTATGGCCAGAGCTGTCTGAGCGGGGAACTGTGGAAGGCCTCCTGGAGGCCAATAGCCTTGACTATCTAGCAATGCCACGTCTACTAGGGATGTCAATGTGTAGTTGACTACATGATTAACCAATAAGTCTGGGCTGATCAGTTAATGCTATTGACTACACACACTCCCCACTTGCTGCCTCTGTGGGAGGGAGTGGGAGCCAGTGTCCATGGAGAGCCAGCTTTTAAGCTGGCTCCCCATGAGCACCCAATCCTGTGGAGCCACCTGCCCCCTGCGTTGCTGCTTCTGATAGAGAGGCAGCAGCACGGAGGGTGAGGAAGGCAGGTGGGAGGCAGTACACACGGGAAGCCGGCTTCAAGCTGGCTCCCTTCATGTATCAGCTCACGCAGAGCTACCTGCCCTCCCCTCTGTGCCCTCCCCTTTCTGTTAGAGGCATCAGTGCGGGGGGGAAGGGGGACCCAGGCCGGAGCCAATATTCATGGGGAGACAGCTTTAAAGATAGAGGCAACAGCATGGGAGGCAAGGCTGCTCCATGGGATGCCAGTGCAGTCTCTGTGCGTGGGGAGCTCAGGCCCCTCCTGCAATGGACAGGGGCTGCTGCCACTCCACGCTGTTGCCTCTGATACAGAGACAGCAGTGCAGGGTGGCAGGGGGCTCCCCAAGAGTGGGGCCAAGAGCACTCTGGCTGCCGGCTCTGCTCATGGGGACTATGTGGTTACATGATTATTAAATTAATTGATATCTAACATTCCTAGCAACTACACTACCGTAAATTCAATCATGCAAAGTCAGGAATAGCATCACTCCTCATGAAAAGTAGGAGAACTAAATTGACTTCAGTGGCCCTTAAAGTTGATGCAACAGGCTTGGTAGTGTGGACACATGATTAGAAAATTGACCACATGTGGCTAAAGTTGATGTAAAGTCCTAGTGTAGACCAGGCCTAAGAGCTTAGGACCACCAAATTCGATATGCAGCTTCCTCATTCATAACTTAAAGCAAGGTAAGGGTTTGGTTGTTCCAGGAAAATATTTTGAGCCTAGAATGGGATTGCTTCTCATAAACCATACAGAAAGGAGACAGAATCACCAGGCAGGTGAAAGGGGCTGGCTGGGGATACATTCCCTCCCTCTGGGACTACCCCTGGCCTGAGCCTCCCACCCCCGAGGCACCCTTTTGCGGGGGCTGAAGATCCCCCACCCCTGATTTGTGCAGAGACACATAAAACCATACAGAAAAGAGATCAAATTGCTAGGGATGTTAGATAGTGATTAACTGAATAATCGTGTAACTGCATCAAAACTTAGTGGTTACATGATTACTCGATAGTCCCCAGGGGTGGGGCTGGCAGCCAATGTGCTCCTGGCCCAGAGGCAGCAGCATGGGGGAGCTGGTCCACGAGGGGAGCCAGTTTAAAAACCAGCTCTCTGGACAGACCAGCTCCTGCCTGCTGCCTCGTGCTGCTGCCTCTGATACAGAGGTAATAGTGCAGGGTGGCAGCGGCCTCTGTCCACAGGGAGCTGAGCTGTCCACAGACAGAGGCTGCACCAGCATCCCACGGAGCAGCCTCCTGTACCTCCTCCTCCCGTGCTGCTGCCTCTATCAGCACAGGAGTGGCGGGAGGCAGGTCCACAGAGCTAGCACATGCAGGGAGCTGGTTTGGCTCCCACCTGCTCCCTCCACACTGCTGCCTCTCTATCAGAGGCAGCAGGGCACAGTGGGGGGGTAAGGTGGGGAAGAACCAGTGCTTGTGGGGAGCCAGCTTTTGAGATACAGAGCAGCAAGGGGATAGGGGGGCCAATGTGTGCAGTTGATAGAATTAACCAATAAGCCCTGGCTTATTGGTTAATTGTGTAGCTGACTACATGTTGACATCCCTACAAATCACCACGCAGGTGAAAGGGGCTTGCTGAGGATACACCCTCCCCCACATCCAGGACTGCCCGAGCTCCAAACCTTCCACCCCAAGGCACCCTTTAGGGAGGGCAGGTGGGGCTGAAACTCTCCCCCCCCCCTCCCGATTCATACAGGAACATTTCTGTCTGTTCCCCTTCATCAGGGAGCTGGGGGAGAGGGAGAGGTGCACAGTTTGCTGCATTCCTCAATTTGGCTGGAGAGTGCAGAGCGCAGAAGAACCTGCACCTGCCCCAGCCAGGGGGACATGCACCCCTCCCCTAGATGTGCCTGTTGCAGATGCAGCAGCTATGGACAGGAGCTTCTCACCTGGCTCCAAGCTGCTGCAGTGAGAAAGGGCTAGGGTAGTCCTCTCTCCCCCAGGCAGTCTGCATACTGAACTCCTAACCCCCAGTCCCACCCCAGAGCAATGATTCAAATGAAGCATGTACAGTTTCATTTATTTTTATTTTTGATATATATATATATATATATAAACTTTTTCTGCAAGACAACAGAATGATATCATGTAATTTGGCATCCCCAGGAGCCCTAACCACATGACCTCTCTGTGAAATGGGGGACGGTGGCTTCAGCCCCACGCGCCCCCTGGACCAGCGTCCACCTGCCTGTGGATCTGGCCCATGCGCCTGCCTGGGCTTGAGTGCGCTCTCCCAGGAGCTCCGTCCCCGCATGCCTCCTCAGTGTCCGACTGCCTCTGGGCCCCACCACCAGCCTGCCCAGCCCATGCACTTGCTGCATGGCTTAGCTCTGTGCGGCCTGGGCTCAGGCGCACTCTCCCGGGCCCACAGTGAACTGGGCAGGTCTTGCACACCCAGTAGCTTCCCCAGCACTCTGGAGTGGCCACTCTGCACTCCAGACTCCCTGGGCATGCCACAGAGCAAAGCTGCCCCAACAGGCCCGTGTGGAAAGGCTGGGCTAGATGTGAGCTGTGGCTCCTGCCTGCAGTTGCTGTGGCTGTGCTGCCCAGCCCAATGGTGCTCCTGGGGAAGAGGGGTGTGCAGCTCGATGAATTTGTGGGAGTGGGCAGGGTGCATGTGTAGGGAAGGAGGAAGGGGGATAAGGGTGTATGTGGGGATGGGCGGTGCGGTAAGGGGGGATGGTAGGGATGAGGGGGATATAGAAATAGAGGCAGGAGGATGGCCAGTGTACTGGTGGGAAGGGGTTAGGGAAGGATGGGGGTGTAGGAATGGAGGAAGGAGGTAGGGGTAGGGATAGGCAGTGTGAGGTAGAGAGAGGGAGGAGCTAGGGATGATGGTGAGTGCAGGAATGGAGGCAGGGGGAACAAATTGAAATACAGGTTGGGGGATGGGAACAGGGAGAGTTGGGGCTGGCCTGGCCTCGGCCCTGCCGGATGGCAGGGGAAGTGGGGCGGAGCCGGGGCTGACCCAGCCTCAGCCCTGCCCAACGGCCGGTGAGGGAGAGCCGGGGCTGGCCCAGCCTTTGCCCGGCAGCCGGGGGGGGCAAGGAGGAGGCCGGGGCTGCCACATCTCGGCCCAGCACTCTCCAATGGCTAGGGGGAGAGCTGGGGCTGCCTACCCCAAAGACAGGGGCATCAACGAGTGTAGCAAGCAGGGGGTACCGCCCCCTAGTATTTTTCAAAAAACAAAAATTGAAGTAAGGGCCTGAGCAGTGCCAGGTAAATATTTTAGAGAGAGAGAGTATTTAATATAAAGAATCAGAAAAGTTACACAGATATGTATATTATGATGCAAGGTCTATCATTTTAAAATTTCCTGATTTACACCCATAATGTGTTAATATACTAATGTTTGGGGGTGGGGGTTGCAATGAATGGGTACAACATGGAAAAATATAAGAGCAGTACAGATAGACATTTTCAAGATAATTAGATAAGACTAAGATATGTTCCCCAGCATAATTCCTTCTTTTCATAAGAATTTAACTGCAAGTGATCTACTTTCAGATGGAGACAATGCCATAAAATATGCTAAATTATTGTAAAGTACTGTATTCCTAATGCATGACTGGACTATGTATTCGAGATAAGACAGTATTTTTAAGTAGTATTGCCAACTCTGACAGAAGCTATTCCAAGAGATTTCCCCCCCAACATGGTATCATGTTATTTTTCTTAAAATAGCCTATTAAAATCTCCAGGATTGCTTTCAATAGTCACCAGGAGATTAGTGCTGATTCTGGGAGACTCTGGGCCTATCCTGGAGGGTTGGCAACCCTATTTTTAACTGAAATAATTATTATAGCTCCAATATTATTTTCAACAAAAATCTCATGGCATCTGAGAAGAGGTCTGTGAAACTCTGGCTGTTTTGTTTCTTTGGACTTGGTGCAAAATCTTTTATTAGTTTGAATTCAAGCTTCCTGAATGTTTCTTTGAGTTCAGAAGTAAAATTCTGGCCAAGTTACCAAGCCTTGTGGGTTTGTGCCAGAAAAACGCATATAATCATAAAGCTTCAAGTACTAAGGTTATGCTTGATTTACTCAAATTCACACAGCTTCCACTCTAAATCACGAGCCTGTACTGAGAACTGCACAGATACACCCTTGTACACTTGTTGAGCCCCAATGACAACAGAGCTCTACATAAGCGCATGGATTTAGCCACATGGTTCTCAAATTTGCTTCAGCTCAGCAACTCTGGTTTACAGTGCTTCATTCTGATCATTTTATGAGGATTTAATTCAGTGTAACACAGAGAGGTAGTGCACATTCACACATCCAATTTAAGTCAAAAGCAGCTGCAAGTGTTCAGCACCTCTTAGTATCAGACCTATAAGTGTGACTGGCCCATTAAGCACACAGGCTCGAAGAATATGGAAGACACAATTATAATCAAAATACAGGACAAGAAGTAAATTTTAAAAATATATATCTTATGACAAGTTTGAGTTTGTTGTCTTAATACTTTTTTTAAAAGAAACTGATTTTGATAAAGAGTAACCATTTATTATGCACATGGAAATAATAAAAAAAATGAAATGGGAGAAGAATCACTACATAATTCTATTCTTTAACAACAAAGAAGCAAATAATATAAGGCCTGATTTTCACAAGTGCTAAACAGCCACAGTTTCCACTAACATAGTCACTTGGCACTTCTGAAAATGAGGCTCTTAATTTTTAAAATTCTAGTTTATTGTCCCTTCTATTTCAAGCTTTCTATTTTTACTGATGTAAGTGCAATACAGTAAATCACAAAAATATAAAGTGAATCTATTTCAGGCAAAACACAATCTTCAAGAATGTTTGAATTGTTAAAATCATGTTTAAAATAGTTTTTAAAACAACATTTTTATGATTGGTATGGGTATGTTTCATTATAGAAGAGTTTCAAAATTTAGGTTTGTTAAGCGGTATTTGAATGAGATGTCAAAGCAAAAATAAATCAGTGAGACTATGTATCTCACTGAAACACATTGTAAGATCCTTTCTCATAGTAGAAAGTTATTTTAAAAGCTGCTTTAAAAGTAACCCAAAATAAGCCTCTCTAAAAATGAACAAGCTTGGCAGGTTTTAGCTTTACCTTCTCAATGCTATTTTAGAGTGCTATGTTTGGGCAGCCAGCATTCCAACACCCATGAGTATAAGTAAAAGATAAAACTGAATTGATAGAAAACCAGAGACCAATGATCAAAATGGCTCCAATAAAATAATGTAAGCTCAGAACAGCAATTATAAATAGTAGTACCATTACGTCCTCCTTCTAGAATAATTTTAAGTTATCTCTAGTGAGGGAGTATTGGGTTTTAACAGGGCATTTAAATTACACTAACAATTCAAATGACCACAACTGGATAGCCCTGCATTAATATATTTCATATGAAAGAATATATAGCATCCATTATACCATAAAAAGACTAAGAATAAAGGCTCTTAAAATGTTCTATACAATATCTGAAATTGTCAGTTTTATTAATCTTTAAAATACACTTCATTCATTCTTGTTAAAGGCTTACCAGCCGTTGATTTCATTTTGAGAGTTGATATTCACTCCGAATTCCACCAGTCTTTGGACCTCCTCAAGGTCTCCCAAAGCAGCTGCTTCTCTCAGTCTCTCCTGGAGTTCTTTCTCCTCTATAAATGTTGTCATCTTTTTAAGGTCACTTTATTCTAAACTTTGGCGTTGTTAAGCAACTGCCAACTGAAGGAGATTTAACATTTTATAAAGTTAATATACTGAGTAGCAAGTCAGAGACTGGTAAGATAAAATTAGCCCTGCATGATAACAGGGGTATCTTATTCTTTTAATTTTAAATTCATATAGCGTTTACTTTCTGTCTGCTACATTTAAATTAGATAGAGTCATGCATTTCTGAAGAGTATTAATACCAACTACATAGTACAGTATCTGTTGCTGTTTCCTAAACTCTTCTCAGGGGGACTCTATTATCTGTGACAACTCTCTGACCTAGATATTTGGTTCCTACCAACAATACTGCATGCAATTCCTGGCTCTAGCTGTGCTATTTACTGTCTGATTCATCAGCTACATTCAGACTCCTACTTCATTATTTTTATTCAGCTACAATTAATTATTGTTTAATATACAAAGAGTTTTGAATGTACAATATCTTCCACCACAACATTATTTATTCCTACTGGTCCCAGAACTGCAAGTTGTTCTGTCTTGGGGCAGCTCAGCACCTGCATGTAGCCCCATTGAAACCAAATGAAGTCTCCATGTGGGAACACTGGCCCACCCTGCAGAATAATTTGTAGGATTAGTGCCACAATTGATTCCAGCAATTCACATTTTTTTATATTGTGCTAATTATTTTATTCATTCTAAGGCAAATAATGAGAGATATGGAGGAGAAAACACTATTAATTTCACAGCTATCTTATTATAGAACACAAGTTAAAATACACACTTGGGACTCCATCCTAAGGTCCAGCTGACTGGCACCTAGCTGTATCATGGCATCTGGAGAGTCTTGCATGCCAGGAAAATTCACAGCAGCTACACTGAGCTAAAGCACCTTTATGGCCATTTTGGGCCACAGGACTAGCACTAAGGGGCTGTATTGGGGGCCAGAATCTGGCCATGAGTCAAAAATAAACTCTATATAATCTAGTGATGATTTAATGGGCTAATCCTTACTTGTGCAAATAGTTTCACTGGAGTAATGGGATCTCAACATTAGTAAGAATTACTCAAGTAAGTAATTACATAATTGTAAGAATTATTTAGAGTTATTTAAAATAACTTGTTCTGTCATGTGTGGTAGTGTAATAATAAAGCATCTATGGCCCTGATCCTGAAAGGAGAACTTAGGGGACAGACCTCAGGGCCTACCTGCAGCCACCGTGACTTCAGTAGAGTTTTGTGCAAGTATTGGGGGGATCTACGGAGCTAATTTTCTTTACAGGATCAGGGCCTATGTGACTAGCAATTAAAACAATCATATTTTTAAATCATGGTTTTGAGTAATGGACCCAATTCCCCAGTGCAGGGCCAGGAACTGGTGGCAGGCCAGCCCCAGTGTGAGTCTGGGAGCTGGTGTCAGCCCCAGCCCGGGGCTGGGGGCTGGAAGCCAGTAGCCAGTCCTGCATGGGGCTGGAAGCATGAGCCATGGCAGGGAGAGATGGGTTTACGCTAATGTTTAACTGGTTAACTGATTAATCGGGATTTTACATCCCTACTAGTGCAAGAGGAGAATCAGATCTAAATTGGCATTGGAAAAGGTTCAGAAAAGGGCAATAAAAATGATTAGGGGTTTGGAACAGGTCCCATATGAAGAGAGATTAAAAAGACTTGGACTTTTCAGCTTAGAAAAAGAGAAGACTAAGGGGGGGATATGATAGAATCTATATCTATAAAATCATGACTGGTGTGGAAAAAGTGAATAAGAAAAACTTATTTACTTATTCCCACAATATAAGAACTAGGGGTCACCAAACAAAATGAATAGGCAGCAGGTTTAAAACAAACAAAAGAAAGTTTTTCTTCACTAAGTTTTTCCAGATCATCCCTTTTTTAAACACAGTTTCCCAAGAAATCTGTAAGTCCTCCTGGGACATTTAGGGTGCATCTACGCTGCACCATAGGTCGAATAAGATATGCATTTTGAGCTACGCAAATTGCATATCTCATTTTGATCTTATTTCAAAGTAGCTTATTTCATAATTTGGCATTGTCTACATAGCACCAAATTTCAAAATAACCCGCTACTCCAAAACGTCCCTTACTCTTTGTGGAATGAGGTTTACAGGGACGTTGGAATAGTGAGCCCAAAATAACAGGCTTGCTGTTAAGATGTGGAATAGCTATTTCAGGATACACCGCTATCCCGAAACAGTGTTGCCGTGTAGATGTAGCCTTAAGGTTTGGGATTTTGACAGACGAGTCACCTTCCAGGCTGCTTGCTGCATCTTCCTCCGCCATGCTAATGCCATTCCTCCTCCCATCTGGCTGCTCCACTGGCTCACTAAGAGCTGTTAAGCCACAGCTGCTAGTTTCTACCTGACCAGCAAGATGCTGAGAGCAAAGAGCTTACTACATCAGTTGCTGAGAACCCATTCCTCAGCCTACTGGCAGTTGTTCTGCTCAGTGAAACTCCCTCCCTCCTGAGAATCAGATTTTTCCCTGCATTCTATGCTGCCCCTTCCCAAACCCAGCTCAGGAATGACCTGTGCGTACCTCAGAGGTGTACATACTAACTGTGTTGCAGAAGTGTCATAAAGCTTCTGTGCCTTAGCTGCAAAACCACCTGTAACTTGACATTGAGACAGTTAACTGGAGTGAGGGTATGTCTACATTTAAAAGTGGTGCAACTGCACCACTGCTGGAGAGCTTAAGTGCAGATACTGTCTACAGCGAGGGGAGAAGTTCTCCAATCAGTAATTCATATCCTCAGATGGTGACAGTGGCCACCGTTGCACTTTAACGAAGACACTATGCCACTGGGAGTGAGCTCTTCTGTCATGTAGTTAATCCATCTCCCTGAGAGGTAGTAGCTATGTCAATGGGAGAAGCTCTCCCCACCTAAATCAAGAGTTAGGTCAGTATAACTGTGTTGCTCAGGGGTGTGGATTTTTTACACCCCTAAGTGATGTAGTCATTAGGGATGTAAATATCCATTTTAAAAGTTAACCAGTGAAACAATATGGCTGCATCTAGACTGGCATGATTTTCCGCAAATGCTTTTAACGGAAAAGTTTTTCCGTTAAAAGCATTTGCGGAAGAGAGCATCTAGATTGGCACGGATGCTTTTGCGCAAAAGCACTTTTTGCAGAAAAGCGTCAGTGCCACTCTAGATGCGGTTTTGCACAAGAAAGCCCCAATCGCCATTTTCGCCATCGGGGCTTTTTTGCGCAAAACGGTTCTCAGCTGTCTACACTGGCCCTCTTGCGCAAAACCATTTACGCAAGAGGGCTTTTTCCCGAATGGGAGAGTCATTGTATTTGCGCAAGAACACTGACAATCATACATTAGATCGTCAGTGTTCTTGCACAAATTCAAGCGGCCAGCCTAGACAGCTGGCAAGTTTTTCCACAAAAGCAACTGCTTTTGCGGAAAAACTTGCCAGTCTAGACGCAGCCTATAATTGTAACCACATAACTGGTTAATCATGCAGCTGGATCCTGCAGCTGGGGTCTGGCCAGCCTGCTGAGCATGGGGGTGGGAGTTGCTCCAGCTGGCTGAGGTCCCACAGCAGGGGGGAATACTCTGGCTGGCCAGGGCCCTGCTGTGCTGTGGGTAGGGAACTGCTTCCCCTATCTGGCCCTCCAGCTACTGGGTAATCACACGGGCAAGGCTAATGCTTACCAGTCAACCTTTTACATTCCTAGTAGTTAGACCAATTTAAGTCTATAGTGTAACCCAGACTTACTAGGCAGTAGCAAGGCGAATGGGAGAAGCTCTCCTGCTGACATAGCCCTAAGTCAGTGAGACTGTTTCTCACACCCCAGTGAAGTAGTTGTACTGATGTAAGTCTGCAGTGTAGACCAGACCTGACAGAGAGTACTTGGGTCAATGCTGTCACCTGTGTGGTGTCTACACAGGGGTTAGGTCAGGACTGCTGCCTGTTGCAGGGGAGGTGGATGGATTTCACACCCCTGGGCGACGAAGCTAGGCTGTTGTTAGTTCCTAGTGTAGCTGTAAGGCGCAGCCCCCCATGCAGCTCGCTGAGAGCCCCTCCCAGAGAGGGGTTGTAGGCCTGGCATCGACTAGTTCTGCGGAGGTTACAGTCACTGGGCCATACCCCCGCGCTCCCTCCCTGCACCCTGGGCTCTGAGCACATTTAATGCCACCCGCCTCCCTCCGCACCAAGGTGCACGGGAGCGAGCCGCCCCGGCGCGGCCCTCATCACGCGCGCAACACCGGCCGCCAGTCGCAGCTGAGGCCTGTGGGAGAGGCTCAAGCCCTAACAGGCCTCCAGGGGCGGTTAAGGAAAGCGCGGTCGGTGGCGCGCGTTGCATTGTGGGAAGAGCTAGGCGCGTCGCCGCCATTTTGTGTCTCTGTCAGGTCGGCGGCAGCGCGGGCGGACGGTCGGGGAAAGAGCGGGTGGGAGCGAGCGAAGTCGGCGGTGCTTGGCAGGGGGCCACCCGGGCAGCAGGTCACGATGATATCGGCCGCCCAGCTCCTCGACGAGCTCATGGGCCGGGACAGGAACCTGGCCCCCGATGAGAAGCGCAGCAACGTGCGGTGGGACCACGAGAGCGTGAGTGAAACGGGGCCGCCTCCTCCCGGCCCCCCGAGGCCTGCGTTTGGCGTTGTCACCCACACGCGCCGCGGAGGAGTTATGGGGCCCTGACGCCCGGGCCTTCCGCCAGTCCGGGCTGGGAGCTATGGTCCCAGCGAGGAGGGTGGCTTGGCGGTGCGTGGGGGGGCTTCGGTGCGGGGGAGTAGGCTGCGGCTACGGCTCTGGATCGGGCCGGGGCCCTTAATGGCCTGGGAATGAGGAGCAGGCTGGAGGTTTGGAAGGGAATTATGGAGGGCCTGGCTCGGCTTGGATGGGGGTTGGAGCGGCCTGGATCCGTAAGTAGCTTGATTGGGAGGATTGGAAAGGGGACTGCTGGTGCCCGGATTGGGGGCCGTGGGGCGCGCTCCCCGTGCCTCTGCTGGGAGCGTAGTGCGAGAGGGATTTGTGCCGGTACACAATGATTTCGTTAAGAAAAATGAGCGGGTCGTAGGGTTTTGCGGGGGTCTGCTTAAGGCTGGTGTGGGGGCGAGAGGGGAGGTACAAAGGATGGCGGGAGGGCTGAGTTTTAGCCCTTTTATCATGCGGGAGAGCTCCCCCGATGAAAGGAAAAGTTTCTTACAGCCTGGCTGTGCCTGCAACGTGGAGTGTTTTTTTTAAAGGGGTTGTTCTTGAGTTGGAGTAGGAGGAAGTTTCGGGGTATGTCTTACTGCTGTTTGATGGGATGGAAGATGAATAGGATTGAGGGACTTGCTAACTACCTACCTAATACAGAATAATGAAGAACTAGGGAGTCTTCGTAAATGAGCATGTTGCTGATGTAAGAGTTTTATTTCTCCATATTAAATTGTCTGGGAACTTTTTCTCATTTACAACATTGTTACCATTGAGCAATATATTTCAGTCTTTGTAGGTGGGTGTGGCATGTTAATTTCCTGCAATAAACTGTTCATGGGAGAGGTTTTTTTTCTTCCTCCTAGATATTTTCTAATTTCAGTGGCATCTACCATCACATTTTTGTTGTCACCTATCGAACGCAGTCAGCTATATCTGAGCTCCTTTGTCATAAAATCAATAGTGGAGTTCCTAATGGATTTCATAGAGTTACCAGCACTTTTCCCATATTGGTGTCAAAGCTTTCCTTAAGATAGCATTTTAATTTTTTTTAGGTTGGCATTTAATGTGTAAATCACAGCACAGACAGTAGACAAACTGGTTCATTTAGGCCAGATCTATAGTAAGTTGACCTAAGTTACCCAACTCCAGCTTAGCAATGTAATGAGTAGTTGAGAGGACTACTCTCACACCCCCTCCCCAGCCTCTATACCTGTGAAATGGGCTGCTGGACCCTGGGGTGAGCCCAGCTCAGTCCTGTTTCATGCTGGTCAGGGACCACTGGGGTTCTGCATTTGAGCCTAACAGCTCTTACTATATTTGAAATGCAGACCCGCAGTGGTCCCAGCTCTGTCCTGGCTTACACAGGTCAGGGACCTATCCCCACTGTGGCTCTGTAGTTGAAATGTAGTAGGAGCTGGGCACACAGCCGCCTCCTACATTTAAACTGCAGAGCTGCAGTGTGGGTAGGTACCCCTTCAGCATTAGCCAGTACAGAGCGCCTTCCCTTATCAACTAATTGTGCAGTCAATATAAATTGTATCGACTACACAATTGATCAGTTACCCACCTCTTAACATCCTTACTCCAGCTATGTGAATATGAATAATGTAGCCACTGGAGTTGATGGAGCTTATTAAGTTGACTTATTGTGGTGTCTCTACCATGCTGGGTTGACAAGCGAAACTCTCCCATTGACTTTACCAGATTAGATGGGAGAGCAGTTTGCTGAGATCTGCCAAATTAGGAGGTGGAACCTTTTTTGGGGGGGGGGGGGGAGGGGCAACAGTACTAACTCACAGAAAAATCAACCAGGGGTGACACACAAGGGGGGGGACAAACAACCAAACCTAACCAGGCCTCCAAGTGAGGAGGAGGAAAAAACCTCACAGATGTGGCTCCTAACTGAAAAACAAGGGGAAAAAAGAGAAACACTCCTCTCATGTTCCAGCCCCATGGGGAAGGGTGAGACTAAGGGTTTATCCTCAGGGCCAGATTAACTCTTCTGGGAGCCTGGGGCTATAAATTTTGCAGGGGAGCCCTAGGTTCTGGGGTGAGGCCAAAATGAAGGGTTCATTGTGTGCAAGGGGAGTGCTGAGGAACAGGGTTGAGAGTCTGGGTGGGATACAAGGTGAAGAAGTGGTTTGGGGTGGGATTTCTGGTGGAGAGGGGGCAAGGGATTGGGGCACCAGTGTGGTGGTGCTCTGGAGGCTAGGGAGCTCCCACAGGTGGCTCCACACTCCCTGAACTTGCAGGCTCCACCCCTGTTGCTCCCATTGGCCGGGAAATGTGGCCATTGGAAGCAGTGATGGTGGAGGCTTCGAGTGAGTGCAGGGACAAAGCTTCCCTGCACTGCTGTTTCAAGAACTGCTTCTTCTCATCTGCCAGTGGAGCCCATGAACTGAATGCAGCTTGCTTTGTTATGGTCTGTGAGGCTCACCCCTCAACCCTTGCAGCGGGGTGAGTTGGTGCTTGTGCTCCAGCCCATTTTTTAAATTTTCTAAGCAGATGTTGGGAAGGACATCTTGACAAATTTGGAAAATTGGTTTTAATTTAGAAAAGTTAATGTCCATTTACACATTGCTTGTTACAAAATGTTAAATCTAGAGGCATGCATTACAGGAGGGAGTCACAATTCAAGAAGAGTGAATGCTTTTCATAAAATTCTTTTATTTGAACACATAATTCAGCCAGGCAGTCATTTCAAAATTTTCCTTTGGTTTTGAGCTCAGAATGCACTGGTGCCACTATATCCTGGGAATTTGAAATAGAGAAATTGGACTGTCTGTGCAACTAAGATATGTTTTGGGGGGATGGAATGTGTGTTTTTGCTTTGCTTTTGTGTGTGTGAGATCAAAAAACATACATGTCTTTTACCGATATACACAAGATATATGAAGATCAACCCTTAGGCTACTGCTTCTCTTTTGTTTAGAGATCAGGTCTCCTCTTTGCAATGGGAGTCTGCTGCCATTTCCCTGGCCAATGGGAAGTTCATAGACTACTGTTCAAACACTTTCAGCAAGTGGACCGGAACATGTGTAATAATCTTACTTTTAAATCCGCCTTTATACTTTTGGATACTTTAAGCACTATTCTCAGACTTGTTCCTCAGTCTGTACTTTATCTAATTTAAACATTTTTATTAAAGCTAATGTTAAAATTTGCTTCCTTCTGGTTTTCATAGAAGCATTTGTGCAGGTCACGTAAGCACCACACTAATGTCTTTATTAAATGTATACTCCTTGAAATGCCAGATTAGTGCAGTTAAAGGAGTAGGTGCTTCACAGTTAATTGTGATGTACTTACCAGAAACATAGCTGTGCCTTTAGAAAGCTGCCTACTCATATAACTTCTCTATTTCTTTTACAATGCAACAATGTTCTTTAGTTTGTTTTCCTGTGCTAATGTAGGTCTAATGTTATACAGCTTAAATTAAAAAAAAAATCAGAAATGACTCCTATTTTTGTGCAGTTTGTGTGTTAACATTACTGTAGAAACTTTAAACTTTGTTTCTTATTTTTTTAAACTTAGCTGTGTGGCATTAACAGTTCTCTTGCATTTATGAACATTACTAATTGGAAAAACATAAAGAGCTTTGGAATCTATGTAAATGAAAGCAGAATATTTACAATAACAGATCTCAATATTCTGTAGGTCCAGCATCTCCCCATAGTTCAGGGTAAATTAAAACAAGGTCACCATTAGAAAACTGGAGGGCTCTACAAGGGGAAAGAAAAGCAATTTGTTGGGTCAAGGTGGAAACAAGCATGGCCAGTTAAATGTGGATAGTAGTGGCAGAAAACAAGCCTTCTGAAATAGTTGAACAATAAATACTCTGTATACTGAAAACTAAATTTAGTTTTGAGAGGCATTAGCTGCTTATAAACATTACATTTATTTAGTGGTTAATGAGGGATCTTTTCGGCTCTGAATAGGTTTGATGCATCTAGAACCCTTGAAACCACAGTTTTTGTCCTTCCAAGGGAGGTCTATTGAGTTCTTTGCAAGTTATAGAATTGTGATAGTTAGGGGTGGTAAGGATTTTAAACTTAATGTTTAACCAGTTCACAAATTAAATGAGATTTTTACATCCCTTATGTGGATAGCTATAATGGTGTATTTCTGCCAGTAAATATAAATTATTTGTATAAGCAAGCCCTTCAATTGGCATGGAAGTTCTGGATGAGTTACTACTCTGTTCCTCAGTGTTCTCATCTGTTAAGGGGGAGTAATACTTACCTATCTCCTAGAGGTGTTTCAGGATTAAGATAATTGCATATTTAGTATTTTTGTGGCACTCTGCCATTCTAGATTCCTTCGAAATGTGAGACCTAAGAGTGAAAGCAGTATATTGAACCTTTTCCTTTCTGTTGGGGGACTTCAGAAGGTTCACATGTTGTAACAGTAAAAAGTTGCAAAACAATTAAGTGCTAATTATATACATTTCTAGCAAAACACTGTAGCATAACTTTTGGGAGAAAGAATGTCTTAATCTGCATTTAAAACACTATTACTACAATGTGCCATAACCACAAATAATTGCTAATACCTCCATATTCCAGGAAAAGGGTCCAACATAGTTAAGAGTTCTCATTATCTCTTACTCTAGTTAGATACTTCATATCATGAAAAAAGAAAAGCGCTTATAAGAAGAATAAGACAATCTGTAATAACTAATAAGGATGTGAAAGATTAAACCGGTGAGCATCACCTTTAGTGGGTGCTGAGTACTGATTCAGGTTAACCTGTGGGGGCTGGAGCAGCTCTCTCCCCACCATGGGCAAGGATCTGCTCCAGCATGGCCAGAGCAGCCCCTGTCCACAGCAGGCCCAGATGTATTGCAAGCAGGAGCTGCTCCAGCCCATTCACTTGCCCTTTAATCAGCTCAGGGGATGAGGAGGGCAAGTAGGAATGGGTACATGTGGGAAGCCAGCTTTCAGGTTGGTTCCCTGTGTGTATTGGCTCCCACTGAGCTGCTTGCCCATGGGGGGGGGGGGGGCAAGGGGTTTCCCTGTGAGCACTGGCTCCTGTCTGCTTCCCTCCCTGAGTGTAAGTATGTATCCGCTAATAATGCGAGTGGTTACACATTTACAAAGAAAAATGTTAGTTAGTACCACAGAATTAATAGTCAACAATACAGCTCACTCTACTTTATATCTGACTCATACATTAGCAGACTTTTTATCTAATTTTCGACAGTTAATCTTACTGATAAGTAGACCAGAAAAGTTGTCAGGTTTGATTTGACTATCCCAAGTTGAGTTTGCAGAGTTGCCAGTTGTAAAATACCTTCCTACTTGTAATGGAGTAGATTTGCAATAGCATCACTGTTTATATGCCACTTCTAGACTCACTATTCAGAGTAGATATGTACTTTATAATGAAAGAATTGTATTTTCCCATTACTTCAAGAATTGTAAGAATAAATGAGTGAGTCTGTGTGTTGATGTAAATGGAAGAATTTGAAAAATCAACCATTAGTGTTTTGCAGGGAATCCTGGTATGTATGTACAGGTTAAACCTTCAGTATCTGGGACACTCTGATCTGGCAAGGATACTGCTGGACCAGAGACACCTGGCTGGCTCATGGGCTGGACTGGTGGGGGGCACAGCACCAGTTGGCAACCAGGAACGTAGCCCTGAGCGGGCTGAAGGCAGCATGGCCTGGGGGCTGGGAGAGCAGCACAGACTGGCACCCTCAGTGATGAGAAACTCAACCCTGGCCTGGGTGGGAGCACTATCCCTGGCAGGGAACAGAGCCAGGAGGGGAGCCTTGACCTTCCTTGATCCAGCAAACTCCATGGTTTGGGACTGTTCATGTCCCAACAGTGCCAGACCAGGGATGTCCCACCTTTATCTTAACATTAGTTATTTACATTTAATTGACTTTCATTTAATTCAAAGTAATTAAATTGTTTATAAAGACTACTGGGGAATTGCGCTCCCTGCTCACTATGCTTGCCAAACCCTCCTCTCACTGGGAGGTAGGTGTCTGGCCAGGGGGTTGGGGGCAGGAGTGGGGTGGAGGTGGGGAGTAAGTGAGGGGGCAGGGTCTTGGTAGAGGGTGTGTGTGTGGGGGTTGGAGGTGGAAGGACATGGCTAGCGCCTCCCGCCTTGTCAGAGCACGGGGGGGGGGGAGGGGGGTGGATGCAGCTCCCACCTCCCTGGAGCACCAGTGAGGGGGGAGGCCTCATGGTCTCTCCCCCCTCTCCCCCCCCAGGAGTGGGGAGGCTATGCAACTCCTGTGCTGCTGGAGCACCAGGGAGGTGGGAAGGGGGGAGGAAGACAGGCAGCTGAGGGGGAAATTTTGTTTGTGTAGAGAGCAAGTGTATTGTTCCCTAACAAATACTTAGTGTGGCCCCTCAGTGCTGGCTCTGGGGACCCGCCTGCCCTCCCCCTTTCTGCTTCCCACAGAGCCAGTGCTGGGGTGCTTTTAAACTGGCTCCGTGGTACCACCTGCCCCATTTGCTGCAGTACAGGAGAGGGAGGGGACGTTGCCATGACTCACCATGGACATGGACTGCTGCTACCACATGATGTTGCCTCTTTATCAGAGGCAGGAGTGTGGGGTGGTAGGCGAGCTTCTCTGTAAGCTGCGTGCCCATATAAGCGCGCAGCCGTTTTCCGAACCCTACACAGATTCAGAGCTCCCTGCATTGGCAGGGAGCTCAGCTGATGGGCTGGGGAGGAGGGGGCGGGGCACTCGCCCTTTTAGAGGAGCAGAAGCAGCAACAGCTGCTGCCTGCTATGACTAGAGAAGCTGACTCCAGCCTCTACTCCAGGGCTGGGCAAAAGATGATTTATGGCCGGATCTGGCTGCTAGAGTCTCATCTGGCTCCCTGCCTGTCTTGCACCCGCTCGGCACTCAGGAAAGCTGGGTGTAGGGCCATATGTGTGTTTCTGAATACCAAGAGCCTGGAGGGAGGGGAGACAGGCTTCTCATGCTGCCTTCACTTTCCATAGCTCCCATTGGCTGTTTTTGATCATAGCAGCTCCTTGTTTGCAGGACAGGCAGCATGTGCAGTGCCCCATTTCCCCCGGGCTCACAGCATTCAGTTCAGAGCAGTAAACATGGCCCTACAGGTCTCCTGAGCACGTACAGGGGCTGGAAGGTGGCTAAGGGAACCTGCTGGGTGGGAGCTAGGTAAGGTCTCCCAGCCAGAGCCTGTCTCTGGCACCCCAGTCCCTTTCCCTCCCCCAACCTCTTCTCTCCTACCCCAGTAATCCAAACCTTCTGCACCCCTGTTCTAGCCCCCATACACTTTCCCAGACACTGCATCCCCTCCTTCACCCCTCCTCCAGTCACAACCCCTTCTCAGACCTTGCACCCCATTTGCTATCCCTGGTCACAGCCCAAATCCCTGCACCCCCTACTGCACTCCTGCCCTAGGTCACAACCCCCTTCCAGGCCCTGCATCTCCTCCACCCCAGTCTGTTGCCTCAGGTCATGATCCCCTACTTCACCCAGACTCCCTTACAGAGCCCACACCCCAATCCCTTACCCTAAGCTCCCTTCTGCACCCAATCTCCATTCCAGACCCCCTACGCCTCCATTAATATAATGGAAGAGTGCGGCCCTCAACCACTTACCAAATACTTGGAATGGCCCAACATCAAAAATTATTGCCAACCCCTGTGTTAATGGCTTACGGTCAGAAGGAAAAAAAAGATTCTTTTAACAGATTTTTTTTTGAGTGTTGCAGATACCTAAAACTGTGATCTTAATGATTTTTTTAAAAAATCCTGTTACTAATTAATGCATGGTAAACTGTATTGCATTAAGGCCAGATTTAGAGTTCTGGCTCTTATGAGTCAGAAGTAGTAAGTACTAGGTGTGATGCTACTGTTTTGTAGTATGAAACCTTATTTGCAAGATCTTTGAAACATGCATCTGTCTGTTAGAAAGGGTGATGATACCTGTACTCCAAGGTCTCAGAAGGGTAGCAGTGTTAGTCTGTAACTTAAAAAAAACACAATGGTCCTGTAGCACCTTAGACTAACAAAAATAAATAAATACTATCATGAGCTTTCATGGGCACAACCCATTTCTTCAGCCAAGGATAGTGTTTTTTTAAATTTGATTTATTATTAAATAATCATTAACAAGGAGCAATGCTTATTACTTGTTTTAATATTTTCTTCCACATCTATGGACCATTTAAAAATATATTTATATCTCTGCTATTTGTTTGTACTGGTGGGTGCACATCCACACACTACCTCAGTATTGGTGGTGCGCATAAGAAATTTCAACCCACCCTATGATGGAAAACCTTAGCGGGAACCCTGGTGGCAGGCAGAGCCAGTCTGCGCAGGAAGCCAGTTTTTTAAACCAGCCCTCCCACGTGTACTGGCTCCCACCTGTCACCCCACACTGCTGCCTCTGATAGGCAGCAGCACAGGTTGGCAGGGGGTTCTCTGGGAGTGGGGCCGGAACGCACTGGCAGCTGGCCCCGTACCCAGGGACTAACGAATAGTCATTTAACTGATTATATTTGATGTGGTTACATGACTATTCCGTTAACCTAGGCGGTAGGGATGTGGAATAGCATGTATGTTAAAGCCAGTGTGTGTGGGGACCTAACTTAAAAGCTGGCTCCCTGCACATACCAACTCCTGCAAAGTTGCTCGCTCGCTCCCCCCCAACTCAAAAGCTGACTTCCTGTGAGCACCAGCTCCCATCTGGGTGCCCCCCATGTGTTAATGTGGAACAGCTGTAAATTTCAGTGGTTAAATGTTTACAAAAATAAATGTATATTAACATCGCTAGCAGGAACAATTATGTGAAGGGTGTCCAGACCTCTGTAAATGTTATAGCTACTTCAAATTAATTGGCCTGTACCAATCATTATTAAAAGGTGACCTTTGGGCTTTTTGTGGGGGTGGGGGATTTGAGTGAATTTGCCCTTTTGTTTGCTGCTTTACAATGTATAAAGAGGCTGAAAGTTTTATGTCTTTTACCTTAACAATATCAAGAATTTCAGAGGGGTAGATGAGTTTAGTGGTCTCGACAGCACTGTTTTACCAGTCTCCTGGACTTTGCAGTGGAGGAGCCAGTAGTGCTGGATTTAATTACTTAGCACCTGTGGGAGGGGCGGTTATGCCACTCAGACCTGTCATCCCTCCACCTTGTGGTCTGGAGCCTTCGTGGTTAGCCAGGCCTGAACACCTCTGTTTGGAGGCAGTGAGGAGGGTCCTTTTAGGATATGAATGGTTCACCGATAAGCATCACCATTACAGGCTGCTTACTGGTTATGATTAACCTGTGGGGGGGCTGGAGCAGGCGCCTCTCCCCACTTAATCAGTTAACATAGTGTTTAACCAGTTAACTAATTAAACAGGAATTTACATCCCTTATACCACAGAATTTGCTGAACCACGGGAGATCAATATTGTCTAGTAGCATTACCAGTACTTCCATTGCATACTGGGCTCTTAGAAGACATTTAGGGTAAATTAGAGGTAAATAACAGCACAGAACACTGAGACAGGACTGGTGTCTGTAAACAAACATGGGGCTGTGGAACACTTGGCCACACCCATGATGAGTAGACATTCAGGTAACTAAGATCATGCCAGCTCGCAGATGTTGCCTGACCAGTGAGGTTCAACCTGTAGTGAATTCTGTTGCAGTGTGCTCTACTTTGCTGTGCTGTTTTTGGGTCCTGTAAGAAATTGTGTAGTGCTTGTACATCTGACTGTACCACTGTCAGTGCATCTTCATTTTTCTGTGCTTGTTGCACATTTTGATTTTTACATTGTCACTGATCCTTTGAGTTGTCACAGTTTAGTAATAAGTGAGTGGTTTCAGAAGTGCTAGGCACTTTGCAGCACATGTTGTGAACTAAAATATTGTTTTCCAAATAATATAATTGTATTCAGTAACAAAACCAATGCAAAAAAATCTGGGCAACTTAAAAACAAATACATTAACAACTAAAATATTGCTGGAACAGAGCTTAATGAGGGAAAAGAACATTAATGTACATTTTACCTGACCGGTAAAAGCCACATGCTGTGTGTGATGCTGTGGTTTTCCTTAATGTGCCCCCGCCCCCATGCCACTTGGAGTGTTTGGGAGGGAGGTTGTATATAGGTGATGTAATGCAGTTATTCATGTATTGCAAAGGGGGGAAGCAAGCCCGTGAATGTTGAACTGAGGTTCCACAAGGATTTGTAGTATCTGTGTTTGTTGCTCGAGAAGCCCCATTATTGTCTGTGCATCTCACTTTCCTTTTCCTGCAGTGACTCTTGGGCTTTTCTCTGGTCTGCTCTTTCCTTCTCCAGGCTGTCTGCAGTGTTGACCCTCCAGGCCCTTTGCTCATGGCCTGTTGCAGCATTGGCTTGTAGGATCTCAATGAACATGCTATCCCAAGTCCTTTTCTTTCTCCTCCTTACCTAGCTCAGGTGTGAAAGGGAAATCCCTCAAGGCTGCTGCCACAACAGCGGCAAATAGAACACACAAGCACTATGTCCACATCGCCACAACAAAAAGTGAAATTTTATATTCCGAACACCATTTCTTTGCTCCCCTGCAGTTTTCAACAAGATGTGTTTACTGACACTTCTGCTTCTGACTGTGAGTGGTGCCACTCTCAGCAGCAGCTGTGGTGAGTATGACCTGCCGGGGTGGAAAAAATGAAGAGGGAATTGCTAAGTTACATGAAACTGAGTATAGGGCAACAAGGCTCTATATATTGACACTGTTTTCTGCACATGATGATATTAGCTAATATCTCACTCAACAGGATAACAAGGCAGAGAAAGCACAGTTGCTGCTGGCATGCTGAAGTTGCCAGGGCCTGTATGCTACCATAGTTCCTGCCAAAGTTATCGCTGACTGACATGGGAAAGTGTCATACTGTGGAGGAAGAAATAAGGCTGCCATATCTAGAAACCTCGAAGTGGATTACAGAGCAGCTCCATGAAAGTTTTATTGAGCTTTCTAATTAGAATTAAGTGTACATTCTTATATACATAAATAAACTGCTCCTTGTGATACCCCATCCTTACTTAACTTTACAGGGGAATGAAAAGTAGACAAGTGAGACCTCCTTTGTTGTACCAATCCATTTTGTAGTACATGTTAATTAATGACAAGTTTATAACTTTGTCCTGTTAAGTCAGTTGCACCATCACAGCAGTGGGACATAAATTTACGCTTTCTTGAGGATCCTTCCCTTGCATCGGGCTCCCCCAAGCTTGACTGACTAGACCATGGTGGAGCTTCAAACAGGTCCTGGCTCACAGCATAAGCACATCCCCTTGTGCACCTGGTCATATGTCCCCTGTCCTCATCCTTACTGTTCATGCAGGGGCATGTGACTCCAGCTTCTCAGAAGTATTCATCTTGATCTTTGGAGCTGACAGAGGACTGCTCCAAGTATGGCATGCTGCTCTTTATAAAAGTACTTAGGTCTGCGGACTGGCACCAGATTGACAGTCCATTTCCCTGGCGTTCTGATATACTTGACACAGTTCCTCCGCTTTCACTTGGCACTGATGCTGATCCCTTTTGTATGCCTTCTGCATCCTCCATACAATCTGCTCCTAGGTATCTGGACTGTAGTTGTGCTTGTGCAGCCTCTTCTCCTCAGAGGCCCAGGACATCTTCTATCTCCTGTCTGTTCCAAGCCAAAGCAGGTCTGGCGTGTGTAACCAGTGTAGTCATCTGGCTATAAATGACACACATTTAGAGATGCAGAAGCATACAGGGAGCCCCCAACTTATGAACGGGTTGTGTTCCAAAAATTCATTTGTGAGTCAGTTGTTTGGAACTCAGAACGCATGTTCCCATAGAAACAATGTTATAAATGGTGGTTAAATTCCCAGCGTAGCCCACAAAATCTTATTTAACATTGGATGCTAGTGCTTGAGGAAAGGCTTGATTTAATAGGTAGAAATTTCGAAGGAGACTTCTGGGCATCTCCCTGCTGCAAGGCTAGATTAATTCTTCTATGTGACCAGGGCTATTAGATTTTTGGGAGCCTCTGAGCTGCAGGAGGGGGCTGTAGGTTGAGGCAGGGGATTGCATGCAGGAGGGAGCTAGGGCTCCGATTGGGGCTGGGGATGAAGCATTTAGGGTTCAGTAGGGGTCTCCACACTGGGCCCCAGAGGGTTGGAGTTTGGGAGGGGGTTCAGGGTCTGGGCAGAAGTTGGGGTGTAGGAGGGGGCACAAGGCCGGAGGGGAGGGTTGGGACACTTGCCTGGGGCAGTTCCCCTTTGATGGTGCAGGCCTGGGGGATGGAGATGGCTCTGGCAGTCTCCATCCTTGTAGGCACAGCCTCCAGTGCTCACTCATGGGGAAGCTACAAGCAGTATGAGCACAAGCCAGAGGACTCCAGAGAAGAGGGGGTAGACAGTGGCTGGAAAAAAGCAGTGCTTTAAAGCGCCACTTCTTTCTGGCCACCAGCTGCATGGCTGCATTGTCTCTTCTCGTTTGGAGTTCTCCAGCTGCGCTCTCACTGCCCCCCAGTGAGTAGAGGCTGGGAGCTTTCTGAGCTGGTGCTGAGCCCATGGAGTGGGGAGAAGCTGCTGGCCAGGGGATGGGATTGGGGGTGGCCAAAGCCAATGCTGAGCCTGCAGACAGCCAAGATTGGTCTGGCTGCAATACACCAACCCTCGCTCATGCCTCTCACTACTACTTGCAGCCTCTTGCCTGTCCCCCTGAGACTACAGGTGAGCGTGAATATGTGCAGACGTTCGTTACTCTGGGAGTGTCTTCTTTAACAATGGTATAAAGGAACACATTATTTTGCAATGGGAAAGAGGATTTATCCATTTGCATGGAGTAGTCGGGAAGGCATGTCCTGTTGTACCTGCTGTGATCAAGTAGCACACGTCCATATGTGTGTTGGAAGTTTGACCTTTTACGTTGATCACCATCAGTTTGTTCTAATTAAAATGTGTCAAACAGAAGAAAAATATTTATTTTTTTTCTCTCTCCTAGGTTTGTAAATACTACCTTTGTGGGTTTTGTCCAGCTGAATTATTTACAAATACCCGTTCTGACTTAGGTAAGTGTGTTTTTGGGGGGGGGGGGTTTGTCATTTATTGTCTATATATTTAAAAAAAATCCTGTGAGATGACAGTGATGTCATCACATCACTTTGCATCCTGCCTGCCTCCTCCCTCTCACCCTCTTCTTAGCTCGAGTTCTACTTCGCTGCTTCCCCTCGCCACTTGGAATTGCTATTTTAAACCAAGCCCCTACTCCCTTTCCTCCACCCCACAGGGCTTTTAATGCCAAGAAACATGGCACAGTACCCAGCAGACCCCACATTGCAGCTGTGACAGCCTGGGGGAAGAGGGTCCAGTGCTTGGGATAGCTGCCTGGGGACAGGTGCTAAGAGCGGGGCACCCAGCAGCGGGCTCTTGGGGGCTCCCCTGCTGACCGGCTCTTGGTGAGCTGGAGCGTGGTGCCTGATTGCCCAGAGTCCTGCTGCCCCGACGAAGACTCGCCCCCCTCCTCAGTGGCTGCACTTAATGCAGCTGCCAGAACACCCCCAAGCCACTCAGGGGAGCTACCGCACCAACCTGTCAGTTCTTTCCCTTCTACTCCCAGCGGGTAGATGGGTGGCCCTGGGCTCTGCAGGCAGGGTTGGGGCAGTGAGTAGCGTAGGGGGCGGGGAGGAAGGAGAATGGGGGCCCAGGCTAGTGGAGGGGGAGAAGGGGCCCCAGGCTGGTACATGAGGAAGGGAGGAGGAAGGGGTCCAGGCTGGTGTGGCCACAGCCCAGCCCTCCCCGGTGGCCGAGCCAGGGTTGCCTACCCCCCACGAGAGGGGGGTGTGCGAGCAGAGTGAGCTTCCAGCTTCTTACGGCTTCTCCAGTCCCATTGCTTTTAGGTGCCTAGAAAATCACTGGGGGTTCAGAAATACCTGAGTTAGGCTCACATACTGCCTCTATAGGAGGTGCCTCAGAATGGGATTGACAGAAGCAAGTGTGTTAGGCATTTTCCCCCAAGCTAGCCAATAGGAGATGCCAAGGCAAGTGATGTATCTTGAACTCCCTTCCAGGGAGTTTCTACACCTTAGTCTGGGATACAGAGAGATACCTTCCTCTGCTTGGGATTCTCTGCCACAGATCCTTTCTTGAAGATAGGTGCCTATTCGGTTTTTGCAAGAACATCAGGAGGGCCAACCGTATACTTCTAACCCAATGGTTAGGGCACTTATCTGGAATGTGGGAGACCATTGTTTCAAGTTCTCCCTTGACCTGAGTGGGAGAAGGGATTTGAATAGAGATCTTCCACTTGTCAGGTGAATGCCCTAGCCACTGAGCTCTGGCATATTCCCGTGTGGCAATTCCTTAGTCTGTACTGTGAAACTTTTCCACTGTGGATAAACAATATATATTCATTAAAGTGGGGAGGGAGGAAAGAGATCCTGGGTTCCCCACTTCTCAGGTGAGTTCTGTAACCACCAGTCTATAGAATCATTCTCATACTTCTCACTCACTCACTCACTCACAGCTTAGCGGGGGTTTTATGAATCCTAGAGGAATCTGATTCTGGAAATTGTGCCTACCAGAGATGTTAAAAAGCAGGTAATTGGGTAATGATGTAACCACTGTCAGTGGTTACATGGTTACCTGCACCACGGGGCAGAAGTTGGTTCTGGCCTACTGTCCCACTCCCAGGGAGCCAGCTGCCGCCCTGCATTGCTGCCTCCATATCAGACATAGAAGCGCAGGGTGGCAGCAAGCTCCTGCCTATAGCCCTGCTCCTAGGGAGCTGGCTGCCGCCCTCGCATGGGGTGGCAGCTGGCTCTCCAGGAGCTGGGAGGCGGGGAGTCTGCATGTAACTGAACATTGACCAATAAGGCCTGACTTATCTGTTAACCATTTACACAGTTACATTTTCACATTCCTAGTACCTACAGTGGTAGTTAGGTGCCTACATCTTTTTATGAACCTAGCCCTAAAAGTATTCTAACTAAATCTTCAAGAGTTTATTAGTGTGGCTTTCCAGAGCGTGTGCTCAGTCTTGCTTTGCTTTGCTTTGCTTTTAGGTCCATGTGAAAAAATTCATGATGAAAATCTGCGTAAACAGTGAGTGTTTAAGTTGTTTTAGAATATGTTGTTAAAATAATTACAGTGGTTTAACTTGGTCAAATTGGAATTAATAAAACCAACCAGACAAAGAAAATAATTGATTATTAAGAGCAGCTTCATATATACGTTTGAACTTTTCATTGTCAGTTTCTCTATGAAAACTGATGTCAAAAAAAAATCACACAATTTAAAAATTAATCATGGAAATTTAGGGCTTGAGGGGACTTTGAGGTCATTTAGCCCATTTCCCTGCTCTGAAGCAATCCCAGTGTAACTTACAAAGTTGTAATTTTTGCTGGAGCCATTAAAGCATAGCAGTTTTTACATGTTTGTCTCACTTCTGTATATTGTCAAATTGACAATTGTTCATTAAAAAAACTTTATCTTTATCAGATATGAAAAGAGCTCTCGTTTTATGAAAGTGGGCTATGAAAGAGACTTCTTGCGGTATTTACAGAGCTTACTTGCAGAAGTAGAACGGAGGATTCGAAGAGGCCATGCTCGTTTGGCCCTGTCACAGAACCAGCAGTCATCAGGTGTAAGTACAAAAGGAAATATTGAAGCAAAGATATGTTCACTATAGATTGAATTTGCTGCTTTCCAGATGGTCCTTATGTGATTTACCACTGATCATCAGGAGCCAAAAATATAAAAAGTTATTATGACAAGAAGAACTTCACTTCCTTTCACTTCCATTCTCCATAGATAGCTGCAGCTTTTTCCTCTGTGCTCAGAATGATTTCTGTTAACATACGCACATAGTTCCCCTGTTGCTTTTGATTTCTTCTATGTGGTTAAATAAATAAGTAGCGGGATAGTTACTTGACATGGATGATGGATTTGCCTGATGCAAGGGTCGTCTTGTTAAAAATGCTATTTTAATTTCACTAGCTTAGGACAAGAGTGTATTGATTTTAATGGGTGATCCTCCTTTCACTGTATTCCTGGGAGAGCTATACTCCATCCTCTTAAATTAATACCAAGAGTGAGGTCTGAGTTCTACTTTGATGTCTGTTAATTTCCTAATGGTTTTTTAACAAAATATTCTCAACCAAGGGGAGTTGAATTCAGTATGCTGGGTATCAGATTTGCATTCCTATTTGGACAGGGCATTTAGAAAGTCAGTTTGATCTGGTCTGCACCTAAAACTTAATTGACCTATAACTACATTGCTCATGGCTTTGAAAAATTTCACACCCTGTGCAACATTAGATTGATCACTTTTGTAGATGCTGCTAGGTTGATGGAAGAAATCTTCCATCAACCTAGCTACTGCCTTTTGAGGACAGATTTTGTAGAGTTGGGGAACCAGTGTAAAAGGAATGCCATTACTGTTCAACTGTCGTAGTGGATTACCCTCCGGTTTACTTTAGCAAGGCCTGGGTTCAGCAACCTTTTCTAAGCAAAGAGCCAAACTACATCAAAATTCAGAACAAATGGTCAACAAAGAGCAGTATAAGATTGCCTATTTCCATTACTGAAAATATACAACTTAATGTTATTTGTAATTGACATGATGATTGATTGATAGCATAAATGAAATGTATTCCCAGACTTTATTTAGTGGGATTTCTGTTGCTGCTGGGGGTGCAGTTTGTGGATATGGAGTTGCAGGAGTCAGGGGTTGGGATGTATGAGGGGCTCAGGGCAGGGGGCTGGGGTGTGAGAGGTGTGCAGGAGACAGGGCAGGGCGTTGGGGGTAGAAAATAGATGGGATGGGGAGGGGGAGACCTCTGAGGCCGGATTACCTTACCGGGCTGGGCTGCTGCACTCGGGCACCAGTGGCTGGAAAAGGACCGGGCCAAGATAGCTGGAGCCAGATCGTGGCCTCCCTTTCTACCTGTACCGCAGCGGGGGAGAGGGGAAGCACCACCAGTCTTTCTGCAGCCAGATGGGGAATGGACCATAACACCTGCCCCAGGATCGGGCCAGTGACGGAGGGCTTGGCCCCAATCTGGGTCTTGTTGTACAGGCTTCATTTTAAATAAAGTAAAATATTATGTCCAACACACAAGGTTTCAACATTGTCTTTCTTTATGCTAGGCATGGGTTGGGGGCCATTGACCCACAGAAAAAAAAAATCACAAGTGAGAATCCAAAAAAAACCCCTACAAAACCCAACCCTCAGTGATGTGACTCCCAACTGAAATCACCTCACTTCCCTAGAACTCCAGCCCCATGGTGGGGGTCGGGGGAGCAGGGAGGACTGAGGTTCTAGGCCTCAAGCCAGATTAACTCTTCTGGGGTTCCAAGCTTAGTGGATTTTGTGGGCCTCCCCAAGTTCTGGGGTGGGATTAAAAAAAAAATAAGGGGTTCAGTGTGTGGAACAAGGATGGGGGTATAGAAGGGGTTGAGGATGCAAGGTCTAGGTGGGAGGGAGGGTGCAGGAGTAGGGTGTTTAGCCAGGGAGAGCAGGCAGAGTCTGGCCAGGAGGGGAAGGTTCAGGAGGAAGCTGGGAGTAGGGTGTCTGGCCAGGAGAGAGGTACAGGAGCAAGGGAGAGCACAGGAGCAGGCTGGGGGTAGGGTGTCTGGCCAGGATAGAGAGATGCAGGTGTAGGGCTAGGGGTGCAGGGTCTCAGTGGAGAGGGGGGGTATGGGAGGCTGTGGGGTCTTGGCTTGGGGGTATGAGTGAGGGGGCTGGGGGTGCCGGGTTTCAGCATGGGGGGGTATGAGTGAGGGGACTGGAGGGGCTGGGGTCTTGGCTTGGGGGGGGGGGGAAGCGTGTCACTTACTTGCTTTTGCAGTGTTTTCAGGCACAGCCTCCCACTGCTCCCATTGGTCAGAATCTGGTCGATGGGAGCAAAGGGAAAAGCCGCCAGGAAGCGTGTGCCCGTGCTGCTGTCCCTCACCTGGGGGAAGGGAAGTGGCAGCTCCATTTCTGGCTCCGGCTTCTTCCCTGCAAGCCAGATCCGGTGGGGAGGCTTGGGGATCTCTTCTCTTCCTCTCCTCCCTCCTTCCCACCCCCCCTCCCCCAGGAAGCTGGAGCTGGTGCACCAGTCATGCAGGGGCCTGTGAGGCTGGAGCACCAGTGTGGGCTCCCTGCTGGGGGTGGGGGGAGGTCCTGAGCTATGCTAACAGTATCGAAGTGGCTTAAGATATTCTTTACTGGGCTCAAGGCACTGTCAGTGGCATGCCTCGATAACATTTTTATCTTATAGGTGTAGGGTTGCTAATTGGAGATCAGGTCACATATTGACTTAGCTCTGTTCTCTGAACTTGGTATTTAGTTATGATTATTTTGGGGGAATAGTTTGATTAGAATATCTCTACCCACCTTTTTGGAAGCTGTATTGTTCATAAGCTTTCCCCCAAAAAGAAGTATGCAGAGCAAGAAGCATTTGAAGGACATTCTCTGCAGAGGGCTGTGTATGACTGTCAGTTAGGAGCTTAGCTCATGTTCCATTCTACTTTTGCTCTTCTCAGGGGTCAAATGTTAAGAATCAGGAGTATTCTGTCATTTTTGTGCTATCATGTTAAAACTCAGGAATTACAATCATGTTTGATGCCTTCAGAGAAGCAGGATTATAATTGAGTAAATTGACTTTTCCTAACACTAAGTGGTAGTACAACATGTTATAGCACTTGGACTAATTTGTAGTTAAATCTATTTATCTGATATCAAATACGCTATTCTAGAGAGAAAACATAGGGCTGTATGTGTTTAAGAAACTATACTTAAACTATCCTTTGAGTAGGAACTGATTATTTTTATGTTTAGCAGGCAGCTGGACCTGCAGGCAAAAATGAAGAGAAAATTCAGGTCTTAACTGACAAAATCGATGTACTTCTACAACAGGTAAAAATCACTTTCTAACCCAACTGTTAATCAAATTTTCAAATTAAGAGACTGACAGGATATTTATTCTCCTTTAGATTGAAGAATTGGGTTCTGAAGGAAAGGTGGAAGAAGCACAAGGAATGATGAAACTTGTTGAACAGTTAAAAGAAGAGAGGGAGTTGCTGAGGTCTACAACTTCAGTAAGTAAAAAGTGTGTGGGTTCTGTTGGGCTTATTTCCAGGCTCAATGCAACAGCAGAACTTGGTAAAATAGGTGTGCAAGTTTATATAATCAGGAGTTTTAAAAGTTACAACAACCAACTATTGCTTTCTTGTCAAATTTTGGTTTCTCCCATTCAAACTTAAGCTGAAATATTGCCCCTTACGAGAGCCCACCCCTTATTTTACCAATGTATTTATTAATTTAAAATGCCAGTTAGTCTTATTCAGTATTCAATATTGTGTACTTTGTTAGGTAATTAAATCTTGGATTTAAATTGGAAGCTCATTCAGTTTAGTTTTCCTTACCAAAACTAAGTTGGAGTTGAGAGTTTAACTGTGTATTGGTAACTTATGGGAGATGAAACAGAGATGCTTA
This sequence comes from Pelochelys cantorii, assembly GCA_032595735.1. NCBI lineage: Eukaryota > Metazoa > Chordata > Testudines > Trionychidae > Pelochelys > Pelochelys cantorii. The sequence goes on along the minus strand of CM064344.1, from coordinate 16,249,830 downwards.
TATAGCTAAAAATTAGGAAGTCAGAAAACTCCTTCTAAGTTAATGTAAAAGCCTGAAACAAAAACGGATTTGGAAAATATAAAATTGCAAGACCACAGAAAATGTGTAATTTTTAAACCTCCCGTATCTCAGCATTGCTTGGGCCAAAATATCTGAAATTTGAGAATATTTTCAAGCACCCTTCAGAAAAAATCTCCAACTAGATCATGTATTGTTGATAAGTTAGTCACCTTCTCCTGTATCCCAACATGGCTATGCATCATGCACTTTAAGAAACACTAGTTGAGATGTTGATAATATGATACCTAATGTTTCCTGCATTCCTCAAGGAGCAGTGAGAGTTTAAAATATTTGTATTTTATATTATCATTGGCCATTTGAATTTGGCACCCATTGAAATGAATTGAGCAATTAATCTCTCATAGTGATCTTGCTGGCACTCTGAAAACTGTTAGACATCACTGAATCAGTTAACCTGCAAAACAGTGTTTCTTCTCAACTGTAACAGTTCAGAGACTATTTTTAGCAAAAAATGAGACTCTAATGTAATTGAAGTTTGACATCTTTCCATTGCCATCTCTTACCTTCCCCTGCCTCTCTAGTTCTTTAAACTCCTTCAATGAGAGAGAAGCCATTTTAAAGATTTTTAGAGGAAATCAGAACTCTTGCTTGAAATGGAGATGTGGCTACAGCTTTTATTGTGATGAAGACACTTTGGATGTTTGATTAAACCAGAGTCTGTTCAAGGATCTTTAAATTCCTGGCTGTCAGCAGTTTCTCTTTTAATCTCCCCCATGACTTCCACTTTTCAGGGAATGTATCTCAAGAGAGAACCTCTTGGTTTTCTCTGTAATTATCTTCCAAACTGCTAGATCTAGACCTGCTTGATTCCTGGAAGGTCGCATGTTTAAAGCTGAATCCGATTAAGTCTGTCTTGTGTGATGATGCACTTTCATTAGTTCTTCTTTGTGTGATGTCCCTCTGGGTATTCCACTGTAGGTGTTAGGTTGCTCCGGTACCGCAGATCGGAGACTTTTCCACCAGTAGTTGGTTGGGCTTTGCGCATGTCATAGGTGTCTTGTGGTGTTCATGCCTTACCATATCATGAGCACAGCCCAACCCTCCTCAGTTCCTTCTTTACCATCCTCTGAAGCAGACACAGCTCTGCAGTGTTCTTCTCTTCACATCCTTGAAGACAAAAAATATATAGTTTGTTTAAGGGGAAGGAGGGCTGAATGTTAGGGTTTTTTTTTAAATAACAGACTTTTTCTCAATTTTTATAGTTAGTGTGTGTATATATAGTTGCCCCTTTTTTTCCCTTGGTTTCTGTTTTTATCAAACCAAAAAGAAAAAGGTGAGCCAAAGAAGACCACCTGCCATTATGATGCTGGGATTTCCAGGTTTCAAAAAATAGGACACTTGTCGCAAACCCATGCCCATCTCCATAGCCATTATGCCTGTGTTCACTGCCCAGGGGAGATGCATGTCCTCCAAAGTGATCTCATTATAGCAATCTTTCTGCAAGAGCTAGACGCGACAGGGTCTCAAGAGGATTCTTATGGAGAAATCCCTTCAATCACCTCAGCAATCACATCAGAAACTTTCACACTTTTTGACAAAGGATAAAGCCCAGACTTCCAAAGTCTCTAAGAAGCAGGCTAGCACTCCTCCAGCTAGGGATTCTCAAAAAGAGAATTTCACCAGCAAAATCATTCTCCTCGAGACAGAGCAAAGAGGATACCTCTGGCACTGCACCAAAACAAGCCTCAATAGGCACCAATTCAGAGTTTAGGTATTCTGTGCCACTGCCGGCACCAACAGTGCCATCTCCTATGCTGCTGCTACCAGCACCATGTCTCCCACAGTGCTGAAAAGAATGGCTCACGGCACCATCAAAGCAGGCAGTTTCTGGACTATGGTGATGTAGCGGACTCAGCAGCACTGCATTCCCCACTCTTCTGCACTGACGAGTCACCAGGTCAAGCTTCTGACTGACTGCAAATGTCACCTGCTGTCCCATTCCATAGAGATCCTGAGGTGGGGGAGTACAGGAGCAGATTTTCATCCTAGCTTTCCTCATGTGTGACCTCCATGGCACCACACAGCGTGAACCCTCACTACATTTTGCATGTTCAGCTGTGCAGTAGGCAACCATGGCCATATCCACCTGCTCCTTATTCCATGCAGTGACCCCAATGGGTGAATGGAGGGCAGTATTCAGCCCCCTGTGCTCCAGCAAGGAGTGCTTTGACATCTCCACCATCAGTTCTGAGTATCCCTCCCACAGACATTCAGGAGGAAGAGGAGGTGCAAGTTCATGATAACAGTTTGGAGACTCGACCAGTGAAAGTTTTCCTGCCTGACAACTCTTCATTCCTGGATAAAGCAGTGATTACCCACAGCTACCCTCAAATGACCTGAAACAGTTCTAGGAGTTGTTCCAAAGGGTGGCCACAAACCAGGAGAAGCAACACAAACTACTCCAGATTCTACAAACCAAGGAAGTGTCTAAGATTGCACTACCTGTGGATGAGGCTATTATGGACGCATCAGCCAGCGTATGACAGACACCTGCCTCGGTAACACCAAGTAAATGGGCTGATAGAAAATTCTTCGTCCCAGCAAAGGGCCTGGACTTTCTCCTCTCCCACCTTCAGCCTAATTCCTTAGTTGTTGATGCTGTCCACCACCATAACAAACAACCCCAGTACAAGATGGCCTCACAGGACAAAGACCACTAGAGACTGATTTATTTGGTTGAAAGATATAGTCCTCATCCACACTGCAGCTCTGAGTATCCAGCTCTTCAGCCCTTCTGGCTAATTATGACTTCTCCAATTATTCAAAGTTGGAGGAACTGACAGAACATCTCCCTGAACAGAAATACCCTGTCCTAAAATCCATTATGCTAAGATGGACAAGCCATAGCTTGCATCTCACTCCAATCAGCATTCGTTGTAGGTGCCTCAGCCACTTGTGCCACAAGTGCTATAGTCATACGACAAGCATCCGAGCAGCGATCCCCATGGAACTGTGCATTTTAGGTGGAAGACTTGCCATTTAACAAAAACAGTTATCTTTTGCCAGAACTGACGAAGTCTCTCATATAGTGGAGGACTCTCACTACCCTTCATATGCTTGGCATGTACACACCACCAGCCAAGCATAGACATTACACACCATATCAAGGCCTAAGGAGACCATGTTCAATCTTCAGCAATAGGCACTATGACTCCAATAACCAAAACCCAGAGCCTTGAGGAGGCCATCTGAGTCACTTCTATACTACCTGAGGTCCCAAACCTCAATTTTTTGAGGGTTTGTTCAAGGGTCTGCACAACCTTCCCCCAAAACATAGCGCTGATGTATTTAGTCCACCATTTATGTTTTTGTAGCCACCTATGAGTGACCACAACAACTGATTGGTGGGTACTCAAAATAACAGGATGTGCCATACCTTTCCTCTCCATTTCCCCTACTTTACCCCCTTCCCAATCCCACTTTAGGGGCCCTTCTGTGTATCTTCTGCAACAGGAAGTCAACTGCTTCCTACACATAGGTGCCTTGGAGCCAGTCCCAAATCCCTACTTCAGGAAGGGCTTCTATTCCAATTACTTCCTCACCCAACAGAAGAATGGGGTATGGAGGCCTATCCTGGACCTCCATAAGTTGGACAAATTGGTACAAAAACAAAGGTTCAGAATGATGACTCTTGCTGCCATCGTTCCAGTGCTAGACCAGAAAGGCTGGTTCACAGCCCCCCTACTTCAAGGTGCCCACCTCCATGTCGCTATACAGTCACCCCACAAGCACTTTCTCAGGTTCACTGTGGGTCACAATCATTTTCAGTACAGGATCTTGCCTTTCGGACTCTCCACAGCTTCCAAAATTTTCTGAAAGGCATTCTGAGGTGATTGTATATCTGTGGCCCCTGGACCTCATATTTCCCTACTTGGATGACTCTCTCATAAAGGGCTTGACATGCTGAAATGACACACGGTACACAAGACCAGGGAATTATTCCAGAGTCTGGGGCTCCTCATCTAGCAAAAGTCCACACTCGAACCAACCCAGTGTCTGGAATTTATTGGAGCCCTCCTAGACTCCTCTCAAGCCCAACCATTTCTATCGCATCACCAATTCACCAGTCTGTTCGCCCTTATAAACATTGTCATCGTCAGATTCCTGTAGCATCTTAAGTGCCAGGAATACACAACACTATGGCAGACATGCTCAGCCGTCACTTCTCGGACAACCATGAGTGGAAGCTGCAGCCTGTTGTCCTGACCATTTTCTGCAAATAGGTCTATTTTTGGGTGGCCCCTTTCCCATCTCACAGGAATGATAAATGCCTGCTCTTCTGTTCTTAGGCGGGATTAGCTCTGGGATCTCTCAGGGACACATTCCTAATCCCATGGAATTCAGCACTACTCTATGCATTCCTTCTGGTTCATCTGATTCCACAGGTAATCCAAATAATTTGCATGGACCATGCACGAGTCATTCTTTTAGCCCCCAACATGGCCCAGACAAATATGGTGTTTCTTCGAGTGGTTGCTCATGTCCATTCGAATAAGGTGTGTGCACGCCGCATGCACGGTTTCTTCCGGAGCGTTTTCCCTAGGGGTATCTATAGCGCCGGCAGGTCATCCCGTGGAGTGGCGCCGCTATAGCGGAGCATAAGTATCCCTGCCGGCGTTCCTCCACCTCAGTTCCTTCTTACTGCCCGTGACGGTTGTAGGAGCGTTGCTATCTTAGTTTGTTGATTGTTCTTACCCATTCTACAGTTAGTTTTATTGCCTGTAAACAGTTTAAGTGTTAGGTAGTTAGTGTGAATAGTCATTCTTTGTTCTTCCCTCCCCTACGGGGGTGAGGAATGCCAGGGCCGCAAGGCTTCAAGACTTTTGCGGACTGTGCAAAGTTTATGCCAAAAGGGGACTCCCACAATAGCTGTTTAAAGTGCCTGGGAGAGGCCCACTTGGCAGACGCCTGGAAAATCTGCAGAGCTTTCAAGCCGCGCGCCAAAAGGGAGCGGGACTCCTGTTTAAAACTCCTTCTCATGGAAGCGGCTCTTCAACCGGCACCGGCAGAACACTCCACAGTGTGCAGTGCACCAGCGTCGACGCGAGACGCACCGGTGCACTCTAAGACTTTGGCACCGAAAGGTGCCAAGGCACCATTCCCACTCCCCAGCTTCGAAGAGGCCGTGGACGTTGAGGGGCAGATCCCCGAGCCGGAAGTCCTGTGCGGGCCTACACCGTCGGCACTTGTCGCCCGCAAAAGGCTCCCCAGGTACCGCTGTGCCAGTGGTGCAAAAGAGGGGCAACGTCCCACCAGCCAGCCCAGGCCAGTTGGGAGACATTTGAGGTGGCACAGGACCTCATCAACTTAACCAACGCCCCACTATCCTCCCTCAGTGTAGAGGGGTCAAGACCGCCCACACTGGGGACCATGTTGGCACGGGTTACTTCCCCGGACCAGGTGCCCCGATCGGCACCTGTATTGTCTGCAGCGGTGCCACAAACGGCAGGACAGCCACCGCTAGTGGTACCCTCAGCACAACCCGTGCTGACCAACAGTAGGCATGCGTGATGGGACCGCCTGACACCGGTGGCACCGGCAGGTGCAGGTTGGACTCGGCCCCCCGCCATGACTGTCACCGATATCGGGACCGATTCCAGCTACCTCCACGGGCCCATACTACCCCCCAGCACCGTATCCTGTACCAGCACCGCTGCGACAACCACCGGCATACCAGGCTGCACTGTCTTCATCACCATCCACACTGGGAGAAGCGCTATTGGTACTGGGCCTCATGAGCGCTCTGTCAGTGGCACCGGGCCTGATGGCACCGCCAGCACCAGCGGCATGGGCACCGGCTTCTGCACCTACCGTCTCGACACCGCTGTTACAGCCATCGGTACCAGCTGCATCCTTTGATGTCGTGGCATCGCAACAGATTCCCGGCACCGGGTTCTCTGCGCCGGCGCAGCCCCCTCGCCAGACACATGCCGGGAAGCTGGAGTCCATGGGCAGGTTTAGGCCCACAACGGCTCCAGGACACTCAGCGACGGCCCCACCCTGGTCCGCATCCAACTATTCATCGGATTCAGATGTGGAGTCGCTTCCAGCGAAGCTCTCGAAGACACTGACAATATATCGGTCTCGCTCTCAGCACCGACGGGAGCAACCACAGCTGCAGCAGACCTGGCCGCCTCAGTCTCAGCCCCAGGGGCCCTTGTGGGTGCCCTGGGCATACCACAAGTGGCAGGGTCCCATGCTGCCCTCCAGAGCGTCCAGCACCTCCAGGCACCGCGCCACTCTGTCAGCATCTCTCTCCAGGCCTCCTCCAACACTCGAGGAGGATAGTGCTCACGTCGAGGTCGCTGGTCCCCCGGCCCCGGTGGCGGCACCACCACCAGCCCCTTCGGGAACCAGCCAAGCGGCCCCACAACCCGGGGCGCTACCGGACCCAATACCGGTTCGAGAGTCCTCCTCCTCGTCATCCCCAGACGAGGCCCTGGCAGACCCAGCCCCATCTATGCTGACAGTGGATGCCAGGTCTCACCAAGAACTCCTCTGCTGCCTGGCATCCAATCTAGGGGTTGCAGTGGAGCCAGTGGTTGAGGAGCTGGATCCCATGGTGGACATCCTCTCTGAGGATGCCCCTGCCAGGTTGGCTTTGCCTCTTAACAAGACAGTGGCTAAAATTACAAACACCCGATGGCAAACGCCAGCGTTTTTAACCTCCACCCTCAAAGGGGTCAAAAAATGGTATTATGTCCCGCAGTTGGGACATGAACATTTGTACTCCCAGCCTATCCCTGGATCTCTGGTTGTCCAGGCTGCGGCGCAAAAAGAGAGGCTTCCGCAATCGGGTCTGACTCCAAAAGCCAGGGAACCTAAGTGCCTAGATCTGCTGGGGTGTAAGGTATACGCAGTGGGGGGAGGAGGTGGCGCGGTGGTGCAACTCCGCATTGCGAACCAACAGGTGATGCTTAGCCATTACGCCTGTAATACTTGGCAGGCTATGGACAAGTTCAGGGACAAACTTCCCCCGGATGCGAGACAGGAGTTCTCGGCTGTGGCCACTGAGGGCCGAACTATCACCCGTACGGTGTTACAGGCTTCCTTAGATGCTGTGGACTCAGCGGCAAGAACGATGGCGTCTGGGGTGGTCATGCGCCGCAGTGCATGGCTGCAAGTCTCTGGCATACTGCCTGATGTTCAGGCCACAATACAAGACCTACCCTTTGAAGGGAAGTCCCTGTTTTTGGAGCTTACAGACTCCAGGCTCCACACGCTGAAAGACACTAGGTCAACTCTCCGCTTTTTGGGGATTTATACACCGCCCCCCCAGCAGCGTCAGCTCCCCAACAGACAGCTAGGGAGAACACAGTCCCAACCCCCCCATGGGGACTACTGGAGGTGTCGTCCTCGGGCTCCCAGTGGGGGTGCGGGGGCACCTGCAGCCGCTACCTCCGGTCGCACAAGGCGTCGCCATCCTCGAGGGGACAACCTCAGAGGAGTGAGGCAGCCATCCTCCCAACAGGCCAAGCACCCGTTTTGACGGGACCCTTGAGGGCTGAGTACCAACTGCCTCTCCCTTGCCCCCGTTTGGGGAGAGGCTATCCCACTTTGCCGACACTTGGTCCGAGATCACCGTCCACACTTGGGTGCTCGGGCTGGTGAGGAGAGGATCTTCTATCCCTTTTCTGGGTTCCCCCCTTCCTCCCCACCCTCCCTGTCCCTTTTCAGGGACCCTTCTCATGAAGGGATCCTTCATCAGGAGGTCCTCGTGCTCCTCGAAAAGGGAGCAGTTGAAAGGATCCCCCCATATCTACAGGGCAAGGGGTTTTATTCCCGATATTTCATCATCCCCAAACCCAAGGGAGGTCTTCATCCCATTCTGGATCTCAGGAACCTCAACAAAACAGTGGTGAAATCAAAGTTCAGAATGGTAACCCTAGCCTCTGTCATCCCAGTCCTCGAGTTAGGAGATGGTACGCGACCCTCGACCTCAAAGATGCCTATTTTCACGTGGCGATAAGATCAAGTTACAGAAGATTTCTCCGCTTCATTGTTTCCCACAGCCATTTTCAATTTACTGTGCTCCCCTTTGGGCTCTCAGCAGCACCCAGGGTCTTCTCAAAGTGCATGTCTGTGGTGGCAGCGTTCCTCCGTATGCATGGGGTCCAAGTTTTCCCATATTTGGACAATTGGTTGATTCAAGGCCGCTCCTGCAACCAAGTAACAGCGCATGTCTCCTTCACAAGGGCACTCTTCCAGAAATTAGGACTCATGATAAACGAGTAGAAATCGTCCCTGATGCCCTGTCGGCAAATAGAGTTTTTGGGGGGCCATTCTGGATGCCAGGGTGGCGAGGGCTTTCCTCCCCAGAGACAGGTTCACAGCCATAGTGGGCATGGTCGATGACCTGACACGCTTTCCCCTCACCACAGCCCGCACATGCCTGAGACTGCTAGGACACATGGCGGCATGCACTTATGTCGTTTGCCACGCCAGCCTGAGGCTCCGACCCCTGCAGGCCTGGCTAGTGAAAGCTTTCGACCAGTCCAGAGCCCAATGGGACATCATGTTAACAGTGCCCCACGCCGTGCTCGCCTCCCTCCAGTGGTGGATTCAGAAGGGTATGGTGCGCAATGGGGTACCATTTCGGACGGAGCTCCCCTCAGTGACGTTAGTCACAGACGCCTCCGACCTCAGCTGGGGAGCGCACCTAGGCCGCCGCAGAACTCAGGGAGTGTGGACCCCCTTAGAACAGGCGCTACACCTAAACGTTTGGGAACTGAGGGCAATCAGGAGGGCATGCGAGGAGTTCCTGGCTGCGGTCTCACGTCAGTCAGTCCTCGTACGCCTGGACAACACGGTGTCCGTGTTCTACATAAACAGGGTGGGACCCGGTCGTCTCCTCTATGTCGGGAGGCATTACTCATATGGGAATTGTGCATAAAGCGCGAGATTCAGATCCAGGTGGAATACCTGCTGGGGTGCAAGAACTTGTTGGCAGATGCCTTGAGCAGGTCCTTCGGAGCCCACGAGTGGGCACTGAAGGACGAGGTCCTAGCTCAGGTTTTCTGCAGGTGGGGCTATCCCCAGTGGACCTCTTTGCCACGGCAGAGAACAGGAAGTGTCCTCGCTACTTCTCATTCCTGGGACTGGGCCCTCACTCCAGAGGAGATGCCATGACCGTGACTTGGCCACGAGGTCTCATGTACGCATTTCCCCTGTTCCGTCTGAGCCCCAGGGTTCTAACCAGGGTCAAAATGTTCAGGTCCACAGTTATCCTGATAGCCCTGAGTTGGCCCAGACTGTTCTGGTTCCCCGTACTTGTGGAAATGGCATGTGCGGAACCGATGGGTTTCCCAATGGACCCGGATCTCCTGACCCAACCCTGGGATGGCGGGAAGCTAGTTCACCCGAATTTTAGGTCTCTCCACCTGACAGCGTGGCTTATCCATGGCTAACGCAGTCAGAAAGGGAATGCTCACGAGGGGTGCAAATGGTTCTCATGGGCAGTAGGAAGCCGTCCACCAGGAGGTCCTATGCGGCTAACTGGAAGTGATTCACGCTCTGGGCAGCCAAAAAGGGTCTAGACCCATCCCAAGCCCCTGTCCCAGTAATACTGGACTACCTGTTTGACCTGTGGCCTATCGACCTCCTCCATCAAAGTGCACTTAAGCCTCCCTCTCCGCCTTCCATGTGGGTTTGGCGGGCGCATCCCTGTTCATGGACCCTGTGATCAAGAGGTTTCTGAAAGGTCTGGACAAGTTGTTTCCCTCAGTCAGGCCACCTATTCCTCAGTGGGACCTTAATCTGGTGCTCTTGAGGCTGATGTCACCTCCCTTTGAGCTGCTAGCCACCTGCTCTTTGAAGCATCTATCCCTCAAGGTGGCCTTTATTGTGGCCATTACCTCGGCACGCAGCGTGTCTGAACTGCGGGCCCTGACGGTTGACCCTCCATATCTGGTGTTCTCAGTGAATAATGTCAGGCTCTGCCCTCACCTGGCCTTCCTCCCTAAAGTGGTATCGCCCTTCCACATGTCCCAGGAGATATACTTACCTGTGTTCTTCCCGAAACCTCACAGCTCCTCTAAGGAGCAAGTACTACATTCCCTGGACGCTAAACATGCATTAGCCTTTTACATTGACAGAATAAAGCCCTTTCACAAATCCCCACAATTGTTTGTTGCATTTGCTGACAGGATGAAGGGGCTTCCTATCTCGACTCAGAGATTATTCAACTGGGTCTCCGCGTGTATTAGGGAGTGTTACAGCTTAGCTTGCAGGGGCCCACCTCATGTTATAGCTCATTCTACTAGGGTGCACACGTCCTCAGTGGCGTTTAGGGCACAGGTTCCGATTCTTGAAATATGCAGGGCGGCCACGTGGTCCTCTGTGCACACATTCACGACACATTATGCGCTTGCTCAGCAGGCTAGGGAGGATGCCGAACTGGGTACTGCAGTCCTCAGGTCCATGCTGTAACTGTAACATATATTCATCTATTTGCCTGTTGCACATTGGTTGAATAAATTCTTCTATTGTTTGTTTCAATGCTTGCTTATGTATCTTTATCCGTGTGCTCTGACCCCTCCTCCATGGGGGTCCAGCTTGGGAGTCACTTTATTCGAATGGGCATGAGCAACCACTCGAAGAAAAGAACGGTTACTTACCTGTAACTGTTGTTCTTCAAGATGTGTTGCTCATGTCTATTTGACTACCCCCTCCCCCCCCCCCCCCTCCCCTTCATCAGAGTGTCCAGCAAGAAGGAACTGAGGTGGGGGAGCACCGGCAGGGATGCTTATGCTCTGCTATAGCGGTGCCGCTCCAGGGGGCGACCTGCCAGTGCTACGGGTACCGCTAGGGAAACCGCTCCAGAAGAAACCATGCACGTGGCACGCGCACACCTTATTCAAATGGACATGAGCAATGCATCTCGAAGAACAAGTTACAGGTAAGTAACTGTTCTTTTTCCTTCTTTCGCCTTGCATCGTCTCCCCACTACCCACTTCTACAACACCGTGATCTCCTGTCACAGAACAGTGGCAGAACCCTTCATCCATAGCCCCAAAATTTTCATCTTCAGGAATGGTTCCTCAGTGATTCCAAAATGAGATAATTTGCTTGGAAGCAGTAAAACAGCAGATGATCTACAAGGGCCACTTACCTGCAAAAATGGAAGAGGTTCTCCCTTTGGTGTACGGGCAAGCAACTTGACTCCTACAACGTGCCACTACCTGCTATCCTGGACTACCTACTGGAATTAAAATGGTCCGGTTTAGCTATTCCCTACCTCAGAGTCTACCTCATAGCCATTACCATATTCCATGCCCACATCAACAGATTTTCTGTTTTTGTACACCCCTCTAATGGACATTTTTTGAAGGGGATCCAGAACATATCCCCCCATCAAGACAGCCTATGCCACATGGGATATCAGTTACGTCCTAAAAACCTTCACCTGTTTGCCCTTTGAGCCCTTGGCCATCTGCTCACATTTACACTTCTTAATGAAAGTTGCACTTTGTGGCTATCACCTCAGCCAGGAGAGTAAGTGGGATGGGATTACTCATGGCTCAACTACCTTATACCATCTTCACAAAGGACAGAGTCATCCTGCATCCACACTTCAGCCTGTTTACTGACAGTAACTACTGCAACTACGTTCCACATCAACCAGTTGATTAATTTGCCAACCTTCTACCCAAAAACAAACAGAAAGCTACTTTGCATACCTTAGACATGCAAAGTGTAGTATCTTTCTGTATAGACCGGAGTAGGCCCTTCCATAAATCACAGCAGCTATTTGTCTCCATAGCTGAACTCTCTAAGGGAATGGCAATCTCTACTGAAGAATTGTCCTACTGGATCTCCGCTTGTATATTAGTGAAGCCACTTCCCACAAACTTAAGAGCTCTCGCAACACAAGCCCTAGCAACTTCAGTTGCATTTTTACTAGGGCAAGTGATTAAAAAAATTAATCGCATGATTAAAAAAATTAGTCGCGTGATTAATCCTGTGCACTGCCTCTTTGAAACGCAGTGGTGGAGTTTCAAAGGGGCAGCACCGCAGGAGTCTGGGATCAGCTGGACCGCTCCCACTAGCTGATACAGAGACAACAGCACAGAGTGGCAGGGGGCTCCTTGAGAGTGGGGCCAGAGTGCACTGGCCAGTCCCATGCCTGGGGACTATAGAATAGTCAAGTAACCAGTAAGAATTAATGAGGTTAATCGACTATTCAGTTAACCAATATTTAACATCTCTATCCTGAACATTTTCATTTTTGTTTGTCAATCTCCCATCCTGCTCTAGTTGCCAAGATTTGTTCTACCATTTTTACACTCTCTTGTGGTAAACCTGACATCCTGAAGTTCTTCGTATGTTCTTATAACTTTCTCCTTTTAAGAATTTAAATGATATGGTTCATGTTTAGAAGTGATGGAATGGATGGGACTTCATTGAAATCAGTGACAGTACACCTGCTTACCAAGCTTGATTTTTTGACCTCGTCATCTTCAGAATGCTTTGCAAATAGTAACAGCTTCTCACCATGTTCCTGTGAGCTAAGCAAAGGTTTATTGCCATAGTTTTTATTGTTGGGGGGAAAACTGAAATAAACAGGTTAAATGTCTGCTCCCTGGCCACAGTAGTCCTTGCTCTGGAACTATGCTCTCACTGTATTGTTTAGTTCCATGAGAGTCAGAAGCAAAATGCACATAGGAGAAATGTATTAATGCTATACAGGAATAATCTCTTGAATTTGGTCTGTAAATTTAAGTGTAGTGAGTTTATAATGCAACATGTCTGCTTTGAGATATTTTAGATTTTTCACACTGTCCTCTTTAAAAATGAAAGTCCACCTTTGAAAGCATCAAACCCAGCTTTCTTTCTCTCTTTCATTTCCATATCTGTAGATGTTTCTTTTTGGGCATTCCATTGTCAGTCTTGAAAGTTTTTATCATAGCCTGTTTTGTCCTTTGCAAGGTAGAAATAATATTGATTATCCCCAATAAACTAGCTCTAGAAGCACATAATATGCAGTAAGAAAATATTTATTTCCCAAGTTTCACAATTAAATACTTATTGTAAGGTGTAAACTGCTTTTAATCTGCACAAAGCATTAAGCTTGCAAAATTAAACATGCTATCCCTGGGAGTTTGTGTTCTTTTGACTTATTTTTCACACTAGGTATAACGCGTAAGCTATTTCATATTTGTGCCAAACGAAATCAAGTACTGGAAAGCTCCTTTTTAAGACTGAAATTCATAATTTCACAACACTAGAAGAACAGTTGATAAAATAACTGGCTCCAGTTTAAAACTTTTCTGTTGTTCTTTGTTATAATCACTACGTTCTCTTCCAGACAATTGAGAGCTTTGCGGCTCAGGAAAAGCAAATGGAAGTTTGTGAAGTCTGTGGAGCCTTTTTAATAGTAGGAGATGCACAGTCCAGAGTAGATGACCACTTGATGGGAAAACAGCACATGGGTTATGCCAAAATTAAAGCTACTGTAGAAGAATTAAAAGTGAGTATAACCTGTGTAATTAAAGGTAAATTGAAATTCTTTCCATATAAGCCATTTAAGAACCAAATCGTTAGCGGAATGCATACATATATAAACTCGTAATCCATGTTTTGGCAATCTAGCATTGACTAGTGTTCTGTGCTATTGTTTAACTCTCATTTATCCCTAAATGTCTTCTAAAAGCCCAGCAAGCAGTGTCAGTGTTTGTAATGCTGCTAAGCATAAGCATGGTTTTTATGTTTAACTCAGTGGTCTCCAAACTTTTTAACCACAAGATCGCTTTTTCAATTTAAGTGCAATGTAAGATCTACCTCAAACCCAAATACCCATGCCCCACTTCCTTCTCGCCCCTTCTTTGAGGCCTCACCCTGCTCACGCCATTTCCCTTCTTCCCCCACCCTCACTCACCAGGCTGGGGTAGGGGGCTGGGGTGCAGGCTCTAGTCTTGGGCCAAGTGTGGGAGGGGTTCTGGGCTTAGCCCAGAGTGGGAGATTGGGGTCCAGGAGGGGTTTCAGGGTGCAAGCTCTGGGAAGGCGTTTGGATGCAGGGGGACTCATATCTGGGGCAGGAGGTTGGGTGCAAGAAGAGAGTCAGGGCTGAGACAAGGATTCAGGAAGTAGGCTCTGGCTGGACACTTTAACTGAGACACCTTCCAGGTGGTGGAGCAGCAGGGTTAAGTCAGGGTTATTCCTGCCCTGGCCCTGTACCACTCCTGAAAGCAGCTGGCGTGTACAGCAGTGGCTCCATAGCGCCATGTACTTTCTTGCATGAGTACAGTAAAATGGTGTAACAACATTAATCCTTTATGAAGAGAGCTGATAACCCTTGGCTAGGTGTAGGCACTTAATAGGGTGTATGACTGCAGTCATACATTATAAGCACTATTGCGAGCGCTGTTCTGTGTGTTCAGCTCAGCGAATGAAAACAGAGACCCACTCACAAGAATATTGACCTTCTGTGGTTCAGCAAATTCTCTGGTTCAGCACCTGTCAGGTGCCAAGGGTGCCAGACTAGAGAGGTTCAGCCTGTACTAGAAGATTTACCTGGTGTTGCTCAGGTCCTTAACTCTGTTTAATTCTTGTATTTTGGATAAGAAAATAATAAAAATGAACATGGTTCATTTGAATCATTGTTCTGGGGTGGGGCTTGGGATGAGGAATTCAGTATGCAGGCTACCCCAAGGAGAAAAAACTACCCCAGCCCTTTCTCACCACATCAGTTGGGGCCAGGTGAGAAGTGCCTCTCCATGGTTTCTGCAGCTGCAGCAGTCATAGGTGGGGGAGGGATGGATGTCCCTTGGCTGGGGCAGATCCAGGTTCGTCTGTCCCTTGCACTCCCCAGGGACCTTTTGTCAGAGAGGAAGGGGAAAGCGAACTACCAACAATGTTCCTGTATGAATTGGGGGCGGGGGGGTAGGGGTGACTGGGAGGTGGGAGGCTCAGGGCGGGGGCAGTCCAGGGCAGGTTGGGGCATGTTCCCAGCCAGCCCCTTTCACCTGCCCGGCAATTCTGTCTTGCTTCTGCATGGTTTTATGAGAAGCAATCCCATTCCAGGCACGTCCCATTTTCTTGGCACAACCAAATCCTTACCTTAATTTAAGTTATGCTGAGAGAAAGCTGTATACCACATTTCATCCTAGCTCTTTACCATTTAGGAGGAGTTCTTGAACAGACATACACTCTCAAATTTATATACATCTACTTTAATAAAAATAATTTTAATACTTCAATAGATGTCACTATAAATTTCTTTGAATTTACTACTTTTCTTAAAGGTAGGTCTTAAGGTTTCTCTTGCCAAAACGACAAAATAATATTTATTCTACAACTTTTATCTCCTCTACAAATCCTGAGTCTTTGTGGATCCCCAAGTCTCTTTTTGTTTTAAATTTTAGGTACTTCCTAGGTGAACGATCCACCTTGATCAAAGGACTTGTCCACCTGATCTCCAGACACTTTTAAATGGATTATTTTTTGGCAATTTAGTGTAGTCCATTCATATCTAATATACCTCCTCACCGTTTTGTAGCATAAATTAGGATTAATGAATAGTGTCTTCTGAAACAAAAATCATCCTAATTAAATCCTTACTGTGAATGCTTCTTTTTGTAAGGAAAAGTTAAGAAAAAGAACTGAAGAACCTGAACGTGATGACAAGTTAAAAAAAGAGAAACAAGAGCGAGAAGAGAGAGAAAAAGAAAGGGAGCGTGAAAGAGAAGAGAGGGAAAGGAAGAGACGGCGTGAGGAAGAAGAAAAGGAAAAAGAGAGGGCTCGTGACAGAGAAAGACGTAAGAGGAGTCGTTCCCGTAGCAGACATTCAAGCAGAACATCTGACAGAAGATGCAGCCGGTCACGGGACCACAAAAGATCAAGAAGCAGAGAAAGAAGGCGAAGCAGGTAACTTAATTCGGAGCCATTGGCTTTTCATGTGAATTTATAGTTGTATCCATGCATGTGAGAAACGCTAAACTGCATGATTTTAGGCTTCTGTACCAGTAAAGGAATGGTTGCTATCAAGTGAAGGTTCTGTGTTATCTCAGTTGCATTTCTCTGTCTTGCTGTTTGACCACTTTTGAATACCACATCCAGTTAAATCCA
Source organism: Pelochelys cantorii (assembly GCA_032595735.1). Classification (NCBI taxonomy): domain Eukaryota; kingdom Metazoa; phylum Chordata; order Testudines; family Trionychidae; genus Pelochelys; species Pelochelys cantorii. The sequence continues at coordinate 16,233,684 of CM064344.1, read as the reverse complement.
AAAATTCAGGGCGTATTCTAGATATTTCCCTGTATTAAGAAATAAGATCAGTGTGAGTAACAGGGGCACATAGAACCCTTGGTATAGGGAGGAGGAAAAGTGGGACAAAGGTGTGGGGGGGGGTACTGAGCCCTTAAAACAGACAAATTACCTGAAATATATTTTAGATAGCTGTCCCCTGCTGGCCCAGTGGGGTTATAGCTGTCCTGGTCTCCATCTCTGGTTCCTTGCAGCCCTTCCGATCATTCTGCAGTAAAAATTATTCCTCTTGCCGGTCCTGTCCCGTAACAGTCAAATTCCAGGCACATCTCATTGTCCTGGCACAGCCAAACCCTAACTTTGCTTCAAGCAATGACAAGAGGAAGCTGCATACCAAATTTGGTGGTCCTATCTCTTCCTGTTTAGGAGGAGTTCTTGAAGAAACAATTTTTAGACAGATGCATGCTTCTAAAATATATAGTAAGATTTGGCCTACTGATGCAACAAAGGGCTTGTGTACACTTATGGTAGTGTGAAGATTACAGGCACTACACATCAAGCAGCAGGTAGCTGTTGAATCTTTTCTTCACTGCATACCTCTGATGAGAGCCTTTTGCTGTGGCTGAGAGGCTCCAGCAATGAGACACTACACTGCTAAAAATTGGAGTCTAGAGACAGGAGACATTGTGCATGGAGAGGGCCACCATGTGTGGTGTATCCCCCAGGTTCAGGTGTGTAGGTGCTCTACTCAACTCAGCCATACTTAACTCTCTAATTTATACCCATGCTACTTGGTGTGCAACAGGTGTAGTGTACATGCCACTTAAGTGTAAACATATCTAAAGTTTTGCCACTCTTTAGTGGTATATAAAGGCAAAATGTTTAGCCTTATTTATGAAAAAACTTTGTTTTTCTATATTTGTATATTCTCTATATCTGATCTGTTTTTGTACTGTATCAATACAGTCTAATTTAGAACAATCAGATATTTTATAATTCACATCCAACACCAAATACAGACTTTATTAATAAAAACCTAATTTTGTACTACTAAAAATTAAACAGTAGAGAGAGCCAGAACCAGTGAGCAGAACATAACATATCTTTTGACAGTTGATCTAAAAATATGGAATCAGAGGAAGCTCTAGGAGTTGTCACTATGGATCAGGCTGCTCTGTCTATCAAATCAATATAACTTCTCCAAAAGTGGACAGTTTTTATTGTCAAAGGACGAATCAAAAGAGAAACTACTGTGTATTAAAACTCACGTTCATATTGTAAATAGATGAAAACACTGATTTCTATGTTGATGATTTTAAGCATGACAGTTGACACATGCTTCCATCATAAAGTTTAAGTATTTTTTTTAAAGCTCTGGTTTAAAAATCAGTATTAAAGCTTTTCTTTAGTATTATATTGTGTGCATACGGATGTTTAAGTGAAGAAGGCAGAGAAGAGAAGGGTGGACAGAGAGCTTGTTAAGTATTAACTAGGGATGTTAAATAGTGTATAATTGGATAGTTGTGTAACCACATCAAATTTTAGCTATTACACAACTATTCAATAGTCCCCAGAGGCGGGATGGGCAGCCAGTGTGCTCCCTGCTCCACTTCCAAGGAGCCCCCTGCTGCCGCCTCTAATACACAGGCAGCAGCCCCTGTCCGCAAGGTACCCAAGCTCCCCACGAACAGAGACTGTGGCAGCATGCCACAGAACAGCCTCTGTCCATGACAAGCCTGTGCCTGTGGCAGATAGATGCTACTCCATGGCAGCAGCCCCTGGCCATGGGGGAGCCAAGCTCCTTGCGGGCAGAGGCTTCGCTGGATCCACAGAACAGCCTCTGTCGGCAGCAGCCTCCCCTGTCCCTCTCCTTCTCACTCCCCCCCCCCCCCCCCCCAACACCACTCCCTGTTGCCTCTTTGGGAAGCAGCAAGTGGGGAGACAGGCAGTTCTGCAGAGAGCCAGTTTAAAAGCCAGCTCCCCATGTGTATTCGCTCCTGCACTGCTGCCCCTGATGAAGGCAGCCGGGGGAGGGGAGGGCAGCTCTGTGGGAGCCAATACACCCGGGAAGCTGTTGAGTACCATCTCCCCACATGTACCGGTTCCTGCCTCTTTCCCCCTCCACCATCACCATCTGGGTTGTTGTCTATGTTGACATTCCTTGGTATTGACAAATGTTCCTAGAAGGAGAGAGTTTATAAGAATGAGTTGGTATTCCACTTAAATATTTAACCTTTTCTTAAAAGTCAACATTAGGAGAAAGTGATATTCTAGTGGCAAACTAATGAAAATTTTTTATTTGTAATTGTAAACATCAGCTGATATTTTCTCTTTCAACTACTAAATGTAAGGAGTCGAGATCGACGAAGAAGCAGAAGCCATGATAGGTCAGAGAGAAAACATAGGTCTCGCAGTCGGGACAGGAGACGATCAAAAAGTCGGGATCGGAAATCCTACAAGCACAGAAGCAAAAGTAGAGATCGAGAACAAGACAGGAAATCTAAAGAAAAAGGTTAGTTTGTGTGAGATCTTAAGATTAGCAGAACTAATGTTATCCCAGAGACCACCTATTCTTTCAGTCAAGTGCTGAAAAATGCTCTTGGGATCCCTTCAGAGATTTGTAAGCACCCTATGTGTGTTGTTACTTCATGATTTTGAGGCATTCTTCCCTTTCTTTATTTTCTCCTTGTAAAATGTGCATTTCACTTACTTTACCTAGTATTGTAATCCTCAAAAACAAGCACACTACTTTAAGTTTTCAGAACATTCACAAGGATTTTAGCTTGTTGACATCTGCTGGTTTTGGTTTTGGAAAACCCCACACATCACTCTAACTCACTAAATATATCTGATTACATCTTCTATATGGCCCTTAAAAGTTAGTTCTCCATATTACCCTCGGGCACTTCTGCAAATCCTTTAACTAACTTCATATGGTTATGTATTTTGTTTCGGTTTTTTAGCAGGACAGTCTTATGACATCTTCATTCCCTGTACGCTTCAATCATATCCTCTTAATCTTCTTTGTCTAATGAGCATAACCTTAGTTTTCTGAGACCTTTCAACATCATTACCATCTTAGGTTGTGACTCCAAATCTTGCTTCATTTATGAAATCAGATGGAATGTTGATGCTTAATTGTTTTATGTCAGTATATCAGCGATGGATAACCAAGGCTAGTGAGTGACTTCATGAGTCGCTCTCTCTCTGTGGACTGCAAGATTGAAATCAGGCATGTGCACTATCCATGACCCTGAGGATAAAATTAAATACATTACACTTGATTCTCCTTTATCATGCCTTTTCAACACAAAGTGATCCATTATTGGGGGAAATTTTATTGTGGCAAAAGTAACATAAAGAAGCGCAGGGAGTGCACAGTTCTTACAATGTTGTATGCAGTCAGCATGCACCTCACGTATGCCCTTGCTTTAAATGTGCATCACTTCTCATTTTGCCAAGGGCTGCTTGACCCTCCTCTCTGTTGTAGCCCCTGCCTTCATACCACCCCTTCCCTCAAACTCAGCCCAGGCTTTTTCCTGCCTCTTCCCAAGAGCGCATCTCATCCCCATTCCTTCCCCTCCCTCCCAGCACATCCAGAGCATCATAAATTGACTGATTCACAGAGCTCTGGAAGTGCTGGGAAGGGAAGGGGGAAGCATAGGTAAGTGCAGGGCCCCTAGTGTGACACAGGCACAGGGGGAGGGAGCAAAAGGGGAGGTGCATGGGCCGCACATAGAACTCCAGTGGGCTGCAGGTTGCCCACTACTGCAATATATGCTATGTCAATTTCCAGCACTCCTGTCATCTAAAGAAGTGGGTTTTGCCCACGAAAGCTCATGATACCATCTACATTTTTTGTTAGCCTTTAAGGTGCTACTAGACTATTGTTTGTTTTTCCTGTTAGACTAACTCGGCTACCCCTCAGAAGCTTTTGAATAAAATTAATGTTTAGAAGGTGGCTCTCTTCCCTTTGAATAAGTATTGCTCCAGTGCTCTAGCACATCTGTTAGGTTGTGCTGTGCCGCTAGAGGTTCCATTATTTATAAAAGATGTAAAAAAGGGGCAGACACCATTTGTGAATATGAAAGATCCATAGTACTTTTGAGTTGATCCTCATATCCTTGCAAAATGCCCATTTTTAATTTTAATTTGGATGCACTTCCTAATATAAACCCATTTGGGTTGTTGTGTGCTTTCAAACAGTTGGTGCATTTCACCATCATTTCACTGATGGAAAAATGATGGGTAATGATGAAAATTCAGTAAAATGATACCTATATGTTTGTGAAGTACTTGGAGATCCTCAAGGGTAAACAGTGCTATATAAATGTGGATTATATGATTGCCTATTTACCCTATTCTTATTTTTCAATTTCTTCATTAAACTCTCAGTGGATTGGTTCCCAAAATATGGTAACACTTCAGATGTTTTCTTGCTTAACTTTTTTTTCTAGGCCAGTGTACCTTTTTTATTTTACTCAGATGCTTTTCAATATTGATTTCCTTTCCAGTCTACTATGTTTAGTTGAGAGCACTCTGAAAGACTGTATGCTTTACTGCTTGCTTTCTGACTGTTGCACAGTCAGATCTAATGCTAAACGTGTATGCCCACCTATAATTTTCTTACCACCTAATATGTCTGTATTATTTCTTTGATCTAGGTTAAAAACAGATTTTTGGTATTCAGTTGGAGGAGTCCTCTTTCATCCTTCTCTAATAGTGTGTGTATGTGTGTATACTTACAAATTTATGCATAAGTTGCTCAAATTGTTTCCACTTTTGAGGTCTCAATTAGGTTTATAAAGCTTCCCAGTTCTTAGTTTTGTAATAGGGGTATAGTGATTTCATTGAGTTTAATATTTTTTTTTTATTTTTTTTTTTTTTTTTTTTTTTTTGTAGTCCTCTTTTGGTTTGCTACTTAACTATCTCCTTCCCCCAGGACTGAGTTCAAGGTCATCTTAGCTCCTGATAACCTTAGGGGTGTAGTACTAGATAAATATTCTGTTCAGTAAACCATCATAGTATTAATAAACAGAATAGGGCTGAAGAATAAGCCTATAATGTTAACAATGTGCGTTTTTCCAGTAGAGGCATATATGCACTCAAAAATCTACAATGAATTCTGTGTTCACTGCAGAGAACAGGGAACTTTATTTTTCTTCAAGGTAAAAGTTTCTAAATTTCAGTCCACTCTGAATTTTGCATTTATGGGTAAGGTACTTCAGTAGTTAGCTCTGCAGGTCCAAACAGTGTTGAAATAGAGACACTGTTAATATGATTCCATCTGACAGTGCTCATTTCTTGGGTTCAAAAACAGCGTTCCATTGTCTGCCGTTGCTCTGTGGTGCCACTTTTACTGTGTGCCTTAGCAATCTGTCCTTTACAAAATTGTCATGTCGTTGTGTTTCTTCCTGCGGGTCTGCACATACCAGAGGATTGTGCGTCCTGTATCTGCAGCATTCCTGAGTGTAGTGCAAAGCTATGTAGTCTTGATATTTGTCAGAGAGGGCAAACTGCAGAAAGTGCCATGTTGAACTGTGAGGTTTTTTTAAAGGTGTGAAAATTATGGGATGTGGATAACATTATGAAATGGCAAACGTTGCATGCTTGGAGCTTGACCCCTAGCTCCCAAGAGATCGCTGCATGACTAATTTCACAAGAAATTGTGAAAATTTCCAAAAAGGCATCATGCTAGATGGTAGTTCATGGCACAGTGGAATTCCAATCCGTAGTGCATCATGCATTGCATTGGTAAAAGCACTTCACACAACATTGAGGGAAGCAGCAAACTTACAAATGATATGCTAACTTCAGCAGTTGTACGCATAGACAACTTTTGTCAACCAAAGATTTTAGTATAGACTAGGGATGTGAAAGGTTACCTAGTTAACCAGTAAGCATCACCGTAACTGGGTAATGATTTCTGGTTAACCGGAACAGGTAATCATTACCCATTTAACTAATGGAGACTGGAGAAGCTTCCCACTGCCATGGGCAATGGCTTGCTGCGGAGAGAGGCAATTCTCATCCAGAGCAACCCCTGTCTGTGGGGGACCAGGTGTCCCCACAGCTAGCGGCTGCTCCTGTGTCCGGAGCAGCCTCTTGCTCTGGGGAGCCTGGGTGCCTCATGGGCAGGGACTCCTTTAGCATCCGAAGCAATCTCTGGACATAAGAACCCTGGGCCTTCTGCATGCAAGAGCTTCTCTGGCTGGGAAACCTAACATTTGACCAGTTAACTGATTAACTTGGATTTTGCCTCCCTGGCATAGATATGGCTTTACTCTACTTTGTGTGTGCATACAGTGTGTGTTGGATGCTAAGACTCCTGCAAGCTGTGTTGTTCTTTTTTGGGATGATACAGTGGTGTTTTTAGCTAAAAGTGAATAGCAACCATTGTCTGAAAACAGTACTTTCTTTCCTCTGGAAATCTTAAATTGCTTTAAACATGAAAAAAGACACCACTAATGGTTTTTGAAGCTGAGTGAACTGGGCTGCAAGTTGACAGACTTTTACCCAGTGTTCAACAGTAAATTGGTGCCAAAGTTTGGACAAGTATCCAGAACCCCTGAGTTCCAGTTATGTAATTTCTGTTCCATGTAGTTAAGATTTTGCAAAAAGAAAACAGTTATGTTTAAAATTTAAGACAACTGTTTCTTTGGTCAAACAAATCTGAGTTGCACCTTTCCTTGTTCCCCTGAAATACATGACATTGCCTTAAACATAAGTTGAAAGTGATCTTAATCTAAACTGTTTATGCAACTATGAGCAAAGGAGGGGGTTTTTTAACCTGTGGAGTTTTTTAAAACTAATTTTTTCAAAGTCATAAGCTGATTGATAGATATAGATGGAGTTGGTCAAAACACTTATTTCCTCAAAAGTTGTTTACATTTTTGTGAGCTTCTTCTGTTCTCCAGCCAGCCTCCATCAGGAGTTGATATTGAAACATTTGCTCACTAGGGATGTTAGAGATAGCGTGTAATTGAGGAGGCATGTAACCGAATCAACTTTTAGCAGTTACACAACTATTCGATAGTCCCCGGAGGCAAAGCTGGCAGCCAGTGTGCTCCTGGCTCCACTCCCGAGGAGCCCCCTGCTGCCCAGTGCCGGGTAGTGGCAGCTTCTGTCCACAGGGGGTCCAGGTTCCCCATGGACAGAGGTTGCGCCGGCATCCCATGGAGCAGCCTCTGTCCATAGGGAGCTCAAACCCACCGCAGACAGAAGCTGGTTTGGATCAGTCTTCTACCCTTCCCCTGCCCCCACTAATGAGGAGAGCCCTGCAAAGCCGTGTATGTGAAGAGCCATGACTCATTTTTGCGGATACAGATACAGTATTTGTATGTAGAATCCTGCACGTTTGCAGATATCTGATTTATAGCCATGAGTATCCATGGATCATGTTTCCAGGTGCACATACCAATTTTGTATCTGTGCAGGGCTTTACTAATGGGCACGTTTCATTCAGTGTGCTTTCCACGAACCTCAAGTAACGTTTGACTTTTAACAGAGAACTTACACTGGAAAGCAAGCATTAGTTGCCAGTGAAAATATTCATTCAGAAATATTTGTGCATCCATTTAGTCAAGAAATAACCAATATTAGGTGATCTTACTCGATGAATCACAACTAATCAACACAAGCCTTATAGAGAGCCTACAAAAGTTTACAGATGACCTATCCAAAGTAATAAATAAAACTTTGAGATAATTTTGAACTATGTTGAAGGAACTTACTGTCTGCTTGCAGATATCTGATGCAGAAGGAAGATAAATTCATTCATTACAGATTAATTGTTACGAATAATTGCTCAGTTCTAGTTAGCAAACTCCAAAAGCTAAGGTGTGATTTTTCTTGTTCTTCAGGTCCTTGAAGATGTGGGTTCTTTGTATAACTTCATCTTTCGTACCACAGGTTAATGTTTTTATCGTCCAAAAATTATCTTTTCTATCTGTCCAAACCCCAAAAATTGCACTCAGCATCCACAGAGCTATTGTGATTGATCATATCTACATAGGATAGAAGATCAGATTATTGGACTGACTACTAGTCCTCTGCAGGGAAACAAGACATCTGTGCATCGGAGATATCTTTAAGATACAGAGAAGACTTTTCAACCAGGTCAGTTAGAGTGCAGTCCACCTGAGCAACTGCAACGCTATCAGAAGACTTCTCCAGTTAGTCTTTTGGACATGACTAAATGCTTTTTTTTTTTTTTTTTTTTCCTTCCAAGCACTGTAGGCAGGACATGCTTCTTCAGTTCCAGTGGTTTTTGGGTACTTGTCCTGCCTCTTGTGGGTTTGGTTTTGGCTGTTTTTTCTTGTGGTTTGGTGGTCTGTCCTAATAAAACAGTTGTGCAAACTTTCTGTGTGTAGATATACTACTTCTCTCTTGAAACTTAACTTTTTCCCTTCTGTCCTTTAAAATGTAGACTTGCTATGCCAATCCAGATGTTCTATCTTATAGATAGCTTTCATGGAAGTTTTTAACTTGTTTTATGTATTTTGGTTCTCAGCTACTTGCATGCTAATCTGAGGGACAGTCAGTGTTCTTCTCTGGATACTGATTTACAAGAGTATTAGAGTTTTTTGTCAGGCTTCAAACCACAGGGCTAACCTTCTTCCCAGTAGGTGAAGTGATAGAGGATAAACTAGTGTTTTATTTACAGATTTTTAACCTTCAGTTGTAAATGTGATTTTCCCCCCCCCCCCCTTCCCCCTGGAAAACTTTGCTGCTTCTGTTATATTTGTCAGGTTTTCAGCAATATAGTCTGTTCTTTATTTATCATTCACCCTCTCCGTTCTTGAAGAAACTGGGGTCCCATCCATCAGTAGTTTACTTGTTTTGTAAAATAGTGCCTTTATATCTCTAGCAGTCATTCTTCTCTAGTCTTTATCATTTAAAGGTGAGGGATTAATAACATACTTCAGACAAGCACCATTATATTTTGTCCTGTTGAAATTGCCTCTGGTATTCCCCATGAGCCTTATTTTAAGCATAGTTAGTTATGGTTGCTTGTTTTTCCTAGGTGTACATTTATTTTCTTCTCTCTGCAACCATGGGGGGTAATAGACTGACTAGTAATGTCGTCTTATCTCTTCATTCTTTTTTGGTTTTCTTTTCAAGAACCAAGTTTAATAACAGATGTGTAGCCACCCTCCGCCCTCTCCCTTGGCACACATCACTCACTCACTCAATTCAGAGAATAACACTGAATCCAGTGTTAAGGAAGCCAAGCAGTCATGAAGTGCATCCACATATATCACTGACTCTTTATTACCAATGTTTACACTACTGTTATGCTGTCCTTCCACCTTTTCACCACTTTCAATTTTGCTTCTTGTTGTTTTGCCCTCTTCAATATGTTATTCTAAAGCCTGTGACTTTGTTACTGTTCCAGTTGTGATTACTCCACCTCTGTCCCACTCCTCATAAATGCGATGTATTTTACTTTGAAATCCATGGTTAATGTCTTCTTTCATGGCAGAAAAGAGGGCATCTGATGATAAAAAAAGTAGTATGAAGTCCAGTAGTCGAGAAAAACAGAGTGAAGACAGAAATACAGACTCGAAGGACAGTGATACTAAGAATGAGGTCAATGGGACCAATGAAGACATTAAATCTGAAGGTGACACTCAGTCCAATTAAAACTGATCTGATATGACCTCAGATCAGACAGAGGTAAGTGCATTATTTCAAACTTTGATTAGGGCTTTTTGTTACTGTTTGACAGTGCAGCGTAAGTATGCACAGATGAAGATGGAACTAAGCCAACTAAGAAGACATACTAAGGCACCTTCTGAAGGAAAAGACAGTGTAGTCCTGCAAAACATTTTGAGGTACATTGTTTTGTCTCAGCTATTTTGTAGCAGACTCATGCCCCCATTAGTGTGCCTCTTTGGAACATATTTGTAATATAGTCTCCATAGAAAATTTAATTCTCCCTTTTTTTAATTTTTAGGGATTTTGTCGGTTTTTTTAAAAAAAATTGAACTGTTTTTGTATTTAAGTCCATATTGTGTTGGTACATCAGCAGAAACATTTGCTTTAATACTTAATATTTCTGAGGCACATGTTGGACTACTTTGTTTTTATATAAACTGCTAGTATTTCTTTGTCAAGGATGTTTCTAGTTTTTTGCTTTATTGCCTTGCATTCTAATGCAGTTTGTTCTGTAACTCGAGAGCCAGTAGCATTGGATTGATGGAAGTGTAGGGTTTATGAATTATTGCAGCTGACTACCATACCTCACACAGCGTTGGTGTTGTGAGCGGCCCATGAAAAGCCAAATTAAAAATCAAGGATTCAGTCAAACTAAGCAGGTACTCATGCCAGGTACTCCTTTCTCTACCCACATCCATGTTTGAATGCTGTTGCCTGTAATCTTTAAGCTTACTGTTGTGTTTTTATTTACAAGAAAGTGAAAAGGATTTTTTGTGTATTGTGTGAAAACTATAAATCTGATGTTAACAGACTGGAATTTTCTTTCAACTGTATGTAGGGATGCAGTGCTGCCCAGAATTAGATATCTTTAAGAGTTTTAAATGCAATAAATACTACATAATAATCGCCTTGTTACATTCAATGCAATTCAAGTCTTTAAGAGGTATGTGTTTAATATTTCCTACTGTGTAGGAGAATTTGCAGTCAGCCATAGTACAGAGCAGTACTGATTGGCTGATTCCAGATTTGTAAGGCAAATGTAAATACAAAGGCAGATGCCTACAATTTTTAATACTACATGGCAAGGATGTATGCTGACAATTCTCATTATTATGAAGAAATTAAACATTAGGCTATATAAATATTGTATTAAAAAACTTCAAAAGTTTTTTCCATTCTTGGCCTAACTTAAACGTACATAAATGTTTTTTATGTATTCCTAAAATAAGGAGCTAATACTGGAGAAGAGACCTGATAAATTAGCTACATGTAATATAAACTATTAGTATAGTTTCAGTATTTATGCTATGAACTCTTAAACACTTTTCATTAGACCATTACTGCAAGATTGCACTATTGCTTCTGGAGTCTCTAATTTTCAGTGATGAGGTTTTAGTAGTGTAAGACAACAGCTAAGAACTGGGCCAATATTTAGAAGTGGCAAACTAATCTTGCTTTATATTGTCTTAATTGTTTGCTTTCCCAAAATTTTGCATTATAGGACTACCACGTGAAGAATCTGCGAAGAATTCGGAAGACAGCTTGCAATGAAGATCTGCGTTAAAATGAGGTGAAAGAAAGCTGTAGTGGCATAAAAAAAATATAAAGTTAGATTTTTTTAAATTAAATCAGGACTGTTACCTCCCAGAGTGCTGAGGGGATGAGTTAATAGCATACATGCCACTAAGAATATAAGTCCTGTATCATTTTTTCTTTAAGACTTTTTAAGATAAGAAACATAACATGAACCCATGGCTTGCTCAGTGTTTATTTGCAAGGTTTCATTCTTGGACTTTGAAACACAAGAATAAATGTTTAGTATTTGTGTGAATTAAACTAAATTGAATCCCATTTTTACAACTAGGCTATATCTAGCTGCTTGATATACCAGAAATGGAAATAAAGTATCTTTGAATTTCTGTTACAGATTTGATTGTCTGTCATTAAACATTTAGTATTAAAATACACTTTTTTCCTAATAAATCTATTCGTCTTTAAGCTTAGTCCGTTAATTTGGCTTTTATGGATTTTGTTTAGTTTATTCAGACGGTCTTAAAACTGAGCTGACCACCTTCATCAAACACCTGGTCCTTTATTGAACAGATGCACATTATTATTATCAGAAGTGGCATAATTTTGCCACAATGTATTTTTTCTTAGCAGTCACAGGCTCACAGAACAAAGATACTGCGGCAGTTCTCTCTCTAATAAAGTTCATATCCAATGTTTTTTGGGAAGTCTTTGAATTTTCCTCTTAATGTACAGTCATAATGCCAGCCCTTCATAATAAAGAATGAAGTTTAGAATACAAATCTAGGTTTTGTTTTACTTAAACTGGATGATAGAGAATAGCATCAATGAGGAACTCAGGCTGGGATCGTTATTTCTCTCATCCTGATCGGGAGTTAAATCCTAGAATTAAATCCTAGAATGTATTTAAATTTTTAGAGCGGTGTCAAGTAGAGATGTTGGTACAGATGTTTGTTCTAGTCTAAGGCACCACACTGATTTCAGATTTGCATCCTAATAGCAGTTAAAAATACTTCATTTGGGAGTGGTTATAATTAGCAAGTGCATGTAATATGTATATTAAAGTAATTGTAAATATGTTCATTTCCCCTCTTCTCTTCAAGCTTTCTTGTGATACTTTTTATTGTATTAAAGAGTAGCTTAACTGATTAAATAACGAGGGTACTTTTTGAAAGAAATGTGTTTAAAGGAATCATTTTTGCAGCATTACGCTCTTCAAAATGAAGTGACAAGAAGGTAATAATGGTGGCTGTGGCCATATCAGACATTTCCTTCGTGTTGTATGTATTCTGGACTTGAACACCAATTATGAAGGAATGATAAATGTTGTTTCTATTAAAACCTCTTACTTAAGAGAAGAAGTTAATATGGTGCCTTTTCCTTTCAGCGGTTTTATACCATTTTAAGCACATTCCATCTCATCTTGAAAATGGAGAATACACAAAAATTAGGTTAAGTCCTTTCCCTCCCCTTTTTTCTGGTGAAATAGTGACATTGGAGTTCTGATTTGTACACTGCATTTTGAGTCTATGGATCAAATCTTACTAAAGCAGTGTCTCTTCATACCGATATTTCCGTTTGTACATATAGATCAGTGAGCCTTCTATTGTAAACATTGTTTCAAAAGGCAAAGAATTTCACATAGTTCAGTATTGTGTGCAGCTACACACAGAAAATTTAGTAATTTGGAGGAGTGATGTCAAATGGACTTTCTCTGTCCTTGGAAATTGGAAATCTTCCACAAGTTAGAAATGTCACTGTGATCTGTAGGTTTTGGTTACTATAGTTGAAACTGTAGAGATGATGCTCCAATCTGTCTTGCCCATTCAGTGCACATGGCCTCTGTTAAACAGTAGCATTTTGCACATTTAATTTTCTGTAAATGACTAGAAAAGCTTTGGAGACGAGACGTTGGACCCTCAGACCCTGGCTGAGCTTAGCTTGTCTTGCCTAAGATTGAAAGTTGTGATTTAAATTGAGCCAGCTAACTTGATCTAAAACATGTCAAGAAAAGGCAGGTTAACTAGCTTTACATGGTAAGTTAAAACAATTGGGTCATTATTCTGAGCAGAACAAGAAACTCATTCAGGACTATTTTCTTATAAAAGTTGAGGAATTCTGTTGCAGTATGCAACCTCACATGCCAGTGTTCTGTAGGATGTCAATGAAATTATGTAAAGTTTGCCGAGTGCCTGGTTTCTGAGTTTCATGATTTGCCTTGAAAAGGGGAGGTAGCTTTTCAGTGTTAGTGTGTTCAAAGAAAAATTAATTAATCCATAATTAATAAAGCTGTCTTTTCAGTAACAGCATGTATTTTAGATTTGGAAATGTCAATACAGGCGGTCCAAATGCTGTAGTTCCAGCTCTCCAAAGAGCCCAGGCAGAAGCTGGGTGGCTGTTTTTTTTTTCAATTCAGTTGCAGAGTGGGAGTAGTGGATTACATTAGCATGTTATAAACCTTAATTGAAAAGCTTTTATGGGTTGCTGTGAAGGAAGGAGGCAAGGAAAGGATAGTCTTCCCAAGAATTCTGAAGGAACTCAAATAGAAAATTGCAGAACTTCAAAATGTGGCTACGTAATCATTTAAATCAGCAGACTGGAGCATAGTTAATGAGACATCATTTTTTAAAAAAAAAAAAGCTCCAGAGGTGATACTACAATTACAGGATGATTAACTTTAATATCAGTATAGGGCAGATGGGATAAAATGATAGCAAAGAATAGAATTAGAGATATAGATGAGTTTAATTTGTGGACAGAAGAGTCAGTGTGGTGTTTGTAAAGGAAAATCATGATTCACCAATTCGTTCATCTCAAAGAATGTAAAAAACATGTGTGGGGGGAGGGAGGGGCTCTTGCATAGTGGTTTGTAATATTTCCAGGCTACTATACTCTTTCAGAAGTCAGATTTGTCGTTTCACCTCACTTAACTCGTGCTCACAAAATCATAAAAATACATAAGTATCATAGCATATTGTTAGTGAAAAATTGCTGATTTTTCTTTTGTCTACTTGAGATTTTAGTTTGTACTGACCTAACTAATGCTTTTTATGTAGCCTGTTGTAAAACTTGGGCAAATATCTAGATGAATTGATGTGTCCCCCTGGAAGACCTCCGTGTTGGATGTTCAGAAAGCCTTTGAGATCCCTCACCAAAAGCTTAAACCAAGTAAGCAATCATGGGATACGGGTAAGTGCACTCACAGATTAGTAAAAGACAGCAAAGGGCAGGCATAAATAAGTTTTCATAATGGAGAGTTTGATACTCCCCCACCTCCTAAAATATGTACTGAAACCAATGGTGTTCAGCATACTTACAAATGAGCTAGAAAAAGTGAGGTGACACAATTGTAGATACAAAATTACTCAGACCTACCTGAAAAATTACAAAGGGATCTCACCAAAATGAGTGATTGTGCAATAAAATAGCTGATGAAATTCATTGTTAATGCACATTTTGAAATCATCCTAATTATACAAAATGGGATCTAATTTAGTTGTAACCACTTCAGAAGGAGATTGTCAAGTCATTGTGGCTAGTTCTCTGAAAACTGCTCAGTGTGCAGTGGCAGTCAAAAAAAAAAGCTAAAATGTTAGGCACCATTAGGAAAGGGATAAATAAGGCAATAGCATAATAGTATTATAAAAGTCCATGGTATGCCTAACCCAGAATACTGCCTTCAGTTTTGGTCACCCCCGTCTCAAAGTTGCATTGGAATTAGAAAAGGTAGAGAGAGATGGGCAACAAAAATTAAGGCATGAAGCAGCTTCCACACGAGGAGAGATTAACAAGTGGGAAAGAGACAAGAGAATGGGAAATATTTATAAAATCATAATAGGTGTGGAGAAAGTATTATTTATCCCATTTGTTTAACATGACTGGGAGTGTGACCCAATGACATTACTAAGTAGCAGGTTTCAAGGACATACCTCTTCATACAGTGGAATCCATGGCCAAGGGATGTTGTGAACACTAAAGAGAAGTAGGTAAGTTCGTGGCAGCCAAGTTCATGGGCCAAGATGGTCAGGTCCCTCACCCCTGAGGCTAGATCACACAAGGAGTGCCTGATCTGTTCATTCTTTTTGAAGTACCTGGCATTGGCCACCAGGCTAGAGAGTCTGACCCAGTATAGCTATTCTTAGGGCCTGGAGGCAGAAGTGAACTACTTAGCCTTTTTAATCCTATGTTTTAAGCTTTTACTATCAGTTCTGTTAGCAGCTTATTTACTGCTTCCCTGACCCCTTTTCTACAGTAGCATTGTGTTCTTCTACAAAGGCAAATGTCACTTGTTTAGCAGTCTCCACTGGGCACAAGCCTGACCTTATAGAAGCTCTGCCAGTGTCAGCTGCTGTTTGACTAGCTGAAAGACAAATTGCTTGGATTTGTAAACAGGCACAAACTTCTTTCCTCATCTGTTGAGATGCAACTATAGGCATTTGGTGTTGAAAATAAAGTCCCTGGAAGAAGTTTAGCTTCTTTTCACACTGACAGTCCATTATTCAGTGGAACAGAAATAAATTCACCAGTAATAGTGTGCATTACATTTTATCAAACTTCGTACAACATACAAAAATATTTCTGACTGCTCAGTTATCAGCACCATTTTAAAGTCAGTAGTGTTTTAGCAAAGGTTGCATATCAAGTTGTTGTGAACTAGAGTAAATAAAGCTTTTTAAAAATAGAATTGCTTCCATTAATTACTGCATAATTCTTTACATTGTTTATGTAACTATGACAATTTCCTACACACATTAACCACAGGCTCTGCAAAACTAACTGCAAATACCCTTTATGTTGAGCTACTTAGCTTTTCGTTTATAGCACATACCTTAAAATCTCCGAACTACAGTGGCAGGTGTGCCACAAATAGCATACATGTAAGCCAAATCCCATCCACAGGGAGATTCAGGTTTGGCTAATTACTGATGTAGGGAAGAGACACCCAAATGAGTAGGCATTGAATCAGGCCTTACACATGTTTGAGCACTGTTAAACTGGGGACAGAAGGATTAGACCACAGAGGCATATTCATAGAGGGTTTCATTGGTGGAGTGTCAGTTATGTCAGTTGTAGAATGAAGGGCTGGGAAAGGATCCAGAATACAGTAATCAATTTTGAACCAGTTAAGTAAAATCGCAGTGATCAATGGAAAAGTGATAGGAATTTTAACTCCTCTTTAGGTTTTGGATTTTATGTCACTTGGCAAAAAACTTGCTACAGGCTACTATTGTCAAATTCAGAATTTTCTACTTAACATAAACCACTATGCCACCACTGTATGGCATGTGAAGACATGATGTTGAAAAAGTGCAGCAGCTACTGCAAGTGGACGCTATCCCCTATGCAGTGTATTACACTAAATCATTTCCAATATATTTTAATCCACATAAAAAATCCCTATGATTGTAGGTGTGATTTTAATAAAAATCAAGTTTTTCTTGGGGTAGTAGGGCAGGGAGAAGCTAGTTAAAGGCAGCTGCTCTAGTATAATTTAATAAAGAAATGGAATCAATTAGCATTCTTATAAAATAGGTTAAGTTTTTAATTGAAAGACACTTGTAGGAGGTGTTTATGTAAGTAGTAAGAGAGGTCAGATTCCTAGTGAGTCTGGAGTTGCCACTTCTAGTTTTTCTCCATATGACCCCCAGCCTTCATCAGACTATTTTGATCAATACTGGAGATCACTACTCCTAGCAACAAAAGTCCAATATCCTCAGTCTGCTTCGGGAAACAATACTTTAAATAGAGTATTTGATAGCAAATTTGATACAGTTTTGACCTCCCTGGTCCAGAACCCTTGGGACCTGATTGGTCCCAGATGAGGGATTTTGCCAGACCAGGGGAAGCCATATTTGTACCCCTACTGCTGGCTTCCCAGCCAGCTCCCTGCCTTCTACTGGCCCTGCTGCCCTGCCAACTCGCTGGGCAGTCCTGTGCTGGAGCTCCAGGCAGCTGTGTGCACTGCACAGGGACTCTGGACAGCTCCATACACTGGGGCTTCCTGAGCAGTGCCACGCTGGGGCTTGGTGAGCAGCTGCATGTGCCAGGGCTCCCAGCCCCACTGCCACATGCTGGGCGGCCTGGCTATCAGCTTTCTGTGGGTAGCCCACTGCCCTGCCTGCCCCACAGGGATCTTTTCCTGCTGGCCCTCCACCAGGACTCTCTGGTCCTGCAACATCCTTGCTGGACCAGAGAATCCAGGTTAAGAGAGTTTTTCAACTTGTACATGTTTTACATTAATACTGTCCAGGATAAGCCTATGGATGGTTGTTAAGTTATCAATTTTTGTTAAGAACAAAAGTAGCTTGTATTCAAGTTTTTAAACATTTCTGTAAAGCATTCAAGAACACTAAGCTATTTGGGTTAATCAATTGGCTGGAGCTTCTGACACTAAGTGACATGAGCTCATAATACATAGTGCAACAGTGGTGGGAAGACTGTCATACAGAATCAGTTTAAAGCAGCTGCAGGTGCAAATGTTAATGGCCTCTGATGATGCCTCTGTTTTCATTCACATGTTCCCTTAATTGAGTTTGGGTAAGCAAGAGCAGACTGTCTTCTCTATTGTTCAGATACTTTTACTTCTCCACAAAAAATATTTTCTAGTACTGTGCTCCTGCTGCATAGGTAGCTGTATTTAACCCAGCTTCGCAGAACTATTAGCCTCAATAAGGCTTCTTACTAGAAGAATTTTTTTTAATTCCCTATTAAAACTATAGGGAATAATTGTTTGCCAAGTGGACAAGTGTTAGGGAGTGAATTACTGAATAAGTATATAGGCTTTTAAAAGAGTGACATCCACACACAAAAATTTGACTAGTCAAACTTGGTAGTTTTTCCTTTTAAATACTACCACATATGTAATTTGTATTTGTTTCGATGGTCTAATCAAATGCAGCTAAGATTTACTTTTTTAAAAACAATATTTTAAAGAGCAAAATATTAAGTTATCCCTACATTGTTCGGTTGTCACAATTTGGGAAAGAGGTGTTTAGTGGACATCAATGGCAGCGTGACATCTGGGAACCTGATTTTATCACACTTTCCCTATGTGGTTGGCTTGTTGGGGTATTTCTGCAGATTGCTTTGAGCAGTAAATATCACTACTCTAGAAGACGTGGCATACTACTTTATACTTATGACTACCCTAAGAGACTCAATGAGCCAGGTACTATGTACGAAATGAGATAGTATGAGGAATGAAAAAGCAGTACAAAACCAAATTCTTAGTCTAATGCAAACCCTTAAATCTTCATCAGTTCATTTAAAAGTTTTGGTGATGGCAGAGAAACAGCACTCTGCAGAGTCCGAAAAATTCAGGGGCCAATAGTTTTGCCACGTGCCATGGAAGCCCAAATTTAGAATTTATGCAAAAAAAAAAAAATCTCTACCTATACCTGATTTTTCCTGGAGACTTTACTGGGGGAAAAACAGAGATATAGGAACATTCAAAAACTTTACTTTTCATGCCAGCTGTCTTCTAATGCTAAATGCAACCAATAAACTTAATTGACTTGTATATGAAGTATGTCAGCTTAATAGACACGAAGTACCCTTATCTGCAGGGCTCGACAAACCGAGGCAAAATCCACTCACCAGCCCCACACTGTGCATGCGCGCACCGCCTGTGAACGGAGTGACCGGCTGAAATCTACTCACCATAGGCGAATAGATAAACGGATTTGTCGAGCCCTGCTTATCTGAATACAATAGTAAGAAAAAGCAAAAGGTGTAGTAAATATCAAAGATATACTGTTATTACTTAAAATATTAACCCTAACAACTTCAGGTTTTATACATAATTAATCCACTGCTTCAAAAAACAGCAGTATGTAATTAATTTCTCTCATTCTAGAAAGCTCAGTAAGTCAGCTTTGATGCTTTACTATTGTAGCAAGACCTCTCCATCAATGTTGATGCAGCATGTCTAAAAGGAGAATTGTCATTTTTCACTAGAACCAGCTCCAGTTCTTGAAAATCCTGAAGTCTTGCAACATCTTTGTCCTTAAAAAGATGAAGAAAAAAAGCAGTTGTCTATAAATGTATTTACCATTAACGCACAGAAACAAAACTAGACCTATGAAAGCAAGCGTAACCAAATGCCAGGTAGAATTCTATCCAACAAGATACACAATCATTTTTTTCTAGTTAATAGCTGTCATAATTTGTCTTGCTCTGATATAATCTCTGTTTAGTTAAAGTAGCTTATCCATTCTTCAAGTACACACTATTTGTACTTAGTAAAGTGAACTGTAAAAGGCTCTGACTAGAACATTGCTGAGGAGGTCAGTGCATGTGTTAGGTTAATTAAAAGGCATGCAGAAAAGGCCAGTTGATTTCAGACATAGAACCATGAGATGTGTGTTGTCTGAACTCAAAGGAACATTTACATAACTGATAGAGTACCTTTATGCATTATTTATAACAAAAGCTGAGGTATGGGCACTCCCCCACACATACACGCACTTCCATTTCAACATACTAACGACATGCTCAAGAAAAACATGTATGTTGTATACGCTAGAAAACATGTTCTATACACTAATCACGCTGGTTAGGAAGGGGAAGTGCATATTTGGATACAGAATAGCTAACCTAGTGAGGAGGGCTGTAAACTAGGTTCATAAAGGGCAAATGATCAAAACCCATAGGTATGTCAAAAACATGGAGACCTAGAAGAAGGGTCAGAATTGGAGCATGGGATAAAGAAGAGAAGACAGAATGAGGGGGGAGGGAAATCACATCAGTGTCTTAGATGTCTCTGTATTAATATGTGAAAAGTATGGGGAATATCAAGAAGAATGCAAAATGTTAGTATCTATGACACAATTGGCTTCACAGCAACTGGAAGACTGGTATAGAAGGGTACAGCTTGCTCAGGAAGTACGGACAGGGAAAAAAGGAGGAGGTGTTTCCTTATGTATTAAAAATGTACACACTTGGATTTGGGGTCAAATGGAAATAATGGATAGATTTGTTGAAAGGGTGATTTCGTAGTAGGAGTCTACTACAGATCACCAAACCAGGAAGAAGAGGTGGATGAGGCTTTTAAAAAAAAAAAATCCAAACTAAAGGACTTTGTGATGATGGGGGATTCCAACTATCCAGATATCTGTTGAAAAAATAACAGCAAGGCAGATTATCCAACAAGTTCTTAAAATGTATTGGAGGCAACTTTTTTTTTTTTATTTCAGAAGGTGGAAAAAGCTACTGGGGAGAGACTGGTCTAGATTTGATTTTGGCAAATTAGAGAGGAACTGGTTGAGAATTTGAAAGTGGAAGGCAGATTGGGTGAAAGTGATCATAAAATGGTAGTGTGTGTGATTCTGAGAAATGGTAGAAGGAAGAACAGCAAATAAAGACAATGGATTTCAAAAAGGCAGATTTTAAAACGTGTAAATGGCAGAGGTTGCCTAATGACTTATTTCAGTTTTTACCAAGAAGGTTGTTGGTGATTAGACACCTCACATAAAGAATGCTGGTAAAAATGGGGTACGATCAGAAGTTAAAATAGGGAAAGAATAAGTTAAAAATTACTGATGTTTCACCAAGCCTTGGTGACTTGAATACATAATGAGCTCACTGAGAAGATATGAGCCAGTAGCTACTATCTTTGAAAAGTCATGGAAGACAGGAAAGAGTCCAGAAGAGTGGAAGAGAGTAAATATAGTGCCCATCTATTAAAAGCAAAATAAAGACAACCTAGGAAATGATAGACAGCTTAACTTCTGAACCAAGAAAGATAATGGAGCGAACAATTACAGAATCCATTTGCAAACATCTAGATAGTAAAAGAAATAACACAGATTTGTCAAGAACAAATTGTATCAAAACAACCTGAAAGCATTCTTTGACAGGGTAGCATCTGACAGGGTGGCTAACCATTGGAATAGGTTAGACAAACTCCTGTTAGAAATAGGTTGTCGATTCCTGATCTAGACTATGCCTCTTTTGTCATTCCTAAAATATACAACTTAAAGTGAAAAATTAATTCAAAATTTTAAAAACACATGATTACTCAGGTCAAGATGGTCCTTTTTTTTGTTACTTTCACCTTTGGTTAAAGATGAACTAAAGGCAGTGCATCCCAGTAAGAACTGCTGCAGCAAGAGCTAATAGGTGAGGCACTCTGCTCGTTTAAAGAGCCAGTTGAGGGTGCATTGTAGGGGATGCATGCACGTTCTCAGCTCCGATAGTGAGATGCCTCCATCTGATTGCTGTGGTCTGTCCCCAGCCACTGTGCGCTTGGGGCAGACCCCATGGCCCAGTGACTGCTGCTGCAACAGCCCAGCTGCAGTGGCCCGATTTGGGCTCCAGCCTTGGCAGCCTAGCCAACAAGGCCTCAATTGGGGCCCAATCCCCATGTGGCCACAGGAAGGGCTAGCAGCGGCCCCACCCTCCTGCTGCAGCTTATGTAGGAGGAGAGACCATAATCTGGCTGTGGTGATCCTGAACCAGCCCATCATCTAGCCACTGCTGCCGGTGTGCAGCAGCTCACCCCAGCCAGGTCAGGTAATCCAGTGCTAGGGGCCTGATTCCCCCTACATACTGTACTGCCCAGCCTCTTGCACCTCCCACACATCCCAACCCCCTGCCATGAGCCCCTCATACACCCCAACCCAGGCTTCTGCTCCCTCACATCCTCATCCCCCTGCCATAAGATTGACAGACACCCTGAATGTGTGCATGAAGTTGGATTTGACCAGTTACGATGTAAACTTCAAAGAAATGTGCAAAGAGATGCAGCAGCAGAAGTGCTATTCAGTAAAGTCTCTTGAGTACAATGTTTCATTTATGCTATTGCTAATCATGTCAATTATCAATATTGAGTTACTAAAGAGCTGTGCCCCCTGCTCGCTATGCTCACCAACCCCCCTCTTACCAGGTGGAGAGGCAACCCCAGGGCTCCCCCACCACAGCCAGACTGCAGCTGCACCAGCCCAGGCTCTTCCTCCCTCCCCTGCCGCACAAACCCAGGACCACCTTCTTCCTCCCCCACGGTCGAACCAGCCCAGGCCCCCCTTCTCCCTCTGCGGCGCCAGATGGGGCCCTTTCTCCCACCCCTTGCTGCAGGAGTCTGAGCTCCCCTTCTTTCCCTCGCTCCTCTGCCACACCTGCCCATGCCCCTCCCTACTGCCATCCTTGGCCCCTTCTCTCCCCCCCTCCCTAAAGTCCCTTCTCTCCCCCCCCCCCCCACCAGGTCCCTCCCCACCACAGCCTAATTTCATGTGGCAGTGGGTGGGGGCTTAGCTCCAGGGATGGGGCCTCAGGCGCAAGGGGTAGTGTTGGGAGCAGGGCATTAACTGTCCATGCATACCCCTAGCCTGTGAGATGCAGTGACATGGTGTCACTTTGTCATCCCACAGACAACATTTTGTATATATAGTTATATTTTAAGTAGTGCAAATAGGCATTCTTATACAGCTCTTCATTGACCACTTGTCCTGAATTTTGATATAGTTTGGCTCTTTGGTTTGAAAGGGTTGCCAGCCCTTGGTCTAGATCAGTGTTTCTGAAAGTGTACCGCGGAAACACTTTCAGAAACACTTTAACTGGCCGCTCCAGTTTATGTACCAGCACCGAGGTCATGGAGCCTCGTGGTTCCCATTGGCTCTGTTTTTCCTTTGCAGCCAAGGGGAGCCGTGGGAAGCGGCGCCAGTACATTAACTGGCCACCCCAGTTTGTTTAAGTGTTTTTGAAAATGTTTCCCCGGTACACTTTCAGAAACACTGATGTAGATAGTACTTGGGTCTTGTCATGACGGCAGGAAACTAGATGTGATGACCTCTTGAGGTCCCTTAAAGTCCTATGATTCTACATTGGGAATTCAGTCTTATGTTTCAAATACTTGGATTTCATATGCTTTGGGAGTTTAAAAATAATACATCTACTTTGATAAAAAAAATTTTACTAGATCATGACAAAGCTGCATTATTTCCCTTCTGTGTAATATTTCTTTGAGCCTGAATACTTACAAAAATTATGTGGTAGTCCTTGAACACAGTGCAGTCTTTGGATATGAACATCTGTAGCTGATCTTTGGACTCCAGAGTCCAAGATAAGAGGAATCAAATTGATAAAATCCAATTAACAATTAAATATGTAAGTTCTTCTTACCTTTCTTACCAATGTATTTGGTAACTTTCTAATCTTCTCTACTTGCTCTTGATTAACACCCAGTTCACAGCAACTGACTCTGAGTAGATCCTGATAGGTCAATTCTTGTCTGTCTAATTCAATCTCAATGAAGTCATTTTCCCTAAGGTTCTGAATTCTTACCTTAAGCACCAGTTCTAGTTAAAAAAAAAAAAAAAAAAAGTAAATATATATGTGGGAGGAGGTCTGATATATTATCTTACAGAGAAAAACAATCCGTATAATAGACACAAACTAAGAATTTATATTTTATTATACTAACATTTATTTATACTAACACTGACCCACCTCAACTCTAAGCTGGAGGGACCACCTCAGGAGGTGAGGAAGCAGATGAAAATCTGTGGCCTAGTCAGTCTTTGATCTTTAAGGGGGAAAACAGTGCTAGTTTTGTAATAGGGACACCTGTCCGTTAGACAGACAAAGAAAAGTGCAGAACCCATTAAGAATTAAATCAAAAGGTTAAATTACAGAAAAATGTTCATAGGTTCTAATCTCAAACTGTTTCTCACACCTGTGTGGCTGCATGGAACTTCAATAACATAGTGCACAGACATGGAGTGCCTGCAAGATTAGAGCTTCAAGGTGAATCTGACCCAAAATCAAATGAAGAAAATCTGCATATCCCTTTATCTGAGCCCTTTTAGCTACCAGAAATGCTCAACCAGTTTGCACATGCTCTTTGAGATGGCAACTTTAGAAGTTTGTGGTATATTTGGATGTACAATGAGCAATGGGATCTTGTAAAGAGATGGTGGTGGGAGACAGGACGGGATGACTGGTTTACAATTTCTATTTTGGGGATTCTAACAATTCAGTTTATGGCTGAAATAGGAATTAAAACAGAATTTTCTGACTAAACTCTTATTCCAGAAATCCACAGTCATTCCCTTTGTAGATTAGGGATGTTAAAAAGAAGGTAATTGGGTAACCGAGTGTAACCACTGAAAATCTCAGCAGTTATACACTGTGGGCTCTGCAGTATAAATTTTATACTGCAGAGCCTGCAGGGCAGCAGCTGGGTCCCCAGGGATTGGCGTGCACCAGCTCCTGCTTGCAGCCCTGCTCCTGGGAATTTGGCTTCTATCTTGTACTGCTGCCTCTGTGTCAGGCAGCAGTGTGGGGCAACAGCCTCCCAGCCCCACTCCCAGCTTCCAAGGAGCTGGCTGATGCCTCTCACTGCAGGCTCTGATACAGACCCAGCAAGCACAGGGTGGCAGCCGGCTTACTGGGAGCCTGTATGTAACCATTCAAGATAACTGATAAGCCTAGGCTTATTGGTTAACCATTTAAATGGTTATTCTATTGCATCCCTACTATAGATCAGCCCTAAATTACAAGTTTATATTGGTTTGCAAGAAAGTTATACCTTGTATCATATTTGGCAGGTTAGTGATTTTTAAATTGGGGTTTACATTGTAATCTCTCCAGCAGAGAATTCAATTGTCTGTACCACATGTATAGCTCTGTATAAACAATACAATTATTCTGTTTAGTAGGCTGTGAATAATATTTTAAGTCGAGGGAATAGATCACTCTCTGCCACCCAACTATCTCATTGATATATCTCTCAACATTTCTACCTCTCCTCGAAGAGAAGGATGGAAAGAGACATAAGAATGGCCATACTGGTCAGACCAAAGGTCCATTTAGCCCAGTATCCTGTCTGCCAACAGTGGCCAATACCAGATGCCCCAGAGGGAGGGAACAAAACAGGTAATCCTCATGTGATCCCTCCCCTGTCACCCATTTCCAGATAAACAGAGGCTAGGGATACCAATCCTACCCATCCTGGCTAATAGCCATTGATGGACCTAACCTCCATGAATCTATCTAGCTCTTTTTTTGAACACTGTTGAAGTCCTAGCCTTCACCAGATCCTCTGGCAAGGAGTTCCAGAGGTTGACTGTGCGCTGAGTGAAGAAAAACTTTATTTTGATTGTTTTAAACCTGCTGTCTATTAATTTCATTTGGTGACCCCCTAGTTCTTGTGTTATGGAAGGGAGTAAATAACTTTTCCTTATTCACTTTTTCCACACCAGCCATGATTTTATAGACCACTATTATATTCCCCCTTAGTCTCTTGTCTAAACTGAAAAGTCCAAGTCTTTTGAACAGATTGAGAGCAGCATGAAATAAATATATCCTCACTTTAACTTTCAACTAGTGTTTTAAACATGGATCAGCAGTGGGGCAGCAAGATGCATAATATGCATGTTGTTACCTTGCATATTATATGGAAAAGTTCCAGTGAAGAAGAGTGGCTGAAATGTTGGTGCAGCCCCAGTATGAGAGCCACTGAGTTGCTGAGGTACAGGCTGTTTAGATGCTCCTGGAGAAAAGAGGCTTCTATTATGAGACATAGATGGCTGACAAAAGGAGCCACTCTGGACTCTAGGATTTGGATCTTCTGGCACCATGATGGCTGCTGATGGGGGGGCTGGCCTTCCTTAGAATGCACCGCAGGAAAACCATCTTTGCTGTATGATGACGTAGGTGTGCATATGCTTTCAACTCGCGTTGCTGATGAACAAGGATTAGTTTCATGCAGAGAAACAAAAGAGATGGAAGTGCTTTCATTCTGGGATACTGTTGAGCTGTCTGGAATGCTGTTTTCTTTAGTGTAAATGTAAGGGAAGGGTGGATTGGCCAAATAGTTTGCAACAATTGGCAAGTTAAAGTCTTCCACTTCTTGACATTCATTTTCTTCCACTTCAGGGGAAAAGAAAGAGAATTTGTTACTTAAATATTACCATCTTCCCCAATTAAAATATAAAGTTAGAGGTTTTTCTACTGTCTCTCTCAAAATCATATCTTGCAGAAGTCACAAGAATTGCACCAGTATAGCTTGAGCTTATCCACTCGGAAATATGGCAAAATGCTGGGAGTGAAATGAATTAATAAAAATCAAGTGGGAAAGGATTTTTTTTTGTATAAACTCTGAGCTGGAAGCCAGAAAACAAAGCCAAAGAAAAATAATTAAACCATCAGCAGCAGCAGATACAACTGATGCCTTTAAATACATCAGTGCCAGTTCACCATCTCTGAAAGAGTCAGATTGAGAAGTAGTTTCTTGGTTAAATCTTAGATTAGACATGTTTTTTTTAGAGAGACATTTAAAATAATTGATTTTCATGGATGCCAACAAAGAAAGTGGAATGTTTTTCTCAGCAGGTGTTCAATGTAGGACCCAGTCCTACTGTCCTCACATTAGTTTATTGAAACAAATGGGAATTTGGCTTGAATAAGAACTGCAGGAGTAGGCCCATTAACAGTAGGGAGGTTAAAATGCAGGTGATTGTGTAACCATGTAACCACTGAAAAACTCATCAGTTACACACACCCACAGCTGGCTCCCTGGGAGCCACCTTGTGCACCAGCTTCTAGTGTGCACCGGCTGCCACTGTGTGCTGTTAAGCTGGCTCCTGCCTGCAGCCTTGCTCCTGGGGTTCTGGCTATTGCCCCTATCCTATGCTGCTGCCTCTTGATAGACAGGCAGCAGCATTGGGTGGCAGCTGGGTCCCCAGGAGCGGCCTCTGTGTAACCATACACGTAAACCAATAAACCCAGGCTTATTAGTTAACCATTACACAGTTATACATTCACCTCCCTAATTAACAGTAACAATGCCAAGGCAGCCCAGGTAAGATGCTCCGTTTCCCTGGAGATGCACAACTAAATTTGTTTAAGAAGGTTAAAATAAGACATCCCATACCTGGTAAATGAGGCCCAGGTTTGATAGGTACCTAAGTACCTAACTCCCTTTGAGATCAATGGAAGCTAGACACCTACATTCTTTTAAAAATCTGGGCGTGAATGTTTAGTGACCAGACAAACATATTGGGCAGGAATTATGTGGGAAATCATTTACCTTAGAGGTGTCAGACTAAACTTTCAAAAGTCAGAACCCAAGTCATGTTGTCCTCTGCATGTAACAAATGAAGGTTTTTGCCCAGAAGAAGGAAAAAAACATTTTTCAAAGCTTATACCAATCACACACATGACTGTGAAAATAGCAGCCTGTACTTCACTGCACAAGCATTTCAACAGCAGTCATGCAGCTATTCAACTATCCAAAGAGTGCGTAAGTTATCAGCCTGAATTCAAGAGGCCCCTTCCTCATATAAATATCATTAGCACGTTCACTGAACATTACAAAAGGTCAAATTTCTATGGTGCAGAAACACTGGACTCAGACACATCTACACCATTTCTAAGACTGTCTTCCATCTCAATTTTAGCTTGCTTCTTGGCATATGTGTGGCATAAGCTTTTTACATGTACCAGTGTGTTGTGTTTATAGAGATTTACTGCCAGGAAGTCGTAACACAGCTATGAAAGTCTGAGAAGCCACCACTTCTAAAATGTAGCAGTTGTTTCTCTATACAATGGGTTTGTAAGACTTTTGGTTCAGTTTGACCAGGTCTATTTATGCATATAAAAGCTTTAGGCTTGATTCAGCTCCTTTTAAATCAATGGGACCACTTCACCGAGAGTTGGAAAAGCAGCTTCATTCTGAGTTCTGTAGCTAAAAGAGGACTCAAAAGGCTTATCTACACAGGGTAATTTACTGATATAGTTATACCAGTGTAACTCCTTGCGTGCACATGCTTTTTATTCTAGAATACCTTTTTCCAGTTTAGTGAAAGTGATGCAAGCTAAAGTGGAATAATTTCTGCAGTAAATTTCTCCATTTAAACAAGCCTTAAGAAAGCACTTTCCTAGTAAGAGTAGAGTTTTTGAACTGCAGTTGGCAACCGTCAGTTTTATAGTATATTAAAAAAATAAAATAGGTTTATATACTAGTAAAATAATAACCACACTAAACAAATTTAAAGATCATATGAGGAAATATATATTAGCAAATCACCTTTAAACCTGAATGTCTCATGCAAATAAAATGGCGTGCACCCTCTTCAAAGAATCATAGAACCATAGAGCTGGAAGAGACCTCAGAAGGTCATCAAGTCCAGCCCCCTGCTCTAGGCAGGACCAATCCCAACTAAATCAACCCAGCCAGGGCTTTGTCAAAACGAGACTTAAACACCTCTAGGGATGGAGACTCCACTACTTCCCTAGGTAACCCATTCCAGTGCTTCACCACTCTCCTAGTGAAATAGCTTTTCCTAATATCCAACCTCGACCTCTCCCACCACAACTTGAGACCACTGCTCCTTGTTCTGCCATCTGTCGCTACTGAGAACAGCCTTTCTCCAGCCTCTTTGGAACCTCCCTTCAGGAAATTGAACACTGCTATCAAATCCCCCCTCACTCTTCCCTTCTGAAGACTAAACAGACCCAACTCCCTCAGCCTCTCCTCATAGGTCATATGCTCCAGCCCCCTAATCATTTTGGTTGCCCTCCGCTGGACCCTCTCCAATGCGTCCACATCCTTTTTGTAGTGGGGGGCCCAGAACTGGACACAATACTCCAGATGTGGCCTCACCAGAGCCGAATAAAGGGGAATAATCACTTCTCTGGATCTGCTGGCAATGCTCCTCCTAATGCACCCTAATATGCCATTAGCCTTCTTGGCTACAAGGGCACACTGTTGATTCATATCCAGCTTCTCATCCACTGTGACTCCCAGGTCCTTTTCTGCAGAACTACTACTTCTCTGGTTGGTCCCCAGCCTGTAACAATGCTTGGGAGTCTTCCGACCCAAGTGCAGGATTCTGCATTTGTCCTTGTTGAACCTCATCAGATTTCTTGTGTCCCAATCCTCCAATTTGCCTAAGTCACTCTGGACCCTGTCTCTGCCCTCAAGCGTATCTACCTCTCCCCCTAGCTTAGTGTCATCTGCAAACTTGCTGAGGGTGCAATCCATCCCCTCATCCAGGTCATTAATAAAGATGTTGAACAAAACAGGTTCCAGAACCGAACCTTGGGGCACTCCACTAGAAACCGACTGCCATCCTGACACTGAGCCGTTGATCACTACCTGCTGGGCCCGGCCTTCTAGCCAGCTTTCTATCCATCTTAATGTCCATTTATCTAATCCACATTCCCTTAACTTGCTGGCAAGAATATTGTGGGAGACGGTATCAAAAGCCTTGCTAAAGTCAAGGTATATCACATCCACTGACTCTCCCGTGTCCACAGAGCCAGTTACCTCATCATAGAAGCTTGCCCTTTGTGAATCCACGCTGACTATTCCTGATCACTTTCCCCTCTTCCAAGTGCCTCAAAATGGATTCCTTAAGGATCCCTTCCATGATTTTTCCAGGAACCGAGGTAAGACTAACCGGCCTATAGTTCCCTGGATCGTCCTTCTTCCCTTTTTTGAAGATAGGCACTACATTTGCCTTTTTCCAATCATCTGGGATCTCTCCCGATCTCCACGACTTTTCAAAGATAATGGCCAAAGGCGCCTCAATGACATTTGCCAACTCCCTCAGTACCCTCGGATGCATTAAGTCCGGACCCATGGGTTTGTGTATGTTTAGCTTTTCTGAATAGTTCCTAACCTGTTCTTTACCCACCAAGGGCTGTCCATCTTCATCCCATCTTGTGTCACTTAGCGCATTAGTCTGGGAGCCGACCTTGTCCGTGAATACAGAGGCAAAGAAAGCATTGAGCACTTCAGCTTTCCCCACATCATCTGTCACTAGGTTAACTCCTTCATCCAGTAGGGGCCCCACACCCTCTCTGATCACCACCTTCTTGGTAACATGCCTGTAGAAACCTTTCTTGTTATCCTTCACATCCTTTGCCAGTCGCAATTCCAGTTGCGCTTTCGCCTTCCTGATAACCCCCCGGCATTCTCAAGCTATACATTTAAACCCCCTCCGTGGTCATTTGTCCAAGTTTCCACTTTTTGTAAGCTTCCTTTTTGTGCTTAAGTTCACCAAGGATTTCCCCTGTAAGCCAATCCGGTCTCCTACCATGTTTGCCTCTCTTGCTACGCATCGGGATGGTTTGTTTCTGTGCCTTCAATAAGGCTTCTTTAAAATACTGCCAGCTGTCCTGAACTCCTTTCCCCTTCATGTAAGTATCCCAGGGGATTCTGCCCATCAGGTCTCTGAGGGAGTCAAAATCTGCTTTTCTGAAGTTCAAGGTGTGTATTTTACTACTCTCTTTTCTTCCTTTGGTCAGGATCCTGAAATCTACCATCTCATGATCACTGCTTCCCAGGTTGTCACCCACCTTTACTTCCTCTATTAGTTCCTTCCTGTTTGTGAGCAGAAGGTCAAGCTGCGCACGGCCCCTGGTTGGATCCTTCAGCACTTGTACCAAGAAGTTATCCCCAACATTCTCCAAAAACTTCCTGGATTGCTTGTGTACTGCCATATTGGTCTCCCAAAAGATGTCAGGGTGATTAAAGTCCCTCACGAGAACCAGGGCCTGCAATCTGGAAGCTTCTCTCAGTTGTCCGAAGAAAGCCTCATCTACCTCATCCACCTGATTTGGTGGCCTGTAGTAGACACCAACCACAACATCACTGCTATTGTTTGCACCTCTAAACCTAACCCATAGACTCTCAACAGGTTTTTCTCCCTCTATATACTGGAGTTCTGAGCAGCCATAGTGCTCTCTTACATATAGTGCAACTCCTCCTCCTTTTCTCCCCTGCCTGTTCTTCCTGAACAGTCTATACCCTTCCATGACAGCGCTCCAGTCATGCGAGTCATCCCACCAAGTCTCTGTTATCCCAATTATATCATAGTTCTCGGACTGGGCCAGGGCCTCCAGTTCTTCCTGTTTGTTGCCCAGGCTTCTCGCATTAGTTTACAAACACCTCAGATAACCAGTTGATCACCCTATCTTCTCCATTCGAATCAGGGGTCCTCCTTTCTCTTACTCTGTGTCCTCTTGATGGCAAAATCCATCGCAACCCTGCTCTTTCCTAGTCAGACTTAGCTTGACAATACATTTTTGCACCTATATTTATTCTGATTTCCACAGAAGCATAACGGAGGCCTAAGTAACTTGCCCAGAAGGAATCAGTATCGGAACCAGTAGAAGAATTTAGTAGGAGTCCCGATTCCAACAATATCTTACAACATATTAGAATGCATTTACAAATATCTGCAAGGCACTAGGTATGTGAACATGGGAAATCAAAAGACAATAATATTTTCCTACATTGGGTTTTAATCTTTTAAACTCATACATAGATAAGGGATTGCCAGTTATAAAAAGGCATACTGCACCTTAAAAAAAATTTAGAAATGAGTAAGTGAAACGGAAGAGCAAAACTTTTTTGAAAGTTAAAAAGTCTACTCACAAAATTCATTGCCAGGGTGACATCTAACACAAGTTTCATCTTGGTGTAAAACATGGTCATAGAAAAGATATAAATCATAGAAAAACCTGCAACTTTCCTTGCACAAATTGCACTGAAATCAGTGCAAATACCTGTATGAGTAAGCATTACTATTGTGATGTGAGGACCAGACCCTGTCTTTATAACAGTAATGCTGTCAGTCTACTGAATTAGAAAAACCACTATATACTAAAGCCAGGTCTATACTTAGGGAGAAAATCGACTTAAGATATGCAACTCCAGCTATGAGATTAGTGTAGCTGGAGTTGATAAAGTTGAATTTATGCAATATCCCCGTTTTGGGAGGCTCCCTTGCTTCTCGTGACCCTATGGAGTACTGAGGTTGACAGGGGCACCATCAGTGTTCAATTTAGTGTAGGGTTTCCCAACGTATGGGTCGGGATCCAAATATGGGTCGCCATTACATTTCAAAAGGGTCACCAGGTGTCTACCCAAGTGGCTCTTGAGCCATTCACACATTTTTTGAATTGCCCTGGATCACCAGGTCTTCCTGAATTGTCAAAATGGGTCCCCATCTGGAAAAGGTTGGGAACCGCTGATTTAGTGGATCCCCATTGGGCCCACTACATTGAATCCCTAAAGATCGCTCTCAGGAGCATCAATTTCCAGGTAAGTATAGACAAGGGCTAAGACCAACTATTTAAGAAAAAATATTAAAATATGTAAGTTGTACCTCCCATAATCTTCCGAATGTCTTTCTTTGATGTTAACTGGGCTGCCAGCTCTCCTTTAGTCGTGAGAATCTCCTTATCAGCACCAGCATCAATCAGGCAAGAGACCACTTCAGCATGGTTCCGTTTGCATGCCCAGTGCAAACAGGTCCTGTGTGTAAAGAAAACAATTGGTTACTTTTTAGGGATGAACGCGACTACTCAAGTAGTTGACTACCCGATAAGGTTAGGCTTATCGCATAGTCACTACTCAACTACTCGCTTCCCCCCTCTTGCTGTCTCCTTATCAGAGGCAGCAGGGGGGAGGGAGCAGGAGCTGGTGCTGGGGGGAGCCTGCTTAAAAAAAACAGTTCCCCCAGCACTGTCTCTGCGATGTATGATGGGGGAAGGCAGAGGAGGCAGAGCCGCAGCAGGAGACCTGGCGCAAGCTGGAACTGCCGAGTCTTGGCTTGTGCAGGTCCCAGACCTACCCCTGCTGCGGTTCTGCAGTTTAAATGTAGTAGGAGCTGGGTGGGCTGCCTGTGCTGCAGCTTATTGACTTACCATGTACTTGATACAAATTGTACTGAGTACATGATTAGTCAGTTACCTGCTTCTTAACATCCTTATTATGTTTTAGTTCCAATGAACTATACTCTGACCACAAATTCCAGAGTTCTACACCATTAGGGGCCAACAACAATAATCCATTTGCCTGTATTTTTATATAGAATGAGCGATTTAGGAGACACAGGAATCACTTTCACATTTAAACTGAAAACATGATTCAGTTGTAATGGGGCAGAAACTTTCTTTACCTTGATCAGTCAGTGTACACTGTCAGTGCTAAACCAACAAAAATAACACTACTTCATGCTATTAATAAAATATACCATTGCTAGCCTCTGTACTTAAGCAATGTTAACTGTTACACAATAAAGTGTAATAGAAATCAAAGGGGACAAGAGACTGTAAAGACTTGTACTAAAATCTTCAAAAATGAAGCCTTAAAGTTAGACCTAAATCCATATTTAGACATCTAAATGAGCAGCCCAATTCTATATATTCAGAAATTTTTAAGGCTAGAAGATCATAGACCACAAAATCTGACCTTTGGTGTATCACAGGCCATTCAATTTCGGCCAGGCACTGAGTCTAAAATGTGTTTCATTAATGCAAATCTTCCAGAAAGACATCCACAGTGGAAGACATCAAGAGATGGAGAATTGACCACTGCTCTGGGTAGTTTGTGTCAGTGGTGAAGCACCTGCACTGTTGTTTGTATTTCAGTTCTCAACTATTGAGTTTTCTTATGTCCTTCTTCACTAACAACTGTGGCCCCACCCTCAAAAAAAAACCCACTAGAGCCCCTCAAGCAGCTCTTAACAAAATCAATGGGAGATGCAGGGGACTCAGCACCTCTGAAAAATTCAGCTACTGATTTAGACACCTGAACAATTCAGGGGCCCCATTTTAAAGAGATGCTTTTGAAAAGCTTGGCCCAGGGCTTTATCATGGTTCAGTAACATGCTTATAACTAAGTTTGATCGTATCTAAACAGACAAATCCAAGCACCGATATTACAAATCTGGGTACCACTATGTTAATGCAAACAGTCAATAACACAGTGATGCCAAGCTTACAGTCTGTGCATTCACACTTTCATTAACAATGGTTAACTCTTACATAGCCCTTTTTGTGCATAAGTCTCAAAGCACTTTACAAAGGAGAACATAATTATCCCGTTTTACCCGTCAGGAAACAGGCACATCGAGCGCAGATGTGAGGTTCCCAAGATCACACTATGATCAGAATCCAAGTCGCCTTAGTTTCAGTGCAGTGCTCTGTCTGCTGGGTCCTGCTTGCCTCCCTTACACATAAGGTTGCCAACTCTGAAGCAATTCCGAGAGATTTCCACCCCCTCCATATCCCTCCCCCCTCAACATGACCTAATATCATTTTCTTACACTCTCCTATTATAATCTCTAGGATGGCTTTCAGCAGCCGTTGGCGATGCCGATTCTGGGATACTCCAAACCAATTGTGGAGAGCTGGCAACCCTCCCCGATGATTCCCTCACATGGTACAACATTGGCAGGAGCCAGTGCAGCCACTTCTGGGGCAGGGTGGCCAGAAACGCTTAGACAAAGGGCACCTACATAACCCCCTGCTCTTGTACCCAAAGAACTGGGGGCTACACAGACCCGCCCAGACCTAGCCTCGCACTGACACACACCCACCACTCCCCTCCCTCATCTGACAGTCACAAAGGCACACACCCCTCCACCCTCACATGGGCACCCAGACACACCCACCCACTCCGGCAGTGCGGGCGTCGAGTCCCACTGGGGGGGACTGGTGGAGAGGAGGGGGTGGTTGAGCTGTCTGGAGGGGGGGGGGAGGGCATTTACCAGCCGTTAATCTCGTTTTGTGAGTTGACGTCCGCCCCGCGCTGCAGCAGCCTCAGCACCTCGTCCAGGTCCCCCAGCGCGGCCGCTTCCCTCAGCCTCTCGGGCAGCTCCCGGGCCCCGCTCATCTCCTCTCCGGGGGGGGCCGGGCCCAGAGCCCCTCACGCAGCCCGCCCGACTGACAGCGAAGCCGGGCCCTATTCTCAGCAACACCCGCGCCTGGCCCGTTGGTTCCGGCCGGCTCGGCGCCGCACGCCGGGCAGCGCGAGGTCGGGCTGTGAGGCAAACCCGGGGCCTGTCCGCGCGCCCAGTCTGGCGCGCTCAGCCCCGGGGCAGGAGGGGGGCGCCATTTCCAGCCCGCAGTTTGCAGCCCCTGCCCTGGGCCAGCCACAGGGGTTGCTAACCGCAAGTGTTCAAAACCCAGGAGCCCCCCCCTTCCCCCATAAATAACCATGAGCTTGGCTTAAAAGCCCGAGTTTTTATGCCAGGAAAAGCTTTGCCTGGTTTGAGTCACCCTCGGGTGGTAGAGCGGGTAGGAGTCGAGGATTCAAGGGTTCCACTGCAGCTAGGAAGGCTGGAAAGGGACCTGGTGCCGCATCTTGCATGGATGGAAAAAAAACAAACCAGAGGGACTGTTGCTCTCAGTCGCTGCCCCTTCGAAGTTTCCTTCTCGTCCCCCGGCTGTGACAGTTGGAAGGAGTTAGGTTTTAAACACACTTCCACCCAGCGCCTCAACAGGTGTTTGGGCCCCTAACTCCTCTGGGGGAGATCTGGGGGTGCCGCTCTTGGTCCTATGAAGGAGGAGCCATTTAAGCTGTGTTAAAACCACTTAAATGAGTGATGCTTGGCAGACCTAGAAGGAGACTTGACCCCAGGTCTGTCAGTCTCATTTGGAGGGTCTAGCTATCATGGCTGAGAGATGGAAATTGGTATTGACTATAAAGGGGATTCTTCATTGAGGCTGATGGATCTGACAGGACTAATCATACAAAAACCCAAACGCCCTTGCATGCACACACACCCCCCCCCCCCCCATCACCTTGAGTTTCTGCCCCTTCTCTGAGGACCCACCCCACTCATTCCATTCCCCTCCCTCCATTGCTCACTCTCCCCTTCCCCACTCACTTTCACAGGGCAGGGGCAGGCCTATGGATGGGGGGGGGGAAGGAAAGGGGGCAATTGCCCAAGAGCCTGGGTTATTTAAAGAGATCCAGGGACACTGGCCACTGCTGCTGTTGCAGCAGCCAGAACCCGCTGAGCCTTTTTAAATCACTCAGGCAGGCTGGAGGAGCCTGAGGCTCTTCTTTTCCTTCCCTTTCTCAGATCCATCCTCTGAGGAAAAGCATCTCTTCAAAGACACTTTTAATATGCCCCATGCAAGTTTCGGGTCAGCTGAGTTGCAAATGGTGATAGGCGCTTATGAAATGTGAGTAATTTTATATTACTGTTTAACAAAAAAAGAAAAAGACAGCAGAATTATTCCTAAATAAAATGTGGAAACTTTCCATGAGCCATGTGTGGTGCTTTATTGGGGTTAACTGTAGCCAGATGCTGAGGTGTAACAGTTTGAGAGCCTGCAGGTTCTCTTAGCTTTCATACTGCGTCTCACTGCTGCATTGTTTCAGCATGAGGGCTTTGATAGTCCACAGGCTAGAAACAAGAAAAATTGGTTCATGCAGATCTGGATTGTGCAGTGTTGGAAATATTCCATCAAAGATGCTTGTATTCATGAGATTTTGATACCCCCACAATATTGTCTGCAAGTTAAAAAAGTATGGATTGGATAAATGGACTGTAAGGTCGATAGGAAGCTAGCTAGTTCATCGGGCTCAACCCCACCCCCAGCACAATCCTAGTCACTCCCACTGGCTGCTTTAACCAGCCTGGGGCTGCAGCAGGGAAGGAGCATGCCTAAGGGTACGTCTACACTGCGGAGCTATTTCGGGATACCAGAAGTATCCCGAAATAGCTATTCTGCATCTATTGAAGCACCCATTATTTCGAAATAGATTTCGAAATAATGGGCAGCTTATTCTGATATCCCAGTAAACCCTCATTCCATGAGGGTTAAGGGGAATTGCGGAATAGCGAGTTATTTCAAAATACACTCAGAATATGCTACACAATTTGCATAGTGCAAATTGCATAGCTTATTTTGAGCTAAGGGTGCTGTGTAGATGCACCCTAAGGGTCCTGCTGGGCCATGGGCCAGATGTGGCCCACAAGCCATATTTTGCCTGCCCCCGCACTAAATACTAGATAGAATAAGGCACTCGCAAATAGTTTTATAAGTTCCTCCTTGTCAGGCAGAAACTTATTGGGGGAATTTTAGTGAAACAGATGTATAAAAGGGTCTTTGTCAGTGTTCCCTCTCATCATGACAGTCTTATTAATTCCTGGTTATCAGTTCTTTGAAACATTGTTCTCTCTTAATTAACTCATTGCAGTTCTTCTCTAAGAACCCTGTTTAACTGATTGCTACTTTTGTGTTAGCTCCTGCTGTCACTAGGTTTCTTCATTTATCTCTAGTTCTTAAGCTATGGATTGTTATTTACTTTCTTTGTTTCAGATATTTTTGTTTATTTGGGCACTTATCGATACTGCTTTTGATTACCATATGTCAGTTTAGCCTGAAATGAAGATTTTAAGGTTATTTGAAATGATCTTATCATCCTTTGTGCTTCTCCAGCACCTTCCATCAAAACTCTTCAGAACTCTTTGCAAACATGAATTAAACCTCCCAGTATGAGGAAGTGGAATATCATCCTTCTTTCATGAATGGGAGAAGTTGAACATATATTATAGAGGTTAGGTTCAACATTTTAAAAAGTGATCTCTGCCCCTGGGCCTCTCAGCTGAGGTTGGTGGGAGATGTGGATATTCATCTGATCTGAAATTAGGCTTGAAGACTCTCAAACTGAGCACCCAAAACCAGAAACTGCTTTTGAAAATTTTGTCCTAAGCAACTTGCCTAAATTACACAGAACTCAGGGTCAGAGAATAGAAGCTAAATCTCCTGATTCCCAGCCCTTTTATCAAGCACAAGACCCATCTGTCTCTGCTCATAATCTCTGCCATATTTTTTCTTGCTTTTAAAGGATATGATGGTGCTGGTGCCAGATGTCAGATTAATAATGCTGTGTGCTCAGCTCACACTTTACAGCCAACGATCTCAAAGCTTTCTACAAAAGTGGGAATTGTTATCTCATTGATAAGAGACTTGCCCAAGGCTACACGCTGAGTTACTCAGTTCAGAAACAGAATCTAGGTCACCAACTCCTGTACAACTTGCAGTGGACTTCATTGCCACGTTAGGGGTTTAAAATCCCATTTAATTGGCTAACCAGTTAACTGATTAAAGAGGGGAGAGCCCACCACTGGTCTGGAAGGCCCTCCCCCCACTCACCACAGGCATTGAGTTGCACTGACTGGAACACTGGAGCAGCCCCTGCCTGCGATGGACTGGGGTGCCAGAGCAGGCCCTACTTGCGGGGTGCCTGGGCTTGCCCACGGCGGGCACCCTGTGGGGAGCTGCTCCAGCCCCACCTTAACCAGTTAAACTTTCACATCCTTATGCCACATATATCTATATTCTTCCTCATAGGCTTAAGCGCTAATATTTGACTTTCAGATGGCTCCTGTGATTAAATTCCACAACTCTCTGTCAGACCATTTCAGACAGCTGAGCAGGTAGTCCTGAGTGTCTCTGACAGATCCAATCCATACACAAAATGAAGTTAAAATTTAAGGCAATAGTGGGAATACATGTTAATTCCTGACATCAAGTACTTTCTTGGGCTCTGCCGAAACAGCAAGAAATCTGAACATATGTGGGCCTGGAAAATCCATAAAGATGAGGGTAGAATTACTGCTCCACACAAGAGGAAAAAAGGACAGGTGGCCCTATTCTAAAAATTCTCCCTCTGCCTTACTTCCTTTGACGTCAAGGGGGATTCTGGGATAGGGGAGTTTTGGTCACTGCGCTGGCGTACCTAGAATTTGCAGGATGTGCCGATCGACCCATAGCAGCGCTTTGACTGGCTGCAGAGCGAGCGCACGGCTCTCGCAGTCCATGTGGTGTGCAATCAGCACACAACTCACTTCACGTGCCCTGGCTTTATGTGTGTGTCACTTTAATAATACCGGTAAGAAAAAAACCCCAATGTGGATGGAAACCAGAGGAATCTTGCAACCCTGGGCATGAGCAACGGTAAATAAAATGTCTGATAGGCCATATATAAAACCCCATTGGGCCAAGTGTGGCTCTCAGGTTGCCCACCACTGCTTTATAGGGTCAGGTACTAGAGTGCAGCAAGAGCTCCATCTACAAGTACAGCCAACCCCAAATGTTCAAAAGTCAGACTCTGTCCCCACCCCAAATCGTCAGGTTAGCTGTGTGGAGAAGGCGTGCAGGAGCAGGCCCTGAATAAGCAACTGCTTTGTTAGTAAAAATATATTGCGCCACTAGGGGTCGTAGTGGATCAACAGTAAGAGCATCAGAGACCAGTTTTGCACTTAGTGGTGTAAGGATTCTCAGCCCTTTTTTTTTTCTGAGCCTCCCCCACCCACACACACTCTATAAAAACTCCACGATTTCCTTGTGCCACAACAACTGTTTTTCTGCCTATAAAAGCCAGGGCCAGCGTTACCCGGTAGCAAGCAGGACAACTGCCCTGTGCCCCATCTGCCACATAGGGCCCCATGAAGGTAAGGTGCTCAGGTTTCAGCTTCAGCCCTGGGTCGCAGGGTTTAGTGCCCCAGGCTGAGGGTTGCAAAGAAACTTGCCAGCAGCATTCCCTGTAAGCTGAGTGCTCGGGCGGCTACCTAGGAGAGATTCCAGTGCCCCCCAGCTAATTAGCAGAGCAGGTGGACATCTGCACATACCTTGGTGCACATAACAAAACGTATTCCGCACATGCTTTGAAAAAATTGGAGGAAACTCTACTTGCCAGGCGCCTGAGTAAGGTAAGAAAGCGCCTGGTTCTGGAGTATTGCCTTGAGCAGAAGGGGCAGGGCTAGGAGTAGTCTGCCCAGCTTTCATGGGTGCCCAGAACCTGACATCCAGGGCTCTGGCGGCAATTTAAAGAGTCAAGGGATCCAGCTGCTGTTGCTGCTGCTACTGCAGCAGTGGTAGCTGAAAGGCCCTCACTCTTTTCAATCACTATGCCCGGGACAGCTGTCCCTTCCCCTCCACACACCCCATCAGGGGCCCTGCCCAAGCTTTAGCCCATGCAGCAGTGTTTCAGTTTTCTGCCCTGGGCCCCAGTAAGTCTAATGCCGGCCCTGCTTGGTGGACCTCCTGAAACCTGCTCAGGGCCCCCCCAGGAGGTTTTGGACCCCTGGTTGAGAACCACTGGTGTAATACTCTGTCATATGCCTTTAATGCAAAAACCAAGCAAAACCCCAGCAGCTTAGCATTTTCATAGCAGATTTCAAAGTGTTTCACAATACAGAGCACATGCAACATTTTAAAGATGTGGAAGGTTGAGGCACAGAGGAGTTATCTAATTGTCTAAGTTCAGAACTCCGGTCCATTCTCATATGTGCCTTCTCGGATCTGAAATCAAGGCTCCTGTGAGTTGTTGTTTGTGTCTTTACTTTCACATCCTCTGTGAACTACTTAATATAACTCAAATTCTGTATCAATGGTTTAAAAAATGAAGCAGCCTCACTGAATCTGTTCCTTATATAAGCCTTTCTGGGGAACTATGGCCTATTGTTTTTAAAATGGCATTTGAAGTCTTTTCCCTTCCTCCCTTTTCACATCTCAGTTCTAATTCCTCAGCACCCTCAATCAAAGCCTCCATCGTTTAGAGTACTTGTTATACCTCTTTTTGAGGATTACAATTGTTTTATTCCCGATTACACAGGGAACTTACGTATTGCTATATAATCGCATTTGAAACATATAATCCCCCCCAACCCACCCAAAATGATGTTCATAACAATTTGAACATGCCCCAGGCTTGGCTAAGGCGATTAGAAATATGATTTAGGTAGAGCCAGGGACCTTAAAATCAGGCCTGCTGACAGGACGGGTGGGGGGGAGGGGCAGTTGGTGTGGAACCAGTGATTCTAAAGGGCCTGCTTCTGTGGTGGTGGAAGCTGCCAGAGCCCTTGCCCTTTTAGAATTGCACAAGAGTGTGCTCCAACTGGCTCTGAGGGCTGGCAGGGGCGGTCCAAGCAGTGATGAGGACTAGCTGCCCCAACCCCATGCGCTCCACCCACAGTCCTGCCCCTTCTGTGAGCCTTCAGCTCCCCCCCCTCCCCCCCACACACACATTGCCCAGAGGCCCACCAGGCCCTGTCAGCTGCCCTGCTTAAAATTTATACTTTTAAAAAACATTTTTAAAGCTCTTATGGGTTTAAGGCTGGGGGACATGAAGGGTCTGGTGGGGAGAGCAGAGGAGGAGTTAAAAGTCAGATTAAAACTTGCATTTAACCTGAGCGATGCTGCCCAGTTGGCGTGTTTGAATAACGAGCGTCAGAGGACGATGGGAAACTTCTCCAACCCCATTACTCTAGTGGATTTCCCAGAAATTTCTCTGCATGAAAATCTAAAACCTGTTGGGGAGTTTGGTTAAAAATCTAATAAGTGCCAATGTAAGTAGCAAAGAATTACACACACTCTTAACACACTGGGCAACCTCAGCTACGGAGTGGGCTGCATGAGTGGCCTTCCTTTGTCTTAGGGGGTTGCACTATTGCTCTAAGCAAAACATCTTCTGGGATAGGGGAGTTTTGGTCACTGCGCTGGCGTACCTAGAATTTGCAGGATGTGCCGATCGACCCATAGCAGCACTTTGACTGGCTGCAGAGCGAGCGCACGGCTCTCGCAGTCCATATGGTGTGCAATCAGCACGCAACTCACTTCACGTGCCCTTGCTTTATGTGTGTGTCACTTTAGTAATACCGGTAAGAAAAAAACCCCAATGTGGATGGAAACCAGAGGAATCTTGCAACCCTGGGCATGAGCAACGGTAAATAAAATGTCTGATAGGCCATATATAAAACCCCATTGGGCCAAGTGTGGCTCTCAGGTTGCCCACCACTGCTTTATAGGGTCAGGTACTAGAGTGCAGCGAGAGCTCCATCTACAAGTACAGCCAACCCCAAATGTTCAAAAGTCAGACTCTGTCCCCACCCCAAATCGTCAGGTTAGTTTTTTAAAATAATAACTGTGGGAGTTGTTTTATATAACTTCTGATAGTAGAACCTGTGAGGATCATGTTTTCAAGCTCTTCTTTCCAACCCAGAAAGCTGAGAGACTCACATAATCACATGACTCCTGGAGATGGTGCTGTAAGAAAAGCTCCAACCATCACAAGACTTGCAGTGAAACCACAAAAGTTGGCAATGCAGCAGCCATACATACTGTGTTTGCCCCCGACTGAGGATTCCAAGCAAATACCAAGCTCCCTGTCTCAATTCAATTCTCAGGTACCTCTGAGAATTCGCTTGTACCCAGAGAAATGCCCCCACCGGCATTTAAACATCAATCATGAGCTGACTTGAAGGGTGGAGCTGGGTGTTAAGAACCTGAAAAAAAGAGTAGGCTTTTATTAAATGCCTAAATATGGATGTTAATACCTATCTTTAGGCAGCCAGGATTGACAATTTTGGCTAGATGTCATTGCACCTCATTTTGCCCATCCCTGAACCCAGTAATGAAAAGGCATGTTTCAGTTTTACCCTCTTCCTACTGTCACTTGTCTTAGAACTTAAGCTCAACGAGGCTTGGGCTGTGTCTACCTTTGTGCTTTGCACAACGCTTCATACAATGGGCCTTTGATCTTGATTAGGTGCCTGCAGCTGATTTAATATAAATATTAAACAATCATAACAACACTTTTCTAGGTGTTTTATAGCTTAAGTAATGACGGTATGAATGCGACATGGTGCTATCTTGTGGATGATGAAGGTATGTATCGCTTGAACCTCTAGTCGGGCAATTCTGGTCTGCCAACATCCACGGTCTGGCATGATTTTAGTTAGTGTAATGTCCACTTATGGGTGTGGCCAGGTTTCCCACAGTCCCATAAAGTTTGTTTACAGCCACCAGCCCTGGCTCTCAATGTGCTGTGCTGTTATTTAGCTCTAATTTATCTTTAAATGTCTTCTAAGAGCCCAGTAAGCAGTGGAGGTGTTGGTAATGCTGCTAGACAATATTGACCTTCTGTAATTCAGCAAATTCTCTGGTTCAGCATCAGTCAGGTCCCGAGGGTGCTGGACTAGAGAGGTTCAACCTGTAATAGCAAGTTGGCTACAAAGAAAGCGGAGACAGTCAGGGTAGGAGCTGTCCTGAGTAAAAAGCTGAATCCATTGTCATCTGTGATGACGTTTGTGATTGTTAGATAAACGCTCTTCATTGAACCCAAAGATTCCCTACTTGTGTGCAAAGTTCCTCACCTGGAAGGCACCATGGCAGTGCAAAGTAGCGTCACCCAGCAATACCATTGACAAATTACTGATCTTCAAAACAGATCATTGTCAGTCAGAAACTTTTCAACTTTTGTGTTTATCAGGTCTTCTAACAGGTTATATGGGCTGTTTGCTCCATCACCACCTCAAGTGAAATTCCAATGGATGAGGCTTAGGTGACACTGCCACATAGGCCTGGTTTAAGTGGTGGCGATTTAAGACTTGTGTCAGCTCTCTACACAATGCTGGACTTCACTTGGCTTTTCAAAGGTGCTCCTGCCTCATCTCCCCCTCAGGATAATGTGAGTTTTGCCATTGACACCAATGTGAGCAAGGGTAGGCCAATGCGGAGTGATTTTAAAATTCCCACTCTAAGACTTTTGTGGAAGTCAATCCTGTCTCACTTAATCCCAATTAATTTAGTGTAGTGAATCCACCATACCTTCTGTTAGGTTATTTATTTCCCACAAATGGCTAATACTCCCTCACGTGTTCTCAGAGGGACTTTGACTCGAGGCAACATTTCTAACATGAGGTGCAGATGCTGGTCATTCACCACATATTTTTTTGGATATTCTTTTTTAATCCATGCATGCAAACCAATCCAAGAAAATAAATCCTGCTGTGACCTCTAGCTGCTCCAATCGGGTCTAAAACAAACCCGTAAATCCCCAAGCTTTGCCTTGGTAGTGACATGGTGTTTTATCAGTTAGACAAGCTCAGATATGGGGGCTCAAAGTTGGCATTGAGTAGTGGCCTCCAAGTTCCATTGTGCTATGGTTCTCTGACTTCTTTCATCCTAAATAACATGACAGTATAAGTTGTTCCTGCTCAGAGAAATTTTGAATAGGCAGCGGAAG
This sequence comes from Pelochelys cantorii, assembly GCA_032595735.1. Classification (NCBI taxonomy): domain Eukaryota; kingdom Metazoa; phylum Chordata; order Testudines; family Trionychidae; genus Pelochelys; species Pelochelys cantorii. Next base: position 16,189,733 of record CM064344.1, on the reverse strand, counting down.
GGGGAAATTAACATGTCAAAGTTGTTGTCCTTGCAAAGTGTTCTAAACAAATCCATTTTTTCTACATTATTTTCAATATTCTTTTCCAAAGTTTTGTGTGGTTGAATTGTGACACCTTCTGTGACTTGGCTAATCACCATTCAGTTGATCTTAGTTCATTTGTATGCAGGACTTGGAATGGCTAAAATGAGAGAGCTGTTTGAGATTTTTCTTACACTTCAGACCGGTCTTACTTCACAGCTACCATGTAACATCCTCAGCATGTCAGCTGATACGTTTGTGATGAGCACAACATAAGAATCTATACAAAAGAGATTTGATGAAACTGACATATCTTGCATGGGACATATAGTAGTTGAAGCCGGGTTCTACAGTCCTTAACACAGGTAAAGTTCCTGTTGATTTTAATAGGAATTTTGCTTATGTAAGGACTGCGATATTGGGAAGAACATCACCATACAAGTGATGACTATGAATAGATGTGATATCATTCCATCATAGTCTCAGCTAACCTTGTGGTTTTATTATTGTCTTATCTACAGCAGTGCTCAATCTGCACTTTGACATGGTTGTATTACGCATGGCGGAATGAGTCACTTAGTGCTGCTCTCCTTTTGGGGGGAGCACAGATAATTTCTGAACAGCCCAGGCAGGGAATTTGGAACCCAAGGGTAGTGGTACATCAGCTCAGTGGCTCAGGTTAAGAAGTCTAACACGTTTGGATAACAACTGAAAATTGTTCAGTGGATTAATGTATAAAACTGGGTTGGCACAGACTCATGGCAAACTGCAGTGTGTGGCGCCAAACTTTGTTCTCAGAGTTTTTATTATTTATTTGTAGTGCTGTAGCATCTAGAAGATGCCATTATGGATGAGGGTCAGTGTTCCCGCTAATGTTTTCCATCTGTGTGCAGAATAAATTTTGTTATATGCACCAAGGCATGTGTTGGTGTGCACCACCAGCAGAAAATCATGGTGCCAGCTGTGGGCACTCTGCTAATCAGCTGGATGGCACCTAAATCTCTCTTGTGTGGTCACCCAAATGCTCAGCTTATAAGGAACACTGGTCAGGAACCCCTATGCTAGGTGCTGTACACATACAGAATAAAAAGGTGGCCCATGATTTCATGGGTGGGGGGGGCTGGCAGAGACCCATTGCAGTTCTGACACTGTTTTGTCCTCCTCCGAGTGCCTCCACTCACTGGATTCTCTAAAGCAGTGTTTCCCAATTGGTGCTTTGTGGAACCCTGGGGTTCCGTGAATTGAAAGTAGGGGTTCTGCGAGGAGTTGGCACTCCCCCACCCCCTCTGAAAGAGAAAGCGAGCCGGCTAGCCAGCATCTTAAAGAAGCAGCACACTTGTTTCCCCTTCCTTCCTGGCGACGCAGAGGCATAGTGAGGCGGGGGCAGAGGGGAACAGTTGCTCCCAGCCGGCACACGAGGGGGGTGCCAGACAGGGGTGACCCTACGTGACCCACAGCGGGGAGGGAAGCACATCCCCTCTGCAAAGGAGCCGGCACACGCTGCCTGAACAGCTGGGGCTATGGCACCTGGTAACTTAGTTCTGCGGCCTTTCTGCGTGATGGGGCAGGGGACGGGAGGTCAGGAGACCCGGGTCTCCGCAGCTCCAACTGTGTGCAGGCAGTGCGCTCTGACCTGGGGCTCCCCGCACCCTCCCCACCCTGCAGGACGGCATTGTGGAAGTAAGTTGCTGGAGTGCAATAGCCCCTGCTGTTCAGGCAGTGCACACTCCAGGGCTGTGTCTATACCTGCACAATCTTGCGCCAAAGCTATGCAAATGAGGCTCAGCGTGGAATATCGCCGAGCCTCATTTGCATAACTAATGAGCCACCCTTTTTGCGGAAGAGGCTCTTGCACAAGATGGAGCTGTCTACACTGCCCCTTCTTGCGCAAGAAAAACCCTCTTGCGCAAAGCCGTTAGGTTGATTATTTTCAGGCATAATGGCTTTGCGCAAGAGGGTTTTTCTTGCGCAAGAAGGGGCAGTGTAGACAGCTCCGTCTTGCGCAAGAGCCTCTTCCGCAAAAATGGCGGCTCATTAGTTATGCAAATGAGGCTCAGCGATATTCCATACTGAGCCTCATTTGCATAGCTCTGGCGCAAGATCGCGCCAGTATAGACACAGCCCCAGCTGTTTGGGGAGGGGAAGTGCAGTTGCACACTTCCTGGAACCCAGAGGTGCTGCAGGATTGCCAGGTACTGGTCCCAGCTGCCCCTGTCCCCTGCCCCCACCAGCACTGTTCCCAGCACCCAGCATCACCCTGTCCCTGGCCCCAGCCCCCTGCCACCCACCCCAGGACGCTGTCTCCAGCCCCAGCACCCTGCCACCCACCCCAGTGCCCAGCAGGACCATGTCCCTGACCCCAGCATCCTGCCCCAGCACCCCGCCACCTGTGCCAGCATCCTGCCACCCAGCAGCACCCTCTCCCTGGCCCCAGCACCCAATAGCATCCTGTCCCCTGTCCCCCACCAGCACAATTGGGACCACATTAGTGAGGCTTGGGGGTTTTGGAGAGGTTTTTTTGCATCTCACTTGTGTGGCCCCAACTGATTTTTCTGTGGGTCAGTGACCCTTGACTCAAAACGTTCCCCACCCCTCTCATAAATAAAGACAATGCTAAAACCTTTTGTGTGTGACAATATTTTATCTCAAAATGAAGTCTGGTCAACATGCCCCTAATTGGGGCCAAATCCTCATCTCACTGCAGCATCATAACACTCCTGCACCACCTGACCCCAAATCTGAGCCTATCATACACTGGAACCCCCTGTCCTGAGCCTCTTACATCCCCAAACTCCTGCATCCCCACATCCTCAGTCTTCTGCCACAACATTCCTGCGCCATCCACACATCACAAATCTGTGTCCTGAGCTCATCATACTCACAGCCTCCTTGCCCTGAGCCCCTCTCATATCCAACCCAAACTCCTGCACCCTCACATCCACAAGCCTGTGGCTTGCTCAGCACCCCAACCTTCCACCTGAGCTCAACATTCCCTAGCCTGGAGCCCCCTCCCGGAGCCAGCATCCTCTTCTCCTGCATCCAAATTCCCTCCCAGAGCTTGCACTTCTCACCCCTTCCCACCGCAGAGCCCACACCTCCTGTCTCAACCCAGTGAGAGTGTATAAGGGCTAGGGATAGCAAGTGATGGAGAGGAGGGGAACAGAGGATGGGGCCTCCAAGGGATGGGGTCTTGGGGAAGGAATGTGATTTTCATGCATTGGTGGATTCCCTTCCTTTTTTGTTTTTGTTTTTGTTTTTGTTTGACAAACCTAGGGGTTCCTTGAAATTCTGAAAAACATTCCATGGCCAAATAAAATTGGGAAACGCTGCTCTAAAGCATATTATGACAGCCATCAGGGCAACAAATGACTAAGGGCTAAATCCACCATTGCCTTCTGATTACACAGGTCATTGAGGCTGCTTATAACAAGAGCCCCAGTTCAGCAGTGCTCTTCAGCACATGCATGTACGCTGCTGAGATGAGACCTAAATTTGGTTTAGTTTCTTTACATGAGATTGACCCCCCCCCCCCTTGCAGAAGATCAGGGTGAGATTCATGAACCACTTAAGTCTTATTTGTCTGCACAGAGCAAAGAACATTTCGCCTTTTCTGGTGAGTGTGCACCACTGTCACGCATGTGAATTACAGTGTTTTAAATTCATGGAATACTAGCACATTTACCCAGTGTTGCTGGGTTCCTTAATTAAGTTTGTGTGTTTTACCTTCGCTCCCTGACAGTGATGAAGGGATACAGCCAGCAAAGTTCCCATATGATCTGGGAGGGAGAGCTTCAGCCCCCCTGCCCCAATGGCACCGGGGGAGTGGGAGGCTCAGGGCTGGGGTAGTTCCAGATGGGCGGGGGCGGTGCCCCCAGCCAGCCCCTTTCACCTGCCTGGCGATTCTGCCTCTTTTCTGTAGGGATTTATGAGAAGCAATCCCATTCCAGGTCCTTCCCATTTTCCTGGTAAACGAAACACTTATGTTCGAAAAGGATGCTGTACATCGAATTTGGTGGCCCTAGCTCTTACCGTTTAGGAGAAGTTCTTGAACAGATAGACAAATGCTCTAAAATATATAGGAGACTTTCCATTGACTAGAACGGCTTTGGAGCAGACATTCAATACAGAGCTGTAACTAACGGGCAGCTTATACTCTCGGTGGAGATTGACAGCATTACCTTCCTGCTGGTACAGACCCTGTGTCCTATTTCAAATTTGTTTTTGCTGTCATCCTGGCTTGAGTCCATAACATTAGCTAAATCTTTCAGTATCTGTGATACATCAAAGCAGTTGTATGTGGGGAGTGAGGGGGTAGAAATAATCCAATGCCACAAGGAGAGAAACAAACTGTTTAGAACAATCTGATTGGCGTTCCTAGAACAGGATTAGACAGAGTAGCGCCTCTGCCTGCCTGTCACTTGCAAATTCTTACTAATACTTTAGGAGCTTATCGGAGGTCAGCACCAAACACCCAAACAGACTAATCTGTATTATAGACACATAATCAAAGTCACAAGGTTTTACATAATATATATTGGTGACACAAGACGTGTTTGTTCGAGTAGTTTTGTCATCAAGATTAGAGGCCATGAAAGCTTCTACTGTGCACTAACCTGGTTTTATGTGTCACCCCATTGGTGCACCAGAAATTCCTCAAAGAAATCAGGAAGGAAGTGGGAACTCAGAAACCAAATATACTGTCTGAGCACATGTCTACACTGCTGTTGAGTGCAGGCAGCTGGCAACAGGCTTAATGGGCTTGGGCTAAAGGACTGTTTAATTGTGGTGTAGACATTCAGGCTTAAGCTGGAGCCCAGACTCTGGGACTCCCCACCCATCTTGTGGGGTTCTGGAGCCTGTATCAGCCCAAGCCCAAACATCTATGCTGTAATTAAACAGTCCCATAGCCAGAGCCAGCTGACACGAGCCAGATACCAGAGTTTAATTGCACTGTAGATGTTCCCCTAGAATCAAGCTGCTATCTCCATTAGGTTCCCAGAGCTTGATGAATATTGCTTAAAAAACATACGGGAAGGGAGGGTTGGGATGATAATGCTAACCATTGTAAAGGTGCTGGGAACTTCGGAGTGCAAATGCTCACTGTGTAATTACCAATCAGTAGCCAAAATCAGTTCAAATCTCGCAGCAATATATATTTTTCAAGAACTGCAAAGCAATGGATGTGGGTATACAAAAAAACATTTTGGGGGGGATGAGGTTGAGAGAATATTTATATTTTTGCTTTCATACCCTGGTTTTCTTCAACAACAAAAATGAATCTAACCTACCAAATCCTGTCATTGTGTGTTTACTAATTACATGAGAATGTGTCATCCTCATGGCACAGACAAGGAAACTGCAGCATAGATAATAAGTGACTTGCCCAAGGTTACAAACCAAGTCAGTGGCAGAGATGGGAATGGAACCCAGGAGCCCTGGCACCCAGTTGGGCATTATAACCACTGCTACTAGTAATAAAATTACTACCCATAATACCACACCACCCAAGAGCCACAGCTATGGATCAGGACCCCTCTGTGCTGGGCACTCTACAAATGCACAAGAAATTGATGGCAGTCTGACGCACTGATTTTAAGCCACTGACTAATTTTGTTCTCTCACCCATCTATGTCCCTTTTCTTCTTAATAGTGTTTTATGAGGCTCATGATTTTGGGGGGGGCATAGACGATCATTTTTTTCTGTGTTTGTATAATATATACTTTTTAAAATAAACTATTTGATGAGTTAAAATCTGTCAAATGTCCATAAATAGTTTTTTTAAAATAGCCAAACTCTGTTTGGCTCTGTGCGTTTGTATCTGACAGAGCAAGACGGGGTTTGAAGTCACCACTTACAATGGAAGGAAGAATGATTACAGTCCAAATTAGGTGAGACACAGAAAGCAAATACATGATGGTATCGTATAGGGTTTTATTGACATGAGTTCACGATGGGTGAGCAAAGCAAGAATGATTTATGGAGGGCTTCTGAAATATTTATACCACACCACAGCCTCAGCACTCCAGATGCATCAGAAAAGTAGCGATTTTAACACATGGTGAGCCTGATTCTCATTTTACATCAAGCGCACTCAGGCAGTGTAACAGGACACTTTTAAGGCCCCTCTATATAGTGTACTGTAACGTGGCCTCTGTGTAAATGAGAGTTAAGCTGTATGGCTGGGCTTTTCAGGAGTGCTCAGCATTAGCTTAGTACCCTCATTCATGTCAATGGGCGTCGTATCATTTGTCTTGAATGGGGGCAGAATTAGGCCAATACAGAGTGTGTTTGCAAAACGCACACTATTTTTGTACCTCTCTACTCACAAAGAGTTGCTGTTCAGGTCATTAAAAGACAAGGCTACCAGCCAATGTTCCCCCTATTTTTTTCCATTCATGTGCAGAATAAATTTTGTTATGTACACCAAGGTTTGCATGAATGTGCACCAGCAGTAGACAAACATGTTGCCAGTTCTGGGTCCTCTAGGGGCTCTGCTAATCCGCTGGGCAGCATTTGAATCTCTCCTGCGTGGCTGCCCAAGCGCTTAGCTTACAGGGAACACTGCTACCAACTGGATAGATTAACTAAGCCCACATAGTACCAGCCTTGGAGACAGAAAAAAACATAATTGATAAACTGTAAGACCCTTTCAAATATTATCTAAAATGGCTTCTCCATATGCTTGACCTCATGATGTCAAGGTCTGTTTTCTTGGAACTTACTAGGGTAGAAGAAAGTGAAGAAAGCCACAGATCATTCAACAGTGCAGTGATCCTGTCTGAAAATTGACTAGATATGCTATAAATAATAAGCTATTAAACTAAAATGTCAGTTTAATTAGCTGAAAATTGCAAACAGCAACTTTGTGAAAGGTTATTAAATGCTAGCCTGCTGATAAATATCCTATAACCAGAGCATTTAGGGTTATCTCACTAATGTAGTAGTCACTCAAAATAGATGAAAGATGACTGGCAGGCAATACATATAAAACTCCCCGGCCACATTAAGATCTGCTGTCGGTGGAGAAACAGTAGATTTGAAGTTTGTCCTTCTTTGTGTATTATTGCTCTACTGGTCTTGCAGTGCCTGAATGGATTTGCTAACTGTTTCTGACAGACTTCATCTGGGTTTGTGTTATGCTGAGAATGTGAAGGCTTGGTTTCTGATGATGAAAGGGTACACAGGGCTTTTGCAGACTGAAACAAAATAGCTTCTAGGACAAAGACCCTTCTTGGAAAGGCCGTGATTATGTTCAGCTCACCAGTTATGGGGATCATTACTCTCAGGGTACATACTGTGAGCATGATCAGAAGCAGAGAGCGGAGTGTTTGTTGTGCAACTGATACAGAAATACTAACAACCAAGAAAGCCTATGGGAATGTAATAACTCTTCGGTAAAAAACGGTTTTGACCACGTTTACATTTAAATCTAAGAGGATGGAACATAATCTAAAAGGATCCCGTGACATTTGCAGGTATTGAAATATTTCCTTTTGATGCAAACTAGTTATTGCTTAGGGCTTGGATGAGGGTATCTAACTCCCTTAGGCTGCTTTGAAAACCCTGGCCTAGCTATATCAAAACATGTGCTCACTGTTCCTATTTTGGTACCACGCCCAGTCACTCAGAATGACGCATGTAATGTGTCCACGCTGCAATATTTGACTCCAAATCTGGTTCCCAACTTTTCCAAAATTCAGGGGCGTTTGGGTCCAGTGGTTTGGTTCAAGCCAGTCTCTAGTTCCCACTGAAGCTGAGGTTGCAGTGAAACACAAAACCAAGCAAAAAGCTATGGGTGTTGTCTTTCATTGCAAACATACAATGCAGACCACATTCATTAAAAGGTTCAGCAATGTTTCAAGGGAACAAGGGGGCCCTGTCTGGAGCAGAGATGCTGGAATAATTTTTATAGTAGGGGTGCGGTCAGCCATTGAATCAAACTGTAAACCCTGCATATCGGGGTGGGGAACCTTTTCTGAGTCAGGGGCCACATACAAGTGAGAAGCAAAAAAAAATAAAAAATAAAAAATAAAAAAAAATCCTCATTGACATGGCCCCCAGGCCTCCAACTAAGAAGTAGCCCCCTGCTGAGAAGGAGACAGACACTCCTCACATTCCCCTCACACACCAGACCCTAAGAGGGCCCAGGCAAACAGATTTTTGCGTGCTCCTGCCCCATGAGGGGACTGCAGAAGGGCTGGCGTTCCAGCACAGGCTCCCCAATGCTGGGGGGAACCCCAAGCCTCAGGGGCCAGATCCAGGCAAGCTGGGGGCCGCATCTGGCTCCCAGGGCTTAGGTTCCCCACCCCTGCTGAATATAATGGAAACCACTTCATGCCAAGGGGTGCTACAGCACACCCCTAATTCCAGCACCTCTGGGCTGGAGTGACTCTGGGATGCTTTATGGTTGTTGTATGTACATATTATGAAATTCCCAGTTATAATGCAAAGTGAGGTGACAATGTGGGTTTCTAATTAGAAAAAAACTTTAAAAACAACAAATAGACTAGTAGCACCGTAAAGACTAACAAAACATGTAGATGGTATCCTGGACTTCTCATACTCCAGTCATCTGAAGAAGTGGGTTGCGCCCACGAAAGCTCATGATACCATCTACGGCTATGTCTACACTGGTGGGTTCTTGCTCAAGAACCCGCAGAGCGTCCACATTGCCTGCCCACTTTTGTGCAAGAAGATTTACAGTACGGCGTCAGAAGACAGGGCTTCTTTCACAAGAGCTACGCTCTTTTCTAACAAGTGTAAGCCCTCTTGCGCAAGAGCTCTTGCGCAAGAGGGCTGTGTGGATGCGCAGCAGGGGTTTCTTGCGCAAGAAAGCCCTATGGCTAAAATGGCCATCAGAGCTTTCTTGCGCAAGAGAGTGTCCGCATTGGCATGGATGCTCTTGCGCAAAAGCACGTGGCAGTGTTGACATGTTCTTGCGCAGGAGTTCTTGCACAAAAACCCACCAGTGTAGACATAGCCTACATGTTTTGTTAGTCTTTAAGGTGCTACTAGTCTATTGTTGTTTTTTACATTTTTTCCTGTTACAGACTAACTCAGCTACCCCCTAAGCTAATTAGTAAAAGGCAGCAAGGTAAGAGTTTTAAAGATGGAGAAATTAAAGAACAGATATTTGCATTCGATTATATGGTATCACATATAATCAGCATGGCAATTTTGTATTTGGAACTATCAGCTTTAAAAAAGAACAATAGTGTGTCAAGTGCTTAAAAGCAGGATTCTTCCTATAGTTAGCATTATGTGGCACTGAGCAAGTCACTTCACACATCTGTTCCCCCCATTGTGAGTACCTGTAAATAGACAGAAGTGCTCAGATACTGCATCCATACGGGCCATTTGAGTATCTGGGCTGATCCGCAAAATGGGCTTAATAATAGTCTCTGCTTCAGACTAAATTAATGCATATCTGTAGAGTGCTTTGATTTGCTTGGCAAACAATGCTATAAAAGTGCAGAGCACTAGATCACATTACAATAAAAAACACATTAAAATAACCAAAGGACATTCACATTAAAATAATCATTAAATAACATTATGCTTTTTGGCTTAAGTTCACTAAAGCAGTACAGCTCATATTCAAACCCCAGATCATTGCGCCAAACAAGGTATCGTCCTTAACATTCTCACCAGTGCCTGAACCCTGCTGTATTTTGATACAGAAGGGCTGATATTTAACCTTGAATTCCCATACGTTGCTGTGTTTCAGACAGACCTCAACACTTTTCATTTACTTTTGTACAGTGTGTGAAGGACTATGTGAGCGCCTAGCATAATGGAGGCCCTATCTCAGTTACAGACAACTGGTATTATTATAGAATGGTGTATATTATATTAATTATTATTATTATTATTTATTTTATTTATTATGTTTCTTGTCCATAGTCCTGAAACTGTCTTGTGATAGTTGCAGTGTAATCATATATAGGGTGTAACAGAAAATTTTCCAGGCCCCTTTCACGTCCATATTTTTAGTTAATTTTCTTGTACAGCTGAATGATAAATTCACAACTGATTGTTTATTAGGCAAATTCAGTCTCTTCTTTTGTTCAGAGAACATCCACAAATAGGTTGGAATTTCCTCAGATTTAAGAATTAATTACATTTTATTTTACTATCTTTTCAAAAATATTTCACAAGTTCTTGGTGTCATTTGAAATTTGTATTGTATTGCTTAGCTGTGATTGGTCACATCAGACACATGGTATTGTCTGTGTTTCCTCATTGGGCAAGTGCACAAGTGGCTCCAGAGCATATATCTACATGTGCTAGTTAGAGATTGCTGTCTTGAAACCTTGAAACATGAAACCTTGAAATTTGTCATTTCTGCCAGTAAAATTCACTGAGTGCAACACAGATGGGGCAAGGTCAAGAGTGAAACAAACTCATGTTAAAGTACAAACCAAGCATTTGTAGAACATATTTTCCCTGATTTGCTCAGCATTAATTTTCATTAATCCAATAATAATAGTTAGCAGTTATATAGCACCTTACCCAAGCAAAATCAACCCCTGTATTCCTCAACAGCAGCAGGATCTGAAAGCTAGGACACTGGACCAGCGATAAGAGATGTGAATTCTATTTTTGGCTCCTCCACTAACTTGCTAGATGATGTTGGCAAGTCATTTCATGGCTTCATGACTCAGTTTTCCCAAGTGTGAAATGAAGATTTCTTTGTAAAGCCATTTGAAATCTAAAGGAGCAAAGCAGTGTTCTGATTATTATTATTATTATTTAAAACACTTTATGTTCAATTGATTATTCCCTCAGCCTCCTCAAAGGACAAGCAGAATGGATCCACAGATGCTCCTCCACTCTATTTGAGACCTTTCAGATTTTAAGGGTGAGATTGATAGCGAGGAGCAGGGGGGCTAAACATTCTCCATGGCATTGTCCCTTGGTCAGCTGAAAGATTTCCCCGTTGGAAAGCCAATGGGAAGCTACTGTGCAGCAAATCGGTAGCGATATGCAACAAATCCTTTAAAGAGCTTTGCTGCTGGTGGGGGCTGGGAAGGGGAGAGGTAGGAAGAAGGGTCAGATGGGAATCCAGCTTTCCGCATGCATGTGCCTGTCTTCAGAGGTACAGGCCTCCCCTTCCTGGTGATTTCCTATAAGGTAAGGCTGTCCCCCCCCACCCCCCACCAGAAGCAACAATCAGTGGAGAAAGACAACAAACCCAAGCGAACATTATGGAAGTCCCACACCCCTCAGCCCATCTCCGGCAGGTCTTTCCCTAGAACAGTGGTCTCCAACCTTTTTAACCACAAGATCAACTTTTCAATTTAAGTGCAATGTAAGATCTACCTCAAACCTACATACCCTGGCCCTGCTTCCTTCCTGCCCCTTCTTTGAGGCCCTTCCCCTGCTCCACCCCTTCTCCGAGGCCTCCCCCTGCTCACTCCATCTCCCTTTCCAAACCTCATTCACTTTCACCAGGCTGGGGTAGGGGTTTGGGGCACAGGCTCTGGTCTTGGGCCAAGGGGTTTGGAGTGTGGGAGGGGCTCCTGGCTTAGCCCAGAGTGGGGGATTGGGATCCAGGAGGGGGTTCTGGGTGCAAGCTCTGGGAAAGAGTTTGTGTGCAGGGGGACTCACGTCTGGGGCAGGAGGTTGGATGTAGGAGGGGGTTCAGGACTGGGATGGGGATCCAGGATGCAGGCTCTGGCTGGGCACCACTTAGCTGAGACAGATCCCAGGTGGCGGAGCAGTGGATCTAAGATGGGCTTACTCCTGCCCTGGCTCTGCACCGCTCCTGAAAGCAGCTGGCAAGAACAGCAGTGGCTCCATGGCGCCATGTGCTGCCCCTCATCTAAAGACACTGAACCAAGAGCTTCTACTGGCCACATTTCCCTGTTATTGACCAATGGGAGCTGCAGGAGTGGTGTCTGCAGGCAAGGACAGCATGTGGAAACCCCCCTGCTCTGCCTCTCTCAGGGGCTGCAGGGACATGCCTGCCACTTCCCGGAGCAGCAGTTACCACAGGGATAATAACTCCAGCTAGGACAGGTTTGGCACTTTAGGACTCACTACTCAAAGAATTAAATCTAAGTGTAAGAGAAATGAAAATGATGAAATGCACAGACCAATCAAAAACCCAAAATAACCCACTTTGCAAGCAGTAATAGAAGTAAAAACAACAACCCACATATGTGTTGGGTCGGGAGATAAGAGGGAAGGACAGCGTGTGTTTGTGAGAATGACACAGTGTGTGAGAGTGACAGAGATTTGCATTGCCAAGCTCCCTCCATCCCCTTCTCTCTGTGTGGAGATGGGGTACAGAAGTGGGGAAAGGAGGGACACCCTGATATCAGCGCCCCCTCCCCATCCTTCTCCCTCCCACATGCTGGGCAGCAATCAGGAGGCTCCCAGGGGAGCAGCTCCAAGGCAGAGGGCAGAAGCAGCATAACAGAGGGTAAAGGGGCAACTAAAGTGCCAGCACTTGATAGCTTCCTGGACAAACCTGCCAGGATCACCTGTCAAAGGCTCCAAGACCTACCCATAGATCCCGATCTACTGGTTGGTGACCACTGCCCTAGAGGGAACCAGTGTGAGACCCTTCGCTCTTAATTTTGCTTCCCACCTCTTAGTGCCCCTGTAGTTCTCCTTTCCAGGTTTCAGAGCTACATTTTGCGTGCTTACACTTCTCTTGAACACCAAAAGCCTAATCTAAGGGCTATTTCCCATCGTTGGGTTGTGTGAGACATTCCCACAGTTGTTGACAGGAACTTTGGCACCCAAACTAGAGCTGGGTGAATAACCAAGTTTTCAGTTCAGTTGACCACACTGAAAAATAATGTGGGTCGCCCCGAAATAACAATCACCAAAACAAAAAACAAAAACATTTTATTCACTTCATTTGGGGTGTGCGGGCACCTTTTTTTCTTTGCTTCTTTTTTTATTTAACTCCAGCTGTTTTTCTCCAAAAGGTCGTTTTTGAACAAAGAGTCAAAACATTTTTGTTTTGAAAATACTGAAATGAAATGGTTTGATGGTGTCAGAATTTTTTCCCCGTTGCTTTCCAATCAAAAGTATGTTCAGAATTTGACCCAAAAGTAGATTTTTCAGCAAATAAATTATTCACTTTTTAAAATCATCTCTAAACAAAACAAAGAGATGATGGCCTGGTAATTTGGAATTTTTCTGAGCCCAGCTTCCCCCCATCTCATTGGTAAGTGGTTGATTATCTTCCTTTGTACTCTCTTCACCTCTTGCTGTGCTGTTTCAGACAGAATGAACCCAGCAATAATGAACCATCATCAGAGTGGCAACTGGTTCCTGCCCCACTTACACTTGCAGAGGCGAAGAAAACAAATGATGATTAGTCATCTGTCTGCGCTCAAAGATAACCTCCCTCTGAGCAGAAACCATCTGGTGAAGCATAAAATAATAATTCCAGCACTAGCCTTGACTTACTGCAACGTTAATAGCCCCTGCTGAAATGTAACGTAATGCAGGCCCAATGCTGAGTTGTAGCAGGTGGCCCATAACCCTGTTATAAATCCCCAAACATTATTGATTTCTGCCCCCAAACTGAGCCCTGTTGTCTAGCGATATTACCTTCTGCTTATTGAGCGTCTGCATGGGGCAGAACACGCACAAACATCAGCCTCATTTCAGTGAGTGATTGCGGCTTTAAAACATGTCCCTATTCCCGTTTGCCCTCACACACCATTATCCGCTGAGAGTAGTGATTTTAACATTCACACACACCAAAGAAATGTTATCAGCTATGGGGGAAGACTTGCAAAATTTGAAATGTGGGGATTTTGAAATATGCTTCCCTTGCTAAGTACCCATGCAAGTAGCTTTGGAAATATGGCCCAGGCACACTATTCCTATTGCATATATTGGGTCCAAATCTGCCCAAATCTGCGCCATTTCAGGGGTGTTATATTTACTTTCATAACCCTTCACACTCACTCCCCATGTTTCTTATCATCTTTCATTCACCATCGTGCCAGCTGCATTTGCCTGTTTGTTACCTTTCAGACACACACCTTCATGCATCTCTCCTGCTGCCCCGCACATGTGGGGGGGGGGGGGGGCCCTGTCACCACTCACAAAGCTGCTTCATCATCCATCTTCAACTCCCTCCTCAAATCTCTCCTTTGCTATGGTACTTACCAGGGGAGCCGACCGCCTCCCGGAACCTCCAGGCAAGGTGTCGCAGGGGGAGGGGCGGCTCTGCGCTCCCAGAAGAGGAAGGCCTCAGGGATAAGGGACGCCCCTCTTAGCCCTCACAGCCACACGGAGTGTGTCATGCAGCACTCTGGCGGTGATTTAAAGTGTCCGGGGCTCCAGCCACCACAGCTGCTGCAGTAGCAGAGGCAGTGGCTAGGAGCCCTTTGAATCGTTGGGCCCCTTTGTCCCCCCTCCCCTCGTTGGCGGGCCTGATACCTACAAATTGACAACCATTAGGCTGTTAGTGTGAAGAGCCCCCACCATCACGCTGGCCAATACAGCCTCATGGCTCACTTGTACTACCCCATTGGTCTGCATCCGTCTCTTGTCTTCTCTTCAGGTGGAAAGCCCCATGGGGATGGGACCCTCTTTTTACCCCTTTGTGCGCCTAGCACAATGGGATCCTGGGCCCTTAGGAGCTGCGGAAATAAAATAAACACTAATAATGTGTGAATCTAATCATGTCTATGGATTTGGTCCGACCTAATGTGCCTCCCTTGGCATAGAGAATCTTATTCCTTCAGTTAATCTGCTTGCACACTGCAAGCACAAGGGAGGTGGTCTTCCATGTTATTGAATCTGCGTGGGCAGGATAGAGCTTGGTGTATGTTAATCCAGCTTCTGTCTCTTTTTGCAGCCGTCTGCCAGGGAGTGGACTGTGCACAGTGGACAGGCAAGAACATAATCCACTTGATGTGAATGTAATAGCTGATCTCCTGTGCATGATCCGGACCACAGCAGTCTACTATACCAGGAAGCTGGGATTCCTACCTCTCCACTGGTTTACTGTATGTGATTCTAACTCCAGTGATTCATGAGCTGGAGTTAGACTACTTTGAAATGGCTGCCAGTCCCTCACACCAGGCCAAGAGTGAGGCTTGCAGTGGTCACTGATCACACACCAGCTGGGATTCTTTGACCTCCCACGTATCCCAGACTCTGAACATTTTCCAGTGAAGCCAGGAGGTATCGTGCATGATTCTGAGGAAGCATTTGGCCCTTGAAGGCCCAAAAAAGTAACAACAATCAGAGCCTGAGAGCTCAGATTGGACGCTCAACTCCCACAAAATGCAGGGGGCCTTTCAGGACCAGTGTGGCAGCTCAAGTCCATCTCTAGTGTACAGCCAGGCAACTGGTGGCTCCTTCACCATCTCTGTGCCCCAGGAGGCCTGCGGCAGGGTCATTTTCTCTGAGTGCCTGAGCGCTCAGCTTCCACATTAACACGCAATAAAAGGAGCCCATCAAACAGAATGTGTTTAATTTTTAATGAGCTAAAGAGAGCTTTTTTCAAAAAAAAAAACAATGTTTTTTTTCTCTGGTCTTTTTAGGCCTGGCACTTTTATCTGCTCTTTAGTCTTGCTGTGCACTAAACTGGCCCACCACCAGAGGGCAAAATCTTGGGGGAACACCCACACTGGGGTGGAAAACTGAGGGGTCCTTGGGGCCTTCTGCAGGTGCAAGGAGAGGATGGCTTCCCAGAGCCAAGAGGGAAATGTTCGACATCCCTTCCGCACTGCATAGGTGCTGGAACTAAGGGGCCAGAGGCGACGGGAGGGGAGATGCAGCACTGCCTGGCTAGAAGTGGTTTCCATTATATCCAAGGTTCACAGTTTGGTTCGATGGCTCTCGGCATCCCCACTTGACACATTGTTCCATCCCCCCTGAATCACTGCTCCAAGAGGTGAGGCAGATGCAGGAAGGCTCAGTTCAGGCTTGCCAACGGGAAGGAGGAGGAGCTGAGGGGTAGGCACAAGGACCAACTGCCCCAGGGCCCAGTGATGCAAAAGAGCCCAGAGTTCCCGGCCACCGCCATCATTATAGTTGTAGCAGTGGCAGCCAGAGCCCCAGACCCTTTACATTGCTGCTGGAGCACCAGGCATCAGGCAGCAATGAAGGCTGCCTAGCCCCAGTTCTGCCCCATCCACCTGAGGCCCTGCCCTGCTGGGGGTGTGGAGATGGGCCGCCTCCTGCCTTGCGCAACAGCCCTGCTGACTCAGTCACACCACTGTGCTGCCTGGACATTCCCTGAGGGACCATCAAACTCATTAGTTGTCTCCTCATCTACCACTCTAGAGAATGCTAGTTCCTCATCTTACCCCGCTTTTGCCCAAATGGGGATAGAGAAGGAGTTTTCACCTGGGTCCTCTTCTGCCCTCCTGCTACACCCCAGAGCATCAGTGAGAAATGGCAGATCTTTGCCCAAAGCAGGTATACTGAAGGCAAAATACACTGGACATGCTGCACCTGTTCTTTTCCACTGTCCACTCATTGTACATGAGTGATCAGGAACAGATACATGTCAAAGTCCCCGGCCGAGCCCATCCATCACCAGGCCGTTACCTGTGGGCTGGTGCCTCCTCACTTAAAGGAGAAATGCATATCTCTCTGGCTATTCCATAAATGCTAAGAGGGAGAAAATCCGTATTAGGATGCCCCAGAAATGGTGCGGATTGAAGTAACTTTGTGGTTATGAAAGAGGGTATTCAAGCTTTCAGGGAAATGGGGACATTTGGAAGGCGTTTAGGCTGGTATAATTGCCAGTATAAAGGCTATGGCGTTTCAAATGCATTCCCTGGGGTGAGGATTACTGGCTACCGTAAGAAGCCATGGAATTGGGAGTAACCTAGAATTTTGGTCAGAATAAATCTGGCTCTACATCAGGAGCCTGAAAGCCGCTTTTCTGGCTGGAACGAGATCACGAGTGGAGAGCCACAAGGGCCGTCTGAGGGACCTTGTTTCCAAACAACACAGAAAAATGATTTGCATTGTGATGGAACTCTGAGGATCAGCCTGTTCTCCTTTCTCCACCCTTTTGCCCCTTCCTAACTTTGCCAGCCCTTACATTACAGGTCCAGTCTACCCTTACACATAGGTGAACATAGCTACAGTGTGCAGAGGTGTAAAAAAACCCACACCCTCGAGCACCATAGCTACATCAACTTAACCCGTGAAGTACACACAACTCGCTGGATGGCAGAACACTTCTGTTGGCCGAGCTACCATCGCTTGGGAAGGTGGTGTCCCTACCGCAACAGAGGAAGTGTTGAGTAGGGAGTTTTGCTGTTCCAACGTGAAATGTCTTGCGAAGAGCCTACTTTAGATTCATGACCAATAAATGAAGAGACCATTCTCCACATAGGGCCATCCACATTTTTTTACCCAAGACCAGGGTATGCTGGGATGGGATTGGGGCTGGGTGGATTAGTCCAGTGGTCCCCAACGCGGTGCCTGTGGGCGCCGCGGTGCCTATGGGCGCCATGGCACCTGCTGGGGCATTTATGTGCACCCGCCAAGTGATCAGGGCCGGCCCGAGCCATTCTTGCACCCTGGGCCCCGGGTGCGCAGCACATGCACGGCCCCTGCCCCGGGCACGTGGCGCATGCATGGTGCTGGCCCCAGGCACACGGTGCGTGCACGGCCTCGCCCCCGGGCAGCCAGCAGCCCCAAAAGGTTGGGGACCACTGGGTTAGTCAGTGCTGCACAGACGTCCAAGTAATGCAGACCTGATCAACAGAACACAATACTGTCAAACTAAGAGCCTGAGCCAAAGCCCAAGACAGACAACAGGAGACATACCATTGATGTCAGTGGGCTTTGGATCACTCTGTTAGTGTACCTCTATTATTGTGCCAGTTCAGAAGAAGAAAAAATCAGCTGAGATACATGAGTTGATAGCCCTTGGCTCTATAAGTCTATGTGGTGGAAGTAAGTTCTCTTCCCCTTCCCCCCCCCCCCGCCACTCTGCAGTCCAACAGGTCCCAAGTGTGTTGATCTGAAGGGGTGTTTTGGGGGTGAGAAGGGTAATTTTGAGGGAAGGGGAGGCAGAGGAAAGTTGAGGGGCTCTCTGTTATATTGGTATCAGCCATTCACGAACATAGATATGGTAGGATATAACTTTAAAGTTGCTTATTGCACAGGTGCACAGAAACCATGACCATTTTGTGGCTAGAAATGGAAAAATACATATAAAGTTACTGGCAAGGACTGTGCCCCAAAGAGCTGGAAAATCTAAGGACAAAATTCTTAACTAACGCAGATTGGGATAGCTCTGCTGAAGCCATTGAAGTCCATTGAAGTCCGTGGAGCTATACTGATTTACATCAGCTGAGACTCTAGCCCTAATTTTAAAAAGAAAAAAGCCCAACAACGCTGAATGAATTATTTAAGCAGGGCAGTAGTTAGCCGGCGCACAGGGAAAATACAGTGCTTGAAAAGAGGTTTGCATAATGTTCTTACTTCTAGTAATGAGGATGTCATGATGGTGTGTCATGAGGTGAATGAAGAAGGAATCAAAGGTTACTTTAAATTTCCCACTGTCTCCCTAAGCCTCAAGAGCTGCCTAAATTAATTTGAGAGATAGATTCATGGTGCTGTTACCTGCCCGTCTTGTCTCCTTCCATCGCAGCTGATGTGACAAAAGAATTGATCCTGCAAGTTGCTAAGCACTTCCTTCTGAAATTAGTGGGAGCTGAGTTTGTTCAATATTTCCAAAAGATGCTCTGCACCTTAGAGGATTGAGCTGTGAGTTGATTCTCTCTCCCTATGTAAAAGCTTTTAAAGAAAGATGTTCACTGAGAAATCAGCCTATTTCCTGTACTTTTATTTGTAATCTCAGTGCTGTGGCCCACAAGATCACGGGCATAAACACATCAAGCATAGATATTTCAAAAGACTCACAAAAGACAATCAGCTAAATCAGCTGGGTTGAATATTTGATACAATCACTACATCAAATGGACTGAGTAGTCTTGTGGCACCTAAGCCCTGGTCTACACTAGGGAGTAATTTCAAAATAACCCCCCTTATTTCAAAATAAGAAGCAGAGCTGGTTGTTCCAAAATAACAACTCCTGCTTTCCACAAGGAATAACACTTATTTTGGAATAGTTGTTTCGGGAGTTTTTATTTCACCATAATTTCTTAGTGTACACATGCCCTTAAAAACTAACAAAAATATATAGAATTATGAGCTTTCGTGGGTAAAACCCACTTCATCAGCTCTTCATCTTATATATTTTTATTAGTCTCTAAGATGCCACAGGGCTACTCGTTGTTTTTAAAGTTACAAACAAACCCAGCTACCCCTCTGAGATTTTTTTACTATATCAAATGAAGTAAGTCATCTTTAGAATTTTTTCAAGTTGTTCCAAAACATTCCATAGAATTCTGTTGTGTATTAGGGAGCTCACCCTAATCTTTCTGGCTATATAGCTCACTCTCTTTATTCTTTTACTACATCCATCCCACCTCTACACACCCCTACGCAGAATGACAAATTTTCCATCAATATATTTCATTGTGACAGTCGGGTATTTTCAGAAACTCTGTGGGAGATCTAGGATATGTTGCAATGAAGCAGACTATTGATCATCCAAATTTGTCATTCACTGGCTACTGTCTGATTCTTTAGAGGAAGGCATACTTTCTGCCTCTCCCAACCCTCAAATTATGTCCTTCAGCAATTGGGTAGGACCGTATATGGGTGAAATTTATTCCTTCCTGGTGCATGTTATTCCAGCTCCCAGAGAGTGATCAGTCACAGAGGGACATATGAATCATAGAACTATAGGGCTGGAAGAGACGTTAGAAGGCCATCAAGTCCAGCCCCCTGCCCAAAACTGGACCAATCACAATTAAATCAACCCAGCCAGGGCTTTGTAAAGCCGAGACTTAAACACCTCTAGGGATGGAGACTCCACTACTTCCCTAGGTAACCCATTCCAGTGCTTCACCACCCTCCTAGTGAAATAGCTTTTCCTAATATCCAACCTCGACCTCTCCCACCACAACTTGAGACCATTGCTCCTTCTTCTGCCATCCATCACTACTGTGAACAGCCTTTCTTCAGCCTCTTTGGAACCTCCCTTCAGGAAGCTGAAGGCTGCTATCAAATCCCCCCTCACTCTTCTCTTCTGCAGACCAAATAGACCCAACTCCCTCAGCCTCTCCTCGTAGGTAATATGCTCCAAAGATAATGGCCAAAGGCTCCTCAACGACATTTGCCAACTCCCTCAGTACCCTCAGATGTATTAAGTCCGGACCCATGAATTTATGTACTGTTAGCTTTTCTAAATAGTTCCTAACCTGTTCTTTCCCCACCAAGGGATGTCCACCTTCGTCCCATATTGCATCACTTAGTGCATTAGTCTGGGAGCTGACCTTGTCCGTGAAGACAGAGGCAAAGAAAGCATTAAGTACTTCGGCTTTCCCCACATCATCTGTCACTAGGTTACCGCTCTCATCCAGTAGGGGCCCTACACCCCCTCTGATCACCTTCTTCTTGCTAACATGCCTGTAGAAATCTTTCTTGTTATCCTTCACATCCCCTGCGAGTCGCAATTCCAATTGCGCTTTCGCCTTCCTGATAACTCCCTTGCATTCTTGAGCTATACATTTATACCCCTCCCTAGTCATCTGTCCAAGTTTCCACTTTTTGTAAGCTTCCTTTTTGTGCTTAAGTTCACCAAGGATTTCCCCGGTAAGCCAATCTGGTCTGCTATCATATTTGCTTCACTTGCTACGCATTGGAATGGTTTCTTCCTGTGCCTTCAATAAGCCTTCTTTAAAATACTGCCAGCTCTCCTGGACTCCTTTCCCCTTCATGTTAGTATCCCAGGGTATTCTGCTCATCAGGTCTCTGAGGGAGTCGAAGTCTGCTTTTCTGAAGTTCAAGGTGTGTATTTTACTACTCTCTTTTCTTCCTTTGGTCAGGATCCTGAAATCTACCATCTCATGATCACTGCTTCCGAGGTTGTCACCCACCTCTACTTCCTCTGTTAGCTCCTTCCTGTTTGTGAGCAGCAGGTCAAGCTGCGCACGGCCCCTGGTCGGATCCTGCAGCACTTGTACCAAGAAGTTATCCCCAACATTCTCCAAAAACTTCCTGGATTGCCTGTGTACTGCTGTATTGGTTTCCCAACAGATGTCAGGGTGATTAAAGTCCCCCATGAGAACCAGGGCCTGCGATCTGGAAACTTCTCTCAGTTGTCTGAAGAAAGCTTCATCTACCTCATGCACCTTATTCAGCGGCCTGTAGCAGACACCAACCACAACATCACTGCTGTTGCTTACACCTCTAAACTTAACCCATAGACTCTCAACAGGCTTTTCTCCCTCTATATACTGGAGTTCAGAGCAATCATAGTGCTCTCTTACATACAATGCAACTCCTCCTCCTTTTCTCCCCTGCCTGTTCTTCCAGAATAGTTTATACCCTTCCATGACAGTGCTCCAGTCATGCGAGTCATCCCACCAAGTCTCTGTTATCCCAATCAAATCGTAGTTTTTGGACTGGGCCAGGGCCTCCAATTCTTCCTGTTTGTTACCCAGGCTTCTCGCATTGGTGTACAAACACCTTAGATAACCAGCTGATTGCCCTACCCTCTGCATTTGAATCAGGGGTCCTCCTTTGTTGCTCGTTCCTCTTTGCATTTCTGTATGGGCACCATAGAAACTAAATATAGCATCTAAGGACACAGAGTGAAAGTCACTCCTGTGCAGAGGGCCAACACAAGGTCTAGGCACTTACTGTCATTGTTTGTATTACAACAGCCCCATTATGCTAGGCAGGGTTCAGACACGGTGCTAGAAACTGTGCTTCCCCCAAAGAGGTTACAGGTTAAACAGACAAAACATTCAAAGGATGGCAGAGAAAACTGAGCAGAGAGGGGAGATAACTTACCCAAAGTTAACACATCGGGGCAGAGCCAACAAGCCTCCAGTTTTACAGTCTAGTGCCCTATCCTCAAACTGCTCTGAAGTCCTACTTAAACTCTGCTGTGTGGTTGTAGGATTAGGCGAGAAGGGGGCTCCAATGTTGTTTGGATCACCTAAGTAGCCCTGTCCTGTAACAAAAATAATAATTCTCATCTTTCTTTTCAGCTCTGCATATAATACATCAGTATCAAAGCCTAGCAAGTCTTCTTCCTGACTGAGTTTTACAATATAAAGTGCCTTTGTTTAGTCACAAGAAGCACTAATACATGTGATTTTGTTGTTAATAGAGCTGTAAGAATTTTAAGTACCTCTGTACTTCCCGCTTGGAAATATGTCATTTTCAGTTAGCTTTTCTAGACATCACAGGGTGTTGTACTTGTCTTTATCAACAACTAGTGAATAAAACATTTTGATCCCAGCCACATTCTGTGCAAGTGTCACACAGGTTTGTAAACTTTCAGAGGGAATAAATCCACTGTAAAAGGTTGCGTGGACATTGATTTAGTGACTTGTGAATATCTATTTTAGAAAAAAAACCTTCCTGTAGGAATATTCTTATGAAATTCAAATCTTATGCACATGATCAAATGGCTTTTGCTCACTCCGTAGCAGAAAGAACTGTTTATTCAGAATGGGGAAGAACAAGCATATCCCAGTGGTGTGAAGTGTCTTATTTTATTTTTTCCAATTTGCTTTTTCTCCCCTCCCCTTTTAAGAAAAAAAAAAGCCACATCCTCAGCTAGTGTAAACAGATATTGCTCCATTCAAGATAACGAGCTTTGCTGATGTACAACAACTGAAGAACAGAGATCATGGTAGATTGGTGTGAAATTAGGGTAAGCAAGCGGGGAATCAGATACAACTGTACACTGAAAAACTACATCAGGGTGGTAAGTCCTATAGGAAAAGCTACTGGCACAGGACCTTATCCTGTTCTCATTAGTAGCAGTATAAAGCAGGAATAACATGACTTAAGACAATGGATGCGCCAGTGTAAGTCTGGTAGAGGGCTACAGTTTTGCATAGTCCTGGGAGCACTCCTCAACCACTGGAATCAAATGAGAGTTAAAGGCCTTCCAAGCACTCAGCATCTTGCAGAATTAGCTCCTAAGCGAGACAAGAATCTTGCTCCAAAAGGCTCTAATCCTGCAAAGTGCTGAGCAACTTCATCCTCCATGGACTATCATGACTTCCCACTAGCTCTTGGCAGGTGTTCAGCACGGTGCAGGATCAGCCCCTTACTGTAATAACTAGGGAGCTATGACCAAGCTGGATTGAATTTCCCCCCTATGCAAAAATGCTGTACATTCCTTTACGTGGGTTTCCATAGAGTTGAACTGTTACTTTTTTTTCCCCAAGAGGTCAGCAAAGCTCTATACAATGGGATTTCACTTTCATGAAATGTGGAGGAATTCAGAGAAACTTTTCATGGCTAGCTGGTGGGGTTGGAGTTTCATGGAGCAGGATAATACAAAAAAAAAGCACACTGGAAATCCCTTGTGCTTCAGAGAAGAAGCCTACGGGTCCAGGGGCAATTTGCAAAGACGTATTGCTTTGCAGATCCTAAGTTTAAATATGTTTTCACCTCACTCCCATTGTTAAAATGTGATATTCTAGCTTTAATTGCTTCAATCCTATTAGTTGTTCTTTGAAACACGTGATTGTGTATTCCTTTGGTGTACAAAAATCCCTCTGATGGTGGCTTCATATTATTTAGACAAGCACTCTTTCAGTACTAAATGCCATTCTTACTGTAGGGAAGTACTTTAGGTCTAAAGGGGTTAAGAAGGCCTCCTTGCATTCAGAAACATGCAGGGGTCCCACCGTGCCAGTTCCAGCCTTTTAAACTCTTTCCAGCTTTTTTTTCTTGCAACAAATCTGCCTGACTGCCACCAGGACATAGGAAGCGTGTGCCTGTCAAAGAAATCAAGTTTACCTTTTCCGACTTGTTAAACAGAGGCAGGGTATAAATACCGCTAACTCTGTACGGACTATCAGCATTTCTCTTAAAATAAGGGGGTTACTTCCTAAGACGTTTAATCCGGTGCAGTCGAGATCAGACTGCACTACCAACAAAGACGGGAAGGAAACCTGCAGAAGTTTGATAGAGGGCAGGTGGATTTGGACTCCTTTGAAAATATCAGGCACACAAAAAAATACCCAAACCCAATCCAATTGTTGACATTTCTCTGGAGAAATTCTGAGATGTTGTTGGTGTTATTCATTCGGTGGATGTGGATCTTGCTGGGGAAGACTACTGTTCTGTTGCTTCTGGAGGTCCCTCTAGAGGGTAAAGCTTTACCTCCAATACGGTATTCTCACGCTGGGATATGTCCAAATGATATGAACCCCAACCTGTGGGTAGATGCCCAGAGCACCTGCAAGAGAGAGTGTGAGACAGACCTGGTGAGTGATGCACATTTTTATATGCTTTGTCTAGATGTTTTGGTTGGTTGGTTTGTTAATTTATTTCATGGGGTTGCAGTCTATTTCTACTGAAAATGTGTATATGATCCAAACTGGGCAACTCGTGTGTTTAACAGAAACAGTGCATATAAAAATGTTTGATGACTCGTTGGTTACATCAAGAGGAATTTTAATGGAGTCACTTCTTTAAGTGACCTGATGACTTTGTGACTACATGGCTTTCATAGTTCAACCTTCTCACTCACTGCCGCCATGCATCTGAAGAAGTGGTTTTTACCCACAAAAGCTTATGCCCAGATAAATCTGTTAGTCTTTAAGATGCACAGGACTCCTCACTAAAGAGACCTTCAGCAGCTTAAACTAAGGAATTTGACATGTTACTGGGCCAGCTGACTGCATGTTACCATTTTCACCAACCTCACCATTCTTTGTTGCCATCATCAAGGTTACGTTGCCTACAAGAGAGTTCCGTATGATGCCTGTTGGTTGCTACGCATGAAATATAAAGTCTGACTGTAGTTCGAAAAAAGCCCAGCACAGTAAAAATAACCGTGCAGATAGGCTCTCCTGGGATGCCTCCAGATGAAAATGTACACAGCTTACAAATCAAAAGGTCATTTTTTGAAACTGCCAACTCAACATAGTATCTGAAATCCATGCTTGCTCTTTCTGCTTCTAACCACATCTCCAGCAGGAAAGAGTTTGCAGTCAGAACCAAGCTGACAGTCACAATGCAGGAAAAGATTCAGCTCACTTTCCAGGAGGTGGATAGTTTCTGCAATGCTAAAAGTCAGGAAAAGATACATTTGGCAGGCCGTTAAGTAAATATTGTTTAAAGGCAAAAAAGGAGCCTATATATTAAGATGTTGTTATTGTTACATTACTTTTCTGATTACAATGGCCTTTTAAATTCAACCATCAGATGCATCAAAGAATAATTATTACTCTCTTTCTAAGGATGAGGGAATACCTTTTGTAGTTTTCTGGTAAAAAAAAAATTCAGAATCCATTTGGGGAAAAAAATCAGGTGTATAATGTGGCAGCACAGCATCCTATTCCAATTCTGAGTCTTTTGGGCAGAAATAAATCAGAATAGCTTTGATGACTTCATTAGAGCTACGCCAGCATTATGTTCAGTACATTATGTTTTGCAGATTTGCTTTTGGACCATAGCACTTCATAGTTAAAAATGGGAAAGAAGGTACAATAGTAATTCCTGTAGTTCCCATTAATGAAAAGATATTGTACCTGAATAATGCTCGTACCACTATTTAATTTGATGGCATTAAAAGACATCATGACCAAATTTTGCTGTTTGTTACAGAGATGCCCAGCTAACTTCAATGAGATCAAAATTATGTAGCTAAGGGTAGAATTTCTCCTATTCTACATATGGTAAAAACAATTGGGCTTCATTAAAATAATCCATAAACAACATATTGTCTACAGTTCTACAAACCACACAAATACTTTTTCAGTTTAGAAAGGCAAACTACTACTGTACTGTAATTAACCACAGTTTAAAAATTTCCCATAACCAACATTGGGTATAACATTATGTTTATCACTGATACTGCATGTAGGAGAGACCCAGTCACATAAGCAACGGCTAGCCCATAAGCGGGTACTTTCTCACTCCATGGAAAACAAAATAATTCTGGAGCAAAAACTTAGTTTGACTTTAATTCTGAGCTATTCCATTTATAACACGTTGTGAACAATCACAGATCCTTGGCAGTTTCCACTCCAAGAGTCTACTGCTAGTCTCAGAGAATACATACTTCTGAGGAAAATAAAAGGGATTGATGACTATAACCATTTGATAAGACTTTCCATCTGCTCTTACTTCAGGATGCTTGTCCTTGGGCACTAAAAGAGGATCTGTTTAGATGGGGTCACTGTTACTGCAGTAACCAAATGTTCAATATGATTTTGTGAAAGATTTATTATGGCTTTAGGGACTTATATTGACCTTTTCTAGCATCTTCCATTCAAAGATCTCATAATAGTTGACCAACCTAATTAATTTAGCCTCACAGAATCCCCTCTGAGGTCAGATCTACAATGGGGAAGAAATTTGATTTAAGATACGCAACTCCAGCTATGAGAATAGTGTAGCTGGCGTCAATATACTTTAATCGAGTTTCTCCAGTGGCCCTATAGTGGGAGGTCAATGGGAGAAACTCTCCCATCAACTTCCCTTACTCCTCATAATCCAGTACAAGAGCACCATCAGGCTGTGTCTAGACTGGCAAGTTTTTCCGGAAAATCAGCCGCTTTTGCAGAAAAACTTGCCAGTTGTCTACACTGGCTGCTTGAATTTCCGCAAGAACACTGACGATCTAATGTATGATCATCAGTGTTCTTGCGCAAATACTATGACGCTCCCATTCGGGCAAAAGTCCTTTTTGCACAAAGCTTTTGCGCGAAAGGGCCAGTGTAGACAGCTCAGATTTGTTTTGCACAAAAAAGCCCCGATCGCGAAAATGGCGATTGGGGCTTTTTTGCGCAAAAGTGCGTCTAGATTGGCACGGATGCTTTTCCGCAAAAAGTGCTTTTGCGGAAAAGTGTCCGTGCCAATCTAGATGCTCTTTTCCGCAAATGCTTTTAACGGAAAACTTTTCCGTTAAAAGCATTTGCAGAAAATCATGCCAGTCTAGACGTAGCCTCAGTGTTTGATTTAATGGGTCCTTACCAGACCCGCTAAATCAAACCCTGGTAGATTGATCTCTAGAGTGTCCATCTCTGGGTAAACATAGACAAGCCCTGTAATACGGAAGTGAGGTTATTCCCATATTTCTCATGGGCAGAGACATGAAAGGACGTACCTTAGGTCATACAAGATGTCTGTAGCAGAACTGGGAATAGAACTTTGATTCCCTGGAGCCTAGCCCTTTGATTTAATCACAAGAAGGAAAGACGGAATCTTTTCATTTTTCAAATGAGAAACCCTCCCAATAACCATTTGGTTGTTTTGTTTTAGGAATGTGAGACCTTTGAGAAGTGCTGTCCTAACGTCTGTGGGACAAAGAGTTGCGTGGCAGCTCGGTACATGGACGTCAAGGGGAAGAAAGGGCCTGTTGGGATGCCCAAAGAGGCAACTTGTGACCGTTTCATGTGTATCCAACAAGGCTCAGAGTGTGATATCTGGGATGGACAGCCGGTATGCAAATGCAAAGATAGGTGTGAAAAAGAGCCCAGCTTTACCTGTGCCTCCGATGGACTCACTTATTACAACAAGTGTTATATGGATGCAGAAGCATGCACCAAAGGCATTACTCTAAATGTAGTCACTTGTCGGTACCATCTCACTTGGCCAAATACCAGTCCTATCCCACTGGAGACTACCGTGCGCCCTACCACAGCCTATTCAGAAACAACTATTACTGATATCCTACCACCTGCTCTAGTTAACAATCCAGTCCATCAGTCAGTCTACGTGGGAGAGACCGTTAGCTTTCTTTGCGACGTCACAGGCAGACCCAAGCCAGAAATTACATGGGAAAAGCAAATAGATGGTAAGGAAAAAATCATTATGAGGCCGAACCATGTCAGGGGGAATGTTGTGGTCACCAACATTGCACAACTGGTCATCTATAACACCCAGCTGCAAGACGCGGGCATTTACACGTGCACTGCAAAAAACATCGGCGGCCTTCTCAGGATTGATTTCCCGCTGTCTGTGGTCAAAGGAGAACCTGCATCGAAAGAGGCATCCCAGAACAAAACCCATTTCCCAACCGATGAGTGTCTGAAGCAGCCAGACAGTGAAGACTGTGGGGAGGAGCAGACGAGGTGGTATTACGATGCAAAGAAAAACAACTGCTTTACGTTCATCTATGGGAACTGTAACAGCAACCTGAACCACTTTGAGACCTATGAGAACTGCATGTTAACGTGCATGAACGGCCCGATCAACATCTGCAACCTGCCAGCCCTTCAGGGCCATTGCAAAGCCTACGAACCCAGATGGGCGTACAACAGTCTGACCAAGCAATGCCAGTCATTCATTTACGGTGGCTGCGGAGGCAACGAGAATAACTTTGAGAGCAGAGAGGCTTGCGAAGAGATGTGCCCTTTCCCGAAGAACACACACTGCAAAGCCTGCAAGCCTCGCCAAAAGCTGGTGACGAGCTTCTGCAAAAGCGACTTTGTCATCCTGGGCCGTATAACGGAGCTAACTGAAGACCAAGACTCGGGACACGCCTTGGTGACCGTGGAGGAGATTCTAAAAGATGAAAAAATGGGATTAAAATTCCTGGGGAAAGAACCTCTTGAAATCACCCTTTTAAATATGGACTGGAGCTGCCCATGCCCCAATATGACCACAGTGGATGGTCAGCTTATCATCATGGGTGACGTCCACAACGGGATGGCTGTCTTGCAGCCAGACAGCTTTGTGGGCATCTCCAGTGTGCGGCGTGTACGGAAGCTCCGAGAAGTCATCCACAAGAAAACCTGTGAGCTTCTGAAAGAATTCTTAGGATTACACTAACCTAACTCATGTAGGTCAGCCTTTCAGATCTGTGTATTATATAGGGCTAACACAAGCAAGGCTAGTGTGGAAACTAAAGACAGGCTACTGTCTGAAGATATAATGTATTTTAATACACAGAGCCCTTATTTTAATCCATTAATGATGCTTAGCAACAATGTAGTATGCCCTTTGGCAAGCACATAAAATACCAATGAATGGCTATTAATCTTACACTGAAATCAACTTGTTTGTATAGAATTGCCATTTAACTAGCTGACTTACGTCAATAATTATGTAATTCTTGTGTAGTTTCCAATATAAATGACCCAATTCATAGTTTTTTTGTAGCTAATTGATACACAGCTAAATTGCACATACTGTCAATTTAATCTGTCTCACTTATGGCATGGAAATGTTATAGTAAATCATTAAAAGTCAGTGAGAATCTTTTGTTTCCTCATGGTAACACTAAGTACATTACAAGAGAAGAAACTAAATTGTTGTCTATTTTGATTATAATTATACATGTCAAGTCAATCTATGTATTATTAATTCACTCACCTTTTCATAGAAACACACATAGCAATTTTCTCTGGACTGTGCCAACTTTTAATACAATGAATACGAGCCCTGCATTCCTTACTCAAGGGGAAAAAACACTGAAGTAAACTCAGCAATCAGCCTAGGTCTAATAGCCAGAAAAACACATACATGTCCACAGCCAAAACCACAATTTCACAAGGTTTGAAGCCCAACATCAACACCACTCATTTCATTGCACGTTCCTATTGTTGTTTTAAATAAATGTGGTATAAAGCTAATGTGAAGACTCTTTGAAAGTAGGATGTCTGCCATCTTGGTTTTGGAAGACCATTGCATCTGAGCATGTGTGGTGATCTGCTGCTTAATTTTAAACATGCCTAATTTTCCAGGTAATAGAGCAGAATTATAGCAGTCAGAATAAAATTAAAGATAGAAAAGTGAAATACACGTTCTAACAATTATATAATTCATATAGAGAGAACCATAGGACAGCAGCATACACACATTATGGACACACATAATGGGTGCATTATAAAAGCTTCAATTAATCTGAACTCCCCCGGTTCTAAACAATATCCCCCATTATACATCTAGCAAATCTCTCTCAAACCAGTTAAAACATTCTAAGTATGGCCACTGGACATACATATATGTACAAATACATGCACCACAAGAGAAATAAATCACTCTGTGTATAAACAGTATTGATAATTTCTAATACGTATGCATCTAAAAGGTAACATTAGCATATGCACAATTTTTAAATAACAAAAAAGATGATCTCAGAAATACCCTGGCTCTGTTAAGGAATGTCACTGTGCAGAGATTATAAGTGTATATGCTTAGATATGTTATTCTTCTTATTATTTTGTTCAGTTGTTTAAGTGAGCTCCAACAACAGTGTCTACTGTTATGCAAAAGACCAGTTCAAACATGGACCCCAATAGAGAGAGGTTTTAGCTTAGGCAAGAAAGACAATTGTTAATATTACTCTGTGCTGCCATCTACTGGCTAATCCAAGCCTTGCATTTCAGATGGTGAAAGCTGCTTTGAGAGCAGTGGGAGGGAGGTATTGGGGGTGTATGGGGGGGGAGTGCGCATGCCACACACTTGCAGGTATATGTTGGGTCTGATTATGAATGAGATTGGGGGAAATCTGCATTAAAAAGTTAACTAGCTAGATGCTGGGCTTAAGCACTTCCTTGGAGACTCCTAATCCCTAAGGATCACATATATTGTATGTTTTGTAACATATTTCAAGGATGAAATTTAATGGACAATTAGAATATTTTAAATATGGCCCTGAGGCAACTTTTAAATAGAGGGCCTGACTCATTTACATGAAGGCCCCTTTATGTTACTCTGGCAATATGAAGATGCTTTAAAGAGCATTTTCACCCATGTTAAGGCTCCTGAGCAGGGTAAAGTGGCTTTCGTGTGAGAATCAAGCCCTTTTGTTTCCCTCTTATCTAGGTTATAACTCACACACATGCCCATTCTAAGCAAAGCCTGAAAGAAGGGTTTCAAAAACCAAAATCAGTATTAAAGCACTTTTTATCTTCCCAATTTTTTAAAAATGCTAAGTGTGCCATTAGTTTCCACAGCTGCACATTGTCCAGCACAATAACCGTTTGATTTTTGTTGTCTCTTTCTGAAATGGATATAAGAAGAATTACAATAAAAGCTTAATAACATATACATATATTCTTGCAATTATTATATTATGAGCTGGACCATGCCAATCCCTGTCATTCTTTGCATTCCACCTGAGTTCTGCACCTCTTGTAGGTAATTCTGCTCTGTGTCATTCACCAAACAGCTTGTTTGTGAATGCAGCTTGTCTGTCATTTTTCAGGCAGCCAGGAAATAAGATCTGGCATATTTCTTCCAGACTGAATCTCCTTTTCTGACATTGTGTGACTGTTTAATAAAGGCTGGGTTACTACAGTTATTCTCTCCAAGTGCTTAAAGGGTTTCTTTGCAAATATGGGAATGATCAACCAAATCTGGAGACATTCTTGGAGGGGTGAAATTGTACTGAATAGCAAATATCAGGCAATTGCTTCTGCATCCGGGTAGTAAATTAAAGCCCTGAAATCTGGGGTCAGAACCATTCGCAATCTCACTATTCAGGAAAGCACTTAAATATGTGCTTAACTTTAGGTTGCATTGAAGTGAGTGGGACTTAAACATACGCCTATAGTTAAGTATGTGCATAAGTACATGTGTGCAAAGTGTACTCTGCTGGAGAGGGGTGGACCGATGAATCAGGATCATAAAAATGATAACAGTGATTACTGGAGTCCAGGAATAGCTCCTCTGAAATCAAATGGAGCAAAATCATTGGTATTAAAAGCAACACACCATTCAGCATTTATTCTAATTGTTTCCAACTTCCTCCTTATACAGGTATGTATTATAGGATAATCCAGTTTCTGGCTGCTTAGGGCCAGACCGTGTAAGTAAATCTGAACTGTACTAGAAGTCTATTGCACCACTGTCAGTGCAGGTGGCTCAGTCCCTATGACAGCATAAGAAAATGTGCTGCCCCCCCCCCCACTTGGTATGATATGGACGACTCCATTTGGTCTACCCACTAGCTCTACTGGTCAGAGTGCAGAAGGGGTGTCACACTTTGGGGGCGTGGTACCACCTGGGCGGGAGCGGTGCAGAGCATGAACATAGTTCCTGTTCTCCCCCTGCAGAGAGCCTGTGATTGACACTAATCCTTGCACAGAGTGAACCAGGGAAAGTCTCCCCAAAATCCTTCCCCTACTGCACCCCCACACAATGGGCAGGCCGGGCCAGTCTGAAGGAAACGGCCAAAATTCTGAATGAGAGAAATAAAACAAAGCCCCTACAAGGTCCATGTGACAATAAAAATAAATATTGAAAGCAATGGGGATCCAGAGCAATATCCACTGCATATTTCAAAGTGACAGGATCAAAATATCAGGGAGATTGCACTCCAGCAGTTTTTGCACAATTCATCTATGGAGATGTTTTTGTAATTACACACCTGATGGCTGGATGCAGATCTGGATCTGCGCCAAAGCAAAGGGAATACACCCACTTTTTCTCTCAAGATTATGCTCTTTTCTGATAGTTATTTTAAAAAGATGAAAGATTGTCACAATGTCTCCTGGCTACATTATATTTTGACAGGAAGAGAGTGTCATTTTGATATATTGTGGAGCCCAGTAATGGGTTGCCTTGAAATCCACTAAAAATACTTCACACTGGAATTAACCATTGCATCCCATCTGAAGATCTCAAAGCACCTCCCAAACATTAGTTAACTGAACTTCACTACACTCCTCTGTATGTAGATAAGGGATAGATCAAGATGAGGGCTCCTACCCACAAAGTGCTGTCCAATGTGAGGGGCAGTTTGGCAGCCGTTTAATGTTTCTATGCGCTGTTAAGGTGGGTCTACATTATGAGGTCAAGTCCATCTAAGCTATGCAATTTGAGTTACATTAGTAGCGTAACTCAAATCAATGTAGCTTAAATCTACTTACTGCAGAGACATCATGCTGGGTCGACAGAAGAAACTCTTCCGTCAACTTGTCAACTCCCCTTACTCATCTCATTCTGGTGGAGTACTGGAGTTGATGGGAAAATGATCAGCAGTCAGTTTAGTGGGTCTTCATTAGACCTGCTAAATCAACCACCAGTGGATCAATCGCCACAGCATTGTTCCACCCTGTAGTGGAGCTATACCCGTAGACAGCATTTTAGGCCAGGACATGAGTAATACCATACCCATCTAAAGCCTCATCTAACCAGACAGTTTTTGTACTGGTATAATTATGTTGGTTAGGGTGTATTTTTTAAACTGATACAACTTCTAGTATTCACACAATTGTTAAGTTGCCACCTCTGAGTACAAAAAAACAGAACATCCAGCCCATTACCCTGAACAGCTGGCAGATTCTATAGGACTGCCAGCTCCAAGAGGCAGGAAAACTAACCACTGGCCAGCCCTCTACCAACAAAAAACAGTTGCTGGCTACACTCTAACCTCCTCTAAGAAAAAGGGCCCTAGTGCCAACTATAGCTCATTACTAACACAATCTGAGAGAACTATTTTACACACACATACTTTTGTGATATTTTATAATTTTTCTCATCTCTTCCTACTTACAGTACCATACTTGGGCCTATAGGGGTGTGAACTGTACAGAGTTGTAGTGTCTCCCCAGTGAAACAACTCCCCCAGCATTTACAAAAACTGGCCAGGTGTCAACCCTAAGTGTGTACTGAACTCCCTTATATATTTCCCCAGACAGCTACCTCAGAAGAAGGACAACCCTAGGAAAACCTGGACACATTGCTACCTTAATAGTTATATTGGCTAAAGGTGCCTTATAATGGTATATCTTGTGCCCCTTGCTTTCTAGAAATAGCTATAATGATAGGGTGCATCTACACAGCAGCGTTATTTCAGAATAACAATGAGAGCATCTACAAAGCAATTCTGTTATTTTGAAGTGTATTTGAAATAATGGATGGCTTATTCCAACTTCTGTAAACCTCATTACACGAGGAATAATGCTATTCTGAAACAGCTATTTCGGAATAGCAGTAGTGAGGACGCTCCACTGCTGCTATTTGAAATACCTTCTCCCCCAGGCCATTCAAAGTAATTACTCCCGAGTGCCTCCTGCTAAATCGAGGTAGCATGTCCACATTAGGGAAGCCCGCCTTGGACTAATATTGAGGCTTCCCTGTAGTGTAGACGTGCTATTTCTAAATAAGCTCTTTCTTCCGGAATAGCTTATTTCGAAATAAGCGTGCAGTGTAGACGTACCCTTAGAAAGCACCTTTATCCTGACATAACTATCCACACCTAGGGGCTTGCACTGCTATAACTGTGCTGGTTTAAATTGCACTAGACTGGACTGGCTTAATTACAGCAGTACAGCTTTCTAGCATAGACAAGCCTGAAAATGCTGGGCAAGGTAAGACAGGCAAAATGTACCTGGCTGAGTTAGAATTGGGAAGGAACATGAAGTTTGACATCCCAGTTCTTCTAAAAGTGCCACAGGGATTTTCTATACCCATAAGACCAGGAGTTACAGCAATGCCAACTCCTGCAATTTGATGGTGACTTTAGTGGTTCTGGGGTGTTTTTTAACCCATCGCATGTAAACATGATGAAAGGCTCGTGAATCTTCCCTTTGTCTTGAGTGGCAGGCAGGATGATGGGATTGTCCACAGTGTTTGAGAAAGGTGGTAGCAAGTCAGGATGCGCGGGGCGGGAAGGGGCAGGGGAATTAAGAATTCTGCTTTTAGCCATGTTCAGCTTGAGCTGTTGGCTGGAATTCATGAGGGGATGTCAGAGAGACAGGCTGAGATTTTAGTGTGGACACAAGGAGATGGGTCTAGGGTAGTAAGGCAGTTCAGAGACTTGTCAGCATGGAGATAGTAGCTATATTTGCAGTGGCGGATGAGATTATTCAGAGATAAGGCAGAGGGGGAGAAGAGAAGGGGCCGGAGGACAGAGCTGTGTGGAAGCCCTGGTGACAGTTGGAGGGGGGAGTCTGAAGAGCATGCTCCAAAAGAAATGCTGAAAGAGCAATTAGAGAGGGAGGAGGAGAACCAAAAGCAGAGTAATGGAAGCCAGTGATATTTACCCGCTTCCTACACTGTTGCGAGGATAAGAAGGGCAATGCATTGTGTTTCTCAGAAAAGCCTACAGTTAAATGGAAACTATCCAGGATGTGAATCAAAAAATGATTCACACAGTACTGTGCAAACCATCTGTATAGTGTGGCTGTATTAGTAGGGAGACAAAATAATCGACCACTGCTACTGTATATGGCGATTGTGAACCTCTATCCAGACCCATGGAGCACTGTATGATGACTAGACAACAGAAAGGTGCCGAGGTACTGGGAAATGAGCATAGGACAGATAAATGGATAGATAATTGCTTAAAGATAGGGCACTGTATAGTCACAAAAACGGGAGCGAGGGCAGGCTGTTAAGGTCCAAAGCAAAGTCAAAATGGAATTATTCTCACTATAAAAGAGACTTTGAGGTGAGCTCAGGGAAAGATTTTTAAGGGAACACAGTCTAAAGAAGCAGGAATAAAGAGCAAACATCACCCAGAATGCATTAGACCTATGAAATAAGGTATAGAGGAAGGCAGTTGAAACAAAGAATGTGACGGATATCAGCAGGTACATGGATTTACCTCAGCAGAAGGAAGGCATCTGGGAAGGTGAAATTGGAATGAGCATGTCAGAGCATCAGGGCTGTTGGAGCTTGCGGTGAAGGCAGTGTGAGCTTGTCCAGCATTTCCAGACTTGGGTGCCTAAGGCCAGACTTTATGGAGTGTCGTTTTCAAAGGTACCAAGATCCCAGATCAAGTCAAATGACTCCCAAATCAAATGCCAGCCATTTCTGAAAAAGAGGCCACTTAATCAGGTACCGGAAAATGAATTTAGGGGTGAGACTCTCACTGACTTTTAGTGGGATTTGGGTACCGTAGATACTTTTGAAAATCTCATCTCTCAGCTTTAGGGTGCCCTGGTTTGAAAATGGGGGGGACACAATCCTCTGAAATCTTGAATTCTAACGCAGACAAAAGCTCTTGGAGAGATCAATGGGATTGTGCTTGAATAAAAACAGAGGCCAAGTTTCCATCGCTCTAAAACTAGCTGTATTTCACTCTACAACTAGCATCAAGAATTGCGTTCAGTGGGGCTACTCCTTGAGTACCACGTGAGAATGAATGGGAGAAACTGACCCTGAGGTCTGGTCTCCATAAGAACGGACAAACAGGGTCAGACCAAAGGTCCATCTAGCCCAGTATCCTGTCTGCCGACAGTGGGCAGTGCCAGGTGGCCCAGAGGCAATGAACAGAACAGATGATCATCAAGTGATCATCTGCCCTCTCCTGTCATCCATTTCCAGCCTCTGACAAACAGAGGCTAGGTTCACCATCCCTAGCCATCCTGGCTAATAAGTATTGATGAGCCTATCCTCCAGGAATGTATCTAGTTCTTTATTGAATCCTGTTAAAGTCCTGGTCTTCACAACATCCTACACTTAAAAATACTGGTGTAGCTATGTTACTTAGAGTGTGATTTTTCTTTTGGTTGCCATATCTAAGCTGGCATAAGCACTAGTATTAATACACTTACACCACCTTAAAACAGATTTAAACAGATTGGGCCAGATTTACATTACCAAGTTTAACTAGCATGCCTGTGTTGCCTAGGAGTCTGGGGAAAAGCCCTACATGGAAGAATGGAGCCATTAGAAGCCACAATGTAGATGCAACTATGCCAACTCAAAGTGCTTCTGTTGGCATAGCCAATATTATTGGGAGGAGGGAAGGCTAGCCATGTCTGCCAAACAACTTCTAATGGCTTACATTGTGGCTACACTAGGGCTATATCTACACTATAGCCTCTTGTGCAAAAACATACGCAAATGAGGCGAAGTGTGGACTATCACCGCACCTCATTTGCATAATTAATAAGGCTCCATTTTTGCGCAAGAAGCTTTTGCGCAAAAAGGAGCGGTCTACATGGCTCCTTTTTGCGCAAAACCCCCTTCTTGCGCATGAGCCGTTCTTCCCCCAAAAAATGCGGAAGAATGGCTCTTGCGCAAGAGAGGGGTTTTGCACAAAAAGGAGCCGTGTAGACGGCTCCTTTTTGTGCAAAAGCCTCTTGTGCAAAAATGGAGCCTCATTAATTATGCAAATGAGGCACGGCAATAGTCCATGCTTTGCCTAATTTGCATATGTTTTTGCACAAGAGGCTATAGTGTAGGACATAGCCCGTGGGACTCTACTGCTGTAACTATACTGGCT
Organism: Pelochelys cantorii; assembly: GCA_032595735.1. Lineage (NCBI taxonomy): Eukaryota > Metazoa > Chordata > Testudines > Trionychidae > Pelochelys > Pelochelys cantorii. The sequence goes on along the minus strand of CM064344.1, from coordinate 16,152,525 downwards.
AAGGCTCTGTAGTGTAGACATGCTTTAGTGAACTTCTGTAAACTATGCCAGCAGGAACACTTTAATGTCTGTACAAGCCGTATTTGCCAATATAACTATACTGGTATAGCTAAACCAGCAAAGCTTTTCTAGTGTGGACAAGGCCTCATCAGTAAGAACTTCAGAGCTAGGCCCCGTATTTTAAAGGGAAATATTACATTTTTCCCCAGAGCAGGCTGTTGTTAATGATTGACTACACCTGACCTCCAACTGCCTTATTGATTTACTGTTGCTGTCAGAGAAGAAAAAAATGAAACCCAGGCCTGGCAGTGGAGCAGTGTACTGAATGGAAATTCTACAACTGAATCAATGTTCTGCCCACTTTCTAAATCTCATCCAAAACGTCAGGATCAGCTCCTGACTTACTAATGCAAACACCGGTGGGATAAGAAGATAACACCACAATGTTACCGCACATCGCTATTAATTTACAGCTATTTGTGGTTTGACAAACCTAACCTGAGAGTTAAAGGACAAACAGAAACTCATTCAAGGCTGAGACTCTGGGATCCTGTATCAAACAAAACTTCTGGCATTGCAAGGGACCCTGAACCTGCCCGTATTTCATTAATCCCACAGAAGAACTTTGCTACTAAAAAACAAGTGTTCCCTGTGGCACCTGTGGGGGCATCTGCACAGCACCCTTACCTCAAAATGAGGTGCTATTCCAAAGTGTCCCTTACCCTCATGCAATGAGGTTTACAGGGACATTGGAATAGTGAGCCCATTATATTTCAATATAACGGTCTTGCTCTTAAGACACGGAATAGCTATTTTGGGATACTGAGGGGTATCCCGAAATACCTTCACTGTGTAGATGTAGCCTCTGAGACTAATCAAAATACATAGAATTATGAGCCTTTGTGGGCAAAACCCTCTTAATCAGATGAATAGGAGTGGAAATAACAGAAACCAGGAGATCTGTATAACAGCAGAAGAAGTACCTGTCATCTGATGAAGAGGGTTTTGCCCACAAAAGCTCATGATTCTATATATTTTGATTAATCTCTATGGGCATGGCTACACTGCCGCTTTTTTTCAAAAAAAGCTACGCAAAACGCTCTTTGCATTTTGCATAGCTTTTTTCAATCCTTTTGTCAGAAGAGTCTTTTCCAACATTTGGCCCGTCTAGACTGGACCAAATGTCAGGAAAAAAACCCCTTTTTTGGAAGCCCCCTTATTCCTCATGGAACGAGGAATACAGGGGCTTCCAAAAGAGCGTGTTTGCTCTTCCGGAAAAAAAAGCAGCAGGGCAAATGCATCCCTGGACGCGGAAGAGTTTTTCCGGGATACCTCTTGTAGTCTAGCCGTACCCTAAGTTGCCACAGGACCACTCATTGTTTTTACAGTTACAGACTAACACTGCTACACCTCTGAGATGTTTTGTCACTAAAGCATGCTGAAGGCACAGTCACCCATCCACAGCTTTTGGCCCAAGTCTCAGTATTTTGGAGGATTTCCTCCAAAACTCACAGGACACATGTTGAGCCATAGTTCCATGGGTTCTAAAGGGGTCGTAACAAAAGTGACAGAACAGAGGGTTAATATAACCTCTCCTGCTTCTCCTGCTACTCTGCTTGGGATTAGGAAGAAATTTCCCCAATCTTCAGTTTATTGAAAATTTTCCATGTTGGAGCCTTTTGAACCTTTCTGTGAAGTATCAGATTTTGGCCACTGTGAGAGACACTGTACAGGATTGTAAAGACCGTGGGTCTGGTCTAGTGATTTTGATACTCTTATTCAGCAATGGGCAACCTAGGCTCGTGAGTGGACCATGTGAGTGGTCCTCCTTCATCTCAATGGGCCGCAAGCCTGTTGTAACCAAGATTGTCTCCTGGGATAGGGTAGTTTTTCTAACTGCACTTGTGTACCTAGAATTTGCGAGGTGTGCTGATTGAACCATAGTAGCACTTTGATTGGATGCAGAGGGAGCTCATGGCTCTCAAGGTCAATGTTGTGTGCAACCAGCCCGCCCCTCACGTCAGGTGCCTGTCACTTTAGTAATACTGGCACACACAAAAAAATGACAGATGGAAGCCAGCAGAATCATTGCATGAGCAACAGTAAACAAAGTGTCTTGGGAGCCGCACATAGAACCCTGATGAGCCACATGTGTCTGATTTCACTAAGGACACAAAGCAATGCAGGAGGCAGGGGCAGCCCGTAAGCCTTGGCGAACTAGGCAGTTGCCTAGAGCGCTGCTGGCCTGGGCGCCCGATGATGATGTCACGGGGCGCCTGGGTGCCCCGTGATGATGTCACAGCCATTGACGGCCGTGCAGGCAGGGGCACCGATTGCGCCGCCTGCCCAGGGCGCCAGCTGCTGCAGCTGGCCTCGGACCACTCCTAGCAGAAGGAAGAGGAAAGAATGAGGAGCAGGAGAGGATGAATAGTCACAGAGAGGTAGCCATGATAGTCTGATCTTGGTAAAACAAAAAAGCAGGCATGTAGCACTTTAAAGACTAAGGGTACGTCTACACTAGCTCGTTAGTTCGAGCTAGGTAGGGTAATCAGGGCAAGCGGAGTTGCAAATGAAGCCTGGGATTTAAATATCCCGGGCTTCATTTGCATGTTCCCGGGCGCCGCCATTTTTAAATCCCCCTTACTCCGAACTCCGTGCCCGTGGCTACATGCGGCACAGAGTAGGTAGTTCGAATTAAAGATCCTAATTCGAACTACCGTTACTCCTCATTCCACGAGGTAGTTCGAATTCCTTCCCTCGTGGAATGAGGAGTTACAGTAGTTCAAATTAGGATCTTTAATTAGAACTACCTACTCCGTGCCGCGTGTAGCCGCAGGCACGGAGTTCAGACTAAGGGGGATTTAAAAATGGCGGCGCCCGGGAACATGCAAATGAAGCCCGGGATATTTAAATCCCGGGCTTCATTTGCAACTCCGCTTGCCCTAATTACCCTACCTAGCTCGAACTAATGAGCTAGTGTAGACATACCCTAATAGAATAGTTTATTAGGTGATGAGCTTTCGTGAGGCAGACCCACTTCTTCAGATCATATTCTGAAAGTGAATAGGCATGACCATTTTATAATGTTGTATAAGGATACAATGAAAGAAGGTTAAAAAAAATTTAAAACTAACAAATCAGCTACATAGAACTGAAAGTGAGGGCGAGGGGGAGAAGCAACAAGGAAGGAGGAAATTGCTTACTATCAGAGCCAATTAAGTGGCTAATCTGCGGTCGCTACAAATATCAAAATGTGGGGGGGCTGTCTTTGTAATGTGTAAGATAATTATCATCTCTATTAAGGCCCATTTGAAGTCGAATTTTAGCATAAATAAAAGTTCTGAGGTCTCCCTCTGTAATCTGGTGCTAAAGTCTCTTTGATGTAAGAGGAATGAGGAAGAGATCCATTCCAAACAACATCTCAGGCTTTCCAATTATTCATTGTGGACAGGCTTGGCAAAGCACTTTAGTTAGGCTGAGCTGACTACATGCGGAAGGAAAAGGAACTTGGAAAGAAAGTAACTCTATAGCATTTCAGGCCTGTTTTCTCTCAACCTAAGCATAATAGACCTGAATTGTGAAGGGCCCAGCGATCTGAATGGAAGAGTAGCTACTATTGGATTGCCATATCCCAAAGGGATTAGGCTTGTAGCAGGTCAGCTTGTCTCTGTGCATTTCTACCCTCTACTGCAGTGGTGCGCAACCTTTTTTTATCTGTGACTCCCGCACCGCAGGGGCCGCCAACTGCCAGGCCCACCCCCCAGCTGGCCAGATCTAGGTGCCGCGCTGTGGGGGCCGCCAACCGCAGGGTCCAGTCACCAGCCGGCCGGATCTAAGTGCCGCAACTGCCTGGCAAGACATCTGTGACCCCCTTGGGGGTCGTGACCCACAGGTTGCATACCACTGCTCTACTGGATCGAATACAATCAAGCAGTGTTCAGCAGATTCAGCTTTCGGGGAACCAGAGGGCTACAACTACTATGCACAGAAATGTACATTGTTTTAAAAAAAAAAACCCAGCTCATGTGCATCATTCTCACAGTCTCAAACTTGTGTCATTCTTGGTAGCTAAATAAAAATGGCTTGGTGTTGGACTTCAATGGCTTTAGAGACGTCATCAAACAAAACTTCTGGATGGTGACACTGAGCCATGAAATTTGTATTAGACTCACATGGACTCTCCAAGATGCCTGTTCTGGTTTGGATCTGGGGTTCCGATTTGGACCCATCATTTGAGATGGGCGCAAGCCACAAAGTTCACAGCCAGATTCATATAGGACTTCCTCAAAGCCTGAATTCAATGGACTAATTTGTAGGGTGACCATATTTCCCTATGCTGAATACAGGACGCCTGGTAAAACGAGACATATTCAAGCGAGTTCACCTGCAATCAATTGTACAAACATTCATATTGACATCAAGTTTCCTGAGGCCCTTATTTACCTGCTTATCTTTATGGCTCTAGAGTTCAAACTGGGAGGGATGACACACACGTGCCCATACACCTCTCTCTCATGGTAGGGTGACTGACTGAGCCAACCCTTCCTGCTTGGCACTCTCTACCCTCCACTCCTGGCTAGGCTTCCAGGACAGACCCGCCTCTCCCGGTACCTGGCACAGCGTCTTCCTGGAGCAACATGTGGGCAGGGGGAATTCAGGGTCACATGCTCCCTCCCAGATTTCTGCCAGGGTTCTCATCAGAACATGACCAGCAGCAGCCTTTCGGCACTGTGCAGGAAGGCAGGGATGGGAGTGGCTTCTAGCTGCAGGGGAAGAAAGGATGGTTCCCCTCCCCTCCTGCTACCACTCCAGTGTGACCAGCACCAGCTTGTCCCTTCCTGCCTGTACAGTGTCAAAAGGCAGCTAATATCTCCAGGCTGCTGTTGGCCAGCGATAACCCAGCCACCTACTGTCCCTGGCTACAGTGCGGGCAGAAAGGGGTTAAGCCCTAAGGCTGCATTGTGCACCAGAGCCCAGGGAACCTGACTGCAGGGGCTTCAGCGATTCTAGCCGAGAAGTGACTCTGCAGAAGAGGGCACCCTGAGGGATGAAGGAGAACATGCTACAGGAACGGAACGTGACCTGGGGCTGGGGGTGGGGTTGGTCGAAGAGGGTGTTACGCCTTTTCCCCTGGCCTCCTCTGGAGCCTGCAGACTCTGGGTGTGAGCAGGCTGGAAATAGTTCCCGCGGCCTGCTGCTCCAGCGTTTAGTTGAGGGGCAAAGAGGCTTCCCTGTGCCAGCACTGTGTGGGGCTTCGGCACATGCTGGGCTTGGCTCTTCCTTGCCAGCCAGTGTGCCCTGTAAGTGGTATGCATGGGCGACTACCCAGGAGAGATTAAAATGCCACCCTGCTGATTAGCAGAGTGCCACAGCTGGCATCATGTGTTTCTACTGGTGCTGCACATCCACACCTGCCTTTATTCTGCACATGGATGAAAAAAATTAGAGGAAACGTTGGCCAGCACCTGGGGCCAGAGGGCCTTGGGCTTTCCCAAGGCACTGGCCCTGTCAGAGGTAGTGGGGAAAGAAAGGAGCCTGCTAGTCAGGCTGTTGGTGAGCTTAGTGCTTCAATCATGGGCTGGTTCTTCATGCAGCCCTGGGAGTGGGATGTGCCCACCAAGGATGGGGGCATGGAGGAGCAGCAGGACTGGGCGGGGGCTGAAGGAGCAAAACAGGGATAGGATGGTGAACTAGGAAGCACACAAAGGGTGGGCAGCAGTGTTGACATGTAACTGGCTGCTGCCTGGCACCTGCCTGTTCTCACCAGCCACTGTAGCCAGTGCCAGCTAGAAAAGGGAAAGAGGCAGGGCCCTGCTGGCTGAGAGCAGGCAGGCAGCAGGGGCTGCACAGACAGGCCAGCAGGGGAGCAGCTTGCCCCATATGCCGCATTTTCGTCCCGCCACCAGTCTTGCACACCTACCCCCATCAATTGGGTGCAGGAGGGAGTTTGGAGATTGGCAGGGGTGGGAGTGGGGTACCTATCTGGAGCATGTGCTTCTGGCAGCAGCTCCTAGACAGGGTGTGGGGAGGGCAAGGGGTCTCCACATGCTGCTGCTCACTGTCAGTGGTGGCAATGGGGGCTTCCAGACCGTTTTAAATTGCCCGGGAGTGACAAGAGGGCCAGGAGGTGTACCAGGGGTGGCAGGCAGGGCCAGAAGAGAGACCTGGCTCTGAACTTTGCTGGAACTGGCCAAGAACATTCCTGGTGCCTTAGCACCATGGGCCAATATAATTAGCCCTCCAAGCTCATGCTATAGGTCGGCTGAAGTCCATGAAGTTACATGAGGGCTGAATCTGACCCATGTTGTTTTCGATAGCTTAATGTAAAGGCAGAGGCTGTTTCTTTTCACTCTCACACCCTTCTGTGAAACGTACACAGCTGCACATTATGCTCAGCACACTTCAGGCTAAGGCCAACTTTGTCTGAGAACACTGACAAACTGAGAACATTGCACGAATAACTTGTATGTTCAGAACAACAACTATCCTGCACTTTAGGGAAAGAAACGTGTGTGCTGGAGTCCCACACAGGAATGAAACCGCAAACCTCCCACAAACGGACATACCAGAAAGCAAATTTGCAATAAGTCCTTCCCTTCATGCTCTGTTGCAACATGGTCCCTTGCAGGCGTGCAAAAGGGGGAAGGATTCCACATAATGTGAAGAACCCATTTCTCCATTGGGTCAGAAGATGGTTCAGCCTGTGGAATCCACATGCATTCTCTGTAGCTGGCCCATTTGCAGAGAGGGGCTGTTGTAAACCACGCTCATATGGTTTTGCTTTATCCCACAACTCACCCTCCCAGGGCTTTGGCTGCACTAGTCTGTTCTGTAGTTTTACCAGCTGCTGTACTCTCTGATGTCATCCATACATGCAAATTCTCTTGGAGAAGTACAGTCTATCCTGCACCTAGTGCCAGTTTTACTGAGAACTGTATGTACATAGCTATACATAGAATCCATGTGTTCTGAGACTAAATTGCAAGACTCAGCAAGTGTGTGTGTGTGTGTGCATGTGTGTGTGTAGCATATTTGTGTGTAAGTAAAGAGTCATGGAGAGAGAATTCAGAGCTGTAGTGAATAGCTTCTTCAGTTCTCTGTTTATCCACAGTAAGTTGTGCCATCCTATGAGGATGGTTAGGAATTAGGGGTGACCATTGTCCTCCAGAGCCTAGCTGGTGAAGACCAAGCTTTTTACAGAAGGGGTGGACTGACTCACACTGAAGGAGAACGTGTGGAGGGGAAGAAGAATGCGGACTGCATTTTCTCTGTGGGCCCAACACTGATATTCCTGGGAGCAGCAGGAAAGATGGTCTCAGGGCAAACTGAAGGGAACAACACAACAACTACAGCTGTATGAGAGCGGGGCTGGCTTTAGGAATGTGGGCTCCCCCAGTAAGTCACTTTTGGTATGCCACTCACCTCCAAACTCTCTTTTCCTCCTCAAATCTTTTCTCCTCTGCTCCAGGTGGTAGGTCTGCTACACAGCTGGAGCTGTTCCATCCAGTACGAGGGAAGCAATATACAGAGACCAACCTAAGCAGACAGCTTGAGACTTCAGTCCCATATCAAGTTGTGGGCTCTCCAACCAACTCGGATTCCCGTAAAAATTGGGGATAGCTTTATCCATGGGTTTTCCCAATCCTATAAAGTTCAATCCTGTTAAAGAGGAAATCTCCCATCATGCTGTCCTCCCTGTCCCCAAAAATATTATACACCCATTACAACTGGAGGAAAGGGAGTGACAATAGCCATGATCACACAAGCTTCAAAATCCGGAGCCCTAAATCTAACCTGTTCAGATCATACCAGAGGGTATTTGTTATGATGATTAGAGCTGGAACTAGGTTTTGAAGCTCTGGGTTCTCCTCCCAGTTCTGCCACTGATCAGAATCACACAGTGAGTCAAGTGACTTCACCCTTCCCTCCTCGGACGGAGTTACTCACCTCTTTAAAGGGGTGATCTGAGCTTTAGTCTATTTATAAAGATCCTTGGATGAAAGGCACTCCAGAAACATAAAGTATTATTACCAATATGTGGGGAAGGTGCTGCCTGATGAGTGTGAGAAATACAAACAAGTATCCTTGTCCTAACCAACCCATCCCATGCTGTGCGATCATTTTGGACCCAATCCTGGAACCCATGACTAATCCCATTAAGGTTAATAGGACTAGTTATATGAATAAAAATTGTCAGGATCAGCCCCATGATCTGTGCAACATGATATAACCACTTATGACTTCAGTTATTTATGTCAAAATACAACACCATCCGCTGAAAAATGTCATGCGCAGTTACTATAGCAAGCATGATCCCAGAATGTAGGAGGAGCAAGCTAAAGATTCCTTTCTGCAACTCAGGGGAAAAAAATTAAACTTGCCACTTTATTAAAATTAGTATCCCCGGTGCTCAAAAGAGGCATATCCTGGTGTCATCCCTAAAGCTAACACCAGGTGGCGCTTGACTTCGCCACATGAATTATTAGCCAAAAAATTGTTGACTGTTTTATTTAATTTAATTAGCCCTTTAAAGGGAAGAATTCTTTTGTATTATGAATAGATTCATCTTGCTTTACTTGAACTGATATATAGACACTGCTGAATTATTTATACTCTCAGGACAAAATCCTGGCCCCACTGAAATGAAATCAATCCCAAAACTCCCATTTCATTGACTTTATTTTTAGCTGCTGTGTAATATGGAAGGCAAGGTTTCGGGTGTATTGTGAAAACACTCATTAGGGAGTACAATGAAACAATCAAACATTTCTAGAGATGTGGAAATAATCCATAATGAATAATTTATTTCTGAACAGAGAGGGAGAAAGGAGGGAAGTATCACATTTCTTGAGAATGGGTAGCAAAATATCTAAATGCATTGTCTCAGTTATGCACACGTCACTTTAATGAACCATCTTTGATCTGTAGATCATCTGAAAGATGAATATTGTAATCAAATTCACAATTCCTGCTGCAACTTATTGTAGCTAACAGAGGTGTCTGACTCAGGTAACTAACTAACAAACACACCATAACTTTCAAATTGTGTATTTGGTTGTAATATTTGCAAATCACAATTTGTACTGTGTTACTGAGTTAAAAAGTCCCCTAATCAGGGGATAGATGCACGATCTTGTGTCTGATTTAATTAACAGCATGGGGTAAATGGCAACAATAAAATTCTCCCTTTGGTTTTGGAACCCAAAGTAAAAAGGAACTTTTCAGAAATATTAATGTAGACAAGCAGCTGACAGGACTGTCAGGTCATTGGGCAATTTGTAAGGGGTAGGGCCAGCTCCATGCTACTGGAAGGGGCAGGGCTTTGGACAGAAGGGGAGGGGGCACCCCAGATTTCCCAGGGGCCAGCCCTCAGAGCCAGATGGAGCACACAGTGCCATGCTCTGGCGTTTGTTGCCTTGCACTCTGATTCTAACTGCAACTGTCCCCTTCCCACCCTCCACCCCTATTCATCAACAGGCCTAAATGTAGGCAAAGCACGAGGGCTTGAATGCTCATGTGGTGATCACATGCTGTGATCACAGCCAAACAAATATCAGATCAACTCTAGTCATTTGTTTTATGGCACAAAACCGAATTTAAACACAGTTCTGCTGAGATGACGGGGCCACTGACAGGGAGTGTCACATTTTCAAGCTTTGCTTTGCCATCACAAAGGGTACACATTTCTTTTTAAATGAAAACTGAGATTCTCACTTAATCACATGACTCCAGCAGCTGGAGCTTAAAAAACCCACCAAACATCACAACACACCTGACAAAAATCACAAGGGTCGGCAACATTATGTTCTCCTCTATGCCTCTGGACTTTAATCTTTTTTAAAAGATTTAATTTAAGATTCTGTGTGAGTTTTCCCCCCTTCGGCCTTTGGACAGGGTCTTCCTGGTCTGGCTTTTATCCTGTGGAATTATAAGTTCCTGTGGTCTAGTCCTGCAGGACAGTCACAAACACACCCATACATCTAGACAGCTGACACAAACACACACCCTGTCTCAGACACACACAGTCATTCATTCATGGGCTGGCATAATTTATTCATCCCAAGACGCACCTGAACACCAGCTACTTATTAATTTTATTTTTCATGTTTAGCTTTACAGCTTTTTAAGCAGGCAAAAGGAGGAAAGATTCAGGAGGAGTTGCTGCTAGGACTGCCTCTGCTGCTGCGAGGTGGTGAAATGATTTGTAACAAATAAAGTATTTGACAAATGCAGTCTGTTTTCTTATTCACAAATAGCCCATGGATTTGGGGAGGGAGGAGGGCCAGAGAGATTTGTTTGTTTTGATTTTCTACAGCTTTGTTGTATTCATTTGTTTTATTTGCCATAGCTGTATTTTAAATTATTCTGTGCATGTTTTTAGAAGACATGTTTCAGCCCATGAGCGATTCTTGAGCTATTCAGACTATAAGCATATTGGGACAGTGGCTGCTTTTTACTGTATATATCTACAGACTCTGATCGGTAATTTGAGCCTCCAGGTACCACTACATTGCAAAGAATGAAATAGTCTTACCTATAATGTATGAAAACTATTTCTCAAGTCTTTGACAGTCACTGCACTTACAGTTTCGACTGGACTGGTTACTGTGGTCCGAATGGATGAGATAACTCTTTGAATCACATTTCCAGTGCGAATGGTCATAACTGTGAGTTTGAAATCTAATTTCCAGAAACATTCTGCAATAAACAGAAAAAGATGCTGTTTTGACAAACAGTCCTGACAGGAAATTAATTTCCCAGAATATTTGCAGAAAGCCAATGCTAAACGGGCACTAAGAGAGTCAGGTGAATTTGCTTAAAGAGTCAGCCAAACATCTGCAGATAGTAGTTTACACCCTTTGCTCTAATCCAGTTCAACCTAGGGGACATTAGCTCAGAGAGTTCAAAACAGCTCACTACCACTGTAGGAAGCAATATCCTCCCTCCAACCAAGTAGCTGCATACGTCTGCTGCAGCTACCATCTACAGTACATAGCAGGTTTGTACTTTTATAGCATGTGACTTCTGGGTTTGATTCCCATTGACAACTAGCACAGCACTTGGCCTGATTATGTTCTAAAAGTTATCTGTGGGTAATTTTTAAGTCACTCCATATGTTTCTCATACTCTAGTCCATCATTTTCTCCTTCCCTCAAACATATCTCCTTCACTGCACCCACAAAGGGATCTACAGTCATCTGATGCTATGCCAGGGGTGGGTAAGAATTTTTGCCCGGGGGCCACTTCACAAATATTTTAAGTAGCCCAGAGCCACCCCAGAAGGGGCGGGGCCTAAACAGGAAGAAACAGGGCCTAAACAGGAAGGGGTGGGGCTACTCACCCCCAGACCATGATTGATCTGGGGGAGAGGGAGCCCCTTTGCCCCCCTTTCCCACTAGGAACCCATGCCCTGAAAGAGGCTTGGCATGCTCCCCCACCCCCAGGCTAATCAGGGCCTGGGGTCGGGGGAGCACGGGAAGCCTCCTCCCGCCCTTTGAGGAGCATGTGGCACTTTGAAGTGCTGCGGGCTCCTTGCAGGGTCAGGGCAGGGCAAAGGAAGATTCATGCAGCTCCCCGGGCCCCAGACCCTGATTGGCCTGGGGAGCATGTGAAGCCTCCTCCGCTCTCCCCCGCCCTGCGAGCAGTGCGTGGCGCTTCAAAGTGCTATGTGCTCCTGGCAGGGCGGGAGGAGGCTTTGTGCGCTCCTGGCAGGGTGGGGGCAGAGCGGAAAAGGCTTCAGGCACTCCCCCGCCCCCAGGTCCTAATTGGCCTGGGGGGTGGGGGAGCAGCAGGGCCTACGTGGGCTAGATCCACCAGCTTGGCAGGCCAAATCTGGCCAGCGGAGGCCCATTTGCCCACCCTGCACTATGCAGTGGAGTAGATACTAGTTTTAGTTGCCTTATGTTCATTTGTAACTTGGCGTTTTCCTTCACTTTTAGGTTGTAGCTTGCTAGGAAGTAGGTCCAGGACTCAGACTGACAGAAGCACCATTCTGCAGGAATTATACAAAATTATTACATATGCGTTTACCAAATTTATTTGGGCATAAGCTTTCATGGCCCATGAAAGTTTATGCCCAAATAAATTTGTTAATCTTAAAGGTGCCACAGGACTCCTCATTTTTTGGGGGGAAACAGACTAGCATGGCTACTCTTCTGATACTAAATATGCATTATTACAGTTTTATAGACTGCCTATTAAAACATCACAGGGCTTTTTATCTATACTCTAAAATCCAAACAACATGAGGTACTGAATGGGTGACAATGCAGTTCCCTATCATCAGTATGTCTGTGCGTGTTGCATATTGATTTATGTGAATCATGCTGTTTTTGCAGAACTCATCGGACTGTGAACTGAGCAAATACACAATCATTTTGTGAATCCATTACTGGTAGTAGCAGATGGGTTTGTGGCTAAAATAAATGCGTTTACAAACTCTGCTGGTTTTGCTTTCAAACCTGCTAGCTTGTTTATGTAATCTATTCAGGCCAGAACCTGCAATCATCCAAAACTGCTTCTGGCTTGGAATTTCAGTTTGCTTAGTTTTCATGCTGGGTATACCGGTTTGTCTAAAAGTCAATTTGTTTGTGCAAATGTGGATCTAGAACCACTATGAATTTGTAAAGTTTATATAAAGCATTAGTGATTTATGTACAAGGCAGTTGTTTCAGTTAGAATCAGCCATGGTTTGTTCCTCTGCCTATCAGTACAAAGTGGGTTTGGGTGAAAACAGATAAAGAGTCTACGGGAGGGTACTGGGTGGAGAGATACATTTACTCATACAAGGAGACCCATTGAGCTTAACTGGACTGATCAGGCAAGTAAAAAGAGTAAAGATAGTGATATGGCATCTTCCTATGATAATCCCAAAGTCAGCAGGCTTTGGAAAAAAAATAATGAAATCCTGATTTGGGTCCTATCACCATTCGGCTTTTCCTGAGCTTCAACGTGCTCCTGCTGGCCGAGAGAGACAAAGCCCACCCAACCTATGGGGTAAAATGTTGTCCCTCAGCTGGTAGTGCTGTGGCTGTAGAAGAAAAACAGTGCCAAGCCACCACCAGCAGGCAGGTCTCCTCTCTTTGCTCACAATGGCAGCAGAGGAGGTGCTGTGGGCGAGGCCAAGGAGCAGTGGTTGCCAAGGGAACGGCACTGCCACTGTACAGGCCCCTACCTTGGAGCCCAAACTCTGCCATCGTCTCCTATCAACACCTGGGGCGGGATGGGGCTGGGCTAGTTCAGAATTACGCATGTGGCCAGAGCGAAGGGCCCATCCCAGCCCAACCACTAGGGGGCACTAGGGTGGAGAGGGTGCAGAAAAGCACCAATCCCACCCAGCAACTGAACCTCATGGCTCAGGATCAGACCTGGCAAGGCCTGTTCCCCAGCTTTTCTCTTTGTAGGCTGCCGCTTTGCTGTGCTAGCTTGTAGACTTGATACTGGTCAGTACAATTTCAGGAAACATCCCATCCACACCTTCACCCCCCTCAGAGTTGCCAACACTGTATTTCAGAAATAAGGGAATGTTTTCTTAGCACTGCCTCCTCCAATATCATTAATAATAAATTATGATACTAAGCCAGTACTCACCTACATTCGCCGGGGGGTTTCTTGCTGCATTTCACAGCACTCGGCAACACCGGATCTTGTTGTATAGAGATGAAAACATAAGGGATGTCTCTTGTTAAAAAAGGACTGTTGACAATCTACCCACTGACCGCTTGAGACACCCCAAAAGGCTCCTGCCCCTGTGGCCCAGGGGAGGGGAGGGAGGTCTTACCTCTCTGAGATCTCTGCTTCCTTAGCCTTCCTTCCAGTCTCTGTTTCCACTGAGGTCAAGGCAAAATTTGTCACTGCCTTTGACCGGTGCATGTTCAGGCTCACAGGACCAAGTCCTAGGCAGCCGCATGCAGCCTGAGTATCTGCTCTGCTCCATAGGGGTGAAAGATTCAGCAGCCTCAGTGTGACTTCTCCTTGCAGCTGAGGAGAGTGTAAGCTCTGCTGAAGGTGGGCAGCAGAGGCTCTGGGCAGGTAGAGCTTGAACATTTGTTCCTTAACCTAGAGCTTGGTCCCCCAGATAGAATCGTCATCTCCTCTCTCTCATCTGAGGGAACAGAGCCTCCTAGATGGGATTGACCCTCCTATGAACCCAGTTCTCCATCCTCCATCATCAGTCTCCTTATCTGGCTAAAAACATCAGTTCATGCTTAAGAACATACTGTAATTCATTCACACTCATATAATGCCCCATCAGCTGTTCGCATAAAATGAACTGGTGGTTTCAACCCCCATTCCTAATGCACAAATATTGACCACACATTCAAAAAGTCTGCTGGCAGGACACCCTTGTTGGCTATTGTAGGACAGAAGCCAGGTATGGTTCAAGCATGCAAGCTGAACTATGCTCTCACCCACTAGAAGTGGGACCTCCAGCCCAGAGATGTGGAGAAAGCTTGCACTGCCAGCTTTGCCCATACTGTGGATAGGCAGGGCACTCCAGCACCTGAGCTAACAATCACTGACATCAATGAAAGTCTTTCCATTGACTACAATGGGCTGTAGACCAGGCTTTTAGTCTGCAGAGCGCTCGGTCCAGCACCTTTCCTTGACATTCCATTCTTATGAATGTTTAAAAAAAATAAAAAGAGAAATAAACTGGAGTGTTCACAAAACAGGAAGCTTAGGGGAATGCTGCAGAAATTTCCACTTGTCTCTATTTCCTCCTCTCTATTTCTTTACTTTTTCAGTTCCTCTCTCTCTTTCTCTCATGCCATTCACTATTTGATTAATTTTATCACTGACTGTTTAAAAAAAAACCCAGAACCTCTCAGCACTTTTATCTGTGAAGCTCTGTATAATTTCAGAGCAATTAGGGTTTTTTTTAAAGGGAAAAGTTATAGAAATATTTTCTCCCTTATCTTTCTGCAGTATCAGGGCATAGTTGAATTATTGTTTATTCCAGAGCATTAATAAACAGCTAATGGGACAGCTGTTCCTCAGAAAATGAGTCGATGTCAAAGCAAAAGCTACCATCTACATTTGTCACATGTCTTGGTGTGCTCTGCATTTCCACCATGTCTCAGCCTAGCATTTGGCATTAATCGCCTTTTCCAAAGGCTCAGCCTTAAAAAAACATCCATGGGTCATTTTTAAATATAGAGGGGGAAATCCAAAGAGAAAAGCAGTTGCACAGAGCTTTCAGATTCTTCTCATTCAGTAACAAAATGTAAACCAGAGAGATATATACGATCATCAAGGCTTCTGCTGCATCAAGTGCACTGGCACCTGTTCTTTGTAAAAACAAACAGCTCTTATGCCTCAAACACCAAAGCGTCTGTGCTGTCCAGTAAAATGAGAATAAACCAGATCCGCAACAGAATGCCTTTAACTGAGACAGCCCATTGCACTGATGGAGCGGCCATTTAAAAGAAACCATTTAAAAGCTGTCAAAAAAGGACTTCAAATGGGTGACAATAATATTAACAGAATTCCAGTTTTCTTTAATCTCTTCTTCATTTAAGCTTTTACTTGCCAACCTCTGTACTGAAAAGTGGGAGTTTAGAATTACATACCTATTTAACACCTGATGAAGTGTTACATCAGTCCTTGGCACCATGCAGCCAAATGTGCCCCTGTTGAGAAGAATTTATGCTACTATTGTCTGAGTTAAGCAGCAGTCATTGCCATTAACTCTTGTCAGGCGCTACATGGGTTCCCCTGAAGCTCTCCCAATAAAGCAGCTATCCCAATTAAGCGCCTCCTGATTATGTAGTATACAGAACAGTTGAAAAATAAATTAATAGTATCAGTTCTGTAGTCACTTTGGAAGAATGGGATACTTGATACAGGACATTGAACGGGAATCACCATAACATGGTTCAATGCCTAGCTAAGTTACCAATTTCCAAGCGATCTTTGTCCTACCCTTAATCTACCCTCTTCCTCAGCACCTCATCTGTGAATGGGGACACTGCTACTACTTCATGGTTGTAAGGATAAATCCATTAATGCTTGGCAAAACAAAAGGAAAAATATGTAGCACTTTAAAGACTAACAAGATAGTTTATTAGGTGATGAGCTTTTGTGGGCCAGACCCACTTCTTCAGAATATGATCTTAGCCACAGCGCTGGCGGGGGAGCGGGGGAAGAAGGGCCCTGGTGTCCAGGTGTGGCTGGAGGGTAGCAGAAGGCCCCCGTGGCTGGGGAGGAGAGGGAGGGAAGGCCCCGCCAGCTGGGGAATGTGGAAAGAAAGCCCCACCAGATGGAACCACCCCATCCTCAGCCCTTCCTCACCCCCCCATCACCCCAGTTGCCTGCCCCCTCCACAGGCCAAGGCCCTCCCCTGACTCCTGCACCCCCTACACTGCCAGCCCTCTGTCCTGAAGGACCTAGGCAATGCTGGGTAAGTCTTCTAGTATTATTATAACCTTGTTATAATGATGGGGAAATTGAGGCACAGCATGGTGTCCCAGGACACTGGCAGATACTGAGCTTTGTGCTCAAATCAGTAGGTCACATCCTTTCCTCCCTAAGTAGCAGTCCTGCCTCCACAGAAAGATTTATTACATAGCTAAGAAAAATAATAGGTAAAGAAAGAAACAAACTGCCAGAAGATTATTTAGTCTTTGCTACCTGCCTTATTTCAGACCCCCAAAATAAATGGAATTACAGAGAAGGCTGAAGAATATGACCCAGGATTGCAGTCCAGGAGCACAAGTGGGGAGTGAAAGAAGAGTCTATGGATCACAGATAATTGCAGCAGTACTATGGCAAATGCCAACAGCTATGAGCATTTTCCCTCTGTCTATAAATGAGTTATATGAGCCTGACCTCGTTCCAAAAAACAATCCTGTTCCAGCTACTGAATAACTTGCTGTGAGCAAATACAGCTATTTACATCTGACAAAGGACAAAAATATCTGCCACAACAATGCCCTATAGAGGGACCCTCTCCAGAGTTATTCAAATTGGAGTCCTCTAGCACAGCTAGCTGTTTCCAGAAAGACAACTGGGAATCAAGGGAAAAAAAGAGTCCCTCCTCAGCACACCCAATTAAAATGAACCCTTTTTTTCAAGCCAATGCAGATATCACTAAAGCAAATGGCCCAGATTTCAGAGCCAAAGCCCAGGAATGTTGGATTTGGATCAGAATGGCATGGCTCATGCCTGTCTCTACAACTAGGCTATTAAATCCAAACACGCTGAATTTTGGGGAACATCAGAGTCAAGCCTAAGGGCATGTCTTCACTATGGGTTGGATTGATGGGCAGCAACAGTTGCTTTATTGCCTCTCTAATATAGATGCAATAAATCAACCACCAGGTGCTCTCCTGTTCACTCTGGTACTCCACCAAAATAAGAAGAGTAAGCAGAGTCAACAGGAGAATCAAGCTGTCGACCGCGGTAAGTAGACCTAAGTATGTCAACTTTAGCTGCATTACTTACATATTGCATAACATTAGCCTGTGATAGTGTAGACAAGGCCTACTTCACATATCATCCCCACTTCACTCATACATAATTCATCTTCTATTTCAGCTCTGGAACCCCAGTCAGAAGTTTAAGCATGAGGAAGCAGCTTGTGCATCAATCAAAATAACAAATTCAGGCCCTGACTTCTTACTGAAAAATACTGCACTTCAACTCATCTTAAGAGGAGGAACAGTAGTCCCAGTGTCTTGGGCAAAATAGCAAAATGAATAGCTATATTTTGACTCCTGAAGTTCACCATAGCCATTCCAAGTAGACAGTTGGCTTCACTTCCTGTCAGAAACGGTTGCATCATGTTTCTGCATATTGTTACATTCCAGCCACAAGACGGCTGCATTTCAGCAGCAGGCATTGTAATCCCCATATATGTACAAAAGCTCTCCTGCGGTATATGAGAGCAGGGATGGGGAACCTTTTTGAGGTCAGAGGCCGCTGACCCACAGAAAAATAGTTGGGGGCCACACACAAGTGAAAAGCAAAAAAAAAAAAAGCAAGCCCTTACTGACGTGGCCCTTGACTGAGAAGGAGAAAGACACTGCCCACATTGCCCTCACACAACAGAGCCTGGGGGGGGGGGGGGGGGGCCAGCTTCGTAGAATTTGTGTGTTCTGGCCTTGTGGTAGGATGGGGGAATGCAGGGGGGTTGGAGTGCCAGTGCAGACTCCCCAGTGCTCAGACTTGTGGGCCAGATCCAGGCAAGCCAGGGGCTGCATCTGCCCCCTGGGCCTTAGATTCCCCACTCCTGCTTTAGAGACTAATAAATATATTGTTTTGTGAGCTTTAGTTTGTGAATCAGCTTGCAAAGTGCTTTGGAATGCTCTGCGATGGAAGAGGCTATATAAATACAAGAGCCTGGTGATGTAATTAATTGTAGCATATAAATGGTATTGTTTCAAACAGTGATTCCTGCAGCATTTGTTCCTTGAACTGTGTTAACGAGAACATAGATTATTTAGGAGTGTTTGTTCACTTCTCTCTTTCTGCCCTAACAAAAGAGCAGAGGTGTACACAGGGCTCTGGAAACTGAGAGGAAGATCCCTGCTCTGAGGATTTACAGTCCAGCTCCCCAGACAAAACCAGTACAAGCTATAAATCATCAGGCACAAATCATGGAGTTGGTGTGGTATGGGAATCATAAAATCCTAGAACTGGAAGGGACCTCGAGAGGTCACCAAGACCAGTCCCCTGCCCTCACAGCAGGACCAAGCACCATCTAGATCAATGTTTCTCAACCAGTGATATGAGTACCTTTAGGGCAGTGGTCACCAACCAGGAGATCGGGGTCTACTGGTAGATCTTGGAGTCTCTGACAGGTGATCCTGACTGGTTTGGCCAAGAGGCTATCAAGTGCAGGCACTTCAACCACCCCTCCCCCTACTGCTGTGCATCTCCTACCCTTTGCCTTGGAGCTGCCTCCTTCCACCCCCAGGAGCCTCCTGCTTGCTGTGCAGAGCAGGGGAGGGAGAAGAGGAGCACTGATATAAAGATGCCCCCTCTCCCACCCGGTATCCTATCTCCACAGAGCAGAGAAGGGGAACAACAGGGCGTGGGATGGAGGGAGTTTGCTGGCTGCTTTTGGGAGTGGTGCAGGGCCAGGGCAGGGATGAGCCCGCCTTAGCCCCACTGCACCACCACCCAGGAGCAGTCTGAGGTAAGCAGTGCCTAATCGGAGCCCACATCCTGAAACCCTACCCCGGTCATGAACCTTCTCCTGCACCCCAAGCCCCTGCCCTAGCACCCCTGCATCCAAACACCCTCCCAGAGCCTGCACCTAGAACCCCCTCCAGCAACCCAGCTGCCTGCCCCAAACTCAGCTCAGAGCCCCCCTCATACTCCAAATCCCTTAATCCAAGACCAGAGCCTGCACCCCAACCCTCTGCCTCAGCCTGGTGAAAGTGAGGGAGGATGGGGGGGGGAGGGAGGGAGGATGTAGTGAATAGGGGTGAAGCTGTGCAGAGCAGGGGAGGGAGAAGAGGAGCACTGATATAAAGATGCCTCCTCTCCCACCCGGTATCCTATCTCCACAGAGCAGAGAAGGGGAACAACAGGGCATGGGATGGAGGGAGTTTGCTGGCTGCTTTTGGGAGTGGTGCAGGGCCGGGGCAGGGATGAGACCACTGTGCAGAAAAGGAGCACAAAGGAGGCAGGGCAGGATATTTGGGTTTGAGGTAGATCTTGGATTGCACTTAAATTAAAAAAGTGATCTCGTGCTTAAAAAGGTTGGAGACTACTGCCTTAGAGGTACTCGAGAGAAGTTGGAGGGGGGGTACGTCAAACACAACTGAAATTTGGAGAAAACTGAATTTTTGTTTTAAGTTTTACAGCTTTTTATTATTTTTGTACTTTCTACACCCAAAAATTTCATCGCCTACCCGGCTACGATTAAGTTGTTTAAACAAATGTGTTGCAATGATAGAGAAAAAAAATTGTGTGTTTGAAAACAGTAGGTACTAGGGGTACTTATAATTTTTTTTTAAAAAAAAGGGGTACTTTATAAAAAAAAAAAAAAGGTTGAGAAACACTGGTCTAGATCATCCCTGACAGGTGTCTGTCTAACCTGCTCTTAAATATCTCCAGTGATGAACATTCCACAACCCCCCCTTGGCAATTTATTCCAGCGTTTAACCACCCTGACAGGAAGGAAGTTTTTCCTAATGTCCAACCTAAACTTCTCTTGGAAGAGGAGCTTGGTTTCAGAAACTTAAGTAAAAGGATAATAATAGAGATGTAGCCATGTTAGTCTGATCTTGCTGAAACAAAAGACAGGACTATGCAGCACTTTAAAGACTAACAAGACGGTTTATTAGGTGATGAGCTTTCGTGGGCCAGACCCACTTCCTCAGATCAAATAAAAGGACTGAGACATAGGAAAGAATTTGTGGACAATAGGGAGGAGGTGTTGAAAATGGCATAAAATCCAGAGGGGGAAAAAGAGGGGGAGCTGGATTATTTGAAATATACACCAACAAGCAGATGAGGAAAGGAACTGTTAAGCATATAAAAATATTACAGAATGGCCTGAGAGGCACAAAGGTTAGAACCAGACTCTGAATTCCTCCAAAATGGTTTTTGATTTCTTGATTTTTAAACTAATGTCATGATTTTGCAGAGCCTGAAGCATGATTTTTGACTGGTTCAGGGTGGCCATGCAGAAATGATGAGTCTTGAAGGACAGCATTGTAACAGTCTAATAAATTAAACAGGGAATATCTTCATCAGGTTTGCAGGTTTGTCTCAGTCTCTTTTATTAAAAATCATGGAGCAGTCATTCTGAATGCTGTAAAAGTCACAGACTAATCCATGACTTTTTATTAAAAAAACAAACAAAAAAAAGCCCTGACAAGTGAGGGGGAACTGACTACCTGCATCAGCCCACTTTTTCAGAGCACTGCAACCTTGAACCCCAACCCAAGTGGTGTGAGGGGGTGGGGCTGGAGAGTGAGGCCACCCCACACTTACTTTGAGCCTGGAGAAAAATAGCCCTTGCATAGCACAGGTTGGGGCTGGCTCTCCACTTTGAACACTGTGACTTTGGGTGCAAGGTCCTACTGCTGCTGAGGATTTCCCCACCCCTTAGTTAGATGGGCAAAACTTGGGTGGCAGCGCAACCCTCATGGGCATGGTTGCAAACACCTGGAGCAGGGAGCCAACCCCAGCCCCATGACAGGAACCTCAGGAGCTGCTGCTTTGTAGTGAGTCAGGGACACAGAAAAAAGCCAGGACAAATGGGAAAATCTTACTGTCTGTAACTTTCCCCCCTGCTATGACAAACTTGCAGCCATAATCATCATGCATTGCTTACTAAAGAAATTGTTCCTAAGCTAAACAGTAACTTTCCTCCAAGAAATCCAAGATACTTTACAAATCTCATGCTTCAGAACTTCAGCACCTGTGCCATCAATGCCGTTGACAAGGCTTGCGCCCTCATGGTGTGGGCCGTAAGAGCGGGTACTGGCCTCTCAGCAAGGTCATAGGAGGCTCAAATACAGGAAGTGATCCAAGAGGACAAGCTCTGAGCCAATACTAGGAGACCTCTCATTTTCTTGGCTATAGAAATAAAGAGTTGTGGTGACCTACGAAACTCTCTTATCCTATCAACGTAGAATGCTAAGGCCCTCCTGATGTCTAAAGAATGCCGGGTTTGCTCCCTAGGAGATGTGTGAGGTTTCGGGAAGAAAACTAGGAGGTAGATATCTTGAGACATGTGGAAGTGGGAGACGACCTTGGGCAGAAATGTAGGTGTAAGGATAAGCCTAACTGTATCCTTAAAAAAGACCTTGTACGGGGAGTCTGATGTGAGGGCCCTCAGCTCTGACATCCTTTTGGATGATGTAATGGCCAGTAGAATAGCTACCTTCCATGACAGGTGCTTCAGGGTACAGGTGGCCAAGGTTCAAATGGGGGGCTCATGAGTTTTGTGAGGATCAGATTAAGGTCCCATGGGGGCAAGGACTGGCAAACATATAGGTACAGCCTGCCCACTCCCTTGAGGAATCGCTTACCCAACGCATTTGCAAATGCCGTCCTACCCCCTTCACCCAGATGGAAAGCTGCAATGGCCGTTAGGTGAACCCGCAGGGATGATGGTGACAGACCCTGTTGCCTAAGGTGAAGGAGGTAGTCTAGGATGAGGGGGATGGGAGCCCCCATTGGGTCCACCCCAGACTGTGCAGCCCAAAGGAAGCAGTGCTTCTACTTCGCCTCATATGCCAATCTCTTGGAGGGCTTCCTACTCTATAAAAGGACCCTCTTCACTGCCTCAGAACAGAGGTGCTCAGGTTCCGCTAACCATGAAGATTAGGGCTCTTCCACTGCTAGATTCAGGAGCGTGGGATATCAGGCTTGGTGGGGTCACGGTGTGCTATCATGGTGAATGAAGCTCCGAACCCCCTGACCATAAGGAGGACCTTGTGTAGTAGAGGGAAAGCACATAGTATTTCACAGGGCCACTGCACATGTAGGGCATCCCCTTGAAACCCTGCCCCCGGCCCAGGTACGAGCAATAGCTTGGGCATTTGCTGTTCTCCTGGGAGGTGAACAGGTCCAGAGGGGCACAGCCCCACCTCTGGCAGACAACCTCCAGGATGTCTGTCTTGATGGACCACTCATGGGCCCTGAATGACCAGCTGAGCTTGTCTGCCAAGACCTTGCAGTCCCTTGGGAGGTATGTCACCTCTAGGTGGATCCTGTGTGAAATGCACAGGTCCCAGAGATGTAGGGCTTCCTTGCACAGGGGGGAGGAGCGAGCTCCACCCTGTTTGTTGATAGAGTGCATAGCTGTTGTGTTATCTGTCAGCACTGAGACCAGGCAGGGACACCTGACAGTCCTGAGAACCCTGGGAGCTCTTCCTGGGGGACCACATACCTTGAGTCCTGAGATTCGCCAGATGAGCACCACAACCCGTGTACAATGCATCTGTGACCAGCTGCACTGACGGGGTCTGTCTGACAAATGGGATGCACTGGCAGACAACAGGCCCCTGTAGCCACCAGTCTAGTGATTGGATAACGTCCTCCGGTATTGTGACTGTCGCATCCATCACACCAGGTTGTCAGGGCCCTGTCGGGGCCATGGTGCACTGTTGCCAACCATGCCTGGAGAGCCTGAAGCCAAAGACAAGCATGCTGTACCACATAGGTTCAGGCTTCCATGTGGCCCAGCAACCTCATGCTCATCCTTGCTGTAATGAGTGCTGAAGACCTGAGGCCCTCGATTATTGCCTTGATGGCCAAGAATCAGGCCCTGGGAAGAGAAGCCAAGCCCTCGCCAATGCAGAGTCTAGGTGGGCCCCAACAAAGTCTATTATCTGGGTTGGATCGAGCGTGAATTTCTCCCCGTTTATGAGGAGTCCCAGTCTGTGGAACAGAGCCCTGACAATGTCTATGTGGCTCAGAATTTGATCCCTAGACGAACCCTTGATCAACCACTTGTCCAAGTAAGGGAAAACCTGCACCCTGTGCCTCCTCAAGAAGGCTGCCATGGCCACCATACATTTGGTGAAGACCCTCGGCGCCGTGGACAGGCCAAATGGGAGGACTGCAAACTGAAAGTGGTCTTGGCCTACTGTAAACCTTAGAATTTCATGTGGGCTGGAATCACCGATATATGAATGTACGCGTCCTTCAGATCGAGGGCAGCATACCAGTCTCCTTTCTCTAGGGAAGGGATGATAAAGGCGAGGATGACCATTCTGAACCTCATATTTTTATGAATGAGTTGAGGTTCCTTAAATCCAGGATGGGTTGAAGGCCTCCCTTGGATTTGGGGATAAGGAAATACGTGGAATAAAAACCTTTCCCCTTGAACTCCTCTGGAACAGGTTTGACCACACCTAGATGCAGAAGCAAAGTCACTTCCTCCCTTAGCAATTGCTCGTGAGATGGGCCCCTGAAGAGGGATAGGAAGGAGGGAGTGGGAGGTTGGGAAAGGAAGGGGATAGCGTATCCCCTTTCCACCAGGCCAAGCACCCAGTGGTCCGGGTAATCTGGGACCAAGCTGTGACGGCACGTCGGGGTCCCCCGACTCCTGCACCCCCGTAGTGGCATGAACAGACTCCACCAGCCAGTAGAATAGAGGGAGTTTATTGCTTCTCCAGGATACAGCACAGCATAGATGTAATCTGGTTACAGGGCCAGGCCTAGGATGCCTCAGCTCCTCTTGGGATGGGGGAGACTGGGCCCCTAAATCCCAGCCCCCCTTTGCTCAGGCTGCTTCCTCTATGATTCCAGACAGAAACTAACTCTTCCTTCCAGCCCTGCCCCCAGCCAGGGCTCCACTCCCCTCCTTCCCATTGTTCCGCTCCCTGGGAGATAAGTCGTTGGACAAGTTCAGAGCCCCCTTGTATAATGACTCATCCCCTACCCTGCTGGGCCCTGCTACAGACAGCAGCCAGAGGAGGTCACCCACAGCCCACCACCCAGCATAGCAACCAGCAAGGTACCCACACTACGTCACACAAGCAAGGTAGAAATGGGATAGCCGGCACCCAAAGGGGGTGGTTACTATGGAGACTGGGATGCTGTCCTTGGGCTTATTTTCAAAATGAAGTTTTGGGCTGCTGAACTGGGAGGTGGGGTGGATCTCCTTTCAGAATCGGACTTTGATCCCCAGTGCCTATTTCTGCCATTGTTGTTGGTGTTATTATTTCTACCCCTCCTTCTACCCCGATCAGGTCTGAAGGGTTGTTGGAAGGGTCTCTGGGTTGGACTCGTATGCAGGGGTCTCTATTGAGGCACCAGAAGTTTCAAAGTGGCTCTGGATTCCTGGAGGCTGTGAAGTCTCGAATCAGTCTGTTCTGAGAAGAGACCTGTTCCCTCAAAGGGGAAGTCTTGTAGTGTATTTTGGACTTCAGGTGGGATCCCTGACACCTGAAGCCATGCACTCTGCCTCGTGACAATTCCTGTAGATATTGTACAGGACACAGAGTCCACGGTGTCCAAGGCTGCTTGCAGCGTGTATGAGAGACTACCTTGTCTTCATCCGACAAGGCCCCAAACTCTTGTCTTGACTCCTGCGGGAGTTCTTCAAATGTGTCTACTGCTGAACAAGTATAAGCGTATCTATTCAGCATTGCTTGCTGATTCATGATACAGGGGGCCTGCAACTGCGTAACATAAGTCTCTCTGCCTAGGAGGTTTAGTTTTTTCGGGTCCCTGATCTTTGGTGCGGGTCCAGGTGGGCCTTACTTTTCTTTCTGACATGCTGCCTGAACCACCAGGGAGCCCTGGGCTGGGTTTGCATAGCGGAGTTCATGCCCCGACTGAGGGACAAAGTAATGCCTCTCCACCCCTTTTTGGGTGGCTAGTATAGAGGCAGGTGTGTGCCACAAAGTCTTTGAGATTTTTGCTACCGTCTTGTTGAGCAGTAGTGCAACCCTGGTGGGGACATTGGCTGTCAATATGTCCACCGTAGGGTCCGAATCCTCCTGGATCTCCTTCTTAAATCCCTAGCTTGGCCACCAGCCGGCATAACAAGTCTTGGTGTGCCCTGGCATCGATGGCAGGCATGGGGGTTACAGGGTCGGTTGTAATGTGGACTCCGTAAGAATGACCTTAAGGTGGGAATTATGTTCCTCGGTTTAAAGCTCTTGCAAATCTGGCAGCTGTCCGCACAATGGCCCTCTCCTAAGCACTTCAGGTAGGAGTCAGGCGGGTCACCGCAAGGCATGGGTTTTGAACACTTTGCACATGGCTTAAAACCATGTGGTCTGGGCATCCGCTCCCCCAAGGGGAGAGAGAAAAAAGGGGAACTCCCCCGATAACAACAATGAACTGGTAAAACTATTTACACTACTTAACTAAGAACTACAACTACTCTAACACTATTAACAAAGGGCTAAGAGAGAGACTAACTGCGTAGTTGAGTGCTCCAGCTATCATCGTGGGCGGTAAGAAGGAACTGAAAGGGTGGAGGGCCAGCAGAGATATAGTAGCACCACTCCAGGGGGCTCCCTGACTGGCCCAATGGATACTTCTAAGGGAGAAAAGCTCTGGGATCCATGCACATGGCACGCGCACACCTAACTGGAATGGACATGAGCAAGCACTCAAAGAAGAATCGCAAATCCCTGTAAAGCAGACATTACCTCCAGATAAGTAACATTTTCAAATCTGGCCTCTGATTTTCCTTGCCATGATCTTGGGATATCCAACCGTCGACACTTCAAATGTCTGATTTTGAGAGAGTCTGAGATCCCACAGCTTCCGTTGATTTCAACAGAAGTTGTGGGTGCCCAGAACTTCTGAAAATCAGGTTCAAGTTGGATGCCCAAAAATCATAGGCTGCTTTTGACAGTGGGTCAAAAACCTTGTTTAAGATCATACAGCGAAGCAGTAGCAAAGCCAGCGATAGAAAAGTCCTGGCTCCCTGTTCTGTGCTCACACATGGGGCAGCACCTTATGAGTCTCACATAAGTCGCTTTTCCTTTTACTCTGCCAAATGCTCACGTGAGTCAAATCTTTTATTTGTCTGGAGGTGGTTTCAGTGTATTTGCTGATGCAGGAGTTTCACAATTTATTTTGAAATACATATACGTATTGTTTCATGTAGTGTGTGCTAAGTAAAAACACGAGATCTCCATGTTTCTTAAACTAAACTGGCTCTGTATTAAGAGGACTATTCACAGAGATGCAGCAGCTAGCATTCAAGCTATGTATGTACAGACTAACTTCCTGACCCCTCCTCCAAACCCTTCCTCCCTGACTCTGAGCTTCTCCCTTCAAGTTCCATGCAGGTTGTTGCACTTATATATGTATAGATACATGCATGCACGCACAAGAATAGCTCAGAAATATAGGTATGCAACAGTCAACATGCCAGATCCTGCTGCTGTGGGAGTTCCCATGATTCATTGGTGAATGAGTCAGGTTCTTGCTCATGACAGATTATGGAAGTCAAGCACTTTACTAAATTTTGTGCATTTATTGTTTTGAAAAATAGATCTTAATGTGCTGAACCGCAGGATGCAAAACAGACCATCCAAGGCCACAGAACTTTAAGGAGCTGAAAGCAGAGAATGCTAGGCTAGCTTCTGAGGATACGTACGGGGCATTCCGAAAACTGCACAAGCTTACTGCAAGATCACTACTGATGGCAGAAAAGTACTAATAATACTCAGCTCTTATACAGCACTTTTACAGGAAACCACCCAAAGTGCTTTACACAAGTGGTCAGTATCATTCTCTACATGAGAGAGATGGGGAAAGAAAAGAACAAAAGAGGTGAAGTGGCTTGCCCAAGGTCATCCAAGTCAGTGGCAGATCTATAAATAGAATCTACAGTGTCTGAGTTCCTGTCCAGTGTGCTATCCACAATATCACACAGCTGCTCCTGATCTGACTCAGCATGAATAGTGCACTCAGGGATACTTGAATGGGCCCCTTCATTTATAGGTAAGATTGAGATTATGTCACAGAAGTCATTGAATCCATGACTTCCCTTCCCTCTGTGACATTTTACTGTTCAGCACTGAGGTGGCAGACTGGAGCTGTCAGCCAGTAGAGTTCTGGAGCTCTGAACCACTGTGGCCACAGTTTGCAGCCACCATTAATGTTCCCTCTAATTTTTTCCAACCATATGCAGAATAAATTTTATTAGGTGCACTGAGGCATGTGCAGCTGGATACCACCAGGAGAAACACATGCTGCTGGCTATGCGTACTCTGCTAATCAGCTGGGTGGCATTTGAATTTCTCCTGGGTGGCTGCACAAGTGCACAGCTGACAGGGAAC
Organism: Pelochelys cantorii; assembly: GCA_032595735.1. Taxonomy (NCBI): domain Eukaryota; kingdom Metazoa; phylum Chordata; order Testudines; family Trionychidae; genus Pelochelys; species Pelochelys cantorii. Next base: position 16,124,806 of record CM064344.1, on the reverse strand, counting down.
ACTGGCTAGTGTGGGAGGACCTAGAGCTCTGAACCAGTGCAGGTGTTGGAGGTCCCCAGAGTTTTGAGCCACCATGTTTGACGGGCTCTGAGTTGCCATGCATGGTAACCCAGGAACTCCCAGCACTGTCGCTGAAGGTCTGAGCCACTGCTGGCAGCTAGAGCTCTGAGACAATAAGGGCACTTAAACTTTGTCTCAGTGATGCACAAAGGAGTCATTATGTCTGTGCAAATCTTAACTCCATCGCCCGTTGTCACGTACAGGTTGAACCTCTCTAGTTCAGCATCCTCAGGATCTGATCAGTGCCGGACTAGAGAATTTGCTGAATCATCGGAGGTCAATATTGTCTAGCAGCATTACCAACACTTCCCCTGCTTGCTGGACTGCTAAAAGACATTTAGGGGCAGTGGTGAAAATAACTTAAAGCTTCTTACAGGCATTGTCCTATTGCAACACAGATCCCTGCCAGTTCTTAAAATGGCTCCCTGCTGGCTTTTGCTGCAGCTCAGCCAGTTCTACTGTAAATGTAAATATACTTATTTCTCTTAGCAATTGGCTGAACAAGAAGTAGGACTGAATGGACTTGCAGGAGCTAAATTTTACATTGTACTCAAAAACAAAACACATACATTTTTGAGTTGTACTTTCACAATCAAAAGATATTGCACTACAGTACTTGGATATGAATTGAAAATGTTTAATATATATATTTGTACAGTGCAAATATTTGTTATCAAAGATAATATAAAGTGAACAATGTACACTTTGTATTTAGTTGTAACTGAAATCTGTATATTTGAAAATGTAGAAAAACATCTCAAAATATTTAATAAATTTCAACTGATATTCTACTGTTCAACAGTGATAAAAACTGCAATTGTGATTAATTTTTTTTTAATCACAATTAATTTTTTAAGTTAATCGCATGAGTTAACTACAATTAATCAACAGCCTTCATTTACACTGGACTAAATGGTGAAATTTCTGTAACTTGAAGTCTTTAAATCATGATTTGAGGACATCAGTAACTCAGGCAGAGGTTAGGTCCATTCCAGGAGTGGATAACAGGTTCTGTGGCCTGCAATGTGCAAAAGATCAGACTAAATGGTGGTCCCTTTGGGGACTTAAAGTCTGTGAGATCAAGAAACTTAAATGCATTGCCCGTATCCACTGACATCATAACCCAGGCATAGGCATGAACATGTATGCTGAGTTAACTCCAACAATTAGCTGCCACCCACAGGTGGTGGGTAACGTAAGCAAAGGCAGGCATTGCCTTCCCATAACTGTCCATGTTCCTGCCGCCAGGGAGGGCTGCAGTGCAGCTGTCTGATTCTCCAGCTAGCCAGAAGGATGGGGGCTGAAGCATAGTTGTTCAGGTCTCTGGCTGCCAGGCATTCGGGCCAGCTAGGAAGGGTGGGGCCACACCACCCACTGGGCTAGATAAGACTAAAGGGCTGGGGTTGTTCAGGGCCTGGGGGCCTACAGCTCCCATGGGGCCAGGGTTGGCTGTGGGAGGGGAAGCTGCAGAACGGGCAGATCTAGGGCTTGCCTTCCCCAGCTGGGCATTCACCCACTGCCCATGCTGCCACCTAAGGTACCACTGTTTTTCTTTAGCTTTCTTATTGGGAAAGAGGAGGAAAGAAAAGGTAGTTACGTAAACATTATGAATAGATAAGATAGTTTCAAAATAGCTGTGGTGAATAACTGGAGGAGGAGAGGTCATCTCCATCTCAGTTACTCTGCTGCAGTGACAGATATAATCAAATATACAAAAAGAAACCCATAGCAAGTTCCATAAACTCTACCATCAAAAATATTCCAAGAATTGTTTTAAATAAAAATAAGAATAAAAAGAAAAGGATTGGATGTCTGCATTATATGCCAAGGTTTTTTCTAAAAATATTTTACACCTGTTCAGTTGTGCACACTGATAATATTGTATCACTGAGGTAAAGAACTCGCAATGCCAAACAGAACGCAGTTTATCCATTTAAGTCTTAAATGTTTTTCCCTTCTGTAAAGCAACCCTTCTTACTACCTGCACTAAAATACAAGCCAGCAGGACAAAAGCCACACATGCTGCCACAGTAATAATGGTAACTATTCCCCGTACTGTTTTCTGGAAACAATCACTTCAGCAGGATTTTACAGTTCCAACACTTTAATTTAGCAAACTTTTTATGCTGCTCATGAGAGGAATGCAGCCAACACTGTACACTCAATTTAAATCAACTTGCTGATGATATGAAAAAAGAGTGCTGAACTGTCGGTTTGCTTCATCTGCTTCAAAACTGGAATACAAACTCTGAGGTATTTATTAATGAAACATTAATAGAACAGTCTAGGTTATCGGTGCTCTAACGTGAACTCTGATTTGATCCCCTGTTGGTGCAAACAGCTGATTTAACAACTAGTTGTTTGGTTATTTGATATTTCAGAAAGACAACTGGATGGTTTGCTAGTCACAGCTTTTTTTAACATTTAAATCTAAGCAGGGGCACAGACAAAGTACTAGACTGCTGGGTATATGACTTTCTTATAGCAGCCGGGGTAATCATTTACCACAGCTGTCTGGCCACATGTATAAACTATTTTGGGCAGCAACCTAAGCCTGTTGTGTGAAATAAATTGAAAGGGAACATACAGGAGGCAAGTCCCTATGTACATGTGGGACTGACCCTCAACTTGTGAATTATTATAGGTCAAATCAATTATAGTCAGAGGAGCTACAACAATTTACATTAGCTGAGGATCCAGGCAGCTGTATCTACCATGCCACTCAATTCCCTCTTTACTCAAGAGTGCCATCATCTCCCTAGTTTACTCTATTGATTTTAGAATGGAGTGGAAGATACTGAAACAACTACTAGAGTCCCAAGAAGTCATGTGACATAGCACAGAAGTGGCATGAATCTTCCACACCCTCCTATGGCAGTGGGCCTCAACTCTTTTCACAAATACCTTAGAAGTGACTTTTCAAGTGCTATCACCCTGCACTGGATTGAGACAGGCTTGCAAATGAAAGCTTGCAAATGAAAGCTTATGTCTGCCATTTCCAGTTCCTAAGACAGCTTCAGGTTAACCTGATTTTAAACTTACTGATTTGATTTTTTTTTTTAAAGCTACAGTATTGGTTTGTCTCGGCTAAAAACTTTTGTTCTTTCAAATTATATAAATGCTTTGTGACATATTTATTGCAAATTTAGTCTTCACATTTGATAGGATCAGAAGAAAATAACTCTCCTATACAAATAAAGTAGGAATACATTTTATATTGACTATATTGTGAAAGGAAAAGATACTAGTTAACATCACTTTTACAAAAATGCAAAATAAATTATTTGGAGAAAAGATAAGCAATAACTCAAAAGATATGCAATATTTTGATACAGAAATTATAGGATGAGGTTCTTTGGCTTGTATTATGCAGCAAATTAGACAATTTTAGAATCTATGAAAAACAGAGAAAAAATTTGCAATAAAAAAATTAAAAACATTGCAAAAGTGCAGCAACCTTTTAAATTAACCTTTAAAAATGCCCTCAAAATTATTTCTCCATTTGCAAAACTATCAATTGGGGTGGAAATTCTGTCCTGAAAATATTTACTCACTATCTGGTTTCATTCTGGAATTCTGTACAGTGCTGAAGTTTATGCCAGAATTTCCACTATAGACCTTGAAATTGCAGGTTTAATCCTCAGAATCTGTCTTTTAAAGAACCTCTGGCTAAAACTTATTAACTAAGACCCATATTAAAAAAAAGGTTTCACCTCTTATTTTGCATTATTGCGCAAATAAAAACCCTAAGTGAAATGTAAGGAATTCTTGCCAAGCCCCGGCCTAAATGTTTATTTTAAAAGATTACAATATTATGTTGGCTTGTGTTAAAGTTAAAAGAAAATTAAGGGTCATCCTGCTGGAAAGATACTTACTGCACTCCTGGACCTACTTCCCTTGGGAGTTTTGCAATTGACTTTAAAAAGAACAGGTTCACATAAGGGGGAAATACTCTGCCCAGTCCAAGTAACTGAGCCAGGCAGATATTTAAGGGCAGAAGGAAACCCTTCTTTAACTGCCCCCACAACCTACTCCATTCCAAAAACCCACCGACCAGGGAAGCATGGAAGGTCTGTGGAGTAAAGTCGCTATTTCCCTCCCGCTGAGCCTGCATACTGATGGCACACTTCACATTTGCATAAAGGTGCATAAGTCCACCCCACCAAACCATGTGTGTAGCAAAAGGAGCCTTTGAGCACCTTAAAGCTAGGACAGGATTTGCTCCTAACTGCTGAGAGCTCTACAACAATAATCTTCAGCTCTTTGTTGCTGAATAATACAAGCCAAAGAACCTCATTGTTACTTTGAAGTCTAAGCTCTATTTAAACTACATATTTAGTCTGATAGTTAACACTATGTTAAGTAATGGAAAGTAAAAATGCTAAATATTTTAAATGAATTCAAGTCATTAAAAAAAGTAAGATTGAGGAAAAAGTGCAAATAAAACAAAGGTCAGTTCTAAAGTTGCCCCAAGGAAATGAGTGAAAAAATGCCATAGTATTTTGGCCAACTGTGGTAATGCTGAGTGCTCTTTATAGACACTTTGCAGCACGATACACTAGCAGTGGATGATCTCATTTACACTACAACAGCTTCTGTAACTTCAATGGAGAACACCAGTACATCTGGAATTCTCTCACTTACTTTGATACAGTACAGGTTTACACCAAGGATAATTATTTGATTGTGTAACTGCAATTAGATTCTCATCCCAGTTGTACAAAACAAGCACAAGGTTGATCTAAATAAAAATTCAAGACACAAGGTGCTCAACCTGAAGAATGGGGATGATGGCAAAATTGGTTAATTATTTAGCAATAGAAATTTCCTTCTAATATGTAGGGATGGGTGTTCTATTTTTATCTTCAGAAATCAGATTAATCTCCATTGCTTAATCTTGCAATGAAGTCCAACAATCCGTCGTCTGATAAAAAAAATGCCATTCTAACTGAGCAGGGAAATAAGTACAGGTTGAACCTATCTAGTTTGGCACCCTTAGGATCTGACCAGTGACAACCAGAGAACTTGCTGAACCACAGGAGATCAATATTGTCTTGCAACATTACCAACACTTCCACTGCGGACTGGACTTAAAGACAACATTCGGGGTAAATGAGAATTAAGTAACAGCACAGAAAACTGAAAGCCAGGACCACAGGGCTTTATGGGACCACAGAAAACTTGGACACATGGCTAACTAAAATCCTGCCAGACTATTGATGTTGCAGACCAGTGTGTGCTGGGCTACAGAGGTTCAATCACATGTGTAATGCTTGCACTATTTCTTGCTTAGGATCTCCATGCATTTTATGCCTGTGTGTGCATGGAAAAACTTATACAGCCTATCAATGTTTTATAAAGGATTATCAAAATAAATTACACTTAAATGTCACAAATGGAAATAATACAACCATTAATTAGTACATATTCAGTAACAAAAAAAAAAAATCAAAGAATTAAAAGCCTGAACAATTTATGAAATTTAGTTATTTAAGAAGTCTGTTACCTTGGACTGGTTTAGTATTTTAAGGTTAGGACATGGGAACTTTTTTTTCTCCAAACTTTTGTCTGAGGATACCTCAAAGGACTTACTCATACACAGAAGATAGAAGCAGCTATAGACTTTGGCCCTTGTCTGATGTCAAAGGCATCTTTGGAAGGTAATGATGGCAATTTTAGAAGTAAATTGCACATTCAGAAGAGAATATGAAGAATTTGCAAGTAAACTTTTCCCTAATCCCTTTTGACCATTTTTTCTCACAGCATTCACAAGAAAGCGTTTTTGTGATGAGAGAATAGTGGGTATGTGTAAACTAAACGAGAAGATTTACTTGGCACTCATTTAAGACAGAATGTTGCAATGTAAATGTCTGATGTAATGTTGAACTCCAACACTTTACTGTATGATCAACTAAGTGGATTAAGAGAGACTGCATACAGGATTTTTATTGAAAAACTTTTCTTCCTGCAGATTATGCCTCACCTGCTTTCATCTTCCAGCTATGAAATACCAGAGATGCATACTATAGGAGTGAATGACTTGGATGGCAGAGAATAAGCAATGAAAGAACAAAATAGCCTGTAATAGGAAAGATCTATTTGAAACAAGTGGAATGAAAAAAATCTGGACTATATATTATGATCCCAGTTATCAAAGCCTCATAAGATAGCAGCTCAGATAATCATCCAAGCTGAATGTCTGGATAATTGTTAAAGGCATCTTAAGTCTAGGTACATGAACACCAGTAATGCATAACAGCATAGGTTAAATAGTGTATTTTCCAGGATGTTATTTACTTAATGTTTTCCAGATTTGAATTTGAACACCTTTCTGAGGTACTTATTTCCTTTTAAAAATAAAACCATTCCATTTAAATTGGATACTAAGCAGTAGAATTTCATTTATACTTGTACATTGTTGCTTGATTAATGTCAAGGTAAGCCAGATGGTGAACTCAGTACAAACAAGCTAGTTAAACAAAGACCAGGATGAATGCTTAAAACAAACACACACAGGCCTTGCCTATACTGCCGTGGACTGGATCAATTACTACCCATCGATCTTGCTGGCAGTGAAGACATGCCCTTTAACTGCTTTTGAACTTTAGTAATCATGGAACTTAACGATAGCAGTCCTGCATTTCTGACAAACCTCTTTGCTAGGCCAGTACTTCTTTACAGTCCCATGCTGTCCACTGCAGGACACCTCTCCATGCTGTTGACAAAGATTTTTGTTTTTCCTGCCATTACTTGGCTATTCCTAAAAAAAGCTAGGACTTCTATTCGAACCAAATCATGTGGTGATTTTGTCCCTAGGTCTTGTAAACTCAAGTGGACTAACACCAAGTCTCACTCACCAAGGCCAGTTTCAGAAAAATCAAGTTCAAATTAATTAGTGCATTTTAGCTTAAAATGCATTTTTAATATGAAGCACTATAATGTCAATTATACTTATATTAACTTGCTTCCATTGTAAAACTAGAATTACAGTGGGCAGCTTGAATAAACTTGATTCTGTTAGCTGTTTTAAGGATTAAAAATAAGACAGTTCCAGGTCTCCTGAAGAACATCAATGAACATTGGGGAAATTACTGCCAAAATATTCTGCCAGTTCAATTGTTTTGTCAGCTCAAGACAGCAGGTTACTCAAGCGGCCTTTGAATTTTTTTCTGGCCACTCAAATGGACAACTCAAGTCCATTGTTCACATATGGAAGCCCAATACATTGGAGCAGATGTTCCATGTATTTCTGGAATCATTTAACGTAATCATTGTCAGTTACTGTAGTTTCATTTTATAATCTATTTAAAAATTAATGTAAGTTTAAGGGTCAGTTTACCTAATTGTAAATCAGCAATTTTATTCACTCTTTCTGAACTATTACTTCTTAGTACAGAAAAGTAATACTATGACCCTTAGAGATAGTAATTCAAATTCACTCAGATTACATGGGAAGTGAACTTGACTGAATCACCGGAGTCCTTTTTAGGTATCACAGTTACAACATTGAAATAATTTTTAATCTTAATTCACAAGGGTAAACTAACAAAAAGCCACCTGATCTAGTTATAAAGGACTGGATATATGGAAAACTTGTTTCTGAATGTTTGTTCAAATAATGCTAGCCAAGTACTTAATCAACCTGTATGCTTTGTCAAAACTATTTTAGGTAAAGTAACCCATTATTGTGGTTTGTCAAGTATAGCAACCGCTTTCCATCATTCCTTTGTGATACACTGAGTCAGAACTTTCTGCAACATTAGCATTTGCAACACAATAACTGCAGTGCTCTTATCTTTAGCACAATACTAAAATGAAGACCACACAGCCGTTTAATTTTAAAGAATTTTAATACAAACTTAATATAAACTATTTCAGTCCCTCTTAACATGTAAGACACTGACTCAAAATACTTTTATACCTTTTTTCAAGTATTGCACAATGTAGGTACAAAATTAATATATACGATTACATTTTCTTCCATAATATATAGCAAAAATCTTTAAACCTTTAACAGAAAATACAATTTGTGTTTCTTTTTGAAAAAAGCAAATATTTCGTACATTTTAATTCCACCACTAAGGAATATTCTGTACACTTTAAATTTTTTTAGAATAATTGATGTCTAAGATGGGTATTTTACAATTTCAGTAAAAAAAATACAACATGAAGCTGCTGCAGCTGTCACAGATCACTGTAGTAAAAAGATATAAATGCAATACCATGTTGTAGAAACAATATATATACTCTGATATTTTACAAACTTTGTACTAAATTAAATTATACAATTAGAAAAAAGACCAATAAACCCACTTATTAGTGCCAATTTTTATATATATATAAAAAATCAGCCATGTCCTTGCTATATCTTAAATACTGTAAGAGGCCATATTTTGAGTATTTTTTTTAATGTACAGTCAGTATAAAATAACTTTGTGCTTGGCTGGCAAATGAAAAAAATGCATGTTGTATTCATCTAACCAAGCTTGAATGTATTCATACTACAAGCTTTAAAAAATTCTCAAGAGGTGGAAAAAAGACACACCCTTGGGTACGTGCATTTGAACTTGTACAATAGGATTTATTTGTATTTCATTTTTGTTTTAATTTTAGTTAGCCATAACAGGCTGGAATTGCTGGTTAGAATACTGCATGTTGTTTAAGCTGAAATTCAAGCCATCAACAAAAGACTTCTCATTTAGACCTCCATAGGCTGCAAACATATCAAAGGCATTACTGTACTGGAGAGGACTGAGGTTAAGGGGGCTGTCACCAGGAAATATGCTACTGTTACTACCTTGACCCTGCATGTTAGGGAAAATGAACTCCTTTGCATTAGGAGAAAGGGCAGAAGTCTTTTGCTGTTGCTGCTGCTGACTGCCTAGGCCAAGCCCATAGAGCGAGTGCATGGAGGAGGAAAGGGCTTTCTGCTTCAACAAGTCATTGACATTCAAGCCAAGGTTGGTGGGAGAAGTGCGGGCGACCTTGTTGCTACGGCCGCTATTCTTCATTTTGGTCGAGCCAAACTTGGTGGCAGCAAATGTGGCAGTGGTGAAGGTTAAAGGCTGAGTGGAACGGGGCATGAAAGTTGGGCTCACAGCAGCAGAGTGACCAAAGGGAGGAGAAGGAGAGCTAGACACTGAAGAAGCTGGATCACTAATTGGCATAAACACCTGGGCCTCTGGGTTAAAGCTGTTCTTGATTTCCTTATCCAACTCACATCCATTTTCATTATCATCCACATAAAGCACTTTCACTGGTCCCTTTTCACCAATCTGATATGAAACCTCAAATGGGTCAATCCAAACACTAAGATCCTGAGGCAGGTTGCTGCGAACATCATCAATGTCCAAACCACTCTCTTTGGATGCTTGCTCTATGACTGGGTCCACTTTCTCCCCTACATGTATACATCTATACCCTGATCCTTTGTATGGCTTTTCTGGATACCAGTGCCCTTCATACTTCTTTTTAAGAAGTCTTTCAAGTTCTTCACCAAAAATGTTGACACGTCGTCTGGGAAGTTTATTGTACAAGTATGAAATAATAAAATTGAGTGCTACTTGGATTTCAAGCTGCATAGCTGCTATGCCAAAGTTAAATGTCTGTTTCAAAACCCAAAGAAAAAAGTGTTCAAGATGCCACAGGGAAACAAAATTTCATTCAAAGTGCTGATTCTAGTAGATTATTATCCTTCACCTTGAGTGTTCTTGTTCCTTTAAGAAAAAACAAAAGCAAATATATCCAAATAAGGAAGGCATCAAATCAGGCTCCAAGGCCTAATATTTTGGCCTCACCCTCTACCTAGGAATAGGTTACTTCTCAACAGAAAACATTTGTAATGCATTGCCTTTGAACGTGACTGTTAAAACAGGGGACAGCAAATGCAGTCAGCAGAACTTACAAACACTATGAAAGATACATTAGGAAGGTGTTTAAAGAGTATAGCATGAAGTATTTCAAAATCATTTGAGCTTGCAGTTCAGCCCTTGAAGTTATTTGCAAAACAGCAAGTGTGCGTCTAAGACATCATGGCAATACTAACTGTGCCAGGCCTGTCAGGGGTTCAATTACCAACCCCCTATTCTGGGTGATTTATAGAACTCAGCTGCAAAATTTAGCACCAAGCTACTGACTTAGGATAAAAGGTCTCCGTCAAAAAAAACCCACGCACAAACCACTCCTCATTTTAAGGTTTGCAAACATATCAGTTGGACTATAGGTTACAGATATACCAAACAAATATCTACGGGTTGTTTTACATGATTTTGGCACTTGTATAATTTAACTAGGCCACATATATCTTAAGTCAAAGCCAAACACCTGCACCAACTGTGTGCATTTGATGGAAAATATAACTGAAGTGCCCACTGCCCAAAGACAGGGATGCTTTCCCCTCCCTCCATAACTATTACAAGAATATTTTTTACACTGTGCACAATCATGCAATAGAGCAAATACACATTTTTTGTCTTGATTATGGCTGGTAAAAGAATGGTCAGTGAATCCATTCCTATCTACTGGTTCAAAAATTTTCAGCTTCTATAAAATTACTTGTATATCAGCTATATGCACATTTTAAAATGTGCGAACATATTTGGGAACTTGGTAAAACTATTATAACCAATAGGGTCAATACTCTTTCACCAGATTGCCTCTCCCCCACCTCAGATTTTATACTATATATAAAATGAAGCCATGGAAGTTATTCCACTAAGGGTATAATGAAAATTCATATAAATATACATTTAAATCAAGGGATGAGATTTTATTTATATATATATATATATATATATATATATATATATATATATATATATATATATATATATATAATAAAATTATATGCCTCGCTATGGAAAATCCTGCAATACCTTAGTATAAGTCAGATTTAAAAATGGAGTTTCAATCCTAGTTTAAGCAGGAAAAAAAAATTAATTTTGAATCAATACCTACAACACTATATTACTTAAAGCTTTTTTTTGCGGGATAGGGAGTCTGGAACAGTATGACAACTATTTATTAAATTTAGTAAATCAGTTGGAAGAGTCAAAGCCAATTTCCAAAATCTGCAATCCCATTTGTGTGTCCTATCCCAATTGGAGAGCTTTGCAAAGTTTAGCCCCATTTTTAAAGCCTCCTTTAAATCATCCCTTTTTTTCCCCTCAAACATGATATGGGAACAGCCTGAGAGGCTGTATGATAAGGCGACCTTTAAACATTTGCTGGATCAGCACTGGGTGGGGATAAGGAAAGATCAAGGACAAACAGTAAGATATTTACAAAAGGACACATTCGGTATAGAAAAGCTGATGGGAATAGTTAAAAGGAACACTAAAAACGATTTATTAATCCATCTGTTTCATCTCTGCTCCCCTATGTCCTTTAGGAAATAATGATCCTCAAAAACACTTAGCAGAAACTACCAATTCTGGTAAGCCCCTTTGTATAAACCAAACACCTTGAACACTGAAAATAGTTTTTTGTTTTAAAGAGGATGACATTTCTAAGGTATCTAAGCATGTTCATTATGCTAATAGCAATAGCAGTGGGGGTTAAAAGCAAGAGCCTTAAGCCGTATGTGGGAAGTTACATAACCAAGCAGTTGGGTCTCATTAGATTTCTGCTCACAGCCCTAGGAGCTCCAACAGCAGCAGCAAGAGAAGGAAGAGCATTTTCTGAGCACACAGACAAAATAAAGGGGAAGAGGCATGACTGGCCAGAAAAGGGATAAGCCAAGTACTCTCTCAGGCACCAGCAAGGCCAGTATCATTTTCCTGTACCCCATGCCCAGTGACACCCCTCAATGTTTTCTTGATTAGGCAGAGCCCTAGAGGACAGGACTATTAGTGCTGGTTAAAAGGCCCAGCAGGAGGGAACACATTATAACTCATTCCTAGAGTCTAAACCATAATGTGTACAGAGAACTGCTCTGGGAGGGTCCCCATAGCTGTGCTACTGACTAAAGCACCTCCTTCCCAGCTGAAGTTGTCAGGCCCTACCCACACTCTTTTTGCCCCATTCCACTCCCTTCCCAACAGGGCTGTGCCACCTCCTCCCCCACAGGGCTGTTCCAATCTCACACCCTACACTTCCGTCATGCTACTCCCTCTGGGCTATGCCAACCCCCCCCCCATCCCCACCAGTGGTCCTCCACCTGGACTGTGCCAATCCCACACACCCCACTCTACTCTCTTCCCCCCCCAATTCCACACCACTGTCCTCTGAGCTGTGCCAACTTCCTGCCCTGCTCCACTCCCCTCACACCAGGGCTGTGCCAACCTTTCGCTCCACTGACCACTCCCCCACCCTCCTGCCCCAGGCTGTGAAAACCCTCACTATACTTACTGTGCTCTTGTCCCAGCTCAGGGCTGAGCCAACCACCCAAACTGTGCTAACCTCCCCCCCACTCTCCACCGCTCTTCCTCCATACTAGGCTGCGCCAACCCTCCCCTCCACACCCCACAGCCCTTCCTCCACCCAAGGCTGTGTCAACTATCCCCCCTCCCCCCCCCAAGTCCCACCCACACCCAAGGCCATGCCACCCCTCCACGCAGTCCACCACCCTCCCCGGCCGTGCCCACCCTCCCCACAGTCCACTGTCCTCGCCCCATCACAGCCGTGCCGCCCCACATGCTCCACCATCCTTCCCCTTCCCGTGCCACCTCCCCTCATTCCACCACCTTCCCTTCCACCATGCCAACCCCCGAGCTCCACTACCCTCTCCCCCCATTAGGGCCGTACCAACCCTCCCCCCCACCAGGGCCGTGCCAGCCCCCCCTCAGCCCCTTTTCCCCCCTTCACCCCCCCCCACCGGGGCCGTGTCAATTCCCCACACAGTCCACCGCCCTGCCCCCCCCCGCTAGGGCCGTACCAACCCACCGCCCTATGCTCCACCGCCCCCACCCCGGGGCCGTGCCAACGCCCCCTACGCTCCACCGCCCCTCGCAGGCTGTGCCAGCCCCTCATTCAGAGCCACCTCACCGCGTCTGCTTCCCCCTCCCCCAGCGACAGAGCCCGCCCTGCAGGCACTGGCCCCGAGGCGGCGGCGGCGGCGGCGCGTCCCGGCGAGCGGTACTCACCCGGGGTGGGGTAGTGCAAACAGTCCCAGTGAGCGTGCGGGGGGCTCAGTGCCGAACCCCCATGTCCGAGAGCCGGCTCCCTGCGGGGAAGGGGGAGGGGGCTGCGCTGTTCACACCCCGAGGCGAGCGCGCTCCGCCGCAGCAGCTCGCCTCCGTCTCCTGCGCCAGGGCGCCCGCCGCGCCCGTATATATACCCTCCCTCCCCCCGCCCCCCGCCCCGCCTGGCCCCGCCCCCAGCGCACTGCCGTGCCCGAGGTGACCCTCCCACCGCCCTGCCCCTTCCCCAGCCACGCCCCTGCCCGCCCCTCCCTCTCAACCGCCTATCCCTGCCTATCCCCATCCCTCCTACTCCCACCCTGCCTGCCTGCCCCTCCCTCTCAACCCCTCGCTCCTGCTTGCTCCCCTGCCCATCTCTCCCACCTGCACCCCGCCTGGCCCCTTCTCCTCCCATCCCCCTGCCTGCTCCCCCCTCTCAACCTCTTACCTTTGTCTGCTCCCCTGCCCGTCCCTCCCTCTTCACCCTGCTTGGCCCCTTCTCCTCCCATCCCTCTCGCATCACCATGTCTGGACACTTCTCCTCTCAGTCCTCCCTCACATGTACCTATCTGCCCCTCCCCACTCCAAAGCTCCTTCTCCCAGCCTTCCTGTCCTCTGCCTCTTCTCTCCCTCTCCCACCCAGCAGCCATCCTCCTCCCTTACCTCTGCCTGCGCCCTCCCATGCTCATTTCACATCTTGGATTGATTCCTTCTGCCCTGTTCCACCTCCCACTGCCCTGCCTGTCTTCTCCACCTCCCTTCCCTATGTCCCTTCCCTTCCCCCTGTAACCTTCCTGCCCCTGCTGCTTTCCCTTGATTATCCCGATTCCTCCCCATATTATACTCCTCTCCCCCCTCCCCATCCCTGGTGTTGTGCATCCCCCTCCTCCCTGCGTCTCTTCTTAGCTCTTTATCTCCTCCCCTGCTCCATAGTCTCTCGCCTCACCATCTCGCCCTCCCCACCTCCCTGTGTGTACCTGCCCCATAAATATATCTACTCCCTATGCTTCCAACACTCCCCTCCTTTCCACATACCCTCCCCCTTTCCCTTTGTGTCCCTCCTGGGGGCTAGAGAGGAGTGTCTGCCCTCTACATCTCCCTCCTCTCCTCCCAGTGTCAGAGCCTGCTTGCATCAACACCCTACGTCACCCCCTTCCCACTCCTTCAGTAATGGGGGCAGCCTGCATGGAACTACATCTCCCATGATCTCTGGGGTGCCTCAGCAGGCAGAGGGAGGGAAGGACGGAGGGAGCTGGTGAGGTTAGGACAAAGTAAAACATTTATACCCCTCATCCAGAGAAGTATTACTGCAGAGGCTGCCTGCTAGGATCACCCTCTCCTCACCCCATCCCCTTCGCAGCCATCTCAAGGGCAAAGGGGGCTAATTGGTCCTGCTCCCCCACCCCCTCCCCGTGGAGACTGTGACACAGGGAGCAGCTCCACCTCCTAGTCTGCTGCCACTGGTTGCCAGAGGTGTCAGTCACCAGTGCCCAGGTCCAGCACCACCCACTGGTGTCACCTCCTCCACCCAGTGTGGGGCCCTGTTGCCACTGAGTCACCTTGGGAGGGGGGCAGGGAAAGGAGAAAAGGGAGGGTGAAGAAAGCAGGAGGGAGGAGGAGCGTGGGGGGAAGTGAGGAAGGGAAAGGAGGCTAGAGAAGGTGGGAAGGGCCATCCTTGAAAAGCAATTGGGTGAGGAAAACTGTCACTCAGAGAGAGGGGGCTGGGTAGCCAGAAGAAAGTGGGGGGGGGGGAGAACAGAGAGGGGGCTGGGTAGCCAGAAGAAAGTGTGTGTGTGGGGGGGGGAGAACAGAGATCCTATTTCCATAGGAGTGACAATGAGCCGCTAGGCCAGGCTCACCGCGGCTGGTGCCACCCTGCTAAGGGGGGAGAGAGAGTGTTACATCCGTGCAGGGAGAGTGTGATGGGCAGATTATACAAAAGCTGTTGGGGGAGAGAGAGAGAGCAGCCACAATCAGCACCAAATAATTGCCTTGTGTATTTCTTTTTCTCTTTCTTTCTTTCTGTCTCTCCCCCCTCTGCCTACCCCCCCCCCCGGCTAAAAATATTACCCACAGGTAGCAACGTTGACCGATTGGCTAGATTACCTCCTTAGTAACCGTCTGATTGGTCATTTAGTATCTAGGAGGAATACGTCAAACTCCAGTTTGGAGGAAAGAAAGAGAGAAAGAAAATAGAGCAGCCATCTCCTCTCTTCCCCATTCAGTAGTATTAAAGGGGCACACCACAGAAAAATGGTGTGCCCCAAAAATATCTGGTTCAGCGGCAAGGAAAGCAGCACATAGCTGGTTAAAAAAATAAGTAGCAAGTATTCGTAAATGAACTGTGTGCCCTAGTGAAAACAGAGGCAGATGCCAAAATGTTTGTCAAGATCTTAGAACAATGGGGCTCCAATCCTGATTGGTGCCTTTGGACACTACCCACAAAAGAAATATTAGAAAGACAAGCACTTGTTTAACACTTAATTGATAGAGGCTAATGCTAGAGGCATATGATTTTACATGGGGCCTTGCCACAATTTAAAAAACAGAAAAAAAGAAATTGTATAGAACAGAAAATGCGGCTCTGGTTCAGGGCTTAAGGAACTTAAAAGATTCAGAAACTATTTGTCCTCACACACTAATGTAAATCAGGAATAGTACAGAGTCATGTCAGATTAAAACCATTCTATGTGAGTGGATAATCAGAGCCTCAGTATACAGGGTCCTTAAAAGTCAGTTCAACTTCATTGTTTTGTTTTTTAATATGTTGTATTATTAGGCCCCAACTGCAGTTTTAAACCTGAGATTTTAATGGCCAGTCTGACAGAAAGCCAAATCAGCAGGAACAGGTCTTAGAAAACAAAATATAAGCTCTCCCTCTGCCACTCAACCTCTGTTTCTGTGTTTATGTAATAATACAGAATTTTGGCATGAAGGCTGCATGAGCCCCTGGAGAAATTTGAAAATACCAGTCAGAGGAGATGCCAGGCCACTCATGGCCTTGCTCCCAGGACCTCAACGTCCTGTGGCCCAAGGACTGTTGCTCTCAGCTCACTGATGAGGGCAAGGCCTCAGGGACAGTGTCTCCAGGGATAACTGACCACCGCTCTTTATTCTACTTAGCCAGACCAGCCGTTACTGTGGGGTGATCACCACTAGCAAAGCTAGCCGCCCAACCCCAGGGGAGCTGCAGGATCCAGGAGGACTTAATGAGGGAGCATGTGACTGTCCTCTGGGACATGCAGCAGACGCTGGCCCAGAAGGTCTGGGATGACACACAATGTCGGGCCCAGATGTGGACCAAGCTGGTGCAGCAGGGCCTCAAAATGGTTTTGTTTGGCAGCCTATCTGGCTCCTGCCCGTCCCCCTTTTCATGCCAACCCCTGCTCCCCCACCCATGCCAGCCCCCACTTCCCTGGCCATGCTTGTCCCTGACCCCCTACCATGCCTGACTCCGCCCCCCTGCTAGGCCTGACCCTACTCCAGCCCCTGCTCCTGCCTACCCCTCTGTTCTCCTTGGACCCCTTTACCCCCAAGATCTCTGAGGTCCCCGGACCTGAGGTGGAACTTCCAACTGCACCATGCGCCACTCTCAGCTCCAGCTCTGAGCCTCTCCTCCTCCCTCCAAGGTTCTCAGCTCTACCTCTTCCCTCCCTATATCCAGGTTCTCAGCCCCCTTCCTCCCCAGTTACTTTAAAAAAAACCCGAAGACTTTTTTTTGAAAACAAAACCATTGTTTTTATTGAATGTACAGGGAAGGGGGGAAGGGAGGGGTTATTGTGGGAAAGGCATAGAGGGGCAAGGCAAAGGCCCCTAGTGGGGAGGCCTTGGGGAGAGTTATTGGGGTCCTTCAGTATGCGCACCCCCACCTGATGGGTCTGGCAGATGGCAGCTCTGCATGGCTGCTTGAAGACCCATACCTCCCAGCTGGCCTCTCTCCCCCACCCCAGAAGGAAGACCGCCCCCTTCCTCCACAATGTTGTAGAGAACACAACAGGCTGAGACTACCTGTGGGATGTTGTGCTCTCCCACATCGAGGCGGGTCAGGAGGCACCTGAACGGCACCTTCAAGCGCCCAAAGGTGCATTCCACCTGGATGTGAGCCCTGCCCAGGTGGGCACTGAAATGGTCACTGCTCAGGTCCAGGCGGTCGGTGTACAGCTTCATAAGCCACAGCATGAGGGGATAGTGCGCAACCCCCATGATGCAAAGTGGCATCTCCACATCCCCAACCCTGAAGTGACTCTGGGGGAAGAATATGCCAGCCTCCAGCTTCTAGTAGAGGCTGGAGTTTCTGAACACGTGAGCATCATGCAGCCTCTCCGACCATCCTACAAAAATGTCCAAAAACTGTCCATGGTGGTCGACCAGAACCTGCAGGACCATCGAAAAATAGCCCTTGTGGTTGATGCACTGGGCAGCTCAATGTTCTAAGGCCCGGATGTGGATGTGGGTTCCATCTATGGCCCCCCTGGAGTTAGGGAAGCGCAAGGCAGCAAATCTGGCCATGATGAGGTCCAGGTCTCCCAAGCGGATAACCCTGCGCAGCAGGACAGTGTTTATGGCCCTCACCACCTGCAGGAGACAAAGAAAGCCAGAAAACAGTGAATCAAAGGGGGTGCCTGGGAGGTCCCTGACCCTCCCCTTGTTCTCCCCCACAAACACCCCAGGAACCACCCCTATGAAGCTCTCTCCCAGCTCCCCCCCCCCCCCGGCAGGGCTGTGTGAGGTTGGGACTGCAGAACCCCTGGGGGACAGGGCTTTTCCCCTACACCGCAAACCCCATTTTCCCTAGGGTCCCGCTTTCCAGTACTCCCCCCCCCCCCCCCATCGACTTTCCTATGCCGAACTGGTTGTACACAGACCAGTAATTGTCTGGTGTGGCAAGCTTCCAGATGGCGATAATGACCCGCTTCTCCAGGGGGATGGCGGGTCGCATCTGGGTGTCCCGTTGACGGAGGGCAGGGGCAAGCCAGAGACACAGCTCCATGAAGGTCTCCTTCCTCATTCGTAAGTTGTGGAGCCACTGCTGGTCATCCCACCGCTCCATCACCAGCTGGTCCCACCAGTGAGAACTGGTGCCCAGCCTCCAGAACCATGGTGTGTGGTTGCAAGGGCCTTGCTCCCACACACAGGCAGAGGATCTCGATGAGCTCTGAGCCCAACTCATGCAGGACCATGAAGGCAGCCTGCAGAAACTGCAGCATGGCAGTGTGGGGCCATCTCATGCCCAGAGGTAGCTCCGGCTCCAGAGCAAGGAGTATGCTGTGGTATCCAAAAGCAGGGCAACCAGAGCACGCACTGCAAATGCTTGAGAAATGGCTGTGCAGGGGGGTCCCTTTAAGCATGCATCTTAGATTGTCTTAGGCAACAGCACCTGGAAGCAACTGCTGACCTAATGTCCCACCTGAACTGGTTCCGGGTGGGCTTAAATGCGAGATAGCGTCCAATCAGTGTTTTCCACAAAAAGCTTATTCCAAAAGAAGCTTGCAGTGTAGACATACCCTACAACTTTAACAAGATTCAAAAAAGAGCTAGATAGATTCATGGAGGATAGATCCATCAATGGCTATTAGCCAAGATGGGTAGAAATGGTGTCCCTAGCCGCTGTTTGTCTGGAAATGGGTGACAGGAGAAGGATCATGTCTGGTATTGGCTACTGGTATTGGAAAAAGCCATCCATTTTTTCGACTTTCTGTCTAAATAACGCAATTGCAGTGTGGACACTCGTATTTTTTTCCAAAATAATGGTCGTTATTTTGGAAAAACGGTGCAGTGTAGACACACCCTAAGGGGGGGATATCATAGAGGTCTATAAAATCATGACTGGTGTGGAAAAAGTGAATAAGGAAAAGTTATTTACTTATTCCCACAATATAAGAACTAGGGGTCACCAAATGAAATTAATAGGCAGCAGGTTTAAAACAAACAAAAGGAAGTTTTTCTTCACTCAGCACACAGCCAACCTGTGGAACTCCCTGCCAGAGGATGTGGCGAAGGCTAGAACTTTAACATGGTTTAAAAAAGAGCTAGATAGATTCATGGAGGTTAGGTCCATCAATGGCTATTAGCCAGGATGGGTAGGAACAGTGTCCCTAGCCTTTGTTTGTCTGGAGATGGATGACAAGAGAGTGATAACGTGATGATTACCTGTTGTGTTCCCTCCCTCTGGGGCATCTGGTATTGGCCACTGTCGGCAGACAGGATAATGGTCTGACCCGGTATGGCCATTCTTATGTTCTTATAGGTACTGTTCCCATGACTAATCATTGCAGGACCTAGTTCCCAGAGGGACAGCAATGTGGTTTTGGGAGGGTTTTTTTTTTGGGGGGGGGGAGATGGAAAGGTATTTTTACAGTTTGATTTAAAAATGTGAAATAATTCCAAAGGCTATTTCAAGAAAAGAGACAAAGCTGTATCTTTAAAATTAAAATCATTGGGCCAATTGGGGCAAAACCCCCCAGAATTAATTGTTGTTGGAGCAGATTAGCAGGTGTTAATTGCTTCAATAAACATTCCATCATGTTATTTTTCTCAAGATTCTGGTCTCAATAGAGATGGAAGTAGGAGTTTTCCCCATCTAAGCAGGTTGTTGGAGCAAAGAGCTACACACAACTTTGTGGATCAGTTACAAGAAATGGCTTCTTTTCAGGTCTAATGATGATGACCGGATTTTGGAGGCTAGAATCAGAATTAACCCTAGTAATGTCATCACTCACTTGATCTCTAAATTTTAGTGCTTTCATTGCATGTATAAGCCATCAACCTGACATTCTCTTGTTTTATCATAAAATTATAGATTAGGGTTGGAAGGGACCTCAGGAGGTCATCTAGTCCAACTCCTCATCCAAAGCAGGACCAACCCCCACTAAATCTTTCCAACCAGGGATTTGCCAAGCCTGGACTTTACTCTGCTCTTGGGCTCCTAAAAAATTCTTGATGATCAAGCCTTAAAAGGTTATAAATGTGGAAGCTTTTCCTTTTAAATATTTTGAATGTTAAATTCATGAATAGGTGGAAACCTGAATTAAATACACACAGGCTATGTCTACACTCGCGGTTTCTTGCGCAAGTACGGCTGTTCTTGCGCAAGACTCTGCAGAGCGTCCACACTGCCTGCCCGCTCTTGCGCAAGGAAATTTACAGTATGGTGTGGTAAGAGAGGGCTCCTTGAGCAAGAGCTACGCTCTTTTGTAACAGGTGTAAGCCCTCTTGCGCAGGAGCTCTTGCGCAAGAGGGCAGTGTGGACGCTTGGCAGGGATTTCTTGCGCAAGAAAGCCCTATGGCTAAAATGGCCATCAGAGCTTTCTCGCGCAAGAGAGCGTCCACACTGCCATGGGCGCTCTTGCGCAAAAGCACAGCTCGCACATGGCAGTGTGGACGTTTTCTTGCACAAGATTTCTTGCACAAGAACACTTGCCAGTGTAGACAAAGCCACAGTAAACAAATTCAGAATTAAGGCAGCTATGGGATCCTTAATTTTTTTATAGCTCTAAAGAGGGAGATGGACACTTTTATAGTTTAAAGGAAATGTTTAAAGTAGTAATCATTATTACGCTTTGAGACACATGGTTCTCACGGCAATAAAAGACACTAACCAAAACCCTAATCTCTCCCCTCAGAGGTTGGGTCATCAACAACAAGAAAGAAATGAACTTCCAAAGGAAGTTTTGGCATTTTCCTTCTTTTCTGGGAAGAGAATTCTGACTCCAGCACTGTAGTGGCTACAGTATTTTATGCCATCCATATATAATATATCAAAAGTAGGAGTCTGTAATGGTTTAATATCGAATTACTAGAATTGCAAAAGATACAAGATCTAATCCAGCATTCCTCGCACACCAAAAACCTTCAATTGATTTTAAACAGAGTTTTGGTTTCACAAAGAATGTGGAATTGCACCTACAATGTCTTATTTATTTTTATTATCATACAACAAAAAGGCCCCTTTCCCTAAAACGTAGGAATATCTTTAAAAATAAAACCAATAAATATAATTCCAGTAGTGAAATTTCACTCACACTGCTAAGATCATCCAACCCGATGATTAATTTTAGAAGAGAGTATGTATAGTGCTTTTCCCTTCCTGACAAACCCAACCCTCCTTCTTCCCTAAGGGTATGTCTACACTGTAACGCTATTTTGGGATACTGGAGTATCCCGAAATAGCTATCCCACGTCTTCACAGCAAGCCCATTATTTCAGGCTCACTATTCCAATGTCCCTGTAAACCCCATTTTATGAGGAGAAAGGGAGTTTTCAGAATAGTGCTTTATTTTGAAATTTGGTGCTGTGAAGACAGTGCCAAATGGTGAAATAAGCTATTTCAAAATAGCATCGAAATAAGATACACAATTTGCGTAGCTCAAATTGTGTATCTTATTTTGAGTTACAGTGCTGTGTAGACGCACCTTAACAGACCAGCACAATATGAGCAATACACAATGTGGGGAGTGAAAATGAAAGACCACAGAGAAGGCCCTATTAGCAGTTCCCTCTCTGTTAAATCAAAGGGCTCCTTTTTGAGCCCAGCCACCAATCACAGCAGTGGCAGTATCATGTGGTGGCTGCCATCTTGAACCAGGGATCTTAGAGCTAAAATAAATGAATTGCTACTGTCTGAACTAACAATCTAAGCTTTGTAGTAGAGAATTGCAACAGACTCACATCCTGAGAGAGGGACATGTAATGTACTCTTACAAGTGAGTTGCAGTAGCACAGAAAGAGAGGTGGTTTCTGAAAAGGTAGGACCAAAGCTATATGATAGAGGAGCTTGAGGCTTCTTTTACTTACCAGCAAATCTCAGTAAGGGTATGTCTACACTTGCCCCCTAGTTCGAACTAGGGAGGCAAATGAAGCATACTGAAGTTGCAAATAAAGCATAAAACCTTTCTGCTATTTCACGAGGAGTAACAGTTAATTTGAGGGAAGGGTTTCCGATCGAACTACCGCGTGTGCATTCAGCAAGCTAAATCACGTGACCGGCATTTTAAAATGGCGTCCGGCCGTGATTATGCTAATCAAGCACGGGATATTTAAATCCCGCGCTTGATTTGCAACTTCGGTATGCTTCATTTGCCTCCCCAGTTTGAATTAGGGGGCAAGTGTAGACATACCCTAAAAGACTCTGAAAAGAATTCCATTGAAATAAATACAAAATCTTCTCAGCAGAGCCAGCTTAATACACTAGGCCTGATTCACTGCCTTGCCCTTGTGTAGTCATTTCCATCTGTGAAAAGGAGGAGGCTAAGAGCTAAAACATCAGAATGCTTTTACAGTGACAGACTTTTTGTAAGTAACTATATGAAATACAAGGAAAAGGAGAATCAAGTTTATAGTGTGGTATGTATCCACCTTTATTTTGAATATTGATCTACAAATATGGCTGCAGAAACATAGTTTTCTAGAACACAAGCTTTCTGGATAAAGCCTTAACTTGGGTGAGACCTTTTGTTTGTTTTTGTTAAATAAAGGGCATTGTCACTGAGGGTGTGTCTAGACAGTGTCACTATTTTGGGATACTACCAGTATACTGAAATAGCATTTTCCGCATCTTAACAGCGCACCCATTATTTCGAAATAGCTTTCGAAATAACAGGCATGCTATTCTGACGTCCCTGTAAACCTCATTCCATGAGGATTAAGGGATGTTTCGGAATAGCGCTCTATTTTGAAATTAACTCGAAATAAGCTACGATGCTATCACCCCCATTAATTAAGTCCCCCATTTAGGAAACCATCTCTATTCATGACTGGATTTAAGCCCATACTTAACGTGAAGCCTCTGGGATTTAAGCCCACGCAGAAATGCTGTCCTGAATAGGGATAGATTTAAATAGACATCTAAGGGCTTTTACTTTTCACCTTTCCAACATGTGTACTTTTTACACTTCACTCACAGTGGACAAAGTATCAGTAAATAGATTAGTTAGATTTAGGCTTCCTACTCCTACATAGAGCCCCTCGGCAAGGGCACAACACTTTCCTCACATAGATTCTGTTGGAGAATCTATGCCTTTCCTTGTTTCCAGTCCTATTCACTTTCCAGTTCCCATGCACTGGCCCAGTGCTGTTTGCTTCAAATAACACAGCAAAGGAAGGCACATGTTTAGAACAAATATCTACATCTTTCCCCAAAAAAATTTGGTACCTGAAATAACTGATAGTGCACCTTTTACATAATATATTAATATTAAAGGTACTTGTGGGGTGGTTATAGAGTTCTGGGTCCTCACTTACCAATAAATCCACAAATACCAGATTACAATTTAAAAGATTTACACTATTTTGGGAAAATGTTCTGTCAGAAAAGTATAAATAAAGATAACTGAAGTGAAGCAACATCTTGAGAATTGTCAGTATACTGATAGACACACCAAATTTATTCTCACTAGCCACGTCTGCAGTGACTATATTTCTTTTGATCTTCTGTGAGTGAATGCTGCCTTTTGCAGAGTATATAACATTTATGCTGACAATGAAACAAAGCTTTGTAGGGTACAGGACTGAGGCAGACATAGTCTCTCTTTTAAATGCTTTTCTTTGTGGAAGCAAATCTCTCCTTTCAGCTTGGGGGACTTGGGCTTGGATATGGAAAACTTTGACTGTATTTCCCCCGAATGCTCCCCCAACACACACATCTCTACTCTGACAGCAGCTTTTTGCACACTCATCCCCGTTATCTAAAACGTGACCAGCGTCATGCATCCTGATTGCTCTCCCACATGTTTCTCCTGGTACTGTGATCCTGAAATGTAGATTCTCTTAGATTTAACGTTATCAATTCAGGCAATGACTTCTCCATAAATGTGACTGCATCAGATGCTGCTTGATGTCAAGAGATCTTTGACCACCACTTCTGAAGGACTTCAATCAGGCTCAATCAGTGGAAGCACCTTGCTGTAAAACTGCTTTTAAAAGGTGAAAAATCAGGCCTATAAAATGTGGAATAACAATCAACAGAGGAGTTCAGACAAACTGGTGATGGTCTAGGGCTTTGAGGTGGAATGCATGAGATAAATCCTAACTTTATTGTGAAACCCACTCTTAGGTCTTTGCTGATGTTTGTAGCCAAGGTGATAATGAAAGAGGAACTGACTATGGAAAAAATGATTTTTCTGTAACTGTCACTAACGATTTCACCAGGAGGACTGAAGACAATAATGAAGACATTATTTTCTATAGATAGTTTGAGTGGTCAATCAAACAAGTAGTTCAAAGTGATTGGATTCTGTAGCAGAGATCATTATTTGGGTCTGGAAACAATTCATTTCAGGGCCTCCTTCAGGGTAAGATTCCTATTTCAGTTTTATATTGTGTTACTGTACCTAAAAGAAAAAAACTAACCTGTACCCAATGTCTAGAAGCTCGACAGTCATGTTCCAAACCCACTGAATTAATGAGAATCTTTCATTGGTTCAAGTTCTAGATGCTTTGCTACCAAGAACTAGAGCTCAGCCTATTCAGGATCATGAGTCAAGAACCCAGTATGTACCTCCAGTTCCATGCAATCAGTTCACTCCTCCAACTTTGCACTGTCTTTGCAGGACAGGCAAATGTGATTTTTATAAAATAACATTAAACACCAATAAGGAATATGCTCTGTTTTACAGAGCACTGCTGGTGCCTATAAGGAAAAGGTTATTTGTCATTCGGCAGCAGTGTAGCTGATGGGGATCGTGTTCTTTGTTAATCTAACATGAGATGGTATCAAAGTTGCCTCTTCTTTGGGAAAAATCACTAGAGTCTTGGGTAAGACACGGTATTCAGTTGCTGGCTAAGAGAGAAGAATAAAAATAGGACAAACAAACTTCATATCCTTTCCTGGGGTCAAAGCCCTACTCCCCACTTAGCTTTAGCTCCCATGCTTTCTATTTCCCCCTAAGGAATGACTGATGCTGGGAAAGCTCCATTCTAGAGGAACAGGCCAACAGGTAATCTGAATATTGGGAGTTGGTTCTGGACTGGCTCGCCAAAAATATAAGGGAAAGAATGTAGGGAATAAGGAGGAATATAAATAAAATTTTCAAGAAAAATAACACACACACACACTAGAAGATTTACCCAGCATTGCCCCGGTCCAGCTAGAGGCAGGGGTGGAGTCAAGCTTCTTCCTAGGTCAACCTTGAACCGGGGGTGGGGAGTGGTAAGACATGCACCCCAGCCACTTCCTTCTTCCTGGTGCTAGCTGGGGGTTTATACCTGTCCCAGGAGTGGAGAAGGGTCACGTTCCCCAGCCACCCAGCCTGGGTGGTTGCAGAGGCCTCCTGCCAACTTCTCCTGGGCCCAGTTCAGGAAGAGGAGCATGCAGGCTGCCCACTTGCACTCCTTGGGGCTAGCCCGGGAGCAGCGGGGGCTGCAGAGCAGCTGCCAGCTGCTTCCTGGGCAGGCCGGGATGTTGGCTGCTATTGGCCAGTTGCTTCCCACTGGAGTGCTTGCTGCCTTCCTGTGGTCATTCCATGGTATAACACCCTCCTACCAGACCACTCTCTGTCCATTTTATGAGAAACAGTTGAATTCCAGGCACATCCTGTTGTCCTGGCACAACCAAACCCTGACCTTACTTTAAGTTAGGATAAGAGGAAGCTGCATACCAAATTTGGTGGTCCTAGCTCTTATAGTTTAGGATGAGTTCTTGAACAAATGGACTCACAGACAGATTGACAGACACATATTTCTAATTATATATATAATGAGCAGCAAAACATTCTATAGAAAGGGAGAAAAACAAGCCAAGAAAGAAAGAAAAATGTTTAAAAAACACCCCTAGAAGGCCTGCTATTTAAATGTTTTATACAATAGATTGGTCAGTATCTAAGGAAATTTGTATTAAAACTCAGGATGCTTTTTTCTCCTACAGTGTGCCTTTTAAGTGGAAGAATGAAAACTTATGGTCAATTAGTTCCATGGTACCAAATTATAGGCCAAATTATGGAGATGTGATTGTTATTCAGTGAGCAAAAGAGGGCACGACCCTGATCTTGCCTCTTCTTCCTTTCAGATCATCTTTAATGGGAATCTGAGCTTGTTAGTCAGTTTTTCAACATTATGAATTTAGGTCCTATCCAATGTTCCTTCTAATCTTTTCCATCCATGTGTGAAATAAATGTTTATGTGCACCAAGACATGTACACTTGTGCATCACTAACAGAAGCACAAAACCTAAGTGCTAATCAGCTGGGAAATATTTGAATTTCTCTGAGCAGCTACATAAGCACACAGCTTACAGGGAACCCTGATCTTATCTATGCTGTATTTTGCTGGAAGACCCAGTTTTCCTGGAAAACTAGTAAGTTTATCAGAATTAGGTTATGAAACTTGAGTAATTAAGGCTACGTCTACACTACAGGGTTTTTGCACAAAAATGGCTGAGCATCCATACCTCAAGCACATTTTAGTGCAAGTAAATTTACAGTAAATCAAAAGAACAGAGGGTTTTTTGAAGTGTAGGTATTCCTCTTTCTATGAGGAATAACTCCTTTTTGCACAAGAGTTCTTGTGCAAAAAGATGTGTGTGGACGGGCAAAAGGGGGTTTTTGCACAAAAAGAGCCAATCGACAAAAGCACAGGTGCGCTGGTGGCTATTCTGTGAATAGCAATCAGAGCTTTCTTTTGAGAGAGCGTCCATGCAGTCTGGACACTCTCTTGTGCAAAAGCATATCGCTTTTACAATGCGCTTTTGTAGTGTGGATGCGCTCTTGTGCAAGAAGTTTTTGCGGAAGATTTCTTCCACAAAAAGCTTCTTGAGCAAGAAGCCTGCAGTGTAGACGTAGCCTTAGAGAAAAAATGATTTTCATTCAGACAGCTTTAACTCTTTGGTTTTTGTTTGTTTTTAAACAGCTGTTTACCACAAAGGTCTGACAAACAGAAGAGAATGAAGCTCTTCTGTTAATGTTTTAACATCCTAGTCTCTTCATTTAAAATCAGTGAGCTTTCAGTTCACACTTTTGGATCCTCCATGAGAGACCTAGAACAAACAGACAAAACATGATATTCCTTCCATTGTAAAGGCTTTTTTTAAAAAGCAGAACCTCCTTTTATTTCAGAAAACTAAAACAACTGAAGAGTATTAAATAATATGAATAAATGTCTTCCATAGTTGCTTACTATCTAATCCTGTAAAAGGTGAGTCTGAATTTGTTTCCATTGAAGTCAAGAGCAATGTTCCCATCAAGATACTTGGAAGAGGATCAGCCCCTCCTTGTTCTCTGGTCTTTAAGGAGAAAGCAAGGTGAACATGGTCTGAATATGTCACGTTTAAAAAAAATATAAAGCTAACTGTTTGGTTGTGTGTAAGGAGGGGGAGATCCCATCACATTCCTGATCAAGATTTTAGAACAACCATGGATTACACAGCCCCTATATTTTAAGCCCTTATTTGGATTGTAAGATCTCTGTGCTAAATACCATCCTATGGTTCTGTGTTTTTATAGCACCTAGCACAGTCCAGTATCCTGGTCTATGACTGGGGCTCCTCAATGCTATTGTAATTCAGGTCATTAATAGTCACAGAGTTTTGCATACATCCCAGTGTGTGTTCTGGGACAGGAATTTGGGAGCTTAGTTAGTCTGTAATAGATGCCATGCAGAGTAGACATAGTCAGTACAGCTGATAGTTACATTCATTAATACTGAATCTTAGAGCATTAATTCAAGAAACCTCCAGTAACCTGCTGGGCTGTCAAGCTGTGACAATCTGAATGATGGTGACTTCAAAGTAGAGTGAGTTTGAATGTCAATGTCTTGTTAAAGGACACAGCATGAAAATTGTTTTCATAAGAGGAACAGGCTTTAAAGCTGCCTCACACAGAGGAAGTCTCTATCCAAATAAAGGGAGATTTGAACCTAAGGCACTAAATTTCAAAGGATGATTCCTCCAAGACCGAATATCACTTACAATTCCTTTGTAGGCAGCATTCTGCTCCTCTGCTGTGAACCCACCAAACTTTTCCACCTCCAAAGAGGACAGAAGCTTGAGGAGAGACTCACTAGAATCTCTGCTTTAAAAAAAAAAAAGTGCATTTGAGGAGAAATTTGACACCATGCCAGTTAAAATGTACATGTATTAGAGGGGTGTGCGGATAAAACAGATTGCAGGAGAGACTGAGTGAAAGTTAAAGATATTCCAGATGCCTGAAAAAAACACTGCAGACATAAAGAGCTAGCTGAAACCAATGGAGTTACGCTGGTTTACGACAGCTGAGGATTTGGTCCTAATTCTCTAACGATGTGATCCAAAGGCCCAGGAAGTGAATGGGAATTTCCCATTGACTTCAGTAGGCTTTAGATCCAGCCACAAATCAGCTATTTGTAAAAATGATGGCATTATAGAGATGTAAAACTGGTATAATGGAGCGAAGACTCAGGACCCATGTTTCTTCCTGAGAGGTAGAAAGCAGGTTCTAACACAGTCCAGTTTTCCTATAAGGAATCACTAGAGGACTAAATCTGTCACTGATCACTCTGAGCATGATTATGCTTACGAGAAGATCAACGCTCCAGAGGTCGATCTTCTAGCATTCAATTTAGACCCCTAAATTGAACCTGAGGGCAGCCCCTGCCAGTGTCCCATACTCCTCCTTTGGCAAGGAGTGAAGGAAACGGATGGGATCATGTGCTCCCATCAGCCTCCCACTATGTGGCTGCTGCCACAGCTTGGCTTAAGGTAAGCCAACTCCAGCTATGCATTTTGCGTAGCTAGAGTTGCGTACCCTAAAGCCGACCTGCCTGGTCTAGTATAGACCAGGCCTCAGTGTAAATCATCACCTTATAACAACAACCCCCAAGCATAATAACCTTCTTCTCCAACCCCTTAATTCCTTCTTTTTAGTGGGCACACTATTTCCAGAATAACGATGTGATGGACCCCTCCCCCATGCTTTAAAAAATGGACTTTGGGACATAGATATGCTTAATTCAAAGGTGCTTTGGACAAATTATCACATGTAACCTATCCATCTTCACGCCACAATCAGCTGGATCTGTATATTTTATTTTGGTATATTTCTCATTCTTGTGCATAAAGCTAGATATATGGAGTATGGAATGGTTTATGGTTTTAAATGTGCAAATGAAAGCCATCAGGGTGTTACCCTCCATGTCTAGATGACCAACTGTAAACACCCTCTTTTGTCCTTTAAGTATTAGCAGTGGTTAGTCTTAGGATGTCACATGTCCACCCCACCTCACAGGGGTGTACCAAGTAATTGTCCATGGAAAGGTGGTATCTATAAAACAATAGGAAGCTAGGAGTTTCTTGATCTTTGGCTGGCATGGGACTCCCAAGAAAGTAAACCAGAAACCCAAGGGCAGTGGTCACCAACCAGTAGATCGGGATCTACTGGTCGATCTTGGGGCCTCTGACAGGTGATTCTGACTGGTTTGGCCAAGAGGCTATCAAGTGTTAGCACTTCAGTTGCCCCTCCCCCTACTGCTGCACAGCTCCTGCCCTTTGCCTTGGAGCTACCTCCCCCTACCCTAGGAGCCTCCTGCTTCCTGTGCAGAGCAGCGGAGAGAGAAGAGGGGCGCTGATGTCAAGGTGTCCCCTCTCCCACCCTGTATCCGATCTCCACAGAGCAGACAGGGGCACAACAGGACTTGGGATGGAGTTTGCTGGCTGCTTTTGAGAGTGGTGCAGGGCCAGGGCAGAGGTGAAGCTGCCTTAGCCCCACTGCACCACCACTCAGGAGCCACTTGAGGTAAGCAGTGCCTAATTGGAGCCCACATCCTGAAACCCTACCCCAGTCATGAGCCCCCTGCTGTAGCCCAGGCCCCTGCCCTAGCCCCGAGCACCCCTGCATCCAAACACCCTCCCAGAGCCTGCACCTAGAACCCCCTCTGACACCCAAACTGCCTGCCCCAAGCTCAGCTCAGAGCCCCTCTCACACTCCAAATCCCTTAATCCAAGAGCAGAGCCTGCACCCCAACCTGCTGCCCCTGTCTGGTGAAAGTGAGGGAGGATGGTGGAGGGAGGGAGGATGGAGTGAGCAGGGGCGGGGCCTCAGAGAAGGGGCACAAAGAAAGCGGGGCAAGAGTATTTGGATTTGAGGTAGATCTTGGATTGCATTTAAATTCAAAAAGTGATTTCATGCTTTAAAATGTTGGAGACCACTGCCCTAGGGAGAGGGTACTTCCCTGGTTTGAAGGCTTAGCTGGAATAAGAACAATTTTAGGGTGAGTTTGTAATAAGTTTATACTGAGGTTTTAGTGTTATACTTAACTAAGCATTTTCTGTTATTTTAAATTTGTAATCTACTTTGCTTTGCCTGTTCTCACTTATAACCACTTAAATCCTACTGCTTGTACTTAATACAATCACTTTTATTTACTATCAAGCCCAGTATAAATAATTGTTACCTGGGGGCAATCAGTGTGTACATTCTCCTTTCACTGTTAAAGGGGGATTGCCTAAATAATTCATTTGGGATTCTGATCCCATCTGGGGAGTGGTGTGCCAAGAAGCTGGGCCCCAAACTGCATTTTCCTTGGATCTGAAGAGTTTCAGTGTCTGTACTGCTCCTCACAGGGGCAGTGATCTCAGCTCTGTGCCTTCACAGGGGGACACCAGAGAGCTGTCCCAGCAGGACAGGGTAGTGAGAAACCCCCCAGAGCAGGAAGGCGAGTGGCAGTTGCCTTGTCAGCACCCCAAGGGGTCGTCTGTGACCTCACCCTGTCACACATCGTATTTACCTTACCAGACCAGACAAATGATCCATCTAACCCTCCTATAATGGAAAGACATCGTGTCAAATCTATTGCCACTGGTCTAGGTCTTCCAGGATTTTATGGCTGCCATTTTGCACATTATGGCCAGTGAGGGTAGATCACAGATCCTCCTGCTCCAAAAATCGCAGAGCCTATGATAATTAGTTGAGCAATTCTGAATCCACCCAGTGGAAAGGGCCACCAAAGAGGGAAGAATGAAGGTGAAGGGAGGGAGGGAGGGAAAAGGGGCAGCTATCCTGGCTCCTGTTGATTTAAAAGGGGCCAGGGATCCCAGTCACTGCCACCACTACCATGGCCTCAGCAATGGCCAGAGCCCTGGGCCCTTCAAATTGCCACTGGACCCCTAAATAGTGTGGACCAGGCAACGCTGAAGGGCTGGTCGTGGGGTTAGCCCCTACCCTGCCCTTCCACCTTTGGCTCCACCCCTTCGAGGGGCTCAAAGTCACCCCACACACACATGATGCCCAGGGGCCCAACAATTCTGTCAGCAGCAGCAGAGGCCAGTGATAGATATACAAACAAGCCAGAGCATTCTTTTCTCTTGAATTGACAAGCAAGTAGAAACTAGTATACTGTACATTTTTTATGACCAACCAATATAACAGATTTTATTCTGAACCCAGTAGCAACTGTTATATTGTTAACAGACTAATGGCCAGTTTGGTCCAATATTCTCTATCTAACAGTAGCTATAACCATATGCTTCAGAGGAAGACAAACACATTTTATGATATGATACCAGACTAGGTTTGGGGATGGGAGAGCTCTTTCTTTCTTTCTTTCTTTCTTTCTTTCTTTCTTTGTGATGATTAGCTTATGCATTGGATCATTAGGAGAAAGAACCACATAATTTTATCTTAGCTAATGTATCTCAGCTTTTGTCAAGAAGATGATTCTGCCATATGACCATATTATCTCAACTGCTTTGTCACCAACGCATAGAAAACTGAATACAAAATTGGATGAACATAATTGAGCACTGATTCACCCTCCGATTAGGGTGAATGGTGGAGCATTTTAAACTCCACCAACTTTGAACTTTTTTGAGGCTCACATTGAGAGAGGAAAGCTCTTGATTTAGCTATCTGCACTCCAAATAAACAAATCTATTTACTTTCACTGTCGTCCTATTTCCATTTCTTGGGGCTAGAATCTACAAATCCACCTGCTGTCACAAGTGGATTTCCTTCTGCATTATCTTGATCAGTTTTCTACTGCAAACTTATAAGTTCATTTACCTGTCATTTTGCAAGTACAATTCCTTTCACTGTGGTCTTTCATACTGCTAACTCTTCAAACTCATCTCCTTTCCCTGGACTCCTAACCCTCTCCTAAGAAAGACTTCATGAATGTGAACATATTCTTTCACTAGAAATTCTCATGATTTCATTTTGGTTGATTTTTAATTTGTGAAATTTTCTCACAATGGATTTGTTCCATTCCAAAGCATGTGGAAATGCAAATATGTTCCCAAATGTTTTAACTGGAAATATCCTTTTTGCTTTAAAATGGCCTCACATCATAACCCTGTATTTGGAGGCATAATACGTGTGAAAATTTTT
Organism: Pelochelys cantorii; assembly: GCA_032595735.1. NCBI lineage: Eukaryota > Metazoa > Chordata > Testudines > Trionychidae > Pelochelys > Pelochelys cantorii. The sequence goes on along the minus strand of CM064344.1, from coordinate 16,092,342 downwards.
GCATGTGTGTTTTACATTACATCAGGACAGTTTTGCAATGAAATGTGAGGAGGCCTCTATATTTGCTCACTCCTCACTTGCCTGTTAGTTACTTTGAATTCCTTTTCCACTTGAGAAGCATTGGTTCAACACTGACAATTCAACAACAAATGGTCTGGTAGCACTTTATAGACTAACAAAACATGTAGATGGTATCATGAGCTTTCGTGGGCATAGCCCAGTTCTTCAGATGACCAGAGTTATGAATTTAGGATGTGCACACCCAAAATAAATAGGAGAAGGGGAGGGGGGAGGGAAGCGGAAGGAAGGGAGGTAGGAGTCAGAGAGCAGAGGGAATCAGTAAGTATCTGAATATAGGGTAGTTAAAATAAGCAGATAAGAATCAAAGTTAATAGATAGTATCCTTCCTGGTATGGGAGTATACACAAAGAGCTGTTGCACCTTCAATGGCTGTTAAGTTGGTAGTGTCCCACATGTTTTGTTAGTCTAGAAAGTGCTACCAGACCATTTGTTGTTTTTTTCTGTAACAGACTCACTCGGCTACCCCCTGAAACTTACTGACAATTCAGTTAAGCTTTAATTTGGGTGATTTTAAGATTGATTAATATAGGCCTAGATTGATGAATATATAGGCCTAGAACAGAGGGCCCCAAACTTTTTGCTGGCATGACTCCATTTCAGTGAACTATTTCATCCTAGGATTCAGACAGGAAGGAGGATGTCATTCTGCAGACCCTTGCCCAGTGGAAAGGGTTTTGGTTTGGAAGCCAGAGGACACTGGAGAGAGACTGCAGAGAGTGAAGCTTGCTTTCTCTAGAGTGGAATGAAGCTGTGCTTGAACACTTCTCCAGCCACAGACAAACCTCCCAAAAAAGAAAATACAATTCACAGCTGCAACCCCCCCTCCACAAAAAGTAAATTATACATGGTCTGAACTGTGCAATCCAGAGTTTAGTTTAGAGACCAGTCGAATTTAGCCAAAGCTTAGGCATAGGTTCAGTATTCTGTTTTGAAATAATCTCTTCGGTCTCTCCAATAACTTAAGGAAATTGTGGCATGATAAAGAGACATTTTAAAGGCACCGGGGGGGAGGGGGGTGGGAAGGAAAGTACCACATTCATAGAGAAAAGGACTGTCAAAAGCATACTTTTCACACTAGTAAAAAAAAAAAAAAAGGACACATTTCCAATGCAGGCTGCATTTGACAGAGATCACACTTGTATTATAATAAGAGGTCTATTTTCAGCTTCAATACATAACACTAAAGGAAGATTCAAGACCCTGTTTTAGTCTGTGTAGTACCATTTGTTTAACTGTTGGATAACTGTTCCCAGAGAGTAATTATCAGTGGTTCACAGTCATGCTAGTAGGGCATAACAAGTGGAGTTTCACAGGGATCAGTTTTGGGAATGGTTCTGATTTAGATAATGTCACGGAGGATATGCCTGTAAAGTTTGGGAATGATACCAAGATGGGAGGGGTTGCAAGTGCTTTGGAAGATAGGATTATAATTCAAAATGATCTGGACAAATTGGAGAAATGGTCTGAGGTAAATAGGATGAAGTTTAATAAGGACAAATGCAAAGTACTTTGTTTAGGGAAGAACAATCAGTTGCACACATACAAAATGGGAAGTGACTGTTTAGGAAGGAGTACTGCAGAAAGGGATCTATAGGTCACAGTGGACCACAAGCTAAATATGAGTCAACAGCATGACACTGTTGCAAAAAAAGCAAACCTCATTCTGGGATGTAGTAACAGTAAGCAAGACATAAGAAGTAATTATTTTGTTCTACTCTGCACTGATTAGGCCTCAGCTGGAGTACTGTGTCCAATTCTGGACCCCAAATTTCAGGAAAGATGTGGAAAAATTGGAGAAGGTTCAGAGAAGAGCAACAAAACTGATTAAAGGTTTAGAAAACATGATATATGAGGGAAAATTGAAATAACTAGGTTTGTTTAGTTTGGAAAAGAGAAGATTTAGGGGAACGTGATAACAGCTTTCAAGTACCTAAAAGGGTATTACAAGAAAGAGGGAGAAAAATTATTCTCCTTAACGTCTGAGGATAGGACAAGAAGCAATGGGCTTAAATTGCAGCAAGGGAGGTTTAGATTGGACATTAGGAAAAACTTCCTGCCTGTCAGGGTGGTTAAGCACTGGAATAAATTGCCTAGAGAGGTTGTGGAATCTCTATCACTGGAGATATTTAAGAGCAGGTTAAATAGATATCTATCAGGAGTTAGATGGTGTTTGGTCCAGTTTGTTCAAGAAGTCCCCCTAAACAGTAAGAGATAAGACCACCAAATTTGCTATGCAGCTTCCTCTTATAACTAACTTAAAGGAAGGTCAGGGTGGATTGTGCCAGGAAAATGGGAAGTGCCTGGAATGGGACTGTTTTCCATACTGTCAAAAGGGAGGGGGCTGATCACATGCCAGTGATAGTGCTGAGTGACCCCGGGGGGGGGGGGGGGCAGCTGCACCAGCAGGACAGTGGCCAGCTGGGGACTGGACAGGGTAAGTGGCCCCTTTGCCCTAAACAGTGCCAGATGGCAGGGGGAGCTCCCTTCACCAGTCCCACCAGGTCCCACTATCATGCTCCATCCCCGGGATCACCCCCAGGGCTGGGAAGCACAGCACAGCCTTCTCCTCAGAAGATACTCCCCCAAAGAGAGACCAGGACTGGGATCTGTGATCCAGCCCTGGACCAGCTGCAGAGTGGGTGGGGGCAGCTGAAGACCAGGGCTGGCCCCAAGAGTGCCACCCCCCTAAACAGGCTGCAGGACAGGGGGGACTGTTGAAGGCCCAGCAAGCCCCCAAAATGCCCCCGGAGCAGCTGTAGGCGGGAGGAGGGTCAGCTGGCAGCTGGGGATCCCCCTGGACAGGCTGCAGGAGAGGGAGCCGCTGGAGGCCAGGGCCATCCCCCAAAGTGCCACCCCCCTGGACCACCGCAGGGCAAAGAATCACAGCCTGGCCCCCCCTCCGGGAGACCTCCCCCAAAAAGATTCTGGGGCTGGAAATTGTGCCCCGGCCCAGCCCAGTGGCAGGGCAGGTGGTGGCAACTGAAGGCTGTGGCTAGCCCCCACAGTCCCACCCACTCACACATTCTGCAGGCCAGGGGGCCTAGATGCAGGCTGGGGATGGCCCGTGTAGCCCCAGCCCCTCCTCCCCAAACAGACTGGAGGCTGGGGTGGTGCAGCTGGAGGCTAGCCCCCCGGAGCACCTCCCCCAAACTGCAGGACATGGGGGGAAGGGGAGCGCTAGAGGCCAAGACGAGCCCTGGTTCCTCCCCAGACCAACTGGAGGCCTGCGCTATTCCCTTTAGCCCCAGCCTCCCGGGAGAAGCCGCTCTCTGGGGACTGCAACTCGGGTCCTGGTCTCTCTCCCCAGACAGGCTGCAGGATGGCTGAGGGCAACTGTAGGCCCTGGTAAGCCCCCAAACCACCACCCTCTCAGACCAGCTGCAGGCCAGGGAAGCATCTGGAGGCCACCACTGCACAGCCTGCAGGTTGGCGGGACCAGGTGCAGGGTAGGGATGACTGGTGGAGCCCTTGCCTCGTCCCCCTGGACAGGCTGGAGGGCAGGGAGTCCAGCTAGAAGCTGGGACCAGTCTGCAGAGTCCCTCCCCCGCCTCCTGAACAAGCTGGAGGCCAGCACCAGTCCCGGCAGCTCTGGCCCACAGGAGGAGCCACCATCCAGGGACCACAGCCCTGGCCCTGAGCCCTCCCACACACTGAACCCCCTGCCCTGAATCCCCCCAACCTCTGTTCTAACTCCTTCACTCTCACCTCCTTCCTTGAGCCCCCCCCCCACTTCCCAGTCCCCTGCCCTAACTCCTACATCCCTACCCTCTGACCTGAGGCCTCCCCCCACAACCAACACCCTGCCCTGATTCTTGCACCCCCCACCCCATCCTGAGCCCCCCATACCTCTAAGGTTGCCAGGTGTCCGGTTTTGAACCGGACAGTCCAGTAATTTGAGCTTTCTGTTTGGGAAACAAATTGAGAAAATATAAATGTCCGGTATTTTCTAAATAAGATGTAATGTAGATTGTGATGTAATGTCAAGTGTGTCCGGTATTTTTGTTGAAACCATCTGGCAACCCTACATACCTCCCAGCCCCTTTCTCTGACTCCTGCACCCCCACCCCTTGCCCTGAGTGCCTCCACCTCACACCCAACCCCCTGCTCTGAGCCCTCCCACCTCCCAACCCCCTGCCCTATACAATCATTTAAATAAAGCATGTACATTTTCTTTTAACACCGGGTTCATCTGTTAGTCTTCTATGATTTGCTTACAAGTCCCTCTGCATGCCTCTACCCCAACCCTTCAATGTTCTTACCTATACTAATCATTCCATCATCCACACATGACAAGGGGAAGTTTTATTTTCTCTTATTCTTTCAAAGAAGGAAAGTAGGTCTGGGGGAATTGTAGAGAGGCAGTGGAGGTCAAGCATTACTCAAGCTGTAACCTATGCCCACTGATGGGCCAGCCAAATGGCGTAGACAGCACCACCATACACCAATGAGAAGCTTTTGTGGGTGGCTGGGTCTCCAGTAAGAACTTGAGTTAATTCTGCAGTGAAAACCAACCCTGGGAAAGAAATTCTTCAAATATACAAGGGACCATCCAGAGTAAAAAAGGGCAGGGCCTCATTGCAGGAGGATCTCAGAGCAGGTGCAGAATCCAGTTATATTAAGTTCCAGGACAGAATGTTTTCCCAGCCAATGTCCTCCACAGCAAACAGAGGGAAAGGCAGCACGATTCAGATGAAGGAATGCATTTAAAATGAGTGCTGCAGAAACAATGGAAACAGTAGTAGTAATGTTTCTTAGGGTGTGTCTAGACTACAGGGTTTTTTTTGGGGAAAAAAAAAACCCCTTCACCTGCGTCTAGACTGCAGCTGCGTTCTTTTAAAAGTAAACTGAAAAAACGCAGCAGCTTTTTCAACTGTGGTAAACCTCGTTTTATGAGGAAGAATGCCTTTTTTCGAAAGTGTTCTTTCGAAAAAAGGCGCTATGTAATGCAAACTGTACTTTTTCGAAAGAGAGCATCCAGACTGCCTGGGTGCTCTCTTTCGAAAAAGCAGCTTGCTTTTTCGAAAGTACCGGTTGTCGTCTAGACGCTCTTTTTCAAAAGAGGCTTGCAGTCTAGACGTAGCCTTAGTTAGGACTAAAGAGGTTGTTAGGCTTTTTTGCAGCAGTACCACCAGAATAAAATGAGTGCAACAACTTCAGTTATGCCTTGTGGCATGTGCCCCAACATCTAGCTAGCCTGTCTAAAAGCAGTGACACAGACAAAAAGGTTTGAACAGAATCCCTTTCTAAGGCCTTCTAATCCTACTGGAAAATACACAGTGGCAGAAGTCACACAGTCAACTGAAAAGTCATGTCCTAGTATGAACCTACAACAAATAAAAATGGAAAACTCAATGATTTTGGATTGAGCGTCACCTTAAGGGATGGAACCAGGATTCAGCATGTCAGATTACTAAACCTGCTCTAATTTGTCACAAAATAGAAGCATAGGACTGGAAGGGACCTTGAAAGGACATCTACTCCAGTCCGCTATATTAATAGCAGGACTATTGTCTAGACCTCCCATTACATGTGTTTGTCTAATTTTCTGTTAAAAATCTCCAATGATGGAGATTCCACAACCTCCCTAGGCAATTTATTCCCATGCTTAGCCACCATGAGGTCAGGTCTACATTAGATCTGGACTATTGGGTTAAAATACACAACTCCAGCTACATAAAGTATGTAGCTGGAGTCATTTTACCTTAAGCCCAGCTTAGTGCTGTCTTCACAGAGGGAGGCTGATGGGAGCATTTACTCCCACCAGCTTCCCTTACTCCTTGCAACCGGAGCCACCCTCAGTGTTCAATTTAATGGGTCTTAAATAGACCCACTAAATCAAATGCCAGCAATGCGGCAAATGAAGATGTGGCCTGACAGGATACGTCACACTGCGGCACTATTTCGTGTCTTTGAAACAAGCCCTTATTTCGAAATATAACGGGCTCGCTATTCTGACATCCCTGTAAACCTCATTCCTTGAGATTTAAAGGGACATTTTGGAATAGCGGTTTATTTTGAAATTTGGTGCTGTGTAGACAGTGCCAAATTACAAAATAAGCTATTTTGAAATTAACTTGAAATAAGCTACACAATTTGCATAGCTCAAATTGCGTAGCTTATTTTGAGCTAAGGGTACAGTGTAGACGCACCCCTTAGAAAGTTTTTCCTCATGTCCAATCTAAACCTCTCTTGCTGTAATTTAAGACCAGCTTAAGGATTGTCAGGGGCAAACATCTGCAGCTTTACAAACATTGAATCCTTTCAGTAGTGCCATCCAGTAGTACAGTCTGAAAAATGTACCTGGCACCAGCTAGGTCAAGGAATAATCTTTCTAACCAGGAGGAGGCAAAATACTTTCAGTGCACTCCACACACAAAAAAAATCACACTCCCCTGCAATGTAGAGAAGTGACACAGCACAGATGTGTCCTGGCTATTGTATACTGCAGTCAGTCTAAAAAAGTCAGATCCAATGTGTCTCAGGTTGGACACCCAAACATTAATTATATGAGGCAGCCAAATCAATTACCAGTTTTGAAAAAAACTGTCTGTATGCGATTTGCTCAAAAGTATGTGAACAATTGAAGCAGACCTGACTTAGAACTCAGAAGCTGGTGCTGAGTATTCAGTACCTCCCCTCAGCTGTGTAAACTGTGTGAGCTGGTGGTGGCTGGGGCATAATTTTCCATTGGTCCTTGGTTTAAATTTACATTTGATAATCTAGATGTTTAAAGGTGTTTATTATTACCCTGTAATTTGTTGATCAGCAGTACTTTAGCCAAGTTGCCCCATGTCTAGAGCTGGTGTTCTGCTAATGTGTCACCTTTACCTGATTGAACTAAAAGCTTATCACCTTTAGAAATGGGAAAATGGCAAACACACTTCTGGCTGACTTTGATTTCTGCAAAGACAAATCTTTTAAAATTTAGATCAAGGAATCTTTAAATGAAACAAAAGAAACCATGCCACCTGTATCTACAGCTAGAAATAAATAGAAGCAAGGCAAACATAAAGAGACAGCCTTACTGAGCAATGTCAGTGCTAAGTGAGTGTATGAAAAATGACAACATGGCTGGCTTTGAAAAATACAAGAGTTTAATAAGCTGTTGCCAGGCGTCTGGCAAATCTTCCAAAACTAGCCAATTAGCCCGTCATAATTTTCAGGTCTCTCCTCCACCTCGGTTTTCTCTCCTGAGCCTCTGGTCTCTCGCTCCATCTCTCTCTCTCTCTCTCTTGCCTCCTCCTACTGCCTCCCCCCTCTCTCTCAGTTCTCCTCCGCCTTCTGCCTCTCTCTCAGTCTCTCTCTTTCTTTTCTCTCCCTCCTGCCTCTCACTCTCTCTCCGCTCTCCTCTGTTTCCGTCGGGGATACACGCTAGTCCACGCCCCACCCCCGGGCGTGTATGTCACCTCCCCGCCCCCCTTCGCGGCACTCGGCTGACTTCTGCGCTGCTCAGCCGGGCCGCCGCATGGGAGTCAGCCAAGCGCCATGGCAGGAGGCAACAGCGCCGTCCAGAGGGAACAGCCAGCGTTTCAGCGTTACAGAGTCACAGACATTGGGCTACTATATATATGATATACTTGACTAAAACGTCCCTAAATTGCTACCTTTTTTTAGTAAATCACAGTTGCCATTGCTCTGTGCATCACACCAGTGAGAATTTCATAGCAATATCAGTGATAAAACACAGACTGTCGTTCTCCAAAAGCAAAGGCTCTTATCATTTGAACTAACGGAAAATTTTCTTTGGTTGTATATATCTTATGTCACACAGTTGAGCAGTTTGGACTCTACACAGTTGAGGGCAGTGTAAACATAATCACTAGCCAGTTCATTGTAATACACAGTAGCATCAAACAAACAAACAAATAAACAAAACAAAACAAAACAAACAAACCTGCTGGGCACCTTAAAAAAAATCCCACTCTCGAAAATTAAAAATTACTCCCCAAAGTATATTCTGGTCCACTTCCATGTGTTAACAGAAGCTCCTTCCTCTTTTGTTCATTATCTCCTCCTACTAGGCCCATAATCTACTGTATTTATGACAATGAGATCAGTTCCATGACACTTGTGAAGTGATATTCATCATGATGACCTGTGATCATAATACTGGGAGCACCGGAATGTGTGTAACTCTCACACATAAGCTGCCTGGGAGGCAGCTGTAGTTCCTATCTGGTGACGAGACTTTTCTGTGTTGTAATGTGCAGACAGTAAAAGTTATTTTCAGCTTTTGTGATCTTATTAGTTTAACATGGTGGCGGGTATAGTCTATCCTCAGCTTGGAAATATAAGCCAGGAGTCTAGGGATAAGAAGAGAAGTGGGAAGCTGACTAAACAAGTGGTGCTACAAACAAAATTAACATGAAAATATTCACTGATGAAAAAGGGAATGAAGAAAAATTATTGGGCTGTTGTATCAGTAGCTAATGGAGATACTTGATACTGATCTCTGTCATGTGAACAGTTTGTAATCCTGAACCATTTCAAGTGACCAGCACTGAACAATACCCAGACCTATCTCTTAGCAGCACTCCTGTGTGTCTTACCTTTATTACAGAGGGCAAACTGGGTATTCGTCAAATGAGTTGAGCTTGGGTTTGTTTTAACTTTTCCTACATCTGGGAGTAGCTCTTTTACAAAATGCTGCCAGAAGACCTTTGTAGGACAGTGGAAAACAGTACAAGGAAATAATTATAGCATTTCCACCTACAGTACGTCTGCTTAAGGGCAGGTATAAATAGCCTTTAAGTGTTTGTTCACTCAGAAGAGAGTTCCGTCTAACAGCATTCTCAATTGCCTGCAATGGATTTGATAGCTGTGATTTTTTTTCCCCCTTAAAAGTGAAGGCGAAAATCTACTAAGTATCACCCTCCTTTCTTCCATGCTACAAGTAGTGTTTAAAGTCTCCCACAATTGTACCCAAACCCAGATTTAGGGTGTGTCAAAATAAGACAGGGAAATGTTTCAAAGCCATTATACTTGTTTGGATAAGGAGGGATAATTAGATGACAAATGCAGTTCAGTTTCAGAAACTAGGGAATGAGTGCAAATTAAATGTGTTATTTCCTTCTCTGAGGACACACAGGGTGGACAAAAACCCTTAAAGTAAAACATGCAAACTGCACAAAGTTCCCTTGTGCAAGGGCTAGCCCAATACACCTTTGCTCATTTGCAGTTCTGAAAATGCTGCTCTTCTTCATCCACAGGCAAGCAGTAAGAACAAATGCAATGTAGAAACCACTGAGACCAGACTGAAACAGAACTAGATAGGGGATCTGTCTAGAAACACAGCTGTACACTTGCTTTTAGCTTTAGAGCTGGATCAGCCCAGAAATAGCACATCTGCCCCAAAGCATGGAAACGAAGCCTTCATTTGTTACCATATCCACTTCTCTGAAAGGAAGAGAGGAAAGGAGGAACAGCCCAGCTGCCAGGATCACTATCCTAGCAAACAATGACTCCCTTGAATCTCCTTAGAGTAGTAGCACTCCCACAGCACCATCTACTGTTCCTGCAGCAGCATCAGATGACAGGCAGAATGCCTGCAAAGTGCTGCATTGTTTATTGGCAACATTCCGATTTTCTTTTAAGGAAATTTTAAATAATATTTTCCCTAGACCTCTTTTGGCATCCAAGTAATTAAAAAAACTTTAGTTTATTAGGTGTATCGGTAGTATTTTTCAAGCATGTGTTATAATGGCATTCTTCGGCCTTCTAGGCCCTTTTGCAATACTCTGCCTTCAGTCTGGCAGGTAGACATTCAAGAATGGCATAGAACGGTAGTCGCACTAGGCACAAGAAGCGCATTATGCACACACCCTGTCATAGCCCATTGTTGAAGCTACAGGTACTATATTTTACTAAAAAATACTAACAAACCAAAACTTATTTCAAGTGTTTTGTGAGGGCTACAGAGCAGGTGCGCACTAAATGCCAACTGCTTTTCCTTGTCTACTGTAGAGCCCTGAGTTCTAGTCACTTGTAAAGGCCCAATAAAAAAATACAGAGCAGGGTAAACGAATCTGATGGGGGAATAAAAACAACGGCTGGATCATAAAAACAAAAGGCACACGTATTCTACCAGAGAGATGCAAAATCAAGATACCAAGGAGGCTAGCTGCAATAATACTGCTCCAATAGTAGTCACTCTGGGCTCCTGAACACCTTACTCAATTTAGCCTCTTTGAACGTAGACAAGATTTAGACATTTCATGCTAGGAATTCTAGAGGGGATTAGTTACCTGACCTTTAGGACTGAATTAAACCACCCTTTGTATTAAGTTGCCCCAGGTATGAGATGCAGGGCCTTGACCCTCTATTGCCTTGCACCAGTTAAGTAGGGCTAGTTTAAGGCATAGTGCCTAAGGCCCCTGGAGTCGTGTGGTTAAATCAGAATCTCAGCTATCACTTTAAAGCTTCACAGTGTGCATGCAGTATAACCAGCACATCAATATCTGACTGAGTCTGCAGACAGCCTGAAATGATAGGTCAGAGGTATGAGCTGTCCCATGCATCTCAATGGGGTGTTAACTCCCAGAACTACTGCTCTACGGTTCTCCACTGTCACCGCTCCAGAAGAGAACTCTGCACAGCCAGAAGAGAAGAGTGCAATAGGCCTGGCTAACCCATTTAAACAAATACCCTATAAAATGATGCAGCAAGAGGTGGAGTCTCTTGTTGTCACCCCTACCCCTCCAGGAGATAGAGGGGAACTCTGCCTTTACTAAGCCTGAGGGAAAGTCTTCCTGTGCTGCCACTTCTGTACATAGAAAGGATCCCGTGCTGTTGCCCATGCCTCTCTGGGAGAGGAGGAGTGCTGTTGATTTCAGAATGCTTGGGACTGGCAAATCTGATAACATAAGTCAGCCCTGAAAATGGAGGGACAAATTCTAGGATTATCTCAGTGCTCAGTAAGTTCCTGTTCTCTCTACCATGCTTCCACAAAGCATGTTTGTGATGCACTTGGGGATTGATGACTTACACAAGGTATTTTTCAAAAATATTGTCATTGTCCAATTTTTTGTTCTTGGGTCTAGTGAGAGGAAGGTAACATTTATAAACATAGGACTCATGCCTGATCTAAGACATGTGGGCTTGATCCTAAATTCATATACACAGGTGCTAGGCCTCAGAGATTGCCCAATCAAAATCATTTACTCTTCATCAAAACACCAAGGCTATGTCTATACTGGTGCGATCTTGCGCCAGAGATATGCAAATGAGGCTCGGCGATATTCCATGCTTAGCCTCATTTGCATATTTCTGGCGCAAGATCGCGCCAGTGTAGACATAGCCCAAGGGTGTGCCTACATTTCACCGTAGCTCGAAATAAGATATGTAATTTAAGCTATGCAAATTGCGCATCTTCTTTTGATCTTATTTTGAAATAGCTTATTTCATAATTTGGCGCTGTTTTCACAGCGCCAAATTTCAAAATAACCCACTTTTCCAAAACATCCCTTACTCCTCGTGGAATGAGGTTTACAGGGATGTCGGAATAGTGAGCCATTTATATTTCAAAATAACGAGCTTGCTGTGAAGATGCAGGATAGCTATTTCGGGATACTCTGGTATCCCGAAATAACATTGCAGTGAAGACATAGCCCAACACAAATACAGGCATCTGACTTATGAACATCTGCACATGCAAACAAAAGCTCTCCTGCAGCCTCCGCAGGAAGCAGGCAAGAGGCACAGGTGCTGACTGGAGGACTCTGGAGGAGCAGGGGGTGGTCAAACATCCAGCAGCTAGAAAGAAGCAGCACTTTAAGGGGAAACTGCCACTTCTCTCCTGCTGCCAGCTGCCAGTCCACCCCCTGCTCCTCCAGAGTCCTCCAGCCCATGCACATGTTGCTCACTGCCAGGGGAAAAGCCAGGGGAGAGACCCAGCCCAGAACTTTGCTGCAGCAGAGCCCCCAGGCCAGGAGTATTCCTGGAGCCCAGACACCATGGGCCCATATAACTCTCCAGCCCTGCAGAAGTCTCCTTCAGAATCTCCACCTACCTACTCATTCTCCTCTAAATGCTATTGCCCCCAGCTCCCCGACAGAGTCCTAAAGAAGACACATAAGGCAACTTGGCCTTTCACTCTTTCTCAATTAAAATTGCTGACTGTTACCATTCTTACTGGGTCAATGAAATGACAATGGAGCATTTGGTGGCAAAAATAGGAAGGGGAAAAGAGTTCTCTAAGTCACCCCATTGCTCCACATATTTTGAGGCAGCTAGAGATTCTACTTGACCAGTGCTTAATTTGTGCCAGGGCTAAGCTTTGGCACCTCTAGGCTTGGCAGCTCATAGCTACGGCTTCTCTTGGCTTGCCGCATCAGTTATGCGACTAAAAAATTGCCTGAGCCCTGGCACCTCTTCCCCTCAAAAATTAAGCACTGTGCTTGGCCCTGGAGCAGCCTGAGGCTGCTCTGATTTATGCTCTGTTTCAGGGAAGAAGCTGAGGAAAACCATAGTGAAATGGGCTCCCTCTCATCCAGTCTCCTAGCCCACCTTTGGTATGCCCGCAGAGCCCTTCCACCACCTCTAGGCCAGCTAGGAAGGTGTCTGCCCAAGGGATGGTCTCAGTCTCCCATTTCTGTCCCCTTTTTATTTTACCAAAGAGCAGTGTGATGTGGCACAAAGGAGAATGAGATCTGTGGAGATGAGAGTCAGGACAGCTGAGTGCTATCTTTGGCTCCGCCACTGAACCATGTGTCACCTTGGGCAAGTCACTTAATCTCTCCTTGCTTCAGTTTTCCCATCTGCAAATCGGGATCATAATACTTGCCTTTCTCCCAGGGGCATTTTGAGGATTAACCCATTCATGTTGGTTAAACACTTTGAGGTCCTCAACCAGAAAGTGCTGGGTAAGTGCACCCCATGGTTATTACTCCGTGTTTCTCTTTTCTGTGTTGGATCCCTACTCCCAGCCCACTGCCAATTGCCTCTCTCTGACCTTCTACAAGACGGGGTGTCTTTGATTATTATGTAGAACCTCTGATTGCTACAGTAATTGTATATGTTCAATACACATTGTCCACTATTTAGCTGGGGCTTGTAGCTGGCACAGATATTTCATTGGCTAGTGCAAATCTGTAGTTTAAACCTCATTTCCTATTCTTCTCCCAGCCTCCTCTCCTAGCTTCTTCCTGTGCCTTCTCTCACTCTTTGTATCTCATGTTCTTCCAATGGTGCTGGAAACCTTGTACTAGGGTTATTGCTACTTCAAGCTAGGGGGTGCAGAAGCAACCCTAGTTCCAGCATCTGTGTTCTTCCATGCTATTATCTTTATATATGCCAAACAATATCTTTCAGATGCCTCTTTAAACCCCACCCCTTTTACAAAGCCTTCCTGTATTGATCGCCTGGCCAGTCTCTGTCCCCTTGTCATCTTGCCTCTCCGTGTCCTTCTGTTTTCCCATTGAAGTCACAGGCAAAACACTCATTGACTTCAATGGGCAGAGGATTAGATCCTTATAAGGTCAAGAATCATGGTTGGCATGGGATTCTAAACCACCATGCATGTGCACTGCTCTGCATGCACTAAGGCTTTGTCTACACTGCAGGGTTTTTGTGCAAGAAGCTTTTTGCGGAAGAGATCTTCCGCAAAAACTTCTTGTGCAAAAGTGCGTCTACACCTCAAAAGCGCATCGCAAAAGCAATGTGCTTTTGCGCAAGGGAGCGTCCACACTGCATGGATGCTCTTGTGCAAGAAAGCTTTGATTGCCATTAACAGAATGGCCACCGGAGCACCTGTGCTTTTTCTGATAGGCTCTTTTTGAGCAAAAAACCCCTGCGGAGCGTCCACGCACGCCTTTTTGTGCAAGAGCTGTAGCGCAAAAAGGAGTTATTCCTCGAGGGAGAGGAATAACTCTACCGGCAAAAGCCCTCTGTCCTGTCAATTTACTGTAATTTTTTTGGCACAAAAACGCACTTGACATGTGGACGCTCTGCCAGTTTTTGCGCAAAAACAGCCGTTTTTGTGCAAAAACCTTGTAGTGTAAACATAGCTTAAAATGGTAAACCTTGCCCCCTCTGCCAGAAAAAACCTAAGGAGGAGGAAGGAGGTGTCAAAGAAGAAGAAAACCTCATGAGAATCCCCTTGTAGAGCTTCTCTTGATCCCACCAATGGATTGGGGAGGGCTTCCAAGCTGAGAAATGAACCATGGGCACCAACACCCCAAACCTGCAGCTCCTGACATTAGATCAGGAAGCAGGAGCAATCCAGCTGGAGGGTCTGTGCTCTAGCAACCATCCCCTTGAGAGCATGGACCACTGGAGTTGCACCAGCAGGAATTTCTGGCTGCTGCTGCTCAAGTACCCTTCTTATATCCAGGTTCTTCAGTATGGAGGAGACTCGAAGGAACCAGTAACAGCCCCAGGGGCTGAAGAGGGGCCCATGTGTATCAGAGATGGTAGGATTTTTCCTCAGGGCTGTGTCCAAGCTCTGAAGGTGCCTTGCACACAGCAGCTTTGCCTCCCCATTTACAAAAGGTTTCAGATTCCATTGCTCTTCTGAGTGCATTCAGACTTCATTTTAATAGAAAACTGATCAAGTAAACAGATCTCACTGTCATATGGTGTCCCAGCCAGGTGCAATGCTCTAATGAGCCAGGAACACACATGCTATGCAGGTATTTCCTTCCACTGGAAAGATACATTGTATGCAAGGTCTATAATGGATGAGGAACCTCAGGCCTAGGGGCTGGATGCGGCCCCTGTCTTGTCTGGATCTGACCCCCGAGGCTTAGGGCCTGCCCCCCCCCCAGCATTGGGGAGTCCGTGCTGGTGGTGCAGCCCCCCTCTACTCCACTGTGGGGCTGGAGCAAACAAAATCTATTAGCCTGCCCTCCACCCCAGGCTCAGGTATGTGATGGGAATGTGGGGAGTGTCTTTCTCCTTCTCAGTCGGGGGCCACATCAGTGAGGGGTTTTTTGGTTTTGCTTCTCACTTGTGGGGTGTGCAGCCCCCGACTGATTTTTATGTGGGTCAGCGGCCTCTGACCCAAAAAAGGTTCCCCACCCCTGGCCTATAAGCTTATACTTAAAAAAAGAAAAAGGCGCTGATAAGAGATTCTTAGATTTACTATGATAGTGTGGCCCAAGGGGAAGACCACTGGGCTGGGTGTCAGGAAGCCATATGGATTCAGCCCTGATTAGTGTTCCCAGTAAACTGGGCATTTGGGTGGCCACCCAGAAGAAATTCAACATCGCCCACTTGATTGGCAGAGCACCCACAGCCTCACACAGCCAGGATGGTGGTGCACATCTGCACATGCCTCAGAGCACATAACAAAACGTATTCTGCACACAAATGGAAAAAAATTAGAGGGCACATTGGCCCTGACCTATAACGCAATATTGGGCAAGTCACTTCACCTCTTTGTGCCACTGTAAGCTCTTCAGAATGGGGATGGTCTCTTATTCTAGGTCTGTACAGCGCCTAGCATATTCTGTACTGGGGCCTCTAGTGACCACAGTAGCACAAATAAGTTTTAAACAATAATGGCAGTTTAGGATGGCTTTTATACTGAAAACTGCATGTCACTTTCATGTTTATTTACTATCTTTGCAGCCCATAAATGGCAATTGGTATTACCAAATCTGCCCCTACCCCCAAAGTCCTCACCCAGGCTAATAAATAATCTTGTATTTTATTCTAGATCTCCTAAAAAGCACTCTCATTGGGTCTTATTCACATTGGTCAGCACTTGTACAACTAACCCCACGGAAGTTAGTGGAACTACTTGTGTGAGTAATGGCTCACCAGCATGAGCAAGGGTTAGAACGTAAGAACGGCCACACTGGGTCAGACCAAAAGTCCATCTAGCCCAGTATCCTGACTGCCGACAGTGGCCAATACCAAATGCCCCAGAGGGATGGAACACAACAGGTAATCATTATGTGATCCCACTCCTGTCATCCATCTTCAGAGAAACAGAGGCAAGAGACACCATTCCTACCCCTCCTGGCTAATAGCCATTGATGGACCTAACCTCCATGAACCCTATTCAAGTCATAGTCTTCACCACATCCTGTGGCAAGGAGTTCCACAGGTTGACTGTGCGCTGAGTGAAGAAAAACTTCCTTTTGTTTGTTTTAAACCTGCTGCCTATTAATTTCATTTGGTGACCCCTAATTCTTATATTGTGGGAATAAGTAAATAACTTTTCCTTATTCACTTTTTCCACACCAGTCATGATTTTATAGACCTCTATCATATCCCTCCTTATGGTGCGTCTACACTGCACTGTTTTTCCAGAATAACAGCCATTATTCCGGAAAACAATACTAGCGTCCACACTGCAATTGCACTATTTCGACAAAAAGTCAAAATAACACACGGCTTTTTCTGATGGTGGTAAACTTCATTCCACGAGGAATAAGCCCTTTTCCGAAAAAGATTTTTCAGAAGAGGGTGTGTGTAGACACTCCACTGCTGCTATGTTGAAATTCGAATTAAGATACACACATTGTAGACTTAAGAGCTGGATTCCAAACACCAAAGTGTTTTGGGCACATTTTAAAATTAGAGGCCATCTCTCTGGCCCCCTCTTCCTCTCTCTCTTTCTCTCTCACACACACACACACACACACACACTTACTCTTACAGGCCTGGTCTATACTAGGGGATAAATTCAAATTAAGATACACAACTGCAGCTATGTTAACTGAGTAGCTTAAGGTGAAATTAAGATAGCGCATTCACATTTGGGGAGCCTGCCTCGAACTAATTTTGAGGCTTCCCTGTAGTGTGGACGCTCTATTTCGAAATAAGCTTTTCCGGAAGATACCTTCTGGAAAAGCTTATTCCGAAAACAGCTTGCAGTGTAGACATACCCTTAGTCTCCTCTTTCTAAGCTGAAAAGTCCAAGTCTTCTTAATCTCTCTTCATATGGGATCCGTTTTAATCATTTTTGTTGCTCTTTTCTGAACCTTTTCCAATGCTGGTGTATCTTTTTTGAGATGAGGTGACCACATCTGTACACCTTATTCAAGCTGTGGGCGTACCATGGTTTTATACAGAGGCAATAAGATATTCTCTGTCTTATTCTCTGTTCCCTTTTTAATGGTTCCTAACATTCTATTTGCTTTTTTGACTGTTGCTGCACACTGAGTGGATGTTTTCAAAGAACTATCCACAACGCCTCCAAGATTTCTTTCTTGAGTAGTTGTAGCTAAATTAGTCCCCATCATATTTTATGCACAATGTAGCCCTGAATAATCACAGTGCTTAGCCTTAGTGATAGGGTAGGGTGGCATAAAACCCTTCTGAGAGTTTGCTTTAGCTTCTTTTAGGGAAGGGGAAGCATGGATGACTTTTCAGGTGAGTTGACTGTATCCACCAAAATAGCATGTACTTCTCAAGTAAATCGGCAAATCAAAACTGCACATAGTTTCCCTGCTCTAAGCTAGCAGTTAATTTTTCTTTATCAGGATTTGTATTTACTGGTTCCCACTCCATTTCCCCATCCTGTCTTCAGTACCATTTTTCCTTGCAAGTGAAAAACGGACCCTGAGTCACAGCTAGTTATTTCCACTTGTCAAGACAAAGGTTAATTAAATCTCAGCAACTACATCTAAAATCTAGCTCTGTATCTATTGAGGGGTTTATGTGACATGTGGCACTGTGCTACCTAAGCCGAAATAAGGCTGTAATTCAAAAATGACAAAGGGCAGGAAATTCACAATTAAGGTAGCTGACATTTTGCCTTTCACCTCCCTCTCTACGCCACTGTAGGAGGAAATAAAAGGTACTCACACAATTTGTACAAGAGCCAAGACTTATTCCCAAACACAAAACAGGTTCTGCAGGATCATTGTATTTAAATACTCCTCTCTTCCCCCCACCAAATGTTTTCTTGCTCTGGGTGAATTGTTACTTAGGTACAGAAGGCCCCCGAGATGCGACTGCCCGAGTTCTGAACTCCCACACTTACAACCATTTTTGTAACTTTTGGAAGGGGCCAGAAACCCCAACTTATGTCCTCAGCCTGCACTTACGACAGTTCGAGTTACGATGCCCCCGACTTGCGACGCTTCCCCAGGAACCAATCGCATTGCAAGTCGGGGGCCTCCTATATTTGGTTTTACTGAAGGTTTACAGGACACAGAGGATTTAGCTGCATCAGCTACATACATCTTTTATATCTACCTCAAGAGAGATTTGTATTATGGGTGAACAGAGAACTTTACATATTTTCTGCAAAAGGTTTCTGCCTAGAATGTGAAATGAAGAGATAGGGACTGTCAGGAATAGCACTGTACTCTGCAAGAAGCTTCAAAGGTTTAGAAACCAATAAATGGATAAAGTAACTTGACTAAAGAGACCAGACTCCAGTTGGAGCCAAGGGCAAAATCTTCACTTCAAGTCAGTAGGAGTAGTAACCAGACTCTACAACTATATACTTGTACTCACTGGTGAAGTTGCTTGTTTTATTTATTTATTAAAGATAAGTCATACCAATATTTGTGATGAGTCTTAGAAATCGCTGTTTGGGATGACTCATGACATTGGCATGTGGGATTTTTCATGAATACTGTCTTGAATGCAAAACACAAAAAGGAAGCTTATAAGAAGTGGAAACTTGGACAGATGACTAGGGAGGAGTATACATATATTACTCGAGAATGCAGGGGAGTAATCAGGAAGGCGAAAACACAATTGGAATTGCAGCTATCAAGGAATGTGAAGGGTAATAAGAAAGGTTTCTACAGGCATGTTAGCCATAAGAGGGTGATCAGAGAGGGTGTGGGGTCCTTGTTGGATGAGGGAGGTAACCTAGTGACAGATGATGTGGGAAAAATTGAAGTACTCAATAATTTCTTTGCCTCTGTCTTCACAGACAAGGGCAGCTCCCAGAATATAGCACTAAGCAACGCAGTATAAGAAGGAGGTGGGCAGCCCTTGGTACGGAAAGAACAGGTTAGGAACTATTTAGAAAAACTAAACACACACAAATCCATGGGTCCGGATTTAATGCATCCAAGGGTACTGAGGGAGTCGGCAAATGTCATTGCAGAGCCTTTGGCCATTATCTTTGAAAACTCGTGGAGATTGGGAGAGATTCCGGATGATTGGAAAAAGGCAAATGTAGTGCCCATCTTTAAAATAGGGAAGAAGGACAATCCAGGGAACTACAGACCGGTCAGCCTTACCTCAGTCCCTGGTCAAATCCTGGAGGGATCCTCAAGGAATCCATTTTGAAGCACTTAAAATAGGGGAATGTGATCAGGAATAGTCAACATGGCTTCACAAAGGGCAAGTCATGCCTGATCAATCTGATTAGCTTCTATGATGAGGTAACTGGCTCTGTAGACATGGTGAAGTCAGTGGATGTGATATACCTTGACTTTAGCAAAGCTTTTGATACAGTCTCCCACAATATTTTTGCCAGCAAGTTAAGGAAATATGAATTGGATAAATGGACTGTAAGGTGGATAGAAAGCTGGCTAGATTGTTGGGCCAAATGGGTAGTGATCGATGGCTCGATGTCTGGTTGGCGGTCGGTTTCAAGTGGAGTGCCCCAAGGATCGGTTCTAAGGCTGGTTTTATTCAACATCTTCATTAATGACCTCAATGAGGGGATGGATTGCACCTATAGCAAGTTTGCAGATGACACTGAGTTAGGGGAAGAGGTAGATACGTTGGAGGGCAGGGATAGGGTCCAGAGTGACCTAGGCAGATTAGAGGATTGGGCCAAAAGAAATCTGAGGAGATTCAACAAGGACAAGTCCAGAGTCCTGCACTTGGGACAGAAGAATCCCAAGCATTGTTACAGGCTCGGGACCGACTGGCTAAGTAGCAGTTCAGCAGAAAAGGACCTGGGGATTACAGTGGTTGAGAAGCTGCATATGAGTCAACAGTGCGCCCTGGTAGCCAAGAAGGCTAATGGCATATTAGGGTGCATTAGGAGGAGCATTGCCAGCAGATCTAGAGAAGTGATTATTCCTCTTTATTCAGCACTAGTGAGGCCACATCTGGAATACTGCGTCCAATTCTGGGCCCCCCACTACAGAAAGGATGCGGACGCATTGGAGAGGGTCCCGCAGAGGGCAACTAAAATGATTAGGGGGCTGGAGCACTTGACCTACGAGGAGAGGCTGAGGGATTTGGGCTTATTTAGTCTGCAGAAGAGAAGAGTGAGGGGGGATTTGATAGCAGTCTTCAACTTCCTGAAGGGAGGTTCCAAAGAAGCTGGAGAGAGGCTGTTCTCAGTAGTGACAGATGACAGAACAAGGAGCAACGGTCTCAAGTTACAGTGGGGGAAGTCTTAGTTGGATATTAGGAAAAACTATTTCACTAAGATGGTAGTGAAGTACTGGAATGGATTACCTAGGGAGGTGGTGGAATCTACATTCCTAGAGGTTTTCAAGTCTCGGCTTGACAAAGTCCCTGGCTGGGATGATTTAGTTGGGGTTGGTCCTGCTTTGGGCAGGGGGCTGGATTCAATAACCTTCTGAGGTCTCTTCCAGCCTTAGGATTCTATGATTCTATGCATGCCAACAAGGAGGACGCAGTCAGTTCTTGCTTGTCATGGAAGTTAAAAAAATTATAGCATTTTATTCCATTCCAGGGGGACTACTCCAAATCTGTGAGGCCATGTCTCCACTACAGATAAGATCGAAGCAGCCACAGTCAGTCTTCTGGGGTTCGAATTAGTGGGTCTAGTGAAGACATGCTAATTCAAACTAAGAGGGCGCTCCCATTAATGCTTCTACAAGGAGTAAGGGAAGTCGAAGGGAGAGTGTGTTCCTTTCAATTTCCTGCAGTGTGGACGGTGCCAAAATTCGAGTTAAGATACTTCGACTTAAGCTATGCAGTTAACATAGCTGCAGTTGTTTATTTTAATTCGAATGTATCCCCTAGTGAAGACCAGATCTGTAAGAGTAAGTGTGTGTGTGTGAGAGAGAGAGAGAAAGAGAGGGAGGAGGAGGGGGGCAGGGAGA
The DNA here is from genome assembly GCA_032595735.1 of Pelochelys cantorii. Lineage (NCBI taxonomy): Eukaryota > Metazoa > Chordata > Testudines > Trionychidae > Pelochelys > Pelochelys cantorii. Next base: position 16,071,319 of record CM064344.1, on the reverse strand, counting down.
TGACCCCTAATTTGAAAATGGGCCCAAACACTTTGGTGTTTGGAATCCAGATCTTAAGTCTACATTGTGGGTCAATGTTTTATATAACAGGTGAGCTGCAAAAGAAAAGAAAATAAGGTTAGTACTTTTTAAAAATCTTCTTTTTGATAGATAAAAAAGCTTAAAAGGTGTTTGATTTTAAATTTGTTTCTGTTTGGCCTTTCATTTTAGAAACTTAGGTCCTCTCTAGCAGGAAAGACTATGATTACTGGAGGTCTTCTCAGATTATATCAACATCAAAGTAGAGCCACTGAAAGAAGAGACAAGACATTTAATCACTGGTTAAAACATGTTGATTTTTGTTTGATTAAGTTAGCACATATTTAAGTTCAAATTTTAATGGACCATTTGGAGAAGGGAAATCTTTGTTAAAGAATCAGTTCTGTCCCTTCAATTAAAATATGAGTGCCAACAATATACATCCTCTGATACCCTTAACAAGAGTCTCTTATCAAAAGCAGAATTGGCAAACTAAAGCTAGCATTCCTGAGCTTTCCCAGGTAAAAAACGAACAGAAGAAAATGATTTAAAAATTTTAGGTCTTATGTATGCATCCAAAAAAAAAAAAGCAAAAAAATGACACTAGCCCATTAAAATTCATTTGCAATTAAAAAAAATTACAAATTTTTCTTTCAGCTTTTTTAAAACTTTGCCCACTAGATGGCTGTAATTGTTACTGTCATTATTAATTATTTTTCCCATCCACATTCTTGTCTTTAAGACATTGTAGTCTCCATTTTGTTATTTTTAATTCTGTTCTGTTAACCTCTAGTTTGTTATTTGAAGCCTTTGCAATATTCATGTGATGAATTTTACTATAATGCAGTAAAATGGTTGAATGTCCCACATTTGTATCATTTTTGGGAAACAAAAATCTCTATTTACAAGGCTTCAATGGCAACTTATCTTTCTTTGTTGTACGAAACAGTCTTGATTTCTGACAGTGGCAAAGATTATTAAAGACTAAATGATGCCTGGTTGAGGCTTTTCCAGATGGTAAATCACTGGATGAAAGTAGTTGGCAATGAATCTCAGCTATTGCAAACATTTTGCAAATCTTGTGGATGAAAGATCAAAAGGTGGAACCAAGTATGAGGTTAGGTACAATGGGCTACCTGTTTTATAGACACTGCTGATGCATTAAAGTGGAAAAAAACCTATAACAAAACTATGCTGCTTGGTGTCACCAACACACACAATCTCTCTAAGGCCCAACAACAATAGTGAAATGAAATGACCACACTGCAGTGAGAAAACTAGCCATCAAGGCAAGCTGGAAGTCCTCTTGGAAATTACTTTCATAACCAAATAGATTGTAAGTTTTGCAAGTAATAAGAACATAAGAATGGCCATACTGGGTCAGACCAAAGGTCCATCTAGCTCAGTATCCTGTCTGCTGACAGTGGCCAATACCAGATGCTCCAGAGGGAGGGATCACAACAGGTAATCCTCACGTGATCCCTCCCGTCACCCACCTCCAGAGAAACAGAGGCTAGGGACACCATTCCTACCCATCCTTAGGATTGCCAGGTGTCTGGTATCGACCCAGACAGTCCAGTATTTTTGCCTCCTGTCCGGTAAAAAAAATTCAGAAAATACCGGACACCTAAAACGTCCGGTATTTTCTGATTTTTTTTCCCAGCCAGGAGGCGAAAATACCGGATACCTGGCAACCCTATGACACAGTCAGCAACTGGGCCCAGCCCCCTGGAGCCCTCCGTCCCCGGACCCCCTGCTTAACTGGTTCCGCAGGGAAGCTGCATTCTGGCTCCATGAAGAAAACAAAATGGCCTCCAGCAAAAAGCCGAAAGAACTGAAGCCTTCCCTGGGTCTTAGTGTTCAACTGCTCCCCTCTGGCTATCCCTATTCTGACTCTGCAGGCACTAACAGCTGTTTTAATGCTGGTGGGTTTGTTTTTTTTTTTTTCGCTTAATAATTCCTTCTTTTTTTTTTTTTGCTCAACAACTTTGATCTCCTCCTTTTTTTCCCCTCCATGGAATTTTTTCCCTGGTGTTTTTTTTGGGGGGGGGGGGAGGAGGGGTTCGGTATTTTGGGGTAAACCATCTGGCAACCCTACCCATCCTGGCTAATAGCCATTGATGGACGTAACCTCCATGAATCTATCTAGCTCTTTTTGAACCATAATAAAGTTCTAGCCTTCACCACATCCTCTGGCAGGGAGTTCCACAGGTTGACTGTGCACTGAGTGAAGAAAAACTTCCTTTTGTTTGTTTTAAATCTGCTGCCTACTAATTTCATCTGGTGACCCCTAGTTCTTCTATTGTGGGAATAAGTAAATAACTTTTATTTATTCACTTTTTCCACACCAGTCATGATTTATAGACCTCTATCATATCCCTCTTTAGTCTCCTCTTTTCTAAGAAGAAAAGTTCAAGTCTTTTTAATCTCTCTTCATATGGAACTCATTCCAAACCCCTAATCATTTTTATGCCCTTTTCTGAACCTTTTTCAATGCCAATGTATCTTTTTTGAGATGAGGAGACCACATCTGTACGCAGTATTCAAGATGTGGGCGAACCATGGTTTTATATAGAGGCAATAAGATATTTTCTGTCATTTTCTATCCCATTTTTAATTACTCCTAACATTCTATTTGCTTTTTTGACTGCCACGGCACACTGAGTGTATGTTTTCAGAGTTTTCAGATGTTTTCATGTTTAATGGACATGAGGTGTGGCCTAAATGAAAAGAGGTATCTATTTCAGGGGAAAGTGTTAGATACTTAAGCTGGCACTTGGGACTACAAGAATCACTCATGTTGCCTATTACAATATATAAATCTGAGTAAGGTTAAGAGATGAGACCTCCACTCCACGTTTCATGTTGTTTTCCTGTTGCCATTTACCCTTTTTAACATAAAACCATTCTCATTGTTTATTCTGGTGCTTTACCATTTTGGGTTTTAGGAAGCAGCTTTTCCCAATAAAACCATAAAGAAACTGTCCCTGAGCAATGGTGCCAATCTCTGGTCCCTTTTCACATCTGGCTTTAGGCCCTAATTAAGAGCTTTGCTTAAACACATGCTTAACTTTAAGTATATGCATTAAATCCCATTGGCTTCAATGACACGTAAGCATGAGATTAACTGCTTTGCTGAATTGGGGCCTTAGATTAGTGAACCAAACTGTTGATATCATTATAAAAGTAATCACACCAGGGAGTTGTCCTGCTTTAACTGCATTAAGTTTCTAAACCAATAGAGTTGTGTGCAGACAAGTTATTGGAGGGAAGGGTACCACCTACTAGGTAGTCATCAGGACTTTCTGCACCACCCTGGGTCAACCAACCAAATCCTGACCACACCTGACTACTTTGTTTATGAGATCACAATTCAAGGTGTTTCCTTTAGCCTCCACCCATCACTCGGTTGTTTTATTTTTGAGGGAGAGTATATTACTAGGTCTGAGTGCATCACCCTTCATGGTGTATATGCATCTTATCTGTAGAGGTATTTTAACCACACTCATCACACTGATAAATATGAACAACTTCCAAAATGACAAAATCCAACATATATTGCAATTAGCTCTCAAATCAGCAAAGAAGTTTCTGTAACTGAAGTGACTCTTCCATATTATATTGATTATTTAGAAACATTTACACTTCCTCTGCCTGAGGAGGTTTGGCTGTCTTGTCTATTACCCCAATATAGTTCTTTCTCTTCCTTTTCCTTTGAAAATATTTGCTATTTTCATCTCTTTGAGCCAATAGATTTGTTCTGCCAAACACAGACACACACTTGCTACTGCTCCTTCTTTGTGCCTATTTCTGCAGTAAACCTTGTTGAACAGGTTTTATTAAAACAAGCCCTATGCAACCACCATGCAGATAGACCAATTCTGCATCCTGTAAAACAGGGACTGATCCCATTAAAATTAATGGAAGCCTTTGTTATAATTCTCTAACGGGAGTGTCTAATATTCTCATCGGCCTTGTGTATGCCGGCATGTTTTGTTGCCAAAAGCTGCCTTTTGATGACACGAACCTGTGAGCATCCACATTAGAGCAACTAATATCCAGACACATGGCTGTTTTTGGCATCAAAAAACTTCCAACACTGTGAGGGACTTTTGTCTTTGCACTGTTGACAAGCACACAGTGTGTACTAGGTAGGGTTTTTGTCAAGTTTATTAGACTCCAGCATGCATCCCACAATGCCCCGTTTAGCCACTCTGGACATCATCCTCAACTCGGCTGCCCTTCAGTCACATAATGTTTATAGGTAAAGAGTTGCTCCCCTCCTACCTGCAAGCCCTGGAAAATTTAAATCCATTTCCTGTGTCTGTGGTAGGGATGTTAAATATCAGTTAACTGAATAGTTGATTAACTTCATGAATTCTTATTGGTTAGACGACTGGTCTATAGTCTCTGGAGGTGGAGTCGGAAGCCACTCCAGAGGAGCCCCTGCCCCTCCACACTGCTGCCTCTGATTCAGGGGAGGGGCTGAGCTCCTGGACCCAGCACTAGCCAGAACTGAACCAGGCTGCCTGCCCGCCTGGTTCCTAATATACTTAAAATGCAGAGCTGCAGCGTGGATAGGTCCCAGACCTGGCACAAGCTAAGACTGAGCTGGGCTGCTGGCCAGCCTGCTAAAAAATTTACTGGCAGGTGGAGGCGGGGGGGGGGGGGGAATGCACGTAGTCTATAGCATTAACCTATAAGCTTATTGGTTAATCAACTACACTATTACATCTCTATTCTGTGGCACATTGTGCGGTGGGCCTCATGGCATCTTCTCAAGGAAATAAGGGTGGTAGCCTTCAATCCAAACTGCTTGGAGCAATGCAGAGCTTTTGGGTCTAATCAGTGTGTGGGGTGAAAATTGGGGTTCTGAAGTGGTTTGCAATTTTATTTTTACCATACACTTTTAAGTACCTACAGTAATAATGCAAAATCCATACTCTGTCTACAGGGCAGCAGACAATGGGCTTGGTCCATCTCATGACAAATACAAAGCTATGGTAGCCAGCATTTTCAAAGGTGGTCTCTGATTTTGAATGCCTAACTTGAGACAACTTGAACCTAATTTTCAAGAATACTGAACACTTGTAGCTCCCATTAACTTCTGATGGAGTTGTGGATGCTCATCACTTTCTGGTAATCTTACTCAAGAGGTCTCAAGTTGAGTGCCCAAGAATAGAGGCACCCAAAATTACTAAATATTTTTTAATAATACAGACTTGGTTTGCACAGGAAGCAGGGCATTCTTGGGGCTGCTTCAAACTGTGGAACCAGCTTGGCAGGAAGCAGAAACTACCTCAAACCTTAACACTTTACAATTCAAGTGCAGAAGTCCCTTTCTCTATCTTGTCTTCCCAAATAAAAATGCATACTGCACAGGACATTCACTTCAATAAAAAGACACACAAGCAGTATATTGTCTGGTGGAGAACAACGAACACAGAACTGTGTATCACAGGTATTCCTCACATTGTATAACCCATCATTGGAAAGTGCTCAGATATTTTCGAGTCAGGCAAGCATGAGACCCTCAATAGAGATGAGTATTGCTGCATCAGATAGTTCTTTGTATTCTGGTAAAGATATCCAGGTTTAAGCAAAAATAGCCTGCAGAAATTAATAATGCTGAGGCCAAAGGAAATTCACTCAGAGGGCTGCTCTGTTTCTCATACAGGGAGATCAGGCAAGTGATCTCCCAGGGCCTGAGCAAAAGTCCACTAAAGCCAATAGAAAGACTCCCATTGATTTCAGTGAGCTTTGATTCAGGTCACTACTGCAAAGCCCAGGCCATATTTTCTGAGAATATACATTTGTGGGTTTTATTAAGGTTATCTAAATGTCTTTCTCTGTACCAAAATATCTCATTAGCATGAACAGACATGCCAGAAAGCTTTCAGTAGTGCATTTTTGGCATAATCCAGTTTTATTTTGCATGATTTCTGACCTTGCTAATAAAAACATTTCCTTTGACTGTGTTTCCCCTCCTAGAAGCTATATATTCCAGACACAGCTGTTCTGCCACTATTTAGCTGGGTAAGCAAGAGGCCATTAAAAATACAGAACTAGAGCATTAGCAAAACACTTGTCTCAATCCAAGGCCAACCAGGAAGACTGTACCATTGGGGTACAACCTTGGATGTCCCTGAGAGCTTTTTTGTTTATGTAATGTGGGCTTGTGCTGAATTGGAGGCATCTAGGGATGGAATCCGTGACAAAGTGTGATATTGTTTTAGAAGCATTATTGCATCGCCTCAACTATTTAAATTTTTTGGCTCTCTCTGTTGATCATGGTATGATCAGCAGATTAACGATTTAGCTGCAAGAGACTGATTGTTTCATTTAGTCATCAAAGTACACATTTTTAATATAATGTGAGAGTAGCTTCTTTTTCCCTAGCTAAAAATTCTCTTCTGTTGGGAGAAGCCGAGTCATATCTCTGCTCGACTGGCTTTCTGCCATGTAACTGCTCCTTTAAAAAAACATACCTCCCGTTCAAGGAACTCGATGTCCTGTTAGCAGGGCAGGACGTCAGTGTTTCTATGGAAACTCTTCCCTAAGAGTCTCTCTCCGCGCGGCTGCTACGTATTGTATGACCAGCTTTGTATACCTCAATTCATTACAGGCACTGTGACGAAAAGAGACCAGATTTCGCCTGAAGAGGAAAAAGCATTTAAAAAAAACACAAATATTAATAAAACAAACCACTAAAACTGAACGCCCTAAAGCCATTTGGTGTTTGAGCTGTGAATGGAATCTGCTGTCCTGTATTCTACAGAGAATGAGAAATACCATCGCTTGAATAATTAGCTCAGCTGAAAAAGCTTATTAATTCTACATAGGGCCCTTTCTCTACCAAGTATCCAGGGGAGGTGGGAGGGGAGGAGTTGCCATCCAACTATCACAAGCTCATCACCATGTTATTTGAGCAACTTGGAGATTAGAGCTGGGACTAAATGAAAATCCTCTGATATAAACTGCCTTGAGCTTACGGGCAGTTCAGATCTAGCTCCAAATTTTGCAGATGAATGAACCTCTCTGTGAATGGTGCATGAAATTATAATGAAGGTTAACTAAGGTTAGAGTCCCAAATGCCCCAACACTAGAACCACCACTGGACCCAACAGAGAACCGTTTGTATGGCATTTCAGTATGAACTCCACTTGCTTGTACTACAGATGGTCACTAATCACATTCAAAGAATCCACTTGGTGCCATTGCAGCAACTGAATGCAGAGGGTAAGGCGCTGGACTGGAAATTTGAAGACCTGGCTTCTATTCCCAGGTCTGTTATGGATTTGCTTGGTGACCAGGCCCGCCAACAGGGGGAGGCAAAGAGGGCAGTTGCCCGAGGGCCCAGTGATTCTAAAGAGCCTGCGACTCCCAGCTGTTGCCCCTGCTACTGCAGCAGCGGAGGCAGGCGGAGCCTCGGGCCCCTTAAGAATCATCGCCGGGGTGCTGTGTGGCATGCTCCAGAGTGCCGCACCGCACCGCACGCTCTGGCGGGTTCTGGCACGGAGGTAGGGACTGGGCCATCTGGGCAGTGCCAGGGGGGCTGGCTGCCTCAGCCCCGCCCCTTCTGGCTGAAGCCCCACTCCTTCAGGAAGCACAGAGCCGCCCACCCACGCACATTGCCCAGGGCCCAGCGATCCTGTTGGGTCCCCTCTTTGTACCCTTATATTCAACAATGTCTGCTCCCCTGGGATCAGCTTGCAGGACTGGTGAGCAGGCACAGCTCCCATTTACGTCAGTGGGAACATTGGGTGCTCAGCAAATCAGAAATCAGGCTTCAAGGTGGGAACCTAAATAATGAAGCACCTAATATTAGTGAACACTGTTGAAAAAGTGAAACCTTAACCACTCTGCATTCTTAACCAGTCTGCAAAAAAATGTGCTAGCATTTGAGATTTTAGATAAAAAGATTATACATATACTAAAAGATTTACCTGACATTGCTTGGATCCTTACCCCAATTTTTGTTTTTTGGGTTTTTTTTTTTTTAATAAAATGAAAATGTATATGCTTCATTTGAATTATTGCCCTGGGGAAGGGCTGGGGATGAGGGGTTCAGTCTGCAGGTTGCCCTCGGGAGAGAGGACAACCCCCGTGCTCTCTCATAGCAGCAGCTTGGGGGCCAGGCAAGAATCATAGAACACTAGAACTGGAAGGGACCATGAGAGATCATCAGATCCAGTCCCCTGCCCTCACGGCAGGACCAAGCACCTTCTAGATCAGGGGTGGGCAATAATTTTTGATGGGGGGGCCACTCCAAGAGTTTGGAAAGTGGTCAAGGGCCACACTCTTCCATGATATTAATGGAGGAGATGTGGGATCTGGAATGGAGGTTGGGTGCAGAAGGGAGCTTGGGGTAAGGGATTGGGGTGCAGGAGGGAGACTGGAGTCTGGGAGGGAGTTGGGATGAAGCAGGTGGTTGTGACCTAGGGCGGGGTACTGGAGTGCATGGGTTTGGGATGTGACCTAGGGTAGGAGGGTATTGTGATATGGGGTAGGAGATTGGGGTGCCAGATCTGGGAGAGGGTCTGGGTGTAAGAGGGGGACAGAGGGTTTGGGTATGTTGAGTGGGGCAGGAAAAGGTTGGGATGCCAGAAGCAGGCTGTGGCCAAGAGACTTACTTGCCAGCTGCCAAACTAGCCTGCTTGCTTGCCTGCAGAGATTAAAATGTTTCCCAGTTTGCCTGCCTGCCTGTTTGCCAGGCCATGTGTATCATGAATAACTGAGCCCAGGAGAGGGGGCGTGAGTCTTCTTAGCTGCCTCTTAGTTCAACAAGCAGCTCCCATTGGCTGGTTTCTGCCAGAAACTGGCCAATGGGAATGTGGTGGGGGGCAGGGTGGCTCCTAAAACTTCCTCCCTCCCCTCCAGTTTTAAAACAGAACCGGAGCCTTGCAGCTGCATTTCTTCAGGACGTGTGGGGCTCCCTGCTGCCTCTGCAGGCTGGATCTGGTGGCTTGGCAGGCCGGATCCGGCCTGCGGGCCGTATTTTGCCCAGGCCTGTTCTAGATCATTCCTGATAGATGTCTATCCAAACTGCTCTTAAATATCTCCAGAGATGGAGATTCCAAAACCTCCCTGGGCAATTTATTCCAGTGTTTAACCACCCTGACAGTTAGGAAGTTTTTCTTAATGTCCAGCCTAAACCTCCTTTGCTGCAATTTAAGCCCGTTGCTTCTTGTCCTATCCTCAGAGGCCAAGAAGAACAATTTTTCTCCCTCCTCCTTGTAACGTCCTTTTAGATACTTGAAAACTATCATGTTCCCTCTCAATCTTCACTTTTCTAAACTAAACAAGCCTAATTCTTTCAGTCTTCCCTCATAGGTCATGTTTTCTAGGCCTTTAATTATTTCTGTTGCTCTTCTCTGGACCATCTCCAGTTTTTCCATAGCTTTCTTGAAATGTGGTGCTCAGAACTGGACACAATACTCCAATTGAGGCCTAATCAGCTCAGAGTACAGCAAAAGAATGACTTCTCGTGTCTTGCTCACAACACTCCTGTTAATGCATCCAGGAACCATGATTGATTTTTTTGCAACAGTGTTACACTGTTGATTCATATTTAATTTGTGGTCCACTATGACCCCTCAATCCCTTTCTGCACTACTCCTTCCTAGACAGTCGCTTCCCATTCTGCATGTGTGGAACTGATTGTTCTTTTCGAAGTGGAGTACTTTGCATTTGTCCTTGTTAAACTTCATCCTATTTACATCATACAATTTCTCTAGTTTGTCCAGATCATTTTGAATTATGACCCTATCCCTCCAAAGCAGTTGCAATCCCTCCCAGCTTGGTATCATCTGTAAATTTAATAATCGTATTCTCTATGCCATCATCTAAATCATTGATGAAGATATTGAACAGAACCAGCTCCAAAACAGACACCTGCACAACCCCACTTGTTATGCCCTTCCTGCATGATTGTGAACCATTAATAACTACTCTCTAAGGCTACATCTACACGATGAATTTTCTCAGCAAAAAATATGCTAATGAGGGACTCATTTGCATGAGTCGCGATCTCATTTGCATATTTTCTGCCAATCTGTTTTTGCACTGGGGTTTTTGCCCAAAAACAAGAAGTGTGAACATTTTCTTTTTGCGCATTCACTATGTTAGACTTCCCGTCACCATCAATCTTCTTGACATAAACCAAAACAAAGAAGTTGTTAAGCACCTCTGCCGTTTCCAAGTTTCCTGTTTTTGTTTCTCCTTCACTGAGCAATGGACCTACCCGGTCCTTGGTCTTCCTCTTGCTTCTAATATATTTTTAGAATGTCTTCTTGTTACGCTTTATGTCTCTAGCTAAATGGAGCTCATTTTGTGCCTTCTCCTTTCTAATCTTGCCCCTGCATACTTGCGTTGTTTGCTTATATTCATCCTTTGTAATTTGACCTAGTCTCCACTTTTTATACAATCCTTTTTTATTTTTAGAAGTGCCTGTCCATGGCTGCTACAGCTCCAGCAAACAGAACCGGGGGAGGGGTGCATTTCCCCCAGCTGGGGCAGATCCAGTATCATCTGGCTCCTGCACTCCCCAGCCAGAGGGGGGAAGGCAGCCAACTGTGCACTTTCCTCTTGCTCCCTAAGGAAGGGGAACAGCCAGTTCCCATACAAATCGGGAGAGGGGGAGCCTTAGTCCCCCCTCCCTGCCCTCCTTAAATGGTGGCTGGGGGGGGGTGGGAGGCTTGGAGCTGGGACAGTACTGGAAGGGAGGGGACCCCCAGCCAGACCCTTTCACCTTCCTGGTGATTCTCTCTCTTTTTTGTATGATTTTATGAGAAGTTATCCCAATCCTCAGCTCCCCACAGATGTGCTCTGGCTCTTGAACTTCTGAAGATTGTCATATGTGGCCTGGAGGGCCATTAAGTTTGGCCACCCCAATATATGCTAAGCAGGAAATGATGCTATGCAAATGAACAATATATAAAAACATGAGTAAAAGAGAAAAAAAGCATTTTATTATGGACTCACACAAATGCCCAAGAAGCTTTGGGGTTCTTTTTGTTGTTGTTTTTTTTAGTTTCCTAGGGAAGCAAAGAGGGTTAGGAGACTTAAGTAATTTAAACTATTCCAGTTTCCTGATACTGTGGTAAAAAATCCTATTAACTTTAATTGATGCTTCTGAATACATTCTCATTGATTTAATACAAGCTCACTCTTTATGCAGAGAACATTCTATTCTCAGCGCCTAATCTAGAGTATTTTAGACCCATGCAAACATTATAGACATTTCCTGATAACATAATTTAGAAAGAGATGATCTAATTATCGCCCATGTTATACACACAGCACTCACATGCTTGCCAACATACAATGAACTTTGACCTCTTTCAATGTATGCACACAGGGAAACACGGAAAGCTTTGGTTAGCAGTTCTTGTTTTGCTGAAAGCCTTTCCATCTTTTTGATGATCTATTCCTGGCCTTTATGACATTGCTTTTGTAGCTCTATCTACCTTCACAGTAATGTCTCACACTGAAATTATCTAGAAGGATCTCAAAGCATTTTACAAAAGACATTCAGAGGAATCCATTCATGCAGCACTGAAATTCATCTATTCCCGGAGAGGAGCATAAGCAACCAGATGGACAATTGGCACAGGGCATGCTGCATAACAGTGGAGAGTGATCAGGGAAATTTTGGCTGGGACAAACTTCTCAACTTAAAAAAAGTGCCACAGACCTTTAATGTCCATATGGAACAGGCAGGATCTCAGTTTCTAAGCGCTTGTCTTACTGCTCCAAAGCGTGGGTGGGAATGCAGTTGATGTATTTAAAAAGTGTCTCTGATTCCATAAATGTAATTGTGATAGTCCCATTGTTATGGCTCAAGATTGATGTTTTGAAGCACTTCGATCATGTAAATCAACCCAGAAGCCCTGGCCACATCACTACTGCAGGGGTGAGAGGAAGTATAGCATGGAACATTAAAGTCTCAGCTTTTTTCACATCCAAGTCACTGGTTCAAATCTGCCTGAATTCAGAAGTGACTGGAATATTTTGCTTGCTAACGCTAGCTTATGTGAAATAAGCAAGCAGCCCTCACTGTACTCAGCAATCAACAGATACCTACATCACACACACACACATATATAAAATCACTCCTGCAATTATGCCCTATTCTGCAGCCTCAGCTGAGAAGTCAATGAGATTAGACTGGTCATGAAGACTTACCTACTCTCTCATCTAGAAAGTGGTCCCTCACAATACATTTTCCCTCATAACAACGTCACTGGCTAATGGAACAATTTAGCTCAGCTGTCAGTCTCAGCTAAAGATAGGTCTGGAACTGTAAGAGGAGACAGGCAGGTTAGGACTGAGATGCCTTGGCAGAGCAGTCAATGGGAACTGTGCCACACTGATGGGAGTTTTGCCATCGACTTCACTGAGAGCAGAACCAGACTTTAAGCCTTCTGCAATTCTCTTTTGTATGATGTTTATCAGGGATTCTGGTTCACTTGTGTTATACCGCAACAGTGGAGATCAGCTTTAGTGCTGGAAGGGATAGTCATGTTGGACAGTTACATCCTAGGGCAGTGGGAGGCCCTGAATTCCACAATTTGCTTTCCCTCCTAGTCCCAAATTTGTTACCTGTGAGGACACATTGCAAAAGCACACCTATTAAACCAGGAAGTATTCGTTGCTGGGGCTATTTTTGATGGCAGTGTGTTACGGCGGGTATTAGGTAAAAAACATGTTTATTACTGTCCATAGAAAATAATAAATAAAATGACTGTGTATCCCTCACTCTTCTGGGAACCAAATTTATATACAATTAAAGAAGGGGAAGGGACACCGTCTCCATCATGGGCCTTGTGTACAGTGGGACTAAACAGTACTAAATGAACTGGTTTCAAATACCTCTTAAGGTTGGTTTGACTCCCAGGGCTGCAGATGCATCGCCGTATCAGAACTCTCTAATCCGAACTCCTGATCCTACAAAGTGATCCACACACAAACACCCTTCACTAGGAAGTCGATGGGGCTCTACCTAGGAGTCAGGGTCGATGTGGGCACAGCCTTCACTGGACTGGGATTGCCAAGTCTCTTTGGGCATGGCTTTAAAGTGGTTGTGGGGTATCTTCATATGCACAGTAATTGAAGGAAGGGTAAATCCCCACCCCTCAACTTTCCTTCCCTCCAGGTCTGTCCTCCCCCAACTCCACTAGAAAAATAGAGTGCGGGGAGAACAAAACAATGGCCTCCCCTCCCCCCACCTACTCTGACTTTCTCCCAGCCCCATCTCCTCACACTCTACCACTGACCAAGGCCTGATGAGCCACACTGCCAGCAAAGCAGGTTGCCGAGAAGGAGAGCACCAGCTACTGCAGCATTTCCTGCTCTGCCCCTGCTGGGAGACCTCACCCAACAGCTTCTTCCCTCACTCCACTCAGCACAAGTGTTATGAGGAAGCAGCTTAGAGCAGGGGTGGTAAACATAAAGCCCAGGGGCCAGATGTGGCCCCCGGCTTGCCTGGATTCAGCCCCCGAGGCTAAGGGGAGTCTGTGCTGGTGTTCCAACTCCCCTGCCGGCCCACCATGGTCCAGGATCACACAAAATCAATTAGCCTGAGCCCTCCCTAATCTGTGGTGTGTGAGGGGAATGTGGGGAGTATCTTTCTCCTGAGACAGGGGCCACATTTGATTGGTTGGTTGGTTGGCTTTTTTGCTTCTCACTTGTGTGTGGCCCCTGACTGATTTTTCTGTGGGTCAGTGGCCTATGACCCAAAAAGGTTCCCCTCCCCAGCTTACAGGATGAGCACTTAGTCAGGAGTCTGTGGAGAGACCAGGCATTTGAAAGGGAAGTGAGCAGATCATGACAAGGAATATGAACTGGGGCGATGAGGAAGCTAAGGGAGGACTAAGCGTGAGCTGGGATTCAGGGACTAGAAATGTAGAGGCCAGGGAGACCGAGAATGTGAAATGGAATAGAAAAAGTCTTCGAGGTGATCTAGGAGTGCTAGGGAGAGGCCTAGAGGGGAGGACCATGAGAGGGAAGGGCTTTTACAAGCAAGATGCTGCTTGTACAAACAATCCCCTCCAAGATTATAGTCATGCAACCCCCATGTTACGGTACATGTACCAAGGGCTCTCATTCACATCAGCAGAGCCCTGCAATCCATGGATGTGGATGCAGATATAACAGTGAGCTGCAGATATCTAGGACCCTGAAAATGTTGTGGATTCCACAGGTATCCACAGATCATTTTTGCAGGGGCGGATGTGGATACAAATTTTGTATCCACGCAGGGCTCTCTACACGTCAGCTCTGGAGAGAAGGGAGCAGAGAACAGAGAGAGGAGAGGGAAAGCTGGTGAGGAGATAATTCAGATGGGTGGTGGGGAAGCAAGAGAGAATGCATAAAGAAAGGATTAGCCTGGAACTAACCTTCTTTCCACACCGCCTGTACATCAGATGAGAGACAGGAACCTCCTGCTTAGAAATCAGAATCTCTTACTCTGGGGCTGTGGTTTTTATTTTTTAACTAGCAGCCCCTTCTGTCCCAAGATTCTGTGACCCAGGGAAGTCACTAAACAAACAGTAACTGACAGCAGTGAGGCTCCTTAGTGCTAACTCAAGCAACCTGTGCTGTCTGCAACCCCCTGAACTTGGGCCCAAGCAAGGCTTAGGAAGCTGTTTTTTCACCAGTTTGGCAGGAGTCTGAGTGGGACAAGGGGGAGATGAAAGGGTTATGTACAGTGCTTGAATTATGGGGAAAAGTGTGTGTGGGAAAGTCTGACTGTCAAGTTAATTTAAACAGTAAGTAAGGGATCCATGAGACAGAAATGAGGTAGCCCTTGAAAGTAATAAGGGAGGCTGCCCTCCCCCCCCCGCAATGTGAACAGTAGTTATGAGTTTAGTGATTGTTAACAGTAATTCTTTGTCTGCTCTCACTGGCTTCGTCTTACAACTGGGATCTTGGGAGAAAAGGGTTGCTAACCTAAAGGAAAACAGAAGCAACTGAATGCTTTCTTGCTTAGCAGAAAACAACCTAAGAAAAAGTTCTTGTTTGCAGAAGTGAGGGAACTTTTGGTAGTTCTCAATTTCTCTTTTACCTTAATGCCTATGGGGTATTGTTGCAAATCCCCAATCTGCACTGGGCCAAGAACTGTCTGATGAACCTGGTTTAAAACTGGTTCTGGCTAATTCTGCTACTCTGTAGATTGGCTGCCCAGTATGGATAGGCCAAAAACTATACAGTTTCTAAATACAGTTTAAATACAGGAACATGCAGCTTCTGGTTTCTAAATGCAGTTTCTAGATGGGCCCACCGGGGGGGGATAAATAGTGGGTAGGAAAGATTATGGTGAGGAGAGAATACAGACTAAAGTAGAGAGAGGAAAAAGTCAAAAAGTTTTAAAAAATATTACTATATAAAACTCAGACATTCAGTTTGTAAGATTCCTATATTTTCTTTTCTTTAACAGGAAAATTGTAGTTAAAATACTAATCTCTGTTGGTTTCATTGTGGAGCAACAAAAATTAGGGTGGCTGAAAGGACTGATCTGTGAGAAAAGATTAAAAGAGCTAAATATGAATAGCTTGGCTAAGCAACAGCAGGGGATGAGATAAGTATGGAGTAGGGAAACAGACAAGGGAAGATTATTTAGGGAGACATAAGGAATTTGAGTATTGATGATGGAAGGAAAATTAAATTGTTTAGGTTGAATTCTAGGAAAAACCTCCTCTAAGATAACTTAGAGGGGTAGCTGGGTTAGTCTATAACTTTAAAAATGAGTGGCCCTGTGGCACTTTGGAGATTAACCAAAATATATAGAATCATGAGCTTTCATGGGCAAAACCCACTTCATCAGATGAACTGGAGTGAAGCATCTCGAACAATAAGTTATGAAGGCACAGTCACTTGGAAAATTTAAATACAACATGGGACTAAACCCTGTCGCCAATATTTTTAAAAGTGACTAGTGACTTTAAACACCTCCATTCCTGAGTATCCAACATGAGAGACCTTAAGAAAGGGCTTCATTTGCAAAAGTCAGTACTCAGTAATTTCTGTAATCTGATCCCTTTTCAGGTGTCTCAGATTAAGCATCCACCATCACTACTCCCAGAATTTTGGCCTATGCTAACTAGGATGTTAAGGACTCATCGATTCCCTTCCCCCTCCTCCCCCCCACTACCTCTATCAGATGGAGGCAGGAAAGGGGGGGAAGAAAGGGTACTTCAAAGCAGCAGCGCCATGCACTCTGCCACTTTGAAACCCCAAGGTGGTGTTTCAAAGGGGCAGCCGCCGCACAGCTGAGCCCAGGATCAGCTGTGCAGTGCTGCCCCTTTGAAACAGGGAAGCAGCATTCAAAGGGGCAGCGCTGTGGAGCCCAGGGTCAGCTGGGGACTCCATGAGGGCGCTGTGGCTTTGAAATGCACAAGAGACCCCGCTGGGGATTCTTATATATTTCAAAGCAGGCATGCCTGCGTGCAGCCCGGAGTCAGCGGGACTTCCCACTGGCCTTGGGCTGCACCCAGTCTTCCGCATTCCTCATTTGAAATGTACAAGAGCCCCAGGAGGGGCTCTTGCACATTTCAAAGGATGAATGCATAGGTGCCTATCAAGTAGATTAGTCGATGGACATTCCATCGACTACTCAATTAACTGCAATTTAACATCCTTAATGCTAACCTGGGATTCTTCAACATAAGGGAAATCATCCCCTGGGCAGCTGGGCAGGTTTTAGAGCAGCTTGGCAAAGGTCACTCTGAAACTTTGCTTATAAAAACAAAACCAAGAAACTGAATGCCTTGCTCTTTGAGTTAACTGAGAAAGCCCATTGCTTTCCCTTCCCCCACCTGAACAGCTGAGTACACCTACCTTCAGTGAAGGCTGAGTAAAACCAAAAATCTGCAAAAAATATCAAGCAGCTGTGGCCTAAGGATATAGCCAACTGATTGCCAAAGATTGCCATTAGCTATTGGAAATTAGTCTTAATGCCGATGTCATACATCAGCCATTCTTCTACACCTGTTCAGAAGAAGTCAGTTGCATCCAAGTCAGTTGATCCTGAATTGAATGGTGATGAAGGAAGCTACTTGTCACTGCTTTCTGAGCTGACAGAAGCTGGCCGCTTCACTAGCTTCATCAATAGGTTTGTGCATGGGAGGAATGACTATGTTAGATCAAGTTCATCTGAAGAACTGGGTTTTGCCCATGATACTATATATATTTTGTTAAGTGCCACAGGGCTAGTTGTTATTTTTAAAGTTACAGACTAACCCTCCAAGCCTTTTAGATTGGAACAGTGTTCCCAATAAGGGTAAGAGACACGTGAGCAAGAATTAAAAGCTGACCTGTTCTATCATTTATAATCTCTGCTTGTGATAAAATTGGTGCCCTTGTTACCAGGTTCTGAGTTCTGGGCTGCGTTGTCTCAAAGATTGTACTCAGTGTTAGAATAATGCAAAAAACCGTGAGCACTACACTTACAAATGGCAAATGTTTTAGTGAAAATACTGAGGCTTATTCATCAACCTAACCTTCTTTCTCCAATGACACTAATCTAATAGTAGAGACAGACAAAAACAGGAGTGGCTTGGAGTTTGTAAAACATTGTCAGTCAGGTTTTGCAGAACCAGCAATAGCTTGGAACCATTTTCCATTTTATCTGAACTCCCTAATCTCCTGGTGGTTTGAGTAAATGGTTTTGGTTTTGATTCATCTGTCCATCCAGAATTTCAAAAGTGTGTCTCATTTGTGCATGTCAAAAATGCTTACCACCGGGAAGGAAACGTAGAATATGTAATGGCTTAATTACGTTGCATGTTACTGCTTTGTATAGAGGTTCTGATGATGCAGGTTACGTAACTGGATTGTTAATGCTTTTTATATGTTGGCAGAATTGAAATTAAAAGAGGAAATTATTCTCCTGATGCTCAACTCTAATCCCCATCTGTCTGTGTTTTTACTTTTCTGCACTTGTAAAGCTCCCTGATCAAAAGGTCTTGAACAGATTCCAGATTTCTAGTTTAGTTTGCTTATGCAACCAAAAATATTATGGCAGAGTTTCCTGGGGGTGATGAAGCATATATTTTCAGTTCCTCTGATTCTCTCAGTCTCAGGACTGCTAAAAATGGCAAAGATTTAGCTCATTCATAGTGTTACCACCACAACCAGCTTTTTTATTTTAAGGTCTTTTTTTTTTTTTTTTTTTTTTTTTAAAGAAAGATATAGCCTCAAGTTTTGCTGTGTGGCAATATGGTTAGAAACAGAGACTTGCTGAATATACCTTGTCTTTCGGCAGACAAAGGCTGTCTTAATACAACCAAGGCAAACGAGTGGGAACTAATCAATAGAGGAGATGGCTCCTGAATTGCAAACTGGGGAAGTCTAGACAAAAGAAGTCGAAGGATTTTTTGATTCAGGGCTCATAGAGATAAGGGTTAGTGGCTAGGTTGGGAATGGGATCTGACCTTCCTTATAATGGTTTGATTGTACTTGGGCCCATCCCTAGTTGAAAATTAGCAGGCCATTGACCTGCTTAATCTTCTTTCTGCCCCTGTTACCTTCAAACCCTTTCTTTGATTTTGGAGACCCCTATCAGTGCTAGAGTTGCATGGCTGTAGGCAGGCTTTGCTTCATGGATGCTGATGGGAATCTTACTGAGAGTTTTCCACAGAGTTTCATATTTTGTGTGTGGAAGGAACCCAAAGTACAACAGAAACCAGTGTGGTTTGTCTTGGTTTGGTGGTGGATATTGTTGGGTTCATATTCTGCTTAGGAGTGGGATAAGGGTGGCAAAAGAAGCAATGAGTGTGAAGAAAGAAATTCAGAGGGACAGGGAAAAAGCATAAAATGTAGCAAAGAGCAGGGCAGAAAAAGAGAAAGAACAACAAGGGAGAGAGAAAATCTATTGAATAATAGCTATTATATAAATCTTTCTCTCGCAACACTGGCTAATCTCATTAACCTTAAAAGGGCAGGAGAAACACCCCGTGAGGTCTCTTTCAGACAGCCATCCTGTTGTAATTGCCGGAGGAACATCAGACAGGTCTTGGCACCAGCAGGTGAACACCTTTCGGTTCACCTCTGATGTTCGCTGTATGTTTCTAACATGGGACAATGGAGACAATTAATATCATTTGGCAGTCCTTCACAGGCAGGAGGACAGCCAACACTTACAACGTTCATCCACACAGTGCAGGATCTCAGAGCTGCAGCAGATGGCAGGAAGGATGTCTTGTGCTATTTTGTGTTGGGGGTGCAGTTAATAAAGAGGGGTTTTTTTAATTCAGAGGAAAATCTTTATTGACCCATGGGTTGACATGCATGCCTATTTACGCACTGTGCCTTTCAGTTTGTAATTATCGTTGCAGTTATGGATGTGCCAGACAAGAATACATAGGGGGACACATCTTCAGTACCAGGGCAGTCAGATTTCTGGGGTTTGGCTTTGTGCTGCAATTCTGGATTTAAAAGTTTGAACCACAAATTTTCTTTTAAAAAACAACATCCTTCACTCAGTTAAGGGCCCCTGGGCAAGATGGGGGGAAGTCAGCTCCATACTTCTGGAAAGGGTGGGACCTCGGGTGGAAGGGGCAGGTTCTCTGCGCTGCCTGGACCACGGTAGCCCCCAAGACCTTAGAGTTGCCCAAAGCACCCCATCAGCAATTTAAAGGGCCCAGGGCTTGGTGAATCCCTGCTGCAGCAGTAGCAGCAGCAGTGGTGGTAGCTAGAAGCCTCAAACCCTTTTGAATTGCCGGGCCCCAGGGAAGTTGCCCCTTTTGCCTTCCTCCCCATTGACAGGCCTGATTATGGTATAGCACAGGCAAAAGTCATTCGAACCATCAAGGATCTCTATGATAATGCTGAGCACACAGTCAGTGATGGTGCCAATGGTTTGCAGAGACAACTGGAGTGAGGGAAGGGTGAATTATGTCCCCACTATTGTTTGCACTGGCCAATGACTGTGCCATGAGAAAAGTTACTACTGAAAGCAACCAAGGAACTTACATAGACAAATGCTAAAGCACCCCTGGATTAGCCTCATCTTTACTGATGACATTGCCCTGCTCACTTCAACACATTGCTTAATGGAAGCTTTTGGCCAACACAGCAAAAACAAGCTGGTTTGTTCAAGAAGAGAAAACAAAGTACATGCCTATCATTAGAGTGGATAAAGCAACACTAGAAGAGGCAAATCCCTTCACCTACCTAGGGAGAGGGATGCGCGGTGATGGTAACATCATGCTAGATGTCATGCCATATAAACCCAACCCTCTAAAAAAAATAAATAAAAAGAGCAACCAACTTCTATAAACTTAAAAAGTAGCATGATTGGCACTGACACAAATATTATTTTAAACACTGGCTTCGTGTCTGTTCTCTTTTATATAGAACAGTCCCATGGAAATCTATAACAGAAATTAATAAAAAGATTGACTAAATTCCAAAGTAAATGTCTGTGGAATAGCTTCAGTTAATTCGAAAGAGTTTATTACAACATCAGAAATTCTCAGTAGAGCACACCCATCTAAGGCTTTGTCTACACTGTAGGGTTTTTGTGCAAGAAGCTTTTTGCGGAAGAGATCTTCTGCAAAAACTTCTTGCGCAAAAGAGCGTCCACACCTCAAAAGCGCATTGCAAAAGTGATGTGCTTTTGCGAAAGAGAACGTCCACATTGCATGGACGCTCTTGTGCAAGAAAGCTCCGATGGCCATTCATAGAATGGCCATCAGAGCACCTGTGCTTTTTTGATAGGATCTTTTTGAGCAAGAAACCTCTGTGGAGCATCCATGCATGCCTTTTTGCACAAGACCTGTAGCACAAAAAGGAGTTATTCCTCGTGTGGAGAGGAATAACTCTACCGGCAAAAGCCCTCTGTCCTGTCGATTTCCTGGGGGGGGGGGGGGTTGCACAAAAATGCATTTGAGGTGTGGATGCTCCGCTGGTTTTTGTGCAATTTTGCGCAAAAACTTTGTAGTGTAGACACATAGCCTAAAGCATCAGATATAGTAAGAAGACAAGGATGGGCATATTTAGGTCTTGCTTTAAGGATACTACCAACAAGATTTCCAAGGCAAATGATAATATGGACTCTACCTAAAGAGAGAGACAGAAGGCCACCTAGAGAAACATTATGTGGAAGAATACAGAAAGAATCCAGATCCATCAATATGACACACTCAGAAGATTGAACACAGTAGTACAAAACCAAAAATAAGTGTCAGAAAACTAGAGGATGCTGCAGAAGGATAAAGAAAGAAGAATTGGATTTGGAATGTAGCTGCTTTGTGGAGTTTTGGTCATTTCAACACAGTTTTACATTGAGATGTCTCCTTCACTGAACTGAACTGAAACAAAACCTCTGCATGAACCTTTGAAAAATTAAAAACGTGAGTTTTTCAATTCTGTAGTAATAATTTATGCCAGTGAGCTGTCCAGATGGCCACCTAAGGCTCGGCCAGTTTGGATGATATAGGTGTGTTGAGAGTTCATTCCCATTGTAGAGCCCTGGAAATACTGTCAGAAGAACAACCAGTGATGGAGAAAGCTAGCAGATTTTTTCCACAAGAAGACAGCATTGGGGAATTTCCAAAGGACATGGAAAAAGTATCTTCAAAAGCAAAAGTAAGTTATAAAAGCAGAAGTACCACAGGTGGTTTTAAATCCAAAGATTTCCCATACAAAGGTGCAAACTTGTTTCTCCCTCTGCTGCTGCAGCAATTTTAAATGACTAATAAGTTGCGCTGGATGGAGAATGATCATTTCATTTTGCGGAGGATTCCAATTTGGAATGAAAACAAAACTTTGAAATTCTCCAAAGCACATATCTGAAAAAAAGAAAGAATAAAACACAAACTTGAAATGTTTTCTTCTGATATTTTGCTACTTTGTAGCAGTCGGCTTTGATTTCTGGCAGCCAGTTCCTAGGAGTCAGGACAGCTAGCCTGGCAGAGCTGCCTCACAGTCTCAGACTTTGGGTTCCTGGCATGGGTTAGTCCAGCAGGTAGGCTGCTGAGGAAACAGATGGGCCAGTTGGCAGGAAACAACACAGGGTTTTATCTGAGATGCTCAATTTTGATGAAGTCTCCAGAATATTTTGAATCTGTACATTGACAGTATTTTGCCAGAATTTTTTCAACTAGGCTGAAACACAGAAGCGATGTAAATGCTTCAGGAAAACCATATTACGAGAGTATTCTGAAAATTAGCACCACAACAGACAATCCAGCAAAGGGGTAAAGCATCAAATGAGCCATTTATTTATATTTCAGTAATGGCTAGGAGCCACAGTCATGGCCCAGGATACTTCATGGTATTAGGTCAGGGTGGGCAAATTCTGGTCATAAGTATATGCTATGGGGCTTTGAGGAAACATCCTGGGTATGTCTACACTGTATTGTAACTCAAAATAAGATACGCAATTTGAGCTACGCTATTCTTTCGATGCTATTTCAAAATAGCTTATTTCATCATTTGGCGCTGTCTACACAGCGCCAGATTTCGAAATAAAGTGCTATTCCAAAACGTCCCTTACTCCTCATAGAATGAAGTTTACAGGGATGTTGGAAAAGCGAGTCCGAAATAACGGGCTTGCTGTTAAGACACGAGATAGCTATTTCGGGATACTCTGGTATCCCAAAATAGCGTTGCAGTATAGACATACCCACTGAAAGCTTTTGTGTTTTGCTGAATTGGGCCCAAGTGGTACTCAGAACCTAGTAGCAAGGTGTCCAAGGTTTGGCATCTTTCACAAGCAGTAAATTCAAAACACACATTTAGAAAATACAGTTCTATACAGTGGGGTTTTTTTTATAAAAAGAAAATCTGGAGAAGAGGAAGAAAAACAACCCCTTAGGAAATAATTAAACTGAGGGCAAGCCATCTGTGGAGTTTTAAAAAGAAAATGTTACTAGTGCTAGTTTAGCATTTGGATACGGATGAAAGATGCTTTAGATACAGAGAGCGAATTCTGGGCCCCTTTTTAAAAAAAAAAAAGTTTTATCACTGATGCCATTGAATTGCTGCCATAGGGTCAGACAAGTTCTGCCTCACACATTTAGCCCATAGGTACAGTCCTGAAAGGAGACTGTTCTGCTCATGCAGAATGGAGGTTTAACTGCTGGCGATCAATGCATTCTGGGGGTTTTGTGCATGAAAAGGGTCACTGATCAAATGTTGCTGTTCTCAGCAGCGAGCACCTGGTTTATAAATAACTCCAGATATAGTTACCTCATGACCTTCATTTCTCAGCCCTGGCAAACCAGCTCTGAGCCAATCAAAAGTTACCATTCTCACCCACTCCATGAACAAACAACACTCTGTCTTACAGACTCCTATCCCAACACATCTGTGATAATGAGTGCCCTCTGTAGGAAACCAGCATGTTTACATTCAGTCTGCACAGCCTCTTTGATCAGAGACTGCCACGTACAAGCAAGGTGAGTGGCGCTGGTCTTGAGATGATTAAATCAAATCTGATCTTTCATAGATGTACACTGGTAGTGAGCTTCCCTAGGAAAAGAGAAACAGGTGCCCTCTTGTGTACCTTCGCTTATTCATTTAATGTATGCTGCATTCTTAATTTTTTGCTGATTGGTACAAGGTTGGGCATCTCTAAACAGGATTTTCTCCTGTATGTAAAACATGACACACAAAACTAGCAAACTTTCATGTAGCTTCATGCAAAAACAGTTACATTCAGGCTGATTAGACATGAAATTGACCAATGTTTTATAACGAGTTACATATTTTACATGCTTTTTATGGAAGATAAAGCTGTTGTAAATGAGCAAATATCTCTGGTTACTCACACTTCAAAATCTCAGATCAGGTTGCCAGAGTTTCAGTCAAACCTGAGCCGATGAGGAGATTGGAAGGAAAGACTCAGTGACCTGAAACGAAGCAAAACGTGGCTGTTCCAGGATTTGTTTGAACCTAGTACATAATGTTTGTGTAGCAACTGGGTCAGAAGTTAACTCCTGGCTGGAAGAAACCCTAATCGGTTCTTCCAGCAAGTTACTTTCTGTACCGTATCTCCTGACAGAGAGTAAATATGCAAGGTATAAATACCTGCAGAATATGTCCCAATTTTGGGGGGGAAGGAGAGCAATTTAGAGGCAAAAATAATGAGCCAAATTCCTGTCTTGACAGGAGTCCTCTTACTATCGTACGCTGATGTCTTCTTCTTTACTATAACATTAGGATTATGACTCTGAAATAGGCTCTAGCAGAGGAAGAACATTCTTATTTCTTTAAAAAGAAACTTGCATGCACTATGATCTATTGCCTGACTAATAATTCATAACTAATAACTTATCTGATCATGAATTGTCTGTCAATAGATCTGTTCTCAAAATTTGTTTTTGAAATGTTACCAAGGAACTACAGTGGAAAAATTCTGTGTGTGGAATTCATTTGTGAGTAGTTTGTTGTGAATATTATCAACATTCTGATATTATCAAAATGATCTTTGTGACTCACAACCCTAAGCTGACTGTTTTGTTTTTCTTCATTGACTGGTCATAAATCTTAGGACTGGGTTTTCTTGCATGGATGCTTGTGGAATGCAAACTTAAATTTGCTTTACATCAATATTTTTCCAGTATTCATTTTAAAATTCACTGCTCCCACAAACATCCTGCCAGTAAACCTGATCACTAGACTGTTTGGTGGAAGGCAAACACAAAAGGGGCCTGTTCAGTAAGTTATTTAAATATTCATGGATTCCTTTCAATACTCTTCAGCTCTACTAGGAGCAAAATAAATGGCTTG
Source organism: Pelochelys cantorii (assembly GCA_032595735.1). NCBI lineage: Eukaryota > Metazoa > Chordata > Testudines > Trionychidae > Pelochelys > Pelochelys cantorii. The sequence goes on along the minus strand of CM064344.1, from coordinate 16,046,563 downwards.
CATACATTTTTCACATTTGCCACAGTAGGAAAATCCCTTTAATACCATCTTGTGGAAAAGTTTTTGAAAAACATACTTACCAGGGACAGCTCTGTTTGTTCACTACATGTTACCTGCCTCTTGCTTTTCAGTGACTATTTTTGTAGGGGTCATGTGCATGTCTGTTCCATAAACACATTAGCTCTGATAACAACATAGTCTTTCATCATCCATATCATCTCTGTTAACAGACTGATGGCTGCTAATGGGTATGTTATAAATAGCAAACACAAAAGAACTCTAAAGAATGCCTGTGTAAAAGTAAATCTAACAGGAGAAAATGAAGGAAGAAATACGCAAAACTACTGAAATATTAGTATCACTAAATGGCTGTGAAAGATATCCAGGCGATTGCAGGGTTTGTAGTTCAAGGCTTTGGCTAATGCATATGCTTGTAATACATGGTTAATCCTAGGTCAGGGAATCTTTATAAATGGGCAGTATGGCTGAGTGTGTAGATCTATCATTTGTCAGGGTGAAATTAAAACACTTTCCCTGAAGAGAAAGCTGCAGCAGATGGCAGCTTTTCTCTCCGCTGACATTTTTTGAAGGTTTAAAAGCTTTGCTTTATTTTAAAATGCCTCTTTCAGCAGAGGCAATGCTCACTGGCACTTGTAAACTCACATGAATCTTCTTAAAGTTTCTAAAAATCTGTCAAGGATTCTCTCTCTCAAATGGATGGAATCCAAGATGGTGGGCTATAGGTGGATAGGGACAGTAGTGATAAATCATAGCAAATTTTTGCAGTTCATCTCTGCAAGACCACTTCAGACAACTGTATAATTTTCACTTCAGATAACTGTATAATTCGATCATTAGACAATTGTCTGTTTACAAATTGAGACACACAGGGTAAATATGTCAAAATGAAGACCAAGTCCTGTTCTCAAAAGTGACTTAGGAGCCCAAGTAAATTAAGTATCTTGCAAATTTTGCCCTCTGTCAGTTTTAGACTGGAGTTGTGTTTTGCTTTACATTTTGAACCTCTCTAGTCCAGCACTCTCTAGTGTGCCATGATTTTAGTTAGCCAGATGTCCACTTATCATGGGTGCAGCCAAGTTTCCCACAGTTCATTAAAGTTTGTTTATAGCCACCAGTTCTGGCTCTCAGTGTTCTGTGCTGTTATTTAGCTCTAATTTTCCCTAAATGTCTTCTAAGAGCCCTGTAAGCAATGGAAGTGTTGGTAACACTGCTAGACAATATTGACCTCCCATGGTTCATCAAATTCTTTGGTTCAGCATCGGTCAGATTCCAAGGGTGCCGGACTAGAAAGGTCCAACCTGTGGAAGTGCTGTGGTTCCAACAAAGAGTCTACAAAATCAATTCATGAAAATTTCATTAGTGTTTTAAGGGCAAATCATAATTTGTGTCCTCACTGTTTCTGGGTTTGACATTCAAGCTTACATCATATTGATCTGCTACTAAAAAGTGGGTGGCCGTCTAGGTATTAATAGCATAGCATTTTGTTCTGCAATTTAAAAACAGTCTAACATCTTGCACTGTTTGGGGGGTCACTCCAATTAATAATCCCAACTATACATACAAAATGATGGGGACTAATTTAGCTATAACCACTCAAGAGAGAGATCGTGGAGTCATTGTGGATAGTTCTCTGAAAATATCCACTCAATGTGCAGCAGCAGTCAAAAAAGCAAACAGAATGTTAGGAATAATTAAAAAAAGGATAGAGAATAAGACAGAGAATATCTTGTTGCCTCTATATAAATCCATGGTACGCCCACATCTTGAATACTGCATACAGATGTGGCTTCCTCATCTCAAAAAAAGACATACTGACACTGGAAAAGGTTCAGCAAAGGGCAACAAAAATTATTAGGGGTTTGGAACCGGTCCCATATGAAGAGCAATTAAAAAGACTGAGACTTTTCAGGTTAGAAAAGAGGAGACTAAGGGGGGATATGATAGAGGTCTGTAAAATCATGACAGGTATGGAGAAAGTGAATAAGGAAAAGTTATTTACTTATTCTCATAACATAAAGACTAGGGGTCACCAAATAAAATTAATAGGTAGCAAGTTTAAAACAAACAAAAGGAAGTTTTTTTTTCATGCAGCACACAGTCAGCCTGTGGAACACCTTGCTGGAGAATGTTGTGAAGACTGGGACTTTAATAGGTGTCAAAAAAGAACTAGGTAAATTCATGTATGTTAGGTCCATCTATTCTTATTAGCCAGGATGGGTAGGGATGGTGTCCCTAGCCTCTGTTTGTCAGGTGCTGGAAATGAACGATAGTAGAGGGATCACTTGATGATTGCTTGTTCTGTTCACTCACTCTGGGGCATCTGGTATTGACCACTGTCAGAAGACAGGATACTTGGCTAGATGGACCTTTGATCTGACCCAGTATGGTCATTCTTATGATCTTATGTTCATAATTAGAATCCTAGCTCACCTAAAAATGTTTCAGTTATCACTCATTTGGACTGTCTGTAAACCCTAGAGGTCTGTCAGATTCTGCACATTTTTCTTTTGCTAGATTGCCAAAGTAGATATCAATATAGAGATCCTATCATTTTCACTGCTTTGTAACTTTAATTGCTTGCACAGGATCAGGTAATAGGCTGGCAGAGCTATAGAAATATTTACACAACATTGACTAGATCATAAGAGATATAGTAATAAGTCATTTAACCATGAACAAGCTGATAGTGGCCTTGTCTACACGACGCAGTGGATCCATGCTGCAGCAGTCGATCTATTGGTGGTCGACTTATCGTGTCTGCTGAGACGTGATAAATCCATCTCCAAACACTCTCCCATCAACTCTGGTGTTCCACCAGGATGAGAAGAGTAGCCAGAGTTGACAGGAGAAAAGCCCCCATCAACCTTACCACATGGAAGACACCACAATAAGTATGTTAACTTCAGCTACGCTATTCGCACAGCTGAAGTTGCATAAAGTAGATCAATATGGGTAGGGGAGGTTAGTGAAAACAAAGCTAGTGTAAGCTGATTTTCTTACACAATCACCACTGAATTTAATAGACACAGTGTGGGATCTTTGTTGTTGTTGTTTTTTTAATATATGAGACTATTTTCTGAATGGTGGGTAAAATACACTAGGACGTCATATTATCCCAGAAATTAAACACTCCATTAAAGAAATACAATTATACTCTACTACAACCATGGATAACTTCACTTGGGGATTGTTTTGAAAAGAAAACGTATATTTCCTTCCCCAATTAAAAAAATGTTGCTCCTGCTAAGGGAAACATCCCTTATAGCCCTTTCCATATTTGCTGTTGAGCAATAAAAGGTACTTTGATTTATGATTACTGACCAAGGAGTTCATGATGCAATAAAGGGTGCTTTTCTTTTTAGAGTGATGTCATTAAAGTCAGTTCTGCCTAAATATTCTGGGAACTGCTATCAATGCTTGGTGCCATTAATCAAATTGGTGAATCTCCAAGGCTAGTTCTGGTTATTGTTCTGTTTATTCACTAGTTTCTACTGAAGGTTGAACCTCAAATGGTCAGAGTTCAGGCTGTTTGGATACTTATTTGAACTATGCAAACTTTGACTTTGCAAAATTTGATTCCAAACCTCTCAAGAAGGGGCTCTCATAGCAATAACATTAAACTGTGGTGTCTAATATACCTTTAACACTTTGTACTCCACCAGGCAGATCCCTACTCTTTTCCCTGCCACATGGACAGTAAATGGAATATTTTTTTTAACAAAAAACAGCCTTAGCTGAAATCTAATGTTAACACAGATAGCCTGGGGAAAAACTAGAGTCCAAGAAGCAGTTTACAGCTGAGACAACACAGACCAGGTGTACTAATTCAGAGTGAGCTTGGGTTGTGGCTTGCATGTTTGCCAGGTCTTGAGTGTTATTGTGCTGCAACAATGTGACTCATACCAGGACCATATACTCAAATGCATTACCCTCCAGTGCAGGAGAGGGAACTCACACCATTATTTCCACACTATCCATCCTACCGGGATGCTAAACCGTGCAGCATATGAATAGCTAGCAACTACTAAGTCTCTAGGGGTACATCTGTACAGTAGCGTGTACCTCAAAATAAGCTAAACAATTTGAGCAACGCAAACTGCGTAGCTTATTTCGAAATTTGGAGCTGTTTACACAGCTATTTCATCATCTTCCTTAATTCTCATGCAACGAGGTTTACAGGAAGCTGGAATAAAAAGCCCGTTATTTTGAATGTATTTCAAAATAATGGGCATACTGTTAGGACGCACAGAATGCTATTTCGGGATAATGGACGTTATCCCAAAATAGAGCTGCTGTGTAGACATACCCTAGTAGAGCTTTGGGAAACAAGTGAACCACTTTCTGTAAAGCTTCTTGCATGCCAGCCTTTTGTTTCATGCTGATCAAGTAAAATTTTTCTACTGAATTTGACATGGTGGTGTTTTTCTTTATTGGCAACAAAATCATGGCGAGAGAAATCAGTTTAACACCAACTTTTGATTAAGTGATCCCATTTCCATGGGGAGGGGAGGAGAATGGCAGAATGTGTCAGACTTGAGGGTGAAATTTTCAGTTCCTAATTTCTCAGACCTTACCTCTTTTATGTTATGTATTTTGCATGCTGGCCACACTATGGCTACATCTAGACTACTCCGCCGAATCCAGGGAATGTGTCTGCTCTTCCGCTTTTTTTCGGAAGCCCTGTCTTCCTCCTTCCACAAGGAAGAAGGATTCTTCCAAAAGAGGAGGATTTTCCAAAATTTGGCCCGGTGTAAATGGGCAAAATTTTGGAAAAGCCTCTTCCAGAAAAACTATCGGAAAAAGGTACGCAAATTGCGGAGAGCATTTTGCGGACTTTTATCTAATAGATCATTGTAGTCTAGACATAGCCTCTGGGGCACAGTGGAAATACTGCTACTAGACCACAAGGACTGAGCTAAGAAGCCTGCTGCTCCTCTAAGTACCAGAGATGAGGCCCTCTAGCGAAAGGGCTACAGCACATAGGATAGATTATTGTTGATTGAAGAAATGCCTGCACCTTTTCTTTACAGATCAGTTCCTTGTTTCCTTAGTAACTCCTCTTGGTAAAAGTTTATGCACCTGAGTGCAGTTTAACTGTGTGAAATTTCTACATATATTGTCTGATCCAATTCCACCCACTCTTAGCATCTCCATCATCTTTCACGATAGACCTGCCATTACACACTATACGGTACGATCACAAGCAGACTGGGTGCAGTCAGAGACTGAGAAGCGTGTTAACAAAAGTCCTGGCAAAGAACAAAAATAATCCCCTGCCAGTCACCATAGCAAATGTTGCTCCCGAGAGATAGGAAAAAATTATATGCTGAGATTGATGTGGCGTAAGTCTGCCTACACCCGTGTGTGGGAAGGGGCTTTAATAGAGCACAGAGCCTGCACGTGGGTGGAGAGAAAAACAAATGTTAACGGTGCCTTTTGTTGTCCTGGATAGCACGAGAGAGAATGGAGAGTGAAGGGAAAGCTCCCCTTGTTCTGGAGAGATACAGACTCATTGTGATAACTGCAGAGAGGCTAGTAACCTACCACGCTTGGCTCTGCTTTTTTTTCTTAGGGTTTCTTGGTTCTGCTTCAGTGCCAGAGGCTGGACTTGGTCACTTCTGAGGGGCCCTTCCGGCCTCACATTTCTATGATCTACTGCAGTAACACTCTACCACCCATTAGGCAGGTCAGTGTTCATTTGGGAGCTCATGCTTCACTCTGCTTTCCTTGGAATGCTGAATTGTACAATCCCCCGGAATGCATAATAGAACCAGACATAGCTGGGTTGCCTTGCAGAAAGAGTGACTGATGGTTGCATTAATAGTTTGTGAACCGGCTGGTAAACCAGACACTCGTCATTTTGCTTAGGAAAGCAGAAACTAAGCTCGGGTTGGTATCCTCCCTCTCCTAGATAGCAGCAGCTGGACACAGTGACCAGACAGTGTTTAATGGGAGCCCCTGAGCAGGACCCCGGTGGGGAGGGAGGGTCCTGGACAGGTGAATTGTCATTTCACCCACCTAACTACAAATACAAAAGCATCCATATTTGTTAAAGGGCCAGATACTCTTCCTAGAATGGGTCAGACTTCAGGGAATGAACCTAGGTGTAAGTATATGAAACTAGGGCTCTAGGAAGTTCCAAGGGGCCTGTAAAGGTGGTCCCTGACCACCCTCTTGCAGCCCTGTGCACCTTAATGCTACCAAATGGAGCAACAATAGATTTCAATTTAACAGCCCAGGGCCAAGAAGAAATCAAAACATATTAACAAAAGGCCATCCCCTTTTAATTGGGTATCAGCCCTGGAATCCTCAACACACACATTTCAACAGGCTCTGGATTCATAGCTCCCAAATTTATGGTTTATACCCATGCTAGGCAACCGAGGCTAGTGAGTGGGCTGCACGAGTGGCCCTCCATCTCAGTGGGCTGCGAGATTGTTGTAGCCAAGACGGTCTCCCAGGATAGGGGAGTTTTGCTCACTGCGCTTGCATAGCTAGAATTTGCGGGGTGCGCCAACTGACCCATAGCAGCGCTGTGATTGGATGCAGAGGGAGTGCACGGCTCTCACAGTCAATGTGGTGTGAGTGTCACTTTAGTAATACTGGTAGGAAAAAACCAATGCAGATGGAATCCACTAGTATCTGGCAACCCTGCACATGGGCAACAGTGAACAAAATGTCTTGCAAAGCACACACAGACCCCTGATGGGCCTCATGTGGCCCTTGGGCTGCAAGTTACCCACCACTGGTTTACATCAAGTCCCTGAATCAGATCAGGCTTAGCTCCAGGTACATGAGAGAGCACCAGCTGCAGTCTGCCAGTCTCCTCCTCCTCTCTTTCCTTGTTCTGCTTCCTGTTTATGTGGCTCAGACCCCAGTGCAGCGTGGCCTTGGCTAAAGGAGTGATAACGTTCCCCCCTCTCTGTTGCACTGCTTCACAGGCAAGTATACATAAATCACCACCTTAAAACAAGCACAAGTTTCGGGGCCATGTGGTTGCATCTAATAACCTGAATTGCATGCAATCCAGTTTCATAGTCAAAAATTCAAATTAGGAACGGATGCCACGCATCCCAGGTGTGATTGAGGAGCATTCCTGGTATTCCCCTGAGCTAGGATGTTTATTCACTGCAGGGGGCTTGCAGGCTGAAGTCCAAAAAGCTGAGGAGGAAGAATAGTCATGGGATGAAGGTCCTTGTACTGGGACTTGTGTGAGCTAAATTCAATTCCTGGGTTTTCAGCAGGCTTCTCACATGACCCTGGTTAATCGTTTCTATTTATGTTGTAATAGCCTGTAGTAACCACTGTGCTAGGCACTGTAACATGGTGTCTCTGCCCCAAAGTGCTTCCAATCTAAGGGCTATTCCTCACTAGAAATGCTACATCAGTGCAACCGCACCACTGTAGCTCATCTGGTGAAGATGCTTTATGCCAATGGGAGAATGCTCTCCTGTCAGCATAGTAAATCTACCTTTGTGAGAAGCAGTAGCTATTTTGGCACTGACCTAGCATTGGCCACACTGGCACTTAGGTTGATATAACTAATGTTACTCGGGGGTGTGGCTTATTCACACCCCTGAGTGATGTAAATTAAATCGAAGTAAGTGTTCATGTAGACCTGGCCTATGTCACTAATTCTCTATGTTTATGTACTATGAAGATAAAAACCTGCCTCATAGGCTGATTGAGAGACTAAAGTCACAAATACCCCATAGGTGCTCAAATGTTACAGTTGTGGGCATCAATGTTCCCTCTAATTTTTTCTAATGCATGTACAGAATAAATTTTGTTATGTGCACCAAGGCACATGTGGATGTGCACCATTAGTAGAAACACATACTGTTAGCAATGGATGATCTGATAATCAGCTGGCCTGTACCTGAATCTCTTCTGGGTAGCTGCCTAAGCACACAGCTTATAGGGGACACTGGTGGGCACCATTAATAATATAGCTAAAACCCCCTAAGACATGGATTTGATATAAGTGTCCATATTGCAAAGCCACTATTAGGTAACCTCCCTAACCCCATTCAGATGCATCCTGTAGAGTATCGTATCTTGGTCACCCAAATTAAGCAAGAATTAGGCCTTTCTCTCATTGTCAGGAATGAATGTGATGCCCCCTCAAAACTCATAGGAATGATTGTCTCAAATTTTGCACTTGAGAGGATTGGCTTGTATTCTGTATTCATAAAGAAATTAAATCCGCATTCTAGTTAAATTTGCATATAACATTCAGCAACCTGAAATTCTGAGGCACAGCTTTATGCCTACATAAATCAGTCTCTGGCGTGACTACTGTACAGTACCTGCAGCTGCCTGACCGATTTAAGAAAGATAAATAAAATGAAAACAAAGCAATATCCACAGAAAGACTTTGCAAACAGCACCTGTCTTTTGAAAGCTTGAAAGGCCACAAATGGCAAACTAGGAAAGGCACAGAACGTAAAGGTCTGTTAAAGCCTAAAGGGCGGGGATATATTTATTTTCCTCTGGAGTTCTAATTGATGGAATAGCCTCTGGAGGGAGGGTATTGTAATGGGGAAGGAGGCATAACGACCATCAAGCTGTACAGTAAGGATCTATGGGAACAGCTATTCTACAGATTTTGGAGACAGGGCATTACTGGTAGATGGAGCTAGCCAGGAATTCATCGCTGGAATGTTTTCTTCAGAAACTGCCAGTCCATTGAAACCAAAAATTGTTTGCAGGAAAGTCTGTTTTGACAAATCTCTCAATTCCAAATGTTTTGAAAAAAAAATTGAAAAATTTTCTAAATGTCCCATATTGACACTTCAGAAATGTTTCATTTTCTGCTTCAAAATGACTGTTCCAAAATTGTGTTACTTTTTGGAACACTATAAATTAAAACAAAAATGAACTGCTGTGATTGACATGAACTGAAACTTTTTTTTTAATTATTGGTTTGTGAAGATTTTACTTTCATCCCAATTTAGGGTGGGAAGAGTCTTCAAAATCCTTCTAATGGGATGGGAAAAGCATGTCCTGCAACCCGAACACAGGTCCCTCCTCTGGCCTTATCTTTGGATGCCAAGAGACATGCTGCTGCTGGTTTTTTCCTCCAGGGTTGTGACAATACCATCCTGCCTAGCAAATACACACAACTCTCCCACCCCCCCACTTTCTCTCCTGCAGATTTCTACAGAGAAATCCAGTGGGTTGGTGGGGATCATGCTTCATAGACGCTCTGTTCTGCTGCCACAGCTTAAATGACTTAGTTTGACAACCCAACAAGTTTCACTTTCAAAGACCACAGATCAGGCCTGTGGATGAGGAGCAGGAGGGGGCAATTGTCCCAGGACCCAGAGATTCGAAAGGGCCCCAAGCTCCCAGCTACTACCACTGCCACTGAGTGAGCGGCAGTGCCTGGAGCCCAGAGCCCTTTAAATCACCACTGGAGCACCATGCGGTACATTCTGGGCAGTTCTAAAGGCTGGGTGGAAGGGATGTGCCGCACTCTGGGCAGCGCTGAGGGCTGTGGGTGAGCAGGTGTGGCATGCTCGCTGCCCCCCGGCCTGCCCCTTCAACCCACAGCCCCACCCCCACATCTTGCCCAGGAGTGCAACATGACTGTCAGCTCCCCTGCCACCGACTTGTGTGCAAGGGCACACACCAGCGCTAGGGAAGGAGAAAACATGCCATTTAGGCCTCATTCTACTCCTTTCCATGGGTTAAGGGTTTTTGAACCCTCCCTCTTCCCCACCTTCCCTTTGTTTTTTTCATCGTCTTCCAGTGTATAAGAAACCAAGATCCTTTGGCAGCAAGTTGATAACATAGCAAAGAAAGTGGGTTGTGCCCACGAAAGCTCTTTAGGGTGCTGCAAGACTATTCGTTGTTTTTTAAGTTTATCGCAAATAAATGCAGCTCCCACATATGTGACACCTTGGGAAAAGTACAGTAAGGCTTTGACTATACTGCGAGTTTTTGCGGCAGAAAATATGCTAATGAGGGACTCATTAGCATGAGTCGCAATATCATTAGCATATTTTCTGCTGTTTCTTTTTGCGCAAGGGGTTTTTGCGCAAAAAGAAGCAGTGTAGCTGCTTCCGTTTTGCGCAAAAACCCTGTTTTGAACAAGATCCTAATGCCTCTCCAGGACAGGCATAAGGATCTTGCAGAAAAGGGGGTTTTGCGCAAAACGGAAGCGGCTACACTGCTTCTTTTTGCGCAAAAACCCCTTGCGCAAAAAGAAACAGCAGAAAATATGCTAATGATATCGCGACTCATGCTAATGAGTCCCTCATTAGCATATTTTCTGCTGCAAAAACTCGCAGGGTAGACAAAGCCTAAGGGTTTGGAATAACTTATGGGCAGGTGAATTGGTTCCGACATAGCATGAACGCTGCCATCTCACAAAGTATTGTCTGTTGCTGAAATCAAACCCAAACCTAAACCTATTTAAAAGTCTTTACTAGCACCAACGTTTCAATACGGGTGCTGTATTGAGAGCTTGAAATACTGAGCCACAGACCTTACAGTAGAAGACAGGAGCAGAGCAAGCCTCCCCCATGCAGTCTCACCAATGTACCTCTAACATAGTTGTTCCCACTCCATACCTATCCCATCCTATACTTCTCAGCTGAGACTGCACAGGAGCATATGGAACATTGGCATCCAGTAGCCTAGGCAGGGGAAGGCTTTGCCTTCCCAAACTGCCAGGCATGCGCCCACCCACACTCTGCCTCCTGAACGCCTGCTGTAGGCGTTCTAGGGGTGGAGTGTTGCTGCCCCAGCACCCGCCCTCCCGATGCTCCGGGGCTGGGGCCACACCATGTGCCTTCCTCCCTCCCCGATGCTCCAGGGCAGGAGAGGCTGGGGCTGTGTGGCACGCCCTCCTCCCTCCCCCGGTGCTCCAGGGCTGGGGTGAACGCTCACTCGCCTGCTCCCCTCCCCTCCCTGTGGGGAGCAGGGAAAGGGTGGCGCCTCAGCAGAAGGAGCGGGCCTTCATCAACCACCCATGATATAGAAGTGAGGCAGGGATCAACTAGGTGGAGCTTCAAATTCAAAATCTCATAGGTCACTGATGAATCATTGGAATGCAGCCATTTTTAGTTTGTTTCAGTCCAGCAGGAAATACTTCCTTTGTAATCTGAAATGGTATGGTGCGAGATAAAATCAAATAGTCTCCCATTTATTTCCTTTTAGGAAAAAAACAGCTATTTGTTTAATCCTAAAGGAGGAATTTGGCACAGTGGCTTTTAAAAGGTTCTGAGATTTGTCCAGGCAATTTTTTTTTTTTTTTAACTATTGCACTGAAAATTGAGTCTGATGTGATGAAAATACACAAGCCCACTCTGGAAAATGGGGCTCAATTGATTATTCAAAGGGCTGGAAGTCAAGAGTTCTGTTCCTCATTCTGCCACACCTAAGGCAAAGTATTTCACTTGTGCTTCTTTTCCCAGCTGTAAAATGGGGCAATAGATTAACCGCCTTCATAAAATGCTTTGAAATCTACAGGAGAAAGGACTCTGGAAGCTGCCACCAATTTCTAGTGCCAGGGCACTCTTTCAGATTGGGGGGATAAGCTGTGCATGCCGCAATAGTGGGGGCAGAGTGAGAACAGCAAAGCACACACAGTACAAGCCAAGCAGCAAATCACGAGGAGGGGAGAAGGGACCAACCCTGTCCATCCTCCACACACACACACATCACCTCTTCCTAGGGGCTACTATGGCACTGGAAAAATCTAGGGTTTTTTGGCAGATAATTTAACAATTAGCTGGCAGGAGCACTGTATCTAATTTGTATATAAAAGAAAGAACATTAATTAAATATTAGACCCACTCACCTCTCACACTAATATATTCTGACATCTTGTCACTTGAGGGACATTGTTTAGGCTTAAAATTTTAATGTATGTTCTTTCTTCGTTACTAACTCTGTGGTGAGAAAGAGAGACGCTGTCAGGACGCGTGGACTCTCTTTCAGCTCTAGAAGGAGAGTCTAGTGGGTGACAGCAGGGACAGATACATCTGGGTTCTATACAAGAATCTCAGAATGGCCATACTGGGTCAGACCAATGGTCCATCTAGCCCAGTATCCTCTCTTCTGATGGTGGCCAGTACCAGGTGCTTCAGAAGGTATGAACAGCAGAGGAAATGATCAAGTGATCCATCCCCTGTCATCCATTCCCAGCTTCTAGCAAATAGAGGCTAGGGACACCATCCCTTCCCATTCTGGCTAGTAGCCATTGGTGGACCTATTTTCCTTGAACTTACTTCATTCTTGTTTGGACCTTTCCACTGTCCCCTTGGAAAGAGTTCCACAGGTTGACCATGAAGAAATAATTCCTTTTCTTTGTTTCAAATCTGCTGCCTATACATTTTGTTAGGTGACGTTCTTGTATTATGGAGCTTCAGGGGATAGCCGAGTTAGTCTGTTACAGAAAAAAAAATGGTCTGGTAGCACTTTATAGACTAACAAAACATGTAGATGGTATCATGAGCTTTCATGGGCACAGCCCACTTCTTCAGTTAGTCTGTTACATCTGAAGAAGTGGGCTGTGCCCACGAAAGCTCATGATACCATCTACATGTTTTGTTAGTCTATAAAGTGCTACCAGACCATTTGTTGTTTTCTTCTTGTGTTATGTTAGTGAAGGAGTAAATAACATTTCCTTATTCAATTTTTCTACACCATTCATGATTCTTAGACCTCTAAAACATCCCCTTCCATTTAGCCACTTCGTTTCCAAGCTGAAAAGTCACAGTCTTTTAAATCTTTCCTCATATGGAAGCTGTTCCTTACCCCTAATTATTTCTGTTGCCCTTCCCTGTATCTTTTCCAAATCTTTTTTTTTTTTAAGATGGGGCGACCAGATCTGCATGCAGTATTCAAGATGTGGACATACCATTACTTTATATAGAGCAATATGACATTTTCTGTTTTATTATGATTTCCTTTCCTAATGATTCCCAATATTCTGTTAGCTTTTTAAATTGTCACTGCACATTGAACAGATGTTTTCTGGGAACCATCCATAATGATTCCAAGATGTCTTTCATTAGAGGTAACAGCTAAATTAGACCCCATCGGTTTTTTATGTATAACGGGGATTGTATTTTTCCATGTGCACTACTTTGCATGTATAGGGGTGTGTTCGGAGAACAGAACGTGCACACACACCCTTTTTTGTAGCCCCTACGCCGAGGAGGGGCACTTGACGGTGTTTTCCTCCACTGTCCTTACAATTTAGCAATATTTCCTCCATCCGTTTCACCAGTGTTCCACGTGATTCACCCTGAGACCCCCGGTCCTAGCACCCAATATTCTTCACGTATCACACCCTTATTCGTCCCAGGGTGTCTTTATTCACGTCTGCAGTGCCTCAATTGGCACACCGCCAATGAAACTTCCGCCAGCGCACCCGGGCGCTGGGAGGTAGGGGGACCTGGGCCCACCCTCTCCACTGGGTCCCGACCCAGGGCCCTGAGGGGCAGAAAACTGTACTCCCCCCCTTTGGTTGATGGGGACGCCGCCTGTAACACGTCAACCCGCAGGCCTTGCCAAGAGGCCCCGCCCTGGGCCACTTCCTACCCCGCCGACCTGACGGACCGCTATCTGCGAAGTCGTTCGCCCAGGACCTCAGCTCCTTCGCGGTCCTGTCTTGGGAGGCTTTCGCTCAGGGCTTCCACCCTTGCCCTCCTCTGGGCCTCGCTGCCGGGGCTTCTTCCCCTGCGGCTATCCTCCACCTCTGGGTCCTTGCCGCTGGGGCTCCCTTCCCTGCAGCTGTCCTCCTTCCCCCCCCTTGAGCGTGCGGCACGCCGTTTTTAAATGCTGCACAGCAGCGCCGCAACGGACGCCGGGCATGCTGCGTGCCGGATGCCTCCTCTCCCCCCGCCCCACGTGCGCTCCCTGCGCCATGTCCGAGCAGCCCGAAGCGCTGGCGCATGCGCTATCAGGCCGCTGCCGTGCCACTCGCCCTCCTCTCTGAGGCGGCTGCGTTTCAGCGGGGGTGCGGGGCTCGGCTGTCCCGTCACAGCATGTATCAACACTTAATTACATCTGCCATTGTGTTGCCCAGTCACCCAATTTTGTAAGATCCCTGTGTAACTCTTAGCAGCCAGCTTTGGACATAACAGTTTTGAGTAATTTTGTATCATCTACAAATTTTGCCACTTCACTGTTTACCCCTTTTTCAAGATCATTTATGAGTAAGATGAACAGCAGTGGTCCCAATAGAGACCACTGGAGCACACCACTATTTATTCCCTTTTTTCCTACCTTGTAAGTGAAGTATCTCGTAAAGTTTTCATAATCATCTATCCATCCTTCAATTACTTGAATTCCCAGCCTTTTGTTATGATAATCACCCTGCCTCCCTCTGTTTATAAACAAACTCTTTGCCTCAAAGGCAAAGCTGGGAGTGGCACAAGCTCTGTTGCAGTTAAGAGCAGGGTCTGTGGCTAGGGCATGAGCTTTAAGCAGACCTCAAATATGAAATTCAGGGGGTCGAACTTTAGCTTCCCCCAAATGGCACCCATAGTCTGGTTCTTGTTGTCCTTTCATTAAAGAGGATTTAAAAAAACACACACTCAGCAATCCCATTATTGTTTACTCACATCCACACAGACTGAACTTTCTCCTATAGCAACCCAGAAATACAACACATTGTGCTCTTTTCTGCATGCTTTGCTGTACTGCAAAATCCTGCAGTTTTAAAATTAAGCAAAGTCTTTGTATAATAGCTGATGCATGCTATTAAAAGGGTGCCGAATGCTTTTTCCACTGGCATTAATTGAGTGAAGGGAAAACAGATTCCAATGCTGTCATATGGTATCAAAATAATTAGCTCAGCTATAAATAGCTTGGCTTGTTCACTTTTTTTTTTAAGGTCAAGGCTATAACTGAAAAGATTAGTGGCACATCACAGTATATGCAAGTGTGCCTTCTGCAACTATACACAAATATTAGTGCCAAGAGGGAAGTGCATTCTTGATCAGTGATCCTAAAGCAGGGGTGGGCAATCATTTTTGACTGGGGTCCACTTCAGAAATTTTTGAAGTGGCCCTGGCTCACCCCAGAAGGGGCAGGACCTCAGGCAGAAGGGGCGGGACCAGGACACTTCTGTGCTTCCCTGCCCACAGACCCTGACTGGCCTGTGGATCAGGGAACCAGTGAAGTCTTTGCCCCCACCCTCCCCAGAGAGAACCACCAGCTGTTCTGAACAGCAACTGGCGGTTGACTCTTAAGTGCCAAGCCCCTTGCAGTGTGGGAGGAGACTTCATGCGCTCCCCCTGCCACCAGGCCCTGAGTGCAAAGTCTCTCGCTTCCTGCCCTCTGGCGTACGGTGCTTAGAGTCAACCGCCAGTGTTGATTAAGCACCACATGCTCCCCCATCTCTAGGCCCTGATTTGGGGGCGGGGGAGCAGCAGGACCTCCCCGGACCAGATCAACCTGCCTGCAGAGACCCTTTTGCCCACCTCTGTCCTAAAGTCACAAAAACAATAGTGTATTAAATTGGACAAATAACGAATCACACTTGAGAGTGGGAAAGAGGTATTGGCAGGCCCGCTAACGGGGGAAAGGAGACAAAGGGGACAGTTGCCCCAAAGCCTGGAGATTCAAAGGGACCCAGAGCTCATGGCAGCCAACCACCACTCCAGCAGAAGTGGCGGCAGCCAGGACCCTTTGAATTGTCACTGGAGTAGCAGTGTGCCACTCCGCATGACTCTGAGGGTGTGGGGGGCACACCATGGTCAGGCCGTGATAAGGGCTGACTGCCTGAAGACCCACCTCTTCCACTCGAGGCCCCACCCCTTCCCGGTACATGGAGTCAGCCCCCCTACACGCACCTTGCCCTGGGGCCCACAGTAGCTGTCAGGTCTGCTGGGTGTTGGCTAGTGGTTTACGCACAAGGCCTTCTCTACACAAACTCATCTCAGTTTAACTAAAAGTGTGAGGCTTTTTTACAAGCCAACTTTAGTTAAACTGCATAGCTGGAGTCGATGTACCTTAACCGAATTTCTGGGGTGGCCCCACTGCAGGAGGTCAACAGAATAAACTCTTTGATCAACTTTCCTTACTGCTCACGACTCCAAAGAGTACTGGATCTACAGGGGCATCCTCAGCATGCGATTGAGCAGGTCCTTAATAGACCCACTAAATTGAACCCCCGAAAAAATTGAACTCTGAAACATGAGTCTTCCCAGAAGTATAGACAAAGTCTTAGTGTTGAATCTAGGCTCCCATTAGTGACAATCATCTAAACTTACTATAAAGGTGTCAAACGATGTCCATGCCAAATCATGTTTTGAATCCTGTGGTTTTTTTTTAAAAAAAAAGCACCTTCCCCTCCCTTTGCTCCCAATTTATTCCTAGTGTAATTACACAATTAAACTGCCTGTCCATTTCCTCCTCTTTAATATGGGAGTGATAATCCTGACCTACTTCACAGGAATAAAGATGACTAGTGACTATTTTTAATGTGCTTTAAGAGAAAGCACGTGAGTGCTAATTGTTTTATTAATAAAGCCAAATGTTCAGTTCCCATCTAGCTTTCATGTTCTGCGTGTAATTTGCAATTCCTTTGGTTAGAAGATGCCCTTGAAACTCAGTGGCTCTGCGGTAAAGCTGAATACAAAGCCATTTGTGTCTGTCTGCAATTATGCTTTAATACTACATGAAATTTCCTCCCTGAAAACCATATATTGGGACTGCCGTTCTGTGGTAAAATCTCCTTTCACCGGTGGTTATTTTGAATAAGGCAGCTTAAGTTCTAATTGCAGCTGCACTGTGTTCAGGATTGATTGCACAACATATTGGGCTGGACAGTTGCCAAGCAACACCTTTTAGGTCCATACCTCGCTATTATATGTATCTTGATGTATATACCCTTTCCTCTCCCATAAATTATCCAACTCTCCATATAGCTCATCAGAAATCTAAGACTTCAGTTGTCACTAAAATGCTATGTACACCACTTAGAATTTTATAGCATCTGCATAGACTTGGGGTAGAAGTCTGCTTCTACTGCTTTAAGCTAAAGGAGAATTTTTCCTCAGCTCTCCCCAGGTTACAAACATCCGACTTATGAACATACACGCAAAAGCTCACTTGTAGCCTCAAGGGAGCAGGCAAAAGGCACAGGTGGTGGTGAGCAGCACAAGTGCTGGCCAGAGAACTCCGAGGAGCAGGTGGCTGCCACACAGTCAGTGGCTGGAGAGAAGCGGCACTTCAAAGAGGAAAACACTTTTCTCCAGTTGCTGGCTGCCACCCCCTGTTCCTTCAGAGTCCTCTGGGGTGTAGGCTGCTGAGGAGGTGGCAGCTTGGGGGCTGGGACTGGGTGTAGGAACTAGTGCAGAGCCTGCAGGTGGCTGGGAGATGCCCAGAAGTCTTCTTCAGAATCTCCACCTGCCTCCTCATCCCCCTCTAATTAAACCACCTGCCTTTCCTCAAGCATTCAGAATTAAATAAAAAAATTATATCTACTATTTTTCATTGCAAATATATAGTATTTGAATCCTGTGGGTTTTTTTTAAAAAAAAGCACCTTCCCCTCCCTTTGCTCCCAATTTATGGATAAGAGGGAAGGTCCTTTCTTGGATTGAGAACTGGTTAAAAGACAGGAAACAAAGGGTAGGAATAAATGGTAAATTTTCAGAATGGAGAGGGGTAACTAGCGATGTCCCCCAAGGGTCAGTCCTAGGACCAATCCTGTTCAACTTATTCATAAATGATCTGGAGAAAGGGGTAAGCAGTGAGGTGGTAAAGTTTGCAGATGATACCAAACTGTTTAGGATAGTCAAGACGGAAGCAGACTGTGAGGGACTCCAAGAAGATCTCACCAAACTGAGTGATTGGGCAACAAAATGGCAAATGAAATTTAATGTGGATAAGTGTAAAGTAATGCACATTGGGAAAAATAACCCCAACTATACGTACAGTATGATGGGGGCTAATTTGGCTACGACAAATCAGGAAAGAGATCTTGGAGTTATCGTGGACAGTTCTCTGAAAACTTCCACACAGTGTGCAGCGGCGGTCAAAAAGGCAAATAGGATGCTAGGAATTATTAAGAAAGGGATAGAAAATAAGACCCAGAATATCTTACTGCCCCTGTATAAAACTATGGTACGCCCACATCTTGAATACTGTGTACAGATGTGGTCTCCTCACCTCAAAAAAGATATTTTGGCCTTGGAAAGGGTTCAGAAAAGGGCAACTAAAATGATAAGGGGTTTGGAACGGGTCCCATATGAGGAGAGGCTAAAGAGACTGGGACTTTTCAGTTTAGAAAAGAGGAGACTGAGGGGGGATATGATAGAGGTATATAAAATCATGAGTGGTGTGGAGAGGGCCGATAAAAAGAAGTTATTTATTAGTTCCCTAAATAGAAGAACTAGAGGACACCAAATGAAATTAATGGGTAGCAGGTTTAAAACTAATAAAAGAAAGTTCTTCTTCACACAGCGTGTAGTCAGCCTGTGGAACTCCTTGCCAGAGGAGGCTGTGAAGGCTAGGACTATAATAGAGTTTAAAGAGAAGCTAGATAATTTCATGGAGGTTAGGTCCATAAAAGGCTATTAGCCAGGGGATAAAATGGTGTCCTTGGCCTCTGTTTGTCAGAGGCTGGAGAGGGGTGGCAGGAGACAAATCGCTTGATCATTGTCTTCGGTCCACCCTCTCTGGGGCACCTGGTGCTGGCCACTGTCGGCAGACAGGATACTGGGCTAGATGGACCTTTGGTCTGACCCAGTACGGCCATTCTTATGTTCTTATGTATTTCAGCAACATTATGGGTTATTAAGGCTTTTTGTGAGCTAGACTAGGAACCTAACTGCCTTTTGTAACATTATTTCTGTGGGAAAATACATTTCAAGTTCCAAACACCCAACTTACTAACGAACTTTTGGAACACAGCCCATTTGTAAGTTGGGTACTTTCTATATAGGCTATGAGTACGGCCCTACTTCATTTGTGAGATTGCAGATCCCGCACTTCTAGGCTTTGATTTTAATTAGCTTACTTTGCATAGTCCACAGTTTTGCATACGATTTGAATATGCAGCTAATACTACACTAACAGTCAATGCCTGTAAAAATGTAAAAGGCTTAAGTGACTGGACTCAATTTTTACTGCAGTTGTGTTAAGATATTTAGTCTTCTGAATTTTATATTCTACTGGTCACTTTTTTTGTTAATGAAAGTAATACAATTTCAGCAAAATACCTGGTTATCAAAAATTAGCAGGCATAACATAAAACTTGAGTGTTAATTTTGTTCCAGCAAATTGCTCTTAAACAAATAGGTCTACTCTGGCTTTTCCAAATTTCCATGATTAATAAAGGTTCATTATTACTTTTCCATGATTTTCCATGTCTTATCCACAACTTAGCTGCAGTTATTTGGCGATCATCCCGCGATTCAAGTAGGGCCTTAGTCATGTGTCTGTTTTTCAGTTTGACTTTTTCATAGCAGCCTAAGGGAGTTAGATGTCTAATTCACACTGAAATTCAATGGGAGTTGGACATATAATGCCCTCAATCCCTTCTGACAATCCCAGCCTTAGTACCTAGTAATAAAGACACACTGGAAATTACACAGAAGTGGAACTGTTTCTAAATAAGAGACTTTCCATAAAGTGTTGGCCACTTATTTAGGAGTAGTCACGTTGGCTCAGACCATTGGTCCCTCAAGCCCAATATGAGGGGAAGTCTGATGCAGTGGTTAGGGCATTAGCATGGGCTTTAGACCACAATCAAATTCCCTGCTCTGCCACATCCAATGTCCTGGTCTAAACTTCGAAATTAAATCAACTTAGCTGTGTCACTCATGGCTATGGAGAATTTTGCACCCTGAGCACTGTAGTTAGGTTGATCTATCCCTGTGATAAACACAGCTAGGACCACGGACAAATTTCTCCACAAGGCCGTCCCTACCCATATGCAAAATATGCAGCTGCTTAAGGCACCACAACATTTGGGGCACTCTTTCACCCAGCAGCACCCCCTGTGGGCTGCACTTACACATCCCTAGAGGGTGTGGGGTCCAGGACGTCCCCCCCCCCCACTCCATTCTGCCCCTGTCCAGCCCACACTCCATCCCACTCCAACCCTTCTCCTAAGCTCCATATCTTCCCTCCCCTGCTCTGCCCCCCTTCCACCAGCACTCCATCTCTTCCTCCCAAGGCCCCGTCCCTGCTCTGCCTTTACCTTGCTCCCTTTCTGCACCTTCCCCCAAACCCTTTTCTCAAGCAATGTGGCCCAAGGTACTACCAGGAGGCCTGGCTCCAGCAGCAGGGGCCAGGCCCTCCACCACAGTCACCAGTAGTGGTGAGAAGGGAAGGGACCTGGTTCCAGTCTACTCCCCAGCTCTCAGCCATGTCACTCCACTTCCCGCTGCCACCTGTGAATGCGTGGGGTGGTTCCACCCCTTCCCCCAAACCTCTTCTCTCCCCTCCCCCCACAAAAAGTGATGCTGCTGAGCCGAGGGAGCGGAGTGGGCTGGGACCATGTTGCTCTGTGTCCCACCACTTCTGGTGAGTGCGGGTTTTGGCCCAACCCCCAGCTACCTCCCTGCCCTGCTCCTCTTCCCCCCACAGCTCCTGCCCCCAGACACCTGAGTGCAGCGGCCCCCCCATGGAAGGACTCCAAGGAGCGCTCCCCACAGGGGCAGTGTAGAGCACTAAAATGTGGAGAGACAGCCCTGCTTCACTAGCTATCACTTTTTGTGAAGGTGAATTTACTATAAGAACAGAAACCCCCTCTTCGGTTGATGTAGGAACCATTCGGCTACAGCAACAGAACCATAATCTGGGGGGGCCGACAGTCTTGCTTGGTCCCTGGGCAAAGTGGGGGAAACTGTGCCCTCCCAGAAGAGGAGAGGTCTCCGGTGGACAACCAGCCCTCAGCATCCCCTGGAGCACACTGCATGGCGCTCCATCGGTGATTTAAAGGATCCAGGACTATGATGCTCCTGCAGTAGGTGGCGTGGCAGCTGGGGGCCCCAGACCCTTCAGGATTGCTGGGCTCTGGGACAACTGCCCTTTCCCCTCCCGCCCAACCATAATTATACTTTTGTTAGTCTATAAAGTGCTACCAGACCATTTGTTGTTTTTTTCTATACAAACTAACTTGGCTACCCCCTGAAGATTCATAACTATACTGTTATAGCAGCTATAGTATAAACATGGCCTATGTGACCTTAATAAGGCACTCGTCTCTCTTTGCATTAGTTTGCCATCTGTCCAATGGAATAATAGCACCCGCCCAACTCACAACACAACTAAGATGATAAATACTTCAAAAATTGTGAGACACTGTAATCCTACAGTAATAGAAGCCATATAGTTACAATAGGAGAGATACAATACCCTGCTGTGAGTACTACGTGATGCTTTGGAGGAGGGTGAAGATGCCAAGCCGCCCCCCCCCAACCACTTAAGTGCATAAGTAATGACCCATTGCACACAGATGTAGAGATTGTTCCACTGATGTCAAAGGACTTTAAAATCAGACCTCAAGCCAGTTGTACAGTGTAACGTTGCACCCCCCATATTCTTTATGGAAATATACTTTTGAATACGAATATGTCTAACTTGAATATGCTTTATGCAAACTATTGTATGTAACCTATCATTAAAAAGCTTCAAAGGGGTAGCTGTGCTAGTCTGTATAACTGAATAAACTTAAAAAGCAACAAATAGTCCTGCAGCACCTTAGAGACGAACAAAACATGTAGATGGTATCATGAGCTTTCATGGGCACAACCCACTTCTTCAGATGACTGGAGTTAAGGGATCCGGGGGACAAATAAATAACAGAGAAAGAGAGGGGATATGGAGGGAAAGAGAAGGGGGGGGGGGAAATTGTCAATTGGAGTGTCCATGGTAAATGAGACTGATAGAATAGATTCTAAGTACTCTAAGTACCCGGAGCTTGGCTTTTTATATCATTAGGGTGTGGAATGTAGCAGGCCATCCAGTAAAGGGTTTTAGAAAGCCTGCAATCTCCTGAATGTGTGTTCTGTGTTTGAAATTAGAAATATGAAGTATAAATCTGTTTACTGATGTAGACTGATGGCCATCAGTGGTACTTAAGGAACTTAATGGCCCGGTATTTGGGATATTGAGCTGTGAATAGTCTTGCTTCTCTGTGAGCCTGGATTATGGTTGGTCCTATAAAGACATGTGACCTGGCCACCCGATGCTGGAAACCATTTTGAATGCTGTACTTGTCCACTCAAGGTGAGGAAAGGATAAACTGAGCACAAAGGATTCCCACCTTGGACAAAATAATGTAAAGACATGAAACCAAACAATAGAGGCTGCTGCCAAATGCCAGGAGACCCTTGGTTACCACCTAAGGTGACTGCTGGAAACATCTAAGACTGTACAAAGGGGCCCAAGGTTGGAGACTGCCTAGCTTGTGAGAAAAGGGGATTAGAACTACTGCTAGGTAAGAAACTGCATGTAACAGGTTACTTAGAGTATTAAGCTTAGCTGATGTATTTTGTTTTCTTTTGCTTAGTAACTTACTTTGGTCTGTCCATCTCATGCAACCACTTAAATCCTACTTTTTATACTTAACAGAATCACTTTTGTTTACTAATAAACCCAGTGTAAATAATTGTTACCTGGGGGCACAACATCTGTGCATCTCTCTCATTCATTGATAAAGAGGGCAAACAAGTTATAAGCTTGCTCTATATAAACTTATGGATTTATCTGGGGTTCTGGTCCCAATGGGGCTGTGCACCTGAGTGCTGTGTTAAGTCCCTTTGACTGAGCCTTTCCAGAACTGAATGGATCTCAGTCTCTGTGTTGCTTTGGTGTGGGCTGTGACCCCGACTCTTTGCCAACACTTGGGGAGACCAGACGTTCTGGCTCAGCTGGACATGTTGGTGGGGTGCCCCAGAGTTCAGGTAGGCAGGCTCAGGGGTATTTTCTGCACACCAAGGGTGTGTCTAGACTACAGGGTTTTGTCGACAAAAGTGGACTTTTGTCGACAAAACTATACCTGCGTCTACACTGCCACTGAGTTCTGTCGACATAACGTCGACAGAACTCAGCAGTTTTGTCAACGGCTGTAAACCTCATTCTACGAGGAATAATGCCTTTTGTTGACAGAGTTCTGTCGACAGAAGGCACTATTACATCTACACTGTCCTTTGTGTCTACATTGTCACGTCGACAAAGCGGCTTGCTTTGTCGACAGAACTGGATGTAGTCTAGACGCTCTTTGTCGACAGAAGCTTTGTCGACAGTATCTGTCAACAAAACTTCTGTCAACAAAAGCCTGTAGTCTATACATACTCCAAGTGACAGTCTCAAGGGGTTTTCTGTGACTGAACCCAACACATTCAATTCTAAAATGAGAGTGAAGGAGGATTCCTCCCTTATCCCACTGGCAAATCAGTTTACAAACTGAAGCATGGGATTTGAATACATGTCATATAAATCATGTCCATATAAATCATGCCTTTTTTAAAATAAAAAGCTTTATTTTAAATCCAACTATAGTATCTGGCTCAGTCTGAGTTCACTAAGCTCCACAGGTTTAGCATTGTTCTTTTTAATCTGACGGTTACAAAAGCAACCAGAAGTCACATAAGAAATTCTTGAAAGGAACCCTGTCACTGGAGATGTTTGAAATGAGACCAGATAAAGCAGTAGAAAAATATATTTGCATACTGTTAGAATGACTCAGCAAGGGGGGAAAAAAAGCCAGCCAACATGTTTTTTTAAGGGACAACACTAATTACTGAAATAAAAGAACAAACAGAAAGCAACTAGTTTCCAACTTAATTCATCCCAATGAGCCCTAGATGGTGCCTGACCTAGTGAATGCAACTTTTTCTACCCACCCTCATTTCCCAAGCAACCTTCGCCAGAGAAAGACTTGACGTTCTTGTGCAACAGGAAAGGAGAATTTGAACTGTAAGTACATTTGCTCCCTGGAGAGCAGATCGTGCCCTATCACAGAACCAGGGCTGCCAACTGGGTAGGGGAGGGAACTGCCCCAGGACCTGGTGATTTAAAAGCACCTGGGCTCCCAGCTGCTGCTACCTCAGCTGTGGCAGCAGCTGGAACCCTGGGCCCTTAGGTCACTGCTGGAGCCCTGGGCAGGGCTGGCTGGGGGAGGTTAGCCCTCAGCCCTGCCCCTTCTATCTGAGGCCCCGCCTCTTCTGGGCACCTAGAGCCAGGCCAGCTGGCTGTCCTCATCCCTGAACAGAACTGTATATACCCATAGCCTTGATCACCATGGTGTCTGCCCATTCCTGCACTGACAGGGAAGGAAGGACTAGATGGGACCTACTAGGCCACTTTCACATCTCAGTTCCATGACTGTATGAAGGACTGAGATGCAGACTAATTTTTAAACTCAAGAATGTCCTAACATCACAACCAGTGGCACTGTCAAATGGCCAAGGCACAGCCATCTGAGCAGATGCAAGTGTGCATGTGAAAGATAAGCTGAAACTGCAGAATCAAGACTATATTTGTTCCCAGCCACACTTGTGAGTCTGTGGAGTTCTTGGGAATATAGTTTTAAAGCATAAGCAGTTGAAGTTCTTCCCCATCAAAAAAGGCTGTAGGATCACACTGATCAAGAAGCCAGGGGATTATGATATCAGACAGACAAGTGTACAGAAATAGAGCACAAGCATTCTTAAAGGTCAGTGGGTTGATATGTCTCCATTAAACATCCAGGGAATGGAAAGTTTCATCTCGCTTTGATTATTTCTCAGGTACTCTGACTTCATCAGCTTGGGACCCTGAATATATTGCCTACACCTACGGATGTTTCGGAAGCACCGAAGACAACTAGATTAATAATTTTATGGATCTACATGAGATGCTGCAGAAATCCCTAAGTGTTGAAATTATATTTTACTGTCTCAACAATACAACCCAGTGTGAAGGACCAGTGACATCCAGTGGCAAGTTGGAGTGACTGAATTCCTTACAATTCTGCCAAAGAAACTTAAAAAACAAGTGGTCCAGTAGCACTTTAGAGACTAACAAAATATATATATATATAGTATCATGAGCTTTCTTGGGCACAACCCACTTCTTCAGATGGGGCATGGAGGGACAAATTTAAAGCAGAAAAAGAGAGGAGATGGGGAGGAGAAAAAAAACCATGTCAATTAAAGTGTCCGTGTTCTGCCAAAGGCCAGGCGCTTTTATTTTCATATGGGTGAAAGTCTGACCCACTGTTTAAGAATCATATCTAGTGTTTTACTCCAAACCCACTTCTGTGGTAGTTAGGTTCCCACTGAGCAGGCTCAGTTTATTATTCTTGTAAATTACATATAATTCTATATTTTGTTTCACTTTGGTAGTATGAATCTCTCAATGTGAGCTGAATCAGGAACAATGGCCATAAAAGCTCAAATTCTCTAGCAATGACATTCCTCATAAATATAACCAAGGAAGCTATGTGCCTAAAATGACTTGGTTAAGGATACTATGAAATGTTTCGAACATTTCATGCACAGAAAAAGACTGAGCACCAAGCAATAATTCTGACTTATGTTAGAGTGAGTAAAGGTTGCTCTCCTCTTTCTTCCTCCCTTCCCCCTTTTTAGGAAGAAATTCTGGCCGCTGTACAAAGACTGTTTTCCAAACCTCCAAGAACTTCTCTTATAGGTCCAAGATCACTAGCAGAATATAGGTGTGTACTTTACATTATAGAGAACAGTATATTTAAAGAAATAGTTCCTCCTTTTGCTCACTGCCTAGTTCTGGATTCCCTTTTCCTTGCAAGAGATGATCTCTAGTATTCACTTGAACTAAAGATGAGGTCCTTACTGAATGCATGAAAGAATAAGTGTCATGTATATTCTAGGCGGGAAATATTTAAAAACTTTGCTAATAACTACTTCCAAGTTTGAAAAAAATAATCTGAAATCTGTTCACAATGTTTAAAATACAAAGTAATTTAAAAATCATTACATGAATTGACTTATGACAAAAGAGACAATCTGAACTACAGATCCTCTGAACTACAGATCCTTGGCATTTAAAGAGAATGATTTACTGCTTGTGTTAGATGCACTGAACTATGAACCCACTGTGTAAAAATAGATCACTGATAACCCTTAATAAGGTTGTGTATTTACTGTAACCCATAATTTGCATTATGTCAACTGTACTTCATCCTCTATATCTGCTGCAATCTTTTACTCATGAACTGTCAATCATTGGTTAATAACAAAGTTAAAATTCAACACACCAGTTCTTCACAGGCTCAGATAAAATATTGCCACCAACAAAGTTTAGTATAATTAAAAGCTCTCTAAGGGCTCTGTGATGGTACCAAATATGAGGAAAGTAGTATTTAAAACAAAATATTGAGCTTTCTGTTTTCCTTTATACACACATTAGAAGATTTACCCAGCATTGCTCGAGTCCTTAACTCAAATAAGTTTCATTTTTCTTCATGTAAACTGTCAAACTCTGGGTGGTGGCTTGTAAGGGCAAGCTGCTAGTTGGCCATGAGATGCTGTGTTTACCCATGCTTCCACAGGTACGGGCTATAGCAGGTCCTGTTGACCACAGATTGCCGTTCCTGGCTAATGGGAGCTGCAGGAAGCAATG
Organism: Pelochelys cantorii; assembly: GCA_032595735.1. Classification (NCBI taxonomy): domain Eukaryota; kingdom Metazoa; phylum Chordata; order Testudines; family Trionychidae; genus Pelochelys; species Pelochelys cantorii. The sequence continues at coordinate 16,019,978 of CM064344.1, read as the reverse complement.
TCCTGGTCTGCACTGCTTCCTGCAGCTCCCATTGGCCAGGAACAGTGATCCACAGCTAACAGGAGATGCGATCGTCCATACCTGCGGAGGTGCAGGTAAGCAAAGCATCTCGCAGCCAGTTAGTGGCTTGCCCTTACAAAGAGCGACCCAGAGTTTGAAAACCTCTGATTTAAATCATTGCTCTGGGATAGGGCTGGGGGTTCAGTGTGCAGACTGCGCCAGGGAAAGAGGATAACCCCAGACCTCTCTCCTTCTAACAACTTGGAGCCAAGGGAGAAGCACCTGTTCGTGGTCACTGCAGTTAGCACAGCCGGGAGAGAGGTGCATGTCCCCTGGCTGGGGGATAGACAGACACACAGCCAAACTCTTTTAAATATATAGTAGGTAGCTGTCCGTTTCTCTACTCCTGCTGTCTGCTGGTCCAATGGGATTATAGCTGTCCTGGTCCTCATCTCTGGCCCTTTGCTGCCCCCTATGGCCATTCTGCAATATAATTGTCCTCCTGTCAGACCCCTCCCTTTCCAATTTATGAGAAACAATCACATTCTGGGCATATCCCATTATTCTGGCACAACCAAACGCTTACGTTGCTTTATGTTATCATAAGAGGAAGCTGCATATCAAATTTGGTAGTCCTAGCTCTTTCCATTTTTGAGGCGTTCTTGAACAAACAGACTCACAGACAGACATTTCTAAAACATATAGTAAGATTGTGCATTTTCTTTCCACCACTGAGCTCAATGGGAACGCTCATGGTGTCTTCAAAAGGAGAAGGGGTTTTCTGGAGGCAAAACGTTTTTATAATGTCTAGGCTTCCCACTGGGATGGGCAACAGGACTCTCCTTCAGGAAACTCAATCTAACCAGTATTACCAACCCCAAGCATTAAAAAATGATTCAGGATGGGAAAATCATGCAATTTTTAAATTTGTTTTTGTTTTTTAGTCTTTAGCATGAGCTCAGGTCACCTTTTCTCCACAAATGAAGGCAAGAAGTTTTTTAATCAGAAGCTGAGATTCACTCTTGTCTCTAAAAGCTGGGGACCGAAGACTCGTGATTTTAAAACCATGGTCTAGCAACACACTCTGCTGCCACTTCTGCAGCCTGTTACTCTCCAGGGCTGTCTCCAAACAACTCCTCTGAGTACAAGCCCAGAATGTGCTGAAGCTGCTTTGGCAGCATAGCCTCTTTGGTTACCAGCCTCAGCATCAGTAACTTCTTCATCCAGTGTCTGGCTCTCCTCTGGTGGTTCCTGTGACTACAAGGTTATAAGGGTGCAATCCTCCTTCCCCAGCAGTGTCATGCACCTCTGTGGGCTCAGTGCCTCCTGCGTTTCCCATTACTCAGTCAAACTCTTTGTGAGGAAAGCAGGAAGTTGGGGCATTGGCAGAGGTACCCTTAGCCTCCTTGACTTAGTGGCAGTCTGTCTTCATCCCCTTGATGCATTTTCTGCATTGTTCTGCTCGCCAATTGATCCTCCACTCTGCCAGCCGCTCAGACACATCTTTGTAGACATGATAGCTTCTTGGGTTCCTGCCAAAGTTCAACATCTTGCTCACCTCATATCAGAAGTTAAGCAGAAGCCAGATGTGTGCCTCTGGCCAGCTGGCAGCTCACTTAATGTAGGACACCTTCTTAGTGCCAGTCATGCAATACATGGACAGGGTACTGTGTTCCCAGTGGAGCAGCCATGAGAAATGAAGGGTTAAACAACAAGCAGTTGCATTTGAACCAGGAGGTTCCTTCCAGGTCCTGGGAAGTAAATGAAAAGCTTTGGGATGGAAGGGCTGGGAAGATCAGCTCGAGGGGATTTGTGGAACAGTGTTGGTGGACTCTGCACACCCAAGTCTGGCAAACTGGACTTGAGCTCTGTTCACACTGCATTTGGGCTTCAGACCCACATCACAGCAGGATGCGGGCTCTGACCCACTCTCCTAGTTGAGTTCACAGGTCCAAGTCCAGATAGGTCCCTGATCTGAATCAGGCAGATTCTGTGTGACTAGAACGAGCAGGTTGAGCTTAAACCTGAGTCAGCACCTGGGCTTAGTGTGCTGTGTAGACATACTCTTAGGGTTTATCTATGCTATGGAGAAGATCAACGCTGCTGCAGTCGATCTTCCTGGGTTTGAATTAGCAGGTCTAATGAAGACCCGCTAATTCAAACTGAGGGGGTGCTCCCATTGCCAGCAGTAGTCCTGCTCTTCACAAGGAGTAAGGGAAGTTGATAGGAGCGTGTGCTCCCGTTGACCTCCCGCTGTGTGGACGGCGCCAAAACACTATGTAAGATACTTCGACTCCAGCTACATAATTAACATGGCTGGAGTTGTGTTATCTTAAGTCAATTTTCCCCTTTAGTGTAGACCAGGCCTTACTGACTCTACTAAGTTGTACAGCCCATCAATTTAGCTTCCAAATGCCATGAAAAAAGTCAGTTAATATGTTTCCATGTTTTATTCGGTTTAAACCACAAAATTGGACAAGATTGCTTCTCACTCTCCTTATATGGCCCAGTCACATCATTTTAGGCTGAAAGTATAAAGCCAGAGATACTGCAAGACACCATAGATCTTACTTAGCTGCTTTACGTTTTACCTTCATATTTATTTTAGACTGAATAACTCTTCAGTGGTGAAGTGTGAGGAAATTTTCCCATAGAATCAAGATAGATTTGTTTTCCCATGCAGATTTGAAATTAAAAAGAAAAAGGGGAAAAGGGACAATCATGTTTCTAGATCATGAGTTCCCAAACTGGAGGAACATGAAGAAATTCCAGGGGGGGGCACAAGGTGACCCAGCCTCCCACCATCAATCCCCCCCCCCCCCAGTTTTGCTGCTATTTTTGTTTTTTGGCCTCGGTCAGTTCCTTTGGGGTTTTTTTGCTCAACAAGTTTTGCTGCTATGGGGGGGGGGGCCTGAGGGTTTCTCAAAAATCAAAAAGGGGGCATGATGCTGAAAAGTTTGGGAACCACTTTTCTGATCAAGCTTAGGTCAAAAGTTCACCAAGGAATCATCAGTTTTCATCACATGGAGCTGACCTGTTCCTAATTGCAACCAGCCAGAACACAGCAAGATAGAGTGTGAGCCGCTTGATTGTTTCTCCCCCCCTCCCGCTCCCCATTTCAGAGCAGCTTCCAGATCTACTCTGGAATTTTCAGAAAAATCTGTTTCTTATGACAGCTCAGCCATTTCCTTACAGAGGCTTCACCGCATCCGGCTCCAAGAAAAACTTTCTCGATGGCTTGCAATACACTCTCCCCAATCAACTGTTTTCTAAAAATTAAACTGAAAATGTGGCATTTCAGGTACTGTGGGTTATTGTATATGTTGATTACATTTTCCTTTCCTCAGAATGAGACTTTTGCTGATGCCAAAAGACCTGAGAGTTGCTTCAAAAATACACAGCTTATCCAAGAGGCAAGTGCACAATGAAGGATATTTTTATGTTCTAAGGAAGCTATGAGATTTTTTTTTTTAAGCTAAGAAACCTGAAGCAGCAGTGGCCACTTAGATGCCCTCTTGAGACAAGCAGGCTAATTTTAGTCAGTATGTAAGCTGCAAAGTAAAATAACTGAAGTAGAGAATGTTAAAGTGCTAACATGGCTGAGGTCTGTGCTAGACCCAAAGAGACCCTAGGGCATCTACAATCTGAGTTACAAAATTAGTTTGTAACAGAAAATAACTTTAAGCTTCCCTTTGTGATCGGCTCACTACTGTAAATAAAGAGATGATCCCTGTTGTGTGGGTCCATTTAAAGTCCACAGAGCGGACTAGGCACTGCACTGGACATATCAATGATTGCTGAATGTATATTGCCTGCTTTGTAATTGAAAGTGACATTCTTGTCTGTTTATGTCTGATATAACCTTTAGTTATCCTTCCCATCCTTATATGTAAATCACATCATAGTATGAAAAGTAACATTAACCAATTACCATAGATAAGGCATTCGTCTGTTATTTGTACTCACTGCATATCTTCACACCACCATATAGTAAAGATGTCGGCACAGTTTAACTGTGAATGTTCATTCATTTAGTATCAACAATATATTTCCCCACATGAAAAAAAGAACTAAAAAGAATGTTCCAGGTTTGAGTGCTGGGTTCTGGTAAATTTCTGTTGGTTTGCATTAATGAATAGTAGCCTATAGAATAGATTGATGTGTCATATGCATTCATCCACTCCAGTCTAATTGCGGCCCACCCACAAAATGCACCAGAAGAAACAGGGAGAACAGAGGGACAGGAGACATCCAGGAATAGCTGCACATGTTTGGGAACATGCAGCTTTCACTGTTTTGTTACTGAGTTGATTATATTGTATGTTTTGCTTTTCTGGTTCTTACACTATATACAGATATTTACATACCAATGTGTAAAATAAAGTACTGAATTTGTACATAGGACACAATGGAAAGTTGTGTAATGTTAAAAGTGGCACAAACTATACCAGTCTCAGAGGGGTAGCCATGTTAGTCTGTATGTGCAAAAACAAGGAGTCCATGAATGAGCCGCTTCCACCGTAACTTGATTAGCATCATTTACAGAAGTGCCCTCTTTCTTTTGTTGTCGTTACATATAGCCATGCCTCTGTAAACTCCACTCCAATTCATCTGATGAAGTGGGTTTTACCCACAAAACTTATGCCCTAATAAATCTTTTAGTCTCCAAGGTGCCACAGGACTCTTCATTGTTTTTACAAACTATCCCAAACATCATTGTGTCTCAACAATATTCCCTAATAAACATTTACAAAATGAGATCCGAGTAACGCAGAAAATATGAGTTGTAGCAAATGGCCAGTATCAATAAAACGTACAACACATCTCCTTACATTTCATGAAACTATTTACAAAATGCATAATAGATAATGCCAACACATTAGAAAAAACACCGCACAGCTGCCACATTCATATACAGTATCACTTTAAATACCATTTCATTCTCCCTCATGCATGGGACTAGGGAAACCCATTATGTGGGGACACAAAGCATGCCTGAATTCTGTTGTGTTTGTGTGGGTCCAGCATCTGTCATGACAGGTGCACTATTCAGCTGTGTGCACCAGTTCAGAAATCCAGCAGTGTCGTGAGGCCACTCCTGATGAAAAGGGCTTCCCCCTTCTCCTTGCAGATAGTGTGCAGAACATAGCAGGCCACAACAATGCACACGGCACCGATAACACAGGCATCCAAAGAGTTTTGAAAGCGGTGCCAATGGGATTTCAGTCTGCCAAACATCTTCCACCACCATCCTAAAGCTAGTGACCAGAAGTTGAATCTTCTGTTTTGCCAGGTCCTCTGAAATCCGGATCTGTTTTCATAAGCCTGGCAGCAGCGGGTTAGTGGAATCCCCTAGAGAACAATGGGGAGAACAACTCTGTTTCTAACAGTGTCATTCCATGTGAATCATGTCCTAGCTTGTCCATGAAGGTCAAGTCCCAATCTCTGGAAAACCCAGGCAGCATGTGCCCTGCCACTACATCCCACGTTAATGTCTATGAATTTGCCTTGTGGTCAGCCGGGGCCTGGATAATGATGGAAGAGTAAAGACCCTTTTGTGCTTTATGTATTCACTTGCTCCTTGCTGCATCAGTGGCCCCCAGCAATTATTCCAGGAACATTTTTGTAATACCCATCGCCTCCGGATACATCACAGTCCTGATCGCCTCCCATGCCTCTGACACAACCATCCCTACAATAAGATTTGTCAACTCCCATCTGGTAACCCACAGACCTGTAGCAGTCTGGGACAGGCTAGCTTCAAGAGGGCTATTAGGTTGGAGGGCTTCTGAACTGGCCTGGCCTCTCTCCCTCATGTGGTGGCAGAGAGAGTTGGCTCAAGCTGATCACAAACCTCCAGGAACATCAGCTTCCTTAGGCATCGGTCATCCCAGGTCCACATGATGGCATGGCCCCTCTAGTCAATGTGTATAGCCCTGCTCCAGAAGCACTGATCTCCCAAGAGGGAATCTGTAGCTGTGGCAACAAGCACAATCAGTATCAGCTGGGTAAAAGCTGGTATGTCCGTATCCTTCTGAGAGATGCTTTGGCAGCTCAAAAACTGCCAGTGCAGTGGGCACCAGCATCTTGCTGATGTTCCTGGAGATTTGTGATCTGCCTGTTTCCTGAAACTAGACAGAGCCTAAGGTGGAGAAATTTTCTATTGGGTCAGGATCCATCTTGGGCTGTGGCTGCTGGAGGCATGAGGACACAAAATGGCTTGGCTGAATACATTTGCAAGCTAAACATGCTTCCGGATAACTCTCTCAGGACAGAAAGACGAGTTTTCCCACAACTGATTATGAACCTATGAAGAGTAGTGTCAGCCAGCAAGGGTACCAGGACAGAAGCTGAGCTTCTGACTCAAATTTGCCTAGCGCAGTATAGATGCACCAGCATGGTTGTGAAACCAAGTTTCCAATACGGGCCCAAATCATGGACGCCCAGGGTTAGTGTTCAGTATAGACAACTCCTAGTTGCTCATTGCCAGCCCTGGCCACACACACTACTTCTGGTGCAAGTTAGGGCTAAATCCTTAAGTTTTTATTCAGCCCTCAACTGTAGCAGAACTCCCACTGTTTTAAGTAAATTCAAGTAATAGCAATGTTACTGAGGGGTGGTGTCTGGAGATAGATAACTGGTGAAAGCACCAGTAATATAAATTCTGTCCCAATTATCACCATACCAAAACTGGCTAATTTGGACCTACGTCCTAGGACTCTACATGCTGCCCCTAATATTAAGATAATCATAATATTAAGAGATGTCTGCTGTTATAGTGGGAAAAGCAGCCAGCCTGTGGCTCATTTCATATAGCTCTTTGAGAAAATCTATCTCAGAACTTCGCTATCCGCATGTGTTGTACTGAATTTCTTATTATGGAAGGACTGACACATTCTATAGCTGTTCCAGCTCCCCTCCTATTTCCCCCCAGTGCCCTGTCACATTGTGTTCTATCACGTACATAAATAACCCTTTGTCCGCAAACAACCCCTCCTCCCCTACACATCCCTCAGCTCTGTGCCCGGCTTCTCTGTTAGTCTGTGTCTGTCCATGTTTTACACAGTCCTCTGTCTGCATTCGTGTACTTCCTACCTTCTTGATTGCTTCTGCAAATTGCACTTCGCTGTTCCCTAGCTAGCACTGTTTGATTACAACACATGGATATGATTTTTCATTAAAAAAAAAATCTAAACTGGGAAAATTACAAGTTTTACACGTTTCAAAAAGACTTTTCCCACCAGAACTGCAGCACCAGCTGATCTCCTGTTACAGTGTTTGGATTGATTTGAAACCCTTCTTTTCCAGAAGGGCTCCATTTAGCTTTTGGTATCAGTGGGCAGGCCCGATATTGTTACAATGAAAGAATGTGCCGTAGCAGTTAGAGTGGGGGATTGGGAGCCCACTTCAGCAGTCAGGGGAGCCGACAGCTATGCCAAGCTATTGGGCAAGGCAAGGGGGGACCTGGCTTTGCCCTCCCAGAACAGGTAGGACCCTGGGTGGATGGGGCAGGGCCAGGGCATGTCCAGGGCAGCCATCCCTTACACCACCTAGCCTGCGTTGTGCTGGTAGTGTGCCACTGGGAGTGTGCACTGTGGTACTCCAGCGGAGATTTAAAGGGCCCTCAGTGCCAGGTGCTGTTGCTGTCACTATAGCAGTGATGGTGGCTGGAGCCCCGGGCCTTTTAAAAGGGCAGGTCCTGATGCAATTGCCCCTTTTGTCATCCCTCCCTTCCCCCCTCCTCAGGCGGGCCTGCCAGCAGTTGATTCCCTTCTCTGAAACCTGTGGCATGTCATTTAGGCCTGAAATTCAAAACTGTTGAGCTGCTGCAGCAACCGTTGATTTCAATTGCAACTGCAGATGTTCGGCAGTCTTGGAAAAAACACCCTCACCTCCTTTCCCTCTCTGCAGCACCCTCTCCCTGTCTGAAATCTGAGCACAGTAACGACTGGTGAGAGACTTCACTAAGGAATATCCATGGGTGGAAGGAGCTATAGAACTGCAAGTTATGAAATGTGTTTTGTTAGATTAGCTCAGTGTTTCTCAACCAGAGGTACCTGAGGGGTACTTGAGAGAAGTCTGGGGGGGTACATCAACACAATTGAAATTTGGAGAAAACTGAATTTTTGTTTTAAGCTTTACAGCACTTTATTATTTTTGTACTTTTTACACTCAAAAATGTCATTGCCCACCCAGCTACGTTTAAGTTGTTTAAACAAATGTGTTGCAATGGTAGAAAAAAATTGTGTGTCTGAAAACTGTAGGTACTAGGGGTACTTTTAATTGTTTTTGAAAAATGGGTACTTTATAAAAAAAAGTTGAGAAACACTGGATTAGCTTATCTCATTAGTCTGGTTCTTAGCCTGTTAGACACATGGAAAAAGCCTCCCTCTCACACTTTGGCAGGGGTAGCAGGTATGCTAGGCGGGGAAAGGCCTTGCCTTCCTAAAATGCCAGCCTGGCCCCACCCAAACTCCACCCCCAGAACGCCTACTGTAGGCCTGCGCTCCTCCCTCCATGTGTTCCGAAGTCGAGAAGTCTGGGACCACGCATTGCCCCTCCTCCCCATGAGGCTGCGGGGTGGGGTCTGGGCAGAAGCGGCAGGTCTGGGGCAAGGTTGGGGGCTTGCTTCCCCCAGCCCTATCTTCACCCACTGCCCGTGCACTTTGGCAAGAGAGTTCACACGGCAATTCAGAAGTTTGGCTCATTTAAGCACATAGGCATGGGAAGTAGAGTGCTGCAACACCCTCAAGTTTTGGGCCTTCACTGCTAGCCCTATGTCGGGGCCGTGGCCACCAGACCCATGCCCGGGGAGAGACTCTGCTGCTGTCAGTCGCGGCTGCTGGCCCCATGCCCAGGGCTGCACAGCTGCCCCCAGCTGTGTCCCCAGCCTGGGGCAGTGAGGGGCACGGACAGGGTTAGGGCGGGGGCACAGCTCAGCACCAGCTAAAAATTGTTCCAGCACCCTCTGTTTAAGCATGTGCTGAACTTTAGACAGGCAAGAGTTTTGCTGACTAGGGATGACTGCTGAAGCGGAAAATGGAGTCAGTTGTTGACGTGTCGGGAAGGGACTTCATCAGACCTAAGCATGCAATACTGTGCTGAATTGATACCTTTTGTCAGTATGGTCCCCCATGGAACTTGAATAAAGGCCTCTGGAGAAGAAACAGCACCAAGGGTCCTGGGGGCGTGATGGGGTGGAATAAGCAGCGACAGTGCTGGCAAAGGAGAGACTCTATGAGCCAAAGGAAGGCTCAAGCTCTGTAGCTGAGGAGAAATTTCCTTGTTAGAACCTTGCCAACATTGTGAGGAATGTGTTCACTTTCCTAAGCAGAAGCCAGTAAAAACACACAAAGACTCCTCTGGGCCGTACTTGTTCCCATCAGCGGAGCCAATAGCCACTGTGGGCCACAAGGCAAGGTGTGGGAGGGCTGGATCCCACCCTCGGAAGGGGCAGGGCCTCAGGAAGAAGGGGCAGGGCTTCAGGAGGAAGGCGCGGGGCCAGGGCAGCCAGCCCTCAGCACCACCCAGACTGTGGCGGCCCTCCCCAGACCTGAGAGCCACACGGAGTGTCACTCCAGCAGTAATTCAAAGGAGCCTGGGGCTCCAATCACCACAGCTGCTACTGCCCAATTTGCCCCCACATCGGTGGGCCTGGTTCCCACTAAGACGCAGTGCCATTCAAGGTTTGGATTTTCTTGTTTGAAATAGCTTGCTTTGACCCCTTAAAAGAATAAATTACACAGCTATTAAGCTTCTGTGATCAGCAATAATTAGAAGAATTCCTAAGACTGTTGGGGAGTATTTTTTTCTGTAGTCAGGAATAAAATAGAAATTGGATATGGTCCTATGGAGTTCAAGATTAGATTGGAGGATGGATTTTAGAACTTTGACCAAAGAGGCTCTAACTATCGAGTCATAGTCAACAGGATACCCAATCTGGGAAAACTCAATCAATAGAACAGGAGACAACTGCCTATCAGAATCTATAATAACCAACCCAGCATCCTGAAATCAGTCTTTAACATTAGGAAGACAAGCAGTCTCTGCCCCATCTTGGTCAATGTGGTTACATTTTCATGCTCAAGGCTCAGCAAACTAATTCTCTCAACATTCCTGTGAGCCAGGTCGCTTTTTGTATCCAGAGAAACAGAGGCAGAAGGGTTTAGACTTGCTCAGAGTCAGTGGGAGTCTTTGCTGGAGCCAGCATTCATTCCTCATGACCAGTTCCAGAGTCAGTCCAGCAATTCATATCTTCCCATCCTTACTCTTCTTCAGGAAAACTGGGACCCCGGAGATGCCTGTCCGCCTTCTACTCCAAACCACATGACCTTGTGGAACACATGCAGAGAAGAACCTACAAAACTTTACTCCAGCCCACATGAACAGCTGCAGAACTAAGCAACACAGGGGCCTTCAGAGAACTTTCTATCGTTTTTACTGGACCTTCTCTGCCCTCCCTCACAGTCTTCACCTCATCTTCACTCAATACCTACCCCTCTATTCCCTTCCTTATCTCCTCTCCCTTCACTTTTCTTTCTATTTAGATTGCCCTCTCCTAACTACACCCCCCAGAAAAACCAAAACATGGTTTGCTGCCATTACATTGATCACTCTGCCAGGGTGTTCTTCTCTTTCCCTCACTTTGTGCCTGGTCTATTTAGATTAGTCTCTTCAGAGTCGAGACCATTTACTACTCTGTACAGAGCCTAGCACGATGGGGTCAATTCTTGCTCGATCTTTCAGCAATCCTGAAAGAACCAGGATTATTAGTATTAAAAGTAATTAATCATAGGTGCCTGGCAGCACCCCGTGAATTAGGGTGCAGAGGAATAAACTGAATCATAGCAACAGGAAGCTGCTTTCATATGCAGTAAGTACCAGTGACTGGAATAGGTGTCCTGGGCTCTCACTACAGACTCTTGAGTTCAGTTTTATTATGTGGTGCAAATACACTGACGTCCTTCTGTGATTATATAAATCAGGGCTACTCAACTTTGGAAGCGCCGTGGGCCACAATGATACTCACAGCACACGCTGAGGGCCACAACTTTAGCGTGGTTGCATATACATGCAAATATATATGCAAACAGCTTCTTTCACACTGATGGGCATGAATACAAAGCACTTCGCACAATGCCCCAGTGCTCCCTGCAGGCTAGAAAGGTTGACACCCTGTACCCATCTGTTCCAGCCAGCCTGTCTGCTTGCATCTTTCAGTGCTCACCCCGCCTGGGAGATGCCTCGCCGTTGTGGAGCATGTTCCTAGTGGAAGCCATGTTCGAAGCATCCCATCTGCAGGCTGCAAGTTGAGGCCCGTGTAAACCAAAACCACACCACGGGCCACAAACAAAGAGGCCGCAGGCCACATGTTGAGTATTCCTGATATAGTTATACCTTACCGACTCATTACACAAATTTGGCTGACCTATCATTAAAAATTGATTCATTCATTGCCTTTCAGTTACAGTACATGGGTCTGTTGTATGTAACAAAAACCACAGTATAGAGCAGGGGTGGGCAATAATTTTTTATGGGGGTCCACTCCAAGCTTTTGGAAAGTGGTCAAGGGCCACACTCTTCCATGATAATAATGGAGGAAATGTGGGATCTGGGATGGAGGTTGGGAGCAGAAGGGAGCTTGGGGTAAGGAATTAGTGTGCAAGAGGGAGTGTGGGGTCTGGGAGGGAGTTTGGGTGAAGGAGATGGTTGTGACCTGGGGCACTGGACTGGTGTGCAGGGGTGTGGGCTGTGACCTAGGGAAGGACGGGGCTGTTACCTGAGGCAGAGGATTGAGCTGCAGGTTCTGGGAGGGGATATGGATGCAGGAGGGGGCAGAGGGTTTGGGTTATGTGGGGTAGGAGGGCAGGAGTGAGGGGATGGGGGAGAGGGTTGGGGAGGGAGGGTCTAGAGTATCAGAGGCAGGGAGACTTACCTGGGTGACTCCCGACCAGCAGCCCAGCACATTTCTGAGGCAGCCTGCCTGCCCCGCCCCTGCTTTGTGTGCTCCCTATTTTTTCAAACAGGCAACTCCCATTGCCCAGAAACTGATGGGATGGTGCTGGGCACGGGGGCAGCTCATGAAGCCTTCCCACCCCTCCCCTCCAGGCTTACAGTGGTGATAGAGAAATGGCCCAGGAGCCATTTTTCTGAGCAGTGTGCAGGTGGGGTGAGGCAAGCAGAAAGCCTGTCTAGGGCTCCCTGCTTATCCACAGGACAGATTCAGCGGGCTATATTTTGCCCAGCCCTGATATACAGAATATATGACAATAATGTTAAAAGATCTGGCTTGCTGCCAACTAAATCTATAGCAGATTTTTAAATGCACCTCCTGTAAGTTACTTTGCTATGCGAGACTCTCTTGTCCTTAGTTTTAGAATAGGGATGGTGAACAGGATAGCAGGAAGGCTGACCTTCCACACCTGGGAAGGAGGTTCAAGCCTAGCGTTGGGGGTAGCTGTGCATGCCTGCATCCATCCATCCATTTCCTGCAATGGGCTCCCTCCCTCCCATGTGGATCTGCAAAGCTGTCAACTATCACATAGTCATTTGAGTGCCCAGTTAAAGTGCCAGATAGTAAGATCTTCAGGACAACTCCAGTTGATCTAGTTTTGCCTCAAAGATTCAAACTAAGTTGTCTCCCATCTTCCAGTACATTAAGTCAAGCCACTATCGGTTCATTCTTACAGTAAAGATTACAAGTCACCCTGAAGAGAGAACCTTCCTTCATAACCAGTGTCCTCTTGAATCTTGGGGGAAAATGTGGACTCCTGAAACTAACCATCTCTCTCCATTAAGACATAGCAAAGAGAACCTATCCAGCAAGTCTACCATCTTAAAACAACTATCCTAGAGAGTATTTTTGCATGATGATGTTCCTCATTCATATCTGTCTTTCTGATTGCTCTTCAAAATAGTTCTCATGACTTCAGCGCTCTAGTCCTTTTGAGGAGCCTGACTTGTTTAACAACATCCCAAACAGACACATAATCCGAAGTGCTGCTAAAGGTCACATGTCCCTGAGCTTTCAGGGATCAGATACTTCTTAAATGCTGTCATAGTTATACCCTCCCTGTGTGCACAGATGCTGCATGACTGCATCTATTTATCCTCCATCTCCTTTTCAGGAGAATCAGCGTGTTGTCAGTGAACACTGTTTGCTATTTTATAGTTACAGAAAGCTGCTTATTCTTCCTCTGTGTCTGTAATGGAATCTTGATGAGGCCATTTTAACTTACTTTATGCCTTTCATTCTGCCAGCTCTTAGAATTCACTTTGAAATTGTTCCACTCTTTTTATGTTTTGATTTAATAATGCAAGAAGGGCCATACTGGGTCTGATCAATGGTCCATCTAAGCCAGTAGCCTGTCTTCCAACAATGGCTAGTGTCAGATACTTAAAAGGGAATGTATATAACAGGGCAATTATCGAGCCAACCATCCCCTGTTGTCGAGTCCCAGCATCTGGCAGTTGGAGGCTTAGGGAAACCAAAAGCATGGCATTACATCCCTAATCATCTTGACTAATTTGGTGGACTTCTCCTCCATGAACTTATCTAATATTTTTTGAACCTACTTATACTTTTGTGCTTCACAACATCCCCTGGCAAGGAGTACCACAGGTTGACTATGAGTTGTGTAAAGAAGTACTTCCTTGTATTTGGTTTAAAACTGCTGTCTACTGATTTCATCATATGATGCCTGTTTTTTATGTTATGTGAAGGGGTAAAGAACACTTATTTATTTTCTCTACACCAGTCATGATTGTATAGGCCTCTATTATATCTGTCCTGAATTCTTGCTTTACCAAGCTGAACAGACCCAGTCCTTTTAATCTCTCCTCAATGGAACCTTGTTCAATACCCCGTAGTCATTTTTGTTGACCTTCTTCGTATGTTTTCTGATTCTAATATACATTTTCTGAGATGAGGCAACCAGACCTGCATGCAGTATTCCAGGTGGAGACGTACCATGGATTGATATGACAGTATGATATTCACGGTTTTATTAGCCATCCTTTTCTTAATGGTTCCTAACACGGCTAGTTTTGGGGACTGCCGTTTTACACTGAGCAGATGATTCCAGAGAACTATTCACAATTACTTCAAATCTCTCTCTTCACTGATAACAGCTAATTTAGACCCCATTATTTTATACCTATGATTGGGATTATGTTTTCCAACGTGCATCACTTTGCATTTATCAGTGTTGAATTTTGTCTGCCATTTTGTTGCCAGAGCTTAATTTAGGTGAAAGTAGCCCGGGGGGGGTGGGGGAGGGTGTCTGCCTCCAGCCCCGTCCATTCCACCCGAGGTCCTGCCCCTTCCAGTGGTCCAGTGGCTCAGTGGCCTAGAGTCATCAACCCCCTTTCTAACGATGGCTGGCACGATGCAAGGCGCATCAGTAAGTCCTGGTGTTCACATTCACCCCAAATGAAAAAGGTGCTGGGGTTCAAGTAGTGGTTTTACATTTGTAATGGATACAACAAGCCCAGGAGGGCTGGGGCTATGAACAGCCGAGCCTAGAGCTGGCAAGTCCTAGCACAAATTAAGTCCTGTCCATTGCTCCGTTTTGGGAGATCACATTGTAACTCCTAGCAGTCTGCATTGGATTTAATTATCTGGAGTAATTTTGTATCACCTGTAAACGTTGCCCCCTCACTGTTTTTATCCCTTTTCCCAGAGCATGTTGAACAGCCCTGCTCCCAGTCTTGGTCCCTGAAGGTCCCCACGATTTATGCCTCTCCATTGTGAAAACTGATGATTTACTCCTGCATTTTGTGTTTGTTCTTTTAATTAGTTGCTGCTCAATGAAAGGACCTTCCCTCTGATCCTGGGACTGCTTGCTCTGCTTCAGAGCCTTTGGTGAGGTTTTAAACAAAGCTAAAACAGCTTAATGCTCAGCTAGAAGGCCGCACTTACATGGAGTGCCCCACGGAACGGAGCAGTGCCTAGGGGTCTGGACTTCCTGTGGCTGCCTTGACTTCTGCAGCTGTTCAGGCAGCCCTGGAGACAGCAACATCGGCTGCTGCTGGAGCAGCCCTGGCTCTGAGGTCAGCTGCACCAGCCACTGCAGCTGGCACCAAGCAGTGACCAATGCAGCTACCACTGGAGCAGCGACCAATGCAGCTAGCCCCAGGGACCACCTGAACAGCAGCCCTGGGGGCAGCTGGAGCAGCCACTGCTCAGCAGCTCCCAGCTGCAGTTCTGGGGTAGTCAGAGCAGCCACTGCCCCCCGCCCCCAACCCAGGGCTCTTCCTCACCATGGCAGCAGACCCCCCAGGGCTTCACCCCCCCATCTTCCCCTAGAAATTCCCCTTGGCCACTGATGCTACAGTGCCACCTCCCCCAGATTCAAGCAGGGGTATTTATGATATAAACCAGGGACAGGCTGTGATATTTTGTTTCTTGCCTGTGACCTGTCCATGACTTTTACTAAAAATACCCATGATTAAATTGTAGCCTTGACCAGGACACTCTCGTTTATTCAGTGCTAGTACAGAAAAATTAATACACTCTCCACTGGCTACAGAAACACATACCTCTCTTCCTGGGAATCCATAAGTACCCTAGTAAAACCTACCACTTTGTAGCAAAGTCCTTCAAACAATAATCCTCAAACATTTCAGTATAAGCCTTCAGAAGCATGTATACCCTCATCCAAACAGGGATCAGAAATACTATGTGATTTATCTGATCAGCTGCAACTAAGCAACTGATCTTGAATTTAGCACTCTCAGTCACGCTTATTTGATGAATGTTTTGCTGTGGATTGAATGGTAAATAAGCTCAAGGAAATGGCAGTTTGCTGATGAATATTCTCTGAGCTGGTACAAGGGCTAGATTTGTTAAAAAGATGTGTTCACTCAATTAGTCACTGAAATCTACCTGCTTATAAAAAAATACCTCTTAACAACTGAGACTGCACCCACAAGAATGAGGGTCCGTTAGCAAAACCCATTGTTCCAAAACACAAAGGGCCTCATTCAAAGTCTACGTACGTCAATGGAAAAATCCAATTTACATCAATGAGCTTAGATGGCTTTTGAAGATGTGTACTCATTGCCCACAGCATATGTAACACTTGATTCTCTCTCCAAAGACACAATCCCACCCCCAAGGAGTGTGGAGTCTAGGTACTGCACTATATCTAGTTTCATCACAATTCACAAGAGCTACTGCAGTTTGAGAGTCTGATGGGGGACAAAGGTGGTCGGGGAAGGGGGGAGGAACCAGACTAATTGTCCTGCGGTCTCTTCACTCATGCATTTTCATGCCTCTTCCTCTCAATCCACCCCCAGTAAAGTACACAGCATGTGTGGCGTTCAGCAGATGGACTGGAGCTAGCCTTCATGGCAGCTGCAACTCTCCAGCATAAAGATCAGTAATCGGAGACTGGGACTAGGGGGGAATGGGCATTATCATTAAAAAGAGATTAATCAACCCAACACTACCAGTGTTACTTGGAAAATGGTTATAAAGAAATTACTGTATTAAAACAAGTCCCTGCTGATGCCCCATCAGTCTCAATGGGTGAAATGTCAACTGGAGGAACAGATGTGTCATTCAGATCAGCTCCGCTTTTCTAAGATTCTGTAATGTCCAATTCTGTTCTTCTGTCACCACTTCTTCCTTTCTTCTCGGATGCATTAACAGGTGTGTTGTGAGCAAGACACGAGAAGTCATTCTTCCGCTCTACTCTGTGCTAATTAGGCCTCAGTTGGAGTATTGTGTCCAGTTCTGGGCACCGCATTTCAAGAAGGTTGTGGAGAAATTGGAGAGGGTCCAGAGAAGAGCAACAAGAATGATTAAAGGTCTAGAGAACATGACCTATGAAGGAAGGCTGAAGGAATTGGGTTTGTTTAGTTTAGAAAAGAGAAGATTGAGGGAGGACATGATAGCAGTTTTCAGGTATCTAAAAGGGTGTCATAAGGAGGAGGGAGAAAACTTGTTCATCTGGGCCTCTGAGGATAGAACAAGAAGCAATGGGTTTAAACTGCAACAAGGGAGATTTAGGTTGGACATTAGGAAAAAGTTCCTAACTGTCAGGGTAGTCAAACACTGGAATAAATTGCCCTGGGAGGTTGTGGAATCTCCATCTCTGGAGATATTTAAGAGTAGGTTAGATAATTGTCTATCAGGGATGGTCTAGACAGTATTTGGTCCTGCCATGAGGGCGGGGGACTGGACTTGATGACCTCTCGAGGTCCCTTCCAGTCCTAATGTTCTATGATTCTATGAATACCTGCGGCCTTCCAGTCGTGATAAATGTTACTCACACAGGAGTAACAATAACTCCTGTTTTCTTCTGATGGGGTTGCAGGGATATGGAGAGTGAGACTCACTTAACCCCAAATGGGAACTTCATATGGAGTGGAATATACTGGTGGTTTTTCTTCTCTGAGAAACTGGCACCTGTGCTGTACCACCATGACTGGTCTGTGCCGATTGCTGCAACACTGAGCTCTGGTATGGCCAAAACCCTTGGTGAGGGCAGATGTGTCAAACTAAAAATAAGTTTAAGTTGGGAGAGGCGGGGCCTCAAATTTTCTTCTTCCTCACTTGGGTCTCAGGCAGCCAGCAAGCAGCAGCCCACTGTTTCCTCACAAGCTTTGTATAATCCAACGCTTAAGAAAATTAACTAAGTAGTAGTTTTGAGAAGATACAAGACCAGGGGTGGGCAATAATTTTTAAAATGGGAGCGGGGCCTCGGGTGGAAGGGGTGGGGCCTTGGGCAGAAGGGGCAGGGCCAGGAGACTTCTTGTGCTTTCCCCCCCACCCTCTGATTGGCCTGGGGTGGAGGAGTGCGAGAAGTCTTCCCCTTCTCTCCCCCGCCCCCTAGAGACAAATGCCAGCCATTTTAAAACAGCTGGCAGTTCCTTCTAGGCACCCAGCAGGAGGAGACCTTGTGTACTGCCCCTGACCACAGGCCAATCAGGGCTTGGGGAGCGCATGAAGTCTCCTCGCCCTCGCAAGGGCACATGGTGTCTAGAGAGACACGCCAGCTGTCTTAAAACAGCCAGCATGTCTCTCTAGCCACTGCGTGCCCATGGCAGGGCGGGGACAGGACAGGAGAGACGATGCGCTCCCCACCCCCAGGCCCTGATTGTTTTAAGTTTTAAAACAGCCAACGCGTCTCTCAAGCTGCCGCGTGCTCTTGCGGGGGTCTGATTGGCCTGGGGGGTGAGGGAGCAGCAGGGCAGTCGCAGGCCGGATCCATTGGCTTGATGGGCTGGATCTGGCCCATGGAGGGCCCTTTGCCCACCCTTGTACTAGTCCTTCTGGGAAGTTTTTTTTTGCACCCTGAAGCCTCAGATGAGATGTTAGCTACAAACAATGTCTGACCATAGGCAGAGGTAGGCTGCTTACCTGACACAGAGGGTGGCTTCCAAAAAGGATGGAAAGCCTTTACTAGGTTAATCTTTTCCTTCCACCTCAAACAAGTGGCTTATGCCAAACAACACTGGTGGCCAGTACCGTACTTAGCAGGCAGGGAGGACCAAAAAGTCATCCCCAGTCATATTAGTCTTCTTTTCAAACTTACTTCCATCTTTGTAGTGGAATTCACTTTCCAACCAGCCAGCAATAAAGCCCCAAAGCAAGCCTTGATAACTTCTTCTCCTGGCTCATCATCTGTTACTAACTCATTCTATAATTATCCTTCCCCACAAATAAATCAAGGTAGTTTTATTTCCATGTTTAATATGGAAGACAACACCCCCTTTTGTCTGTAGACACTGTCTGGGATATTTCAACTGACACTAAAAGGAGTTTGGTGCTAAATTCCTAGTGAGTTTTAGTGGGATTTGGATGCATAACGCTTTGGCTTCTTGGAAAATTCCAGCTACTAAATATGCAGTCTCAGATGGAGGCAATTTTCAGGTTATCCATAGTAGCAGACACTTGTTTGAGGTTTACTATGGTACCAATTACAGGTTATTTATCTCCTTCATAAAACTGTCCCATTCTAGTTATTCATTTTCTCTGAGAAGCCAAAAGAATTGAATTCATAAAAGTTGTCTGGGCCAAATTCTTCACTCAGAAGTCATGCTTGGTTTGGAAATACCCAGAGAAATCTTTTTCCATGGACACTCATCATACCTCTGAATAAATGGTTCCATATTATACAAGAACAAATCCACATTTCACCACTATTCAGAGGTCAGAACGAGGGGTTTGGTTTGGCTCACCAGGGAGAACCTGAGCAAAGTCCTCCAAAATTCTGCAGGCTGCTTGACACAAGGAGGTTGCTCGGGCCACAGCTTGTGTCTTAAAAAATGCGAACAGTATGAAGTGCAGAGTAGCCACCGAAGTAGAAAGTTCTTAAGTTGCATCCCAGGGATATTTAATGAGAAACATTTACACCAATAATTGGTTGGGTAGATAAATGAAATGAGAATCCTTTATTATTATATAGACAACTGTTTGGGACTTGGATTTTGCTGACCTGTTTTAATTCTGAAGTTTTGAGCACGGTATAAGCTAGTAGTGGACAGCCTGCAGCCCATTAGGGATCTATGCATGGCCCGCAAGACATTTTGTTTACCGTTGCCCATGTACAGGGCTGCCACATTCTGCTGGTTTTTATTCCTACCGGTATTACAAAAGTGACACCCACTTAAACCCAGGGCACGCGAAGTGAGGTGCATGCTGACTGCACACGAGAGAGCCGTGCGTGCCCTCTGCCTCCAAACAAAGCCCTGCTACAGCTCAGAGAGCACACCCCACACATTCTAGGTACGCAAGCGCAATGAGCAAAACTATCCTACCTCGGGAAACTGTCTTGGTTACAACAATCTTGCAGCCCACTGAGATGAAGGAGGGCCACTCATGTGGCCCACTCAGTAGCCTAGGTTGCCCCTCACTGGTCTAAGCTACCATTCCAAATATTTGCATTCTCTGACTTGCTCCAGTCCCCCTGGAGAGCTGAAATTGTAGGTAAGCAGTTCACTGTACTTATTGTATGTAGTTGAAGGCTGCAAGTATTTCCTGAATGTCCTATCACCATTAAGTGTTAAGTTATTCTTTCTAGTGATATCGTGCAGCTGCTTGCAATGACGACAAGGGAAACGGAGAATTGTAGACTTCGCATATCATGCTATTTGATCCAGGAAGGCACAGCTGACTAGATAGCAAGCACTGACAGGCACAACTCATGCTGTCTGTAAAAGGACAGGGTAAAAGAAATTTGATTTGGGGTGAGAGGTGTTAGGGAAAGAATATCTAAACCAGCCAACCAGATCCCACTTTGATGATATGGTAATAAACTTCCATTGTAGCAAGCCATTACTGAAGACCATGCTAGGGCCAGATCAGGCCAGACAAATTCTAACTTAGACCCAAGGAGCTGAAGAAGGCTTACCTGGGAGAGGCTTGCCTTTACCAGAACTTGGCTTTTGGGACTTGAAGGAAAATCTCACTTTCATTTAAAAAAAAAAAAGCAGCAGCTTGTTTTCTTAGAAAAATAATCCTGAAAATATGCCGTGGTCACTGGTTCTATTTCTCATCAATGCCAACTGAGAGCATTCAGGAGTCAGGCTTCTTAATAACTGAGACTTAAAATGAGTTCCTGGTTTTTAATTTGCCTTTTGTGTTTTGAGCTTTTGACAGTCTTGTTTTCAAGATTTCTCTCTCTGCTAGAAACAAACTTGAAAATCAAAGCAGAGATCCTGATGCAGTCCCAGGATTCCAGGAGGTAAGGCTTTAAGAAAAACTACAGAGAGACTCATGATAAACTTTGATTACACGGATTTTTTGAAAGCTCTCTGACTTTTTTCATGCATACCTCCCCTTTCATGTACATACTAGAAGATTTTCCTGGTGTTGTTCATGTCCTTACTTTTTTCTTAAGTTTTGTTTTTTGGAAAACAAAATGAAAATGTACATGCTTCATTTAAATCATTGCTCTGGGGTGGGGCTGTACTGCCCCAGAAAGAGAGGACTGCCAGCAGTCTCTCACCACAGTAGATTGGGGCCTGGTAAGAAGCACCTCTCCATAGCCACTGCAGCTCCAGCAGACATAGCCATGGGAGGAATGCATGTCCCCCGGCTGGGGCAGGCCCAAGTTTGTCTGCCCCCTGCACTCCCCAGCCAGACTGAGAAATGCAGCAAACTGCACTTTCCCCTCACTCTCTGACAAAGGGAAGAACCAGCAATGTTCTTGTATGAATCGGGCAGGAGCTTCAGCCCATCCTTGCCCCCCCCCCCCAAGGGCACTTTGGGGGTGGGAGGTGCATGGCTGGGGCACGCCGCCAGCCAGCCCCTTTCATCTGCCTGGTTAATCTGTCTCTTTTCTGCATGGATGTATGAGATGCAATCCCATTACAGGCACATCTCATTTTCCTGGCACAACCAAATACGCACCTTGCTTTAAATAAAGAGAAAGCTGTATACCGAATTTGGTGGTCCTAACTCTTACCGATTAAGAGGAGTTCTTGAAAAACAGACACACAGACTCACAGACAGACATGCAGACTCCCTCAAATATATAAAGTAAAGATTAATCAAGTTAACAATATCCCAAAGGAAAGCATGTTTACTGAGCCAGAATGTATGTTTACGTTCCAACTCTTGTTTAAAGGTTTTGCCGAATTATTGTTTTCTACAGCACTTGACAGCTAGGTATCAGGTAGCTAACTGAGGGTATGTCTACACTACAAAGTTAATTCGAACTAACAGCTGTTAGTTCGAATTAACTTTCATAGCGTCTATACATACAAACCACTAGTTCGAACTTAATTCGAACTAGCGGAGCGCTTAATTCGAACTAGGTAAACCTCATTCTAGGAGGACTAACGCCTAGTTCAAATTAAGTAGTTCGAATTAAGGGCTGTGTAGCCACTTAATTCGAACTAGCTGGAGGCTAGTCCTTCCCAGTTTCCCCCTGGTGGCCACTCTGGGCCAAACCAGGAAAACTCCTCTCCTCTCCTCTCCCCCAACCCCAGGGCCCTTAAAGGGGTAGACTCTGGCCAGACGGCACTTGCCACAGCCAGCCCTGCCAGCAGTCTCTGCCCCGACCCAGTGGCCACAGGATGAGCCAGGCAGCCAGCGACAGCCAGCCGTCCCCCACCCAGTCCCCCAGCACCCAGGGGCCAGCCAGGGGCCGTAGACAGTGTGCGCCCTCCTGGTCTAGTGCAGAGGTCATGGACCTCGTTGAGGTTTGAGGGCAGGCCCCCAACCTCCATGATCTCCACACTAGGTGGAGGAACGCGGCCGTCTATGGCTGCATAGCGGCCGCCATGGCCTGGAAGGGACACAGATGCACGCAAGAGCAGGTGCGCCTGAAAATTAAACAGCTGCGGCAGGCATACGGCAGGGCCACCAGGGGCGGCGCCGCAGCAGGGGCTGCCACCTGTCCCTACTTCCCCGCACTCGACCAACTCTTGGGGGCGGGGCGGTCCACGCCAGCCTGGGAGGCAACGAGCCAGGACCGGAGGGCCCTGACCGGGGCGCACCGGAGGGGCCACCGCAAGGAGTTCCAGCACCGGAGTCGGCAGGGTTGTCCAGGGAGGCCATAGCGGGTAAGTTCCAGCACTGTCCCCTGCCCAAGGGGGAGGCAGGGAGGGAGACCAGGGACCACGCGCGTGGGCCATGCCTCCCACGGATCACGCAGACACCTGTGCACGTGCGAGCATGTGCCATGCCACCCTTGGGCAGGTGGCCCCAGCTGCGTGACACCCAGGGGCCGTGGCCCAATAAGCACATGCGTGTGTGAAGAGACCTGACATGCTCCCGATCTCGGGGGCGGGACCCAGCAGATGCTTTCCCTTCACACGTCCCCTCTACACGGAGGCAGGGGACATCTCTCCCCCCCCCCCCCCACCCCGGCCACGCTATACACAGCACAGGGACATGGGTGCAGTCTTGGGGCAGCTCCCAGTCCAGGGGAGAGCCAGACATCCTGACTATGGCCTCTGTGCAAGCACAATGGCTCTGACGGTGCAGGGCACGGTCACCCTCACGTCGCGGGGGGAGGGAGGGGCGGGGCTGGGCATCATCCACTGTGTCCCCAGGGAGAACTGACCACTTCTCTTCTTTCTCTACAGCTGCACCAGCTGCTCATGCAGGGCGCACCACCCTGCCCGGGACATGCTCCCACACCCGTGGCCTGCTTCGGACCACCACCACGGAGCAGGATTCCTGGGACCAGCACCTGGGGTCCCTGCGAGCCCTGAACCGCACCGTGGAGGCCTGGATGTGGGCAGACCTGCAGCTCCGCCAGGAGCAGTTGGCTGAGGAGCGAGCCAGAAACGCTACCCTGCAGGCCCTACTGCAGAGCATGGTGCCCTGTGCCAGTCCTATGCCTGCTGCCCCCCCAACAACTGTCCCTCCTCCCACTCCTGCCCCCCCTCCCACCTCTTCCTCCTCAACCCCCACACCCTCCTCCTCAATGTCACACCCCCCACCTCAACCTCCGCACCCTCCACCCCATCCCCCCGGGGACGCTGAGGCCCCTTCCCTCGCTGTGCTGGGAGGCGGTTGGCCCGGCGAGACCCCCACCCCTAATCCCTGAGTTTCCCCTTCCCCTCCTTCCCCTTGCTTCCCCCTTCCAGCTCCCTCCTCCCAGTTTTCCCCCTCCCCTCTCCCACCCTCTCTCCTGCCCTCTCCCGCCTCCTCTCCCCTGTCTCCCCACAGTTTTATTCCCCCTCCCCAGTTTTGTTAAATAAAGAGAGTTTCTATTTTTGAACACACGTGTCCTTTATTTTTTTACATCAGGAAGGGGGGCTAGGGAGGGGTAAGTGGAAGGAGGTGAGGGAGGAATGGGGCATGAGCCCCCAATGGGGACGACAGGGGTGGCTCTGCGGGCTCCTCGGGGTGGAAGCTCTCCTGCGGGGCCTCCTGGATCCTGACAGTCCCCCGATTGACCCCCCCGGATGGCAGCCTGCGGCAAGTGCAGCCGGGCTGATGGCCGAGTGCTGTGATGTGCCGAGTGTGGGCACTCAGGGCAGTCCAAGACAGGACTGCTTTGCTATCCCTCATCGAGGTACACAAGCAAGCGGGGAACCCTGAGAACTGTCTGTCCGGGGTGAGGGTCGGGTCCCTTTAAGCACAGCCCTCAGCTAGCCTGAGGCAGCAGCTCCACGCTCTAAGTCCTAACCTGATGCCCTGCAGGCAAAGGTTCCGGCCAGCCTTAACTTCAGTTCAGGGTCCACTCAATGTGGACATGCTAGTTCGAATTAGCAAAACGCTAATTCGAATTAGTTTTTAGGTCTAGATGCACTAATTCGAATTAGCTTAGTTCAAATTAACTAATTCGAACTAAGTTAGTTCGAATTAGTGCTGTAGTGTAGACATAACCTGAGTTCTTGGAGACACTAACATGACTAGAGATAACTGATGTTGGAACCGAGAATCAGGTGATGACTTCAATTCATCTCTGACTTCAATTCAGCAACACTCAGAAACATGGTTTTAGGAAGCCTGGTTCAGAATATGCGTTCAGCTTGGTAACACATGCAAAAAATGTTTTGATTAGAATGTATTTTGATAGTTTTTTTTTTTTATCTGGAAAGAGGTTAGGGATGAAGGATATGCATGTATGTCACACCTGTTCCCAGGTATTTGGGGATTCATTTAATGTTTCCTAGCAGATCAATGCTATACTACATTCCACTCATTTGCTGTAAGTGCTAAGTAATAGGCTCTATTCTGAATGAAAGCATGGAGTTAACCAGTAACCATTTCCTTTCAAGATGTGTGTGTTCATTTTACTCATAGATCAAAAATAGCTGACTTGCTTCATTTTGTGCCTCCACTTTGGCAGCATGCAGTTTAACTAGATTGTGTTGGGCCATTCTCAAAGGTTTCAGAGAAGAGTCCAAGTCTGGACCCTCTTATGAACTATCAGCAGACCTGAGGATGAAACCTCAGGTGAAACTCACCAAGATTTCTAGTACTTCCTGTTTCTGGTTAGATTGGAACTGTCACAAGTTGTTTGTTCTCTGTTTTTCCCTTCTCCTCTTCCAATCTCTGGATCCATCCAGTACCTGGAAGTGTCTCATGCAAGAAACAGTGTTAAAATTTTCAAACCTCTGAAAGAGTTTTATGTTGACATTTAGAGCAAAGTTTTGTTTGGCACATTTTGGCTATGTCTACACTACCAGGTTATTTTGAAATAAGTTCTTTTGAAATAATAACTCCCAAAGTAACTATTTCGAAATAAGTTTATTCCTCTTCACAAGCAGGAGTTACTATTTTGAAATAACAAGCCCGTTATTTCAAAATAACAGGGTTGGGAATGTGGATGCTCGCTTTCATATTTCCAAATAACTCCCTAGTGTACGCATGCCCTTTGTGTTTTGCCTGAACTAGTTTCCCCATTCCTATCGGGAACGTCATCCATTTGTTAATTCTGTTCATTAACCTAGTTTGCAAATTCTTAGAAAATGGAACTAGTCTTTCTACTATACGTTTGTTGAATATCTCATCCAAGTGGTCCTATATGCCAATGTTTCTCAACTTTTTTTTTTATAAAGTACCCCTTCACAAAAAAATTATAAGTACCTCCAGTACCTACAGTTTTCAGACACACAACATTTTTTTCTATCATTGCAACACATTTGTTTAAACAACTTAATCGTAGCCAGGCGGGCAATAAAATTTTTGGGTGTAAAAAGTACAAAAATAATAAAGCGCTGTAAAACTTAAAACAAAAATTCAGTTTTCTCCCAATTTCAGTTGTGTTGGCGTACCCCCCCAGACTTCTCTCAAGTACCCCAAGGGTATTCGTACCACTGGTTGAGAAACACTGCTATTTGCTACTACGAATAAATCTTTGATCGTGATCAGCATTGGAATAGACTGCTATCCAAATGAATGCTTTGGAGACTCAAATGCATATAGTGAACATTATGACTATACCACTCAAAGAGACTTATTGTTCTGTCTATTATAAGTACCTTATAGTAAAGTAAAGTTGAGATAAAGGAACTGCCTGGGGCTCAGATTTTACTAGCCTCAGCTCTTTGTGACTGTTTCCTCTTTCTGCAAATTATGGGTCTTGCCCATTTTGATTGCATCTCTTTGGGGCAGGGATTATACTGTGTGTTTATATTGTGCCTGACATAGTGGTACCCATATCTCTAAGTCTACAAATAAGTTTTGCAGTTTTAATAGGGACAATATCACTATTGTCTACCTGTCAAGAAAGCATATTACTATGGTACTTTTTAGTATTATCTGGATCGTAACCTAAAACTTGAATATCACTTCACAAAGACCACAGCTGGTATAATCCCATGGAGAATATATAAACTGTCTCACCTACTGTATCTGAATAGAGTGCTTGCTTCATCAGCCTACAGGGAAGCCAGATCATAAAAACTGCACTAAATAAACCCAATCTACAGCATTAGTTGATACAAAATAGCAATAAAAAAAACCAGAGGCAATAAAAGGAAAAAATGGAAAGAACAGGTCCTTGTAGGTAAAATGAGAAAATTTAACTTAAATATGATGACAGATTCCCTCTCCCAGTATGATCAGCACATGAGATACCAGACAGATCATCACCTCTACACATATGCATATGTCATCTTGCATTCATGGCACTAAAACATTACTATCAATAATACAGTCCACAAACACTGCCAAGATTTTAGACCAGGGGTTTTCAAACTCTGGGTCTCAGGTTGTAAGGACAAGCTCCTAACTGGCCATGAGATGTTTTGTCTACCTGTGCCTCCAGAGGTACCGGCAATCGCAGTTCCCTTTGGCTAGGAACGGTGATCCATGGCTAATGGGAACTGCGATCATCTGTACCGGCAGAAGCGCAGGTAAACAAAGCGACTCACGGCCAGCTAGCGGCTTGTCCTTACAAGCTGCGACCCAGAGTTTTAAAACCTCTGTTTTAGACTCTGCTTCCGTCCGCCCCACTCCTGCAGTTGCATCTGCTTGTTTAATTTATCATTGATTCCATCCTCCTCTACCTCCGGATTTAGTGTGCAAGTGCTGGGTGGTGTTGGTGGCCTGCGATGTAGAGGGGGAAGTCGCACGGATGCTCTGGTGATCCCTTTTGGCCTTAAACTCTACATTGCAGGGGACCAAGTTTAGAAATCCATTCCTAGGTAAACTTCAACCAAATTCCCAAGCTAATCAGGTGCCGAGAGCCACCTCAAATATACTGAAGCTCTTTAATTAGCATTTTTACGGAGTCATTGATAAGGATGGTTAAGTGTCATTTGATGCATATGGTATGTGCAGCCAGTGTTTTCTACCAGGTATTGTGATAGAATGGATGTGCTCCACTCAACAGAATTCTTCTAAAGAAACAGACTTATACAGAAAGTCTTCTTGAAGTGCTTTTATACATTTGGAGAGGACTCAGCTTGTGTTGCTTGTCCCCCATGCATGTACAGATTGTCTGGTCTACCCACTTAACCCATTACCTTTTTCTGTTTTGCTGTGGTGCTCACCCCAGGTGCATCTAATTATACATGTGCAAAAATGCAAGTGTGGCTGCATACCTGATTTACTTGTGCAGTTACAATAAATACAGGAGTAAACCGGCCCTTCCTCTGCATCATTCCCCAACATGTAAAATGGTTAATTATGCATAGGAGTAGCTAGGTATGTGTCTGGCTGTTTGTCAGCACTTAAATTTGTACATTCAGCCATTGAAAAGGCAAACACAAAAGAAGAAATGCACATATCTGTTTTTTTTAAATTAAGTTCCATATTGCATAAGTATCTACTTACAACTTTTCAGACTGCTATTTCTGTGTACAGGCACAGTAGTCTATATAGATAGCAAGAGACACTAATGGAGTAAAATTTGACATTACCCAAACCTATCCTGGAAGATTTCAGACTGCCCTTCAATCCTGCATATTTAGCACTGAGTAACTTGTACAGATCACAAGAGATGCTTTGGCTCTGTTAAAAACAACAGCAACAGCAACAACACCACCACCACCACCACCACCACCACAAAACAAAACAAACTCATTCCACAGCCAATGTTTTAAATTGGTCCAAAATTTTCTGTCCTGAGAGTGGGGAATTGTGAGGTGAGGAGTGAAAGAACCTTACAGTGCAATTGCAGAAAGGAACTTAGAAGCAATAGGTAGAACAGGTTGGCAACGCTGGAAAAGGGTTAAGGGAGCAACTGGGAGGACTGGTGGAGCATGGAAGGGAACCCCAAAGAAGGTTCCCCCACCCCATGCCTGAGATAAACCACCCCTCCCCCTAACTGTAGGGTAACTTGTGAGTTACGTTACTTGCAGATATTTCGGTACTGTGCATCAGTGGCATAGCAGGGTATTCCTTTTCCATTCCAGTCTCGCTTGCCCTCAGCTTGGGTTTCCTCATCTCATCCAGCCCAGCTCCTCGGGCCTGCACAAAGCGTACAAGCATCATGGAGGCAATGACTCAGCATTGAGGTAACTGGCTTGAGCTGGGGGGAGGGGATGGGAGTGGCAGAGTTGAAACACTTTCACCCTCTTCTTTATTTCTCTCTCATCCTCCATATACCGGTCACAACCTGGGGGTGCGCTCACCCTGTGGCTGGGAGCAAAGGCAGACTGCATGTCCATGGCAGTATAGTACAGACACAGTTACAGAGTTTGCCAAGCAACTGTATCAGCCCAAGCTATGAAAATAAATAAAAATTCCTGACCTCTTTGTTTCAGCCCAGTGCAACTGGAAACAGCCAAGACCAACACGCCACAAATCTCTAGCTTTCCAACAGAAACTATTCAGCCTTGGAAACAGCCAAGCTTAGACACAGTGAGTGACCTCTGCAGCTGAGAAACTAAGTTCTCTCTTCTTATTAAATTAGACAGCAGAACAGACTTGAAATTTTTGGAACTTCCACTGCATTTGGGCTTTTGCTAAGTCCCCTTCAGCTCTTATTTGGTATCCACCTGCTACCCCACGAGTGCTCAGATGCTTGTTTCACTCTTGTCTAAGTCACTGAACCCCACCCTACCCCCACTGCCCCACAAAGCAATCTAGTTTAGCTTTGCAGAGACCAAAATACTTCACCAGCTGCTGGCCACCTGGTGCACGAGAAGACTTTAGGAAAAGGGAATAAGAAACTGAAAATAAACTGCACAAGCCCAAAACGACAAAAGACAGGCCACACACTGGAAGCGAGAAAAGCAAAAATAACAGCGCCATGATCCATTTAATACTATAGTTCAGAATTAACCACTTAAGTGTCTCAGGACATCCAGTGAGTGTCTGTCTGGCAATAGAAAAGTCACATGGTTTGAACGACCTAGACAGTGTGTCCTGGACTCCTGACATTCCATGGCTGAAAATAGACCATGTATGGCGGGGCCCCAAACCTCCTGATGTCAAGCATCAACACAGACTCCAGGCAGCATTACAGAACAAGCATTTCCTCTCCCATCCCCCACACCTCCCTAATTTCATTTGTGAATCACCACACTTGCTTAATTCTTCTACCCTGGGAATCAGGATTTACCAGGGAGATGAGCTAATCTAATGCATTGATTCCAGCCTGCTGACACTCCTAGGAATTAATTGGAGGGGTGAGTAAAAGCCACAGTGAATTTGGCAGGCTCCACTGCTGAGGGGAATTCACTTTTTTTCAGCCCAAGCACAGGCCAGCTGCCTTTTGCTATTAAAAGTTCTCAAAAATGCAAGTCTTGTGTCCCATGTTAACTAGGGAGAAGCAAATACAGATAAGCCTGAGCCAGCCTAGTTGTTTTTGTGAATATATCCTGAGTCTTGAGTACATGGCTATTTGCTTTCCTGTGATCTGGAATGGAGAAATCACAGCATTGGCCAGTGTACACGTGTGACAACAGGGAAGTGGTGTGGATGGTGCTTCCTAGAATGTCAATATTCCAGGTAGCAATTAGTTCCATGGAGGTTCTTAGGCCAAACACACCCAGCCTTATGCAAAACTGAAGGGCTGCTGGGTTTTAAACTCAGCTTTTTCTGGAAACTCAAGTTACCGCTCAAGTAGTGGAAGCAAACAAAAAGTTAAACCAGTTAAAATTGTAAAAGAGGCATGAAAACTGAATAAAGCAAGACGAGTTCTCAGCTAAGCAGCCATTCCCTGACATGCCTTGGCAATCTTCTTGCATACATGGTACATATCGGGCAAACTTTCAGGCCCTTGCACAACCAACAGAGAGAACAATGAAACAGCAGTGTCTTTCCAGCAAAAGTTCTGCCCCAGCTGGCAATCCATGAGACACAAAACACTGCTGTATTGAACGATAAACCCTTTTAGAAGAGTGGCAGCATTTAAATATAGGAGCAACTGCCCTCCTCTCATCTCAGACCTTTAGCCTGCCACACTTTCTACAGAGAACTGCAGTGTGAATATGAGGACGATCCCTGAACTTTTAGATACGGTGCAGGTTTTTAACTTCATGGCTCCCACTTAAAAAAAAAAATCACTTGGAGTTGTGATTGAAAGTTGTTTGAAAATTCCATAATTTTGGGTGTCTTTGGAGGGAAATCCCCTTATTCTTGGGGGTGAGCTGCAGTGGCTGAAGTACTAAAGAATAGCTGCCCAGGTTGTCCCATGCTCAACAATCATGATTATGCAATATGGTTAGGCGTGGACAGGCCTAGACTCCCATGAAGGAAGAAAAGCTGCTAGACTGGTGGTTCTGCACTCTATTTACCATTGTGGGCTGCATATAAAGCTCTATGTTATGTGGTCTGCATCCACACACTATATAGACTACATGTCACATGGGCCACAGCTGGGTGCTGATTGGGCCACAAGCAGCCTGCCATCTGCACATGGAGAATTAGTTCAGGGCTATACTACTGGAGAAAGATGACCTAAGATACACAACTCCAGCTACAAGAACAGCGTAGCTGGAGTTGACGTACCTTAAGACAAATTTCTGCGGCATCCCCTCTGTGGGAGGTCTCCTGTTGATGTCCCTTACTCCTCACAACCCAGTGGAGTACCGGAGTCAACAGGGGCACCATCAGCAGTCTATTTAGCAGGTCCTTACTAGACCTACTAAATTGAACCTCGGGAGATAGATCTCGAGTGTCGATCTCAGAGTAAGGGGAGACAAGCCCACGCTGTGCTAAACAGACGCAGACTGAAGTGTTACAGTCAGTGACTTGGGTGTTCCAAAGTCAGGAAATTCGTTAACCTGCCCCTGGTTGCAGAATCATGCTCCAGAACCACACTTTTTTAAAGAATTTTCTAGCCCCTATGATTACAGGGAGCCTCAAACATGAGCAGAGCACAACGGATGCAGTGTCATCTGCAGAGATCCTGGAACAAGCCTTCTGAGAGGCATGACCTGACCCATTTATCTCAAATCAGGACCCTGTGGATTTGGCAATTCCATGGAGCCAGGCAGCAGACAGTGGGCGGAAGAACTTCAGTTGCATGGGTGGTCAGTAATGTAGGCAAGGGAAGGCAGAGCTTCCCAAAATTGCCTACACGACTGACTGCCTAAGGCTGGAGCCGCTGGCGGGGAAGGCTGGGACTGCAGCGCAGCAGCCTCTCTCCGTCCAGCTTTTCAGGGAAGGCAGCCCAGCCCAGCCCAGCCATCTGGGAGCAATGAGATGCGGTGAGGCAGCTCAGCTCTGCCCAACCACTGGGGAGGCATTGGGCCACTGCACGGCCGCCCAATTTTCCCTGGCCGCCAAGGAGGGATGGGGCCCCAGCTCGGCAGCCTGGCTTCCCCTGGCCACCAAGAAGAGCCGGGTGGGGGCTGCAACACGGCAGCTGCAGCTCTCCACATGGCCCGGAAGGATCAGGCTGGGAGTGGGTGTGGCCTCGAACAGAAGGAGTGGGGTCTTGAGCAGAAGGGGGCGGGGCTGGGGCTTTCACCCAACGCCTATGTACAGTTGAGTATGCAACCGAGGAGACTAAGAGATAAGTGTAAGCTGGCAAG
This sequence comes from Pelochelys cantorii, assembly GCA_032595735.1. NCBI lineage: Eukaryota > Metazoa > Chordata > Testudines > Trionychidae > Pelochelys > Pelochelys cantorii. Next base: position 15,988,133 of record CM064344.1, on the reverse strand, counting down.
CGGGGTAGCTTGGAGAACAGTGCAGCAGTTGAGATCAGGGATGTAAACTGCTCAAGCCACCCACAAGCTACCCTGGAACATATGGAGTACGTCTACACTATGGCTAGTAGGGTGCTCCCCCAATTTTTCTCAGGCTGGCATACTAGAACCAGAAGTGGTGCAGCATGTGCCAAGCCCCCTGCTACCTCTGCCTACACGCAGGATGTAAAATCCCATTTAATTGGTTAGCAATATGTTTAACCAGTTAGCCAGTTAAAGGAGGGACGGTGGCAGGTCCCAGCCCCCTGTCCACAGCAGGCAGGGAGCTGCTCCAGCCTCCACTGGAGCGGGCCCTAGTCTGGGCCCCACTTTAGTCAGTTAATCAGTTGAATGTTAAGTCAACCAATGTTTAACCAGTTAGCTGATAAACTGGGATTTTACATCCCTAGCCTACACTGTCATATTTAACACGTTATCTCGAGCGGAGCTAGCACATCTGTCTACCAGAGCTGGGAAGCATGCTTCCAGCTACAAATGTAGATGTACCCAAGGTAGAAAACACTAGCTCTGAGTTGGGCTGACTGGACAATATCATAGGAGCAGAGGCCTATGCACTCAAACGATGGCAGAAATCAAATTGACAGGTTTTCTGTCAATGACTATTTAGCTAGGTGCATGCATAATGGGGAGAGGGAACTGGAATGAAGCATTTCATGACAAAATTAAGACTTGTGGAATTCAGGGCCTACTACCACAAAATTTGGCCCCATGGTAATGTATTGTATACAGCATCCTGCTTGCAATTGGTTAAGACAACCGTGCTTCTGGCTAGTAATGTGTCTGTGGTAGTTACATGGGTGGTCTCTGGCAGTCTGCAAACTAATAATGTTGAAAGGAGACACACTGATGTCAATATAGGCCCCATTTTAAGGTATTTTTTACATACATGATTTAACATATTATTAAATGTTTACATTTCATGTTTCCATGTCACTTCCAGTGCAAGCCCATTCTTATTAAACCAAACAGCACAGCTTAAATGCAGACATTACAGCATTGTGCTAGACCATGAGAAATGGAACATTGCTAAACAAGTGAAATTGACTAATCCATTTCCTTTGTTAAAGTGAAGAGACGCACAAGAACCCCCGGCATGACTGAAGGTGAAATATTTGAAACCCTTTCAGCTTCAATAGTAGGCGACGGCTTTTTAAAAAAGGATTTTTGAAAACAAAAAGATGTGCTATTTCACCTGCCATGTCCCTAAGGAACATTTGCTTATGTCATAGGAACTTGCATGTCAAGGTTCAGGCTGAATTTTATAGAAACACAAAGTTCCTTCAGTAGCATAAAGACCAGTTACCAGTACTGAGCAACTTTGAAAAAATCAGGCTGTAAGGGTAATTTGGAGATCTGTATGCCCCACCCTATAAAATCAAATGTAGCTTAAATAAGAAGATAGTGTTGCTCTCAATGGCACTTTCATTCATTTGGAAAAAAGATTCATTCTTCAGCTGTAGCAATGCTTTTTTAGAACCAATTCACAACTCTCCACTACCAATTATTGAGTGAGTGTGACCGTACTCCGCAAGAGAGAAGCAACAGAACAAGAAGTCAGCAGCTCTCTGTGTTACAGGGTAGATCTTTTGGGGCACAGATGACACAAGAGATCTGCACTGACTGCCTATCTAGTACCAACCAATAGCCTAGCAGCACCTTAAAGACTAACAAAACATGTAGATGGTGGGTACAACCCACTTCTTCAGATGACTGGAGTATTAGAAGTCCAGATCCAAGAATAAATAAGCGAAGGTGTGGGGAGAAAGGACGGGGGAAAAGAAAAAAGAGAGAGAAAAAAAATAGTGAATTGGATTGTTCAAGTTACAAGAGGCTTTTCCCCTTCCGTTATTTAATCTTGGATCTGGAGTTTTAATAGTCTTTAAGGTGCTGCTAGACTCTTTGTTGTTTTTAAAGTTTAACTAATACCAGACAGTAAAACCAACCCAAAAGGTGAGAGTCAACCCCCAAAAGTCATAATTTAATCCTTTTAATATCATATTTTGGTCTGTTTTGATCTCTTCTTGCCAACTCCTGATGTGTGTTACAGGGAGCTGTTTGAGACTAAACAGCATGTGTAAAATTTTCAAAAGTAGCTAAGACTTATTTTCAAGAGTGATTTAAGGACTTTACAAATTTTACTTTTAAGCAGAGAGGGGCAACCTAGGCTAGTGAGTAGGATGCATGAGTAACCCTCCTTCATCTCAGTGAGCCGCAAGGTTGCCATAACCAAGATGGTCTCCCAGGACAGGGTAGTTTTGCTAACAGCACTTGCGTACCCACAATTTGTGGGGTGTCCTGACTGAACCACAGCAGCACTTTCAGTCAATGTTGTGTGCAATCAGCACACACCTCACGTCATGTGCTTGAAGTGTGTGTCATTTTTGAAATACCAGTAGGAAAAAAACCTACATTGATATAAACCAGCAGATTCTGGCAACCCTGTGCATGGACAATGGTAAACAAAAATGTCTTGTAGGCCACACACAGAATCCCAATGGGCCACATATGGCCCTCGGGCCTCAGGTTACCCACAGACACTTAAGAGCAGTGGTGGGCAAGTCCACACAGCATTTTAAGCTGAGTAAAAGTGTTTATAGCTGAGAGAGAGGGACTGATTCTCCTTCCTACCCTATCCCAGGAGACTGTCTTGGTTACAACAATCTTGTGGCCCATTGAGATGAAGGAGGGTCATCATGCAGCCTACTCACTAGCCTAGGGCCTAAAGGTAACATTGGGAATCAGGAATTCCACTAAAATCAATGTGTTACCTAGGTGTAAAACGGAGATCAGTCTTTCAACAAAGAAAACTTCTTTTAGTACTTCTCTGAAGCCTCCCTGTCTGCATCAAGGAGGAAAGCCTCTCTCATGCTCAGTGAAAAGCACTAATGGTGTCATTGGGTGGGAGGGGGAGGACAAATTGGAGAGGGTCTGTTAAATCAAATGTTAAGTTTGCAAGGAGACATGACTACGAGCATTCTTAAATCGCAGTTGGCCAAATTAATGAGAGTAAACATCACACATTGCAGGGCAAATGTAGATCTAGTAGTTCTTAAGTTATCTGCACCAGAATATATGGATATATATGCCAAGTGGAAATCTATATCTGCTATATATTTCTCCTCCTAAATGGTAAGAGCTAGGATCACCAAATTCGGAATGCAGCTTCCTCTTATCATAACTTAAAGCTTAAAGTTTGGTTGTACCAGGAAAACAGGATGTACCTGGAATGGAATTGCTTCTCAAAAACATACAGAAAAGAGACAGACTCATCAGGCAGGTGAAAGGAGCTGGCTGGGGGTGCACATTTCCCCCTGTCTCTCCCCCCCCCCAAATCCAGGACTGCACCAGCCCTTAGCCTCCAAATCCCCAGGAACCCTTTAGAGAGGTCATAGAAGGGGCTGAAGCTCTCCCCCCCCCCAGGATACCTACAGGGACATTGCTGTGTGTTCTCCTCAATGCACTCTGCTCTCACCCCCCAGCAAGGACAGGAAAGGGAAAAGCAAGCAGCCCTGGTATGAATCTTGGGAAGAGGGACTTTGACCCCCTCCTTTCCTCCCCACCTATACCCCCCCTCCACAGAGTCCTACCCAGACCTGCTAACCCTGACTCCTCTACCCCCCACTCTCCAAGCCCCCTGCCCTGAGCCTCTCTTTAAGGACCTGAGCAGTGCTGGGTAAATGTGCTAGGAGTGTGATAAAGTAAAATGACAGTCCACAAGTGTGTCTTAAATTTGAAGCTCTTGCAATAACTTCACTCAGTGAAACAGTCAGTTTTCTTCCTACAGACTTGGAGAAAATGCACAGTTTGTGTCTTTTGTGGTGGTGACCCTTTTCACATAGTAAGCCTCTGAGTGCAACCCCTTGAATATATTTAACACAATTATAACACTTGAATATATTTAACACAATTATAAATCCTGGATGCAAAGTTGGGTTTAGGATAGAAGCTGACAACTCGCAACTCCCTGCCCCATGTAACAACCTCACAGCTCCTTGAGGGGTCTTGACCCCAAGTTTGAAAACCCCTTGGCGAAAGCACAGCTTCCAGTCATGACGTGAATACCTCAAAAGAGGGAGAATCCACCACTTCCTTTAGTAGTTCCAACAGTTTTTTTAAAAAATCATCTCGCTACTCTGCTGTTTGTGGATCCAAGGTTCACATAGCTCATTTTGACACAAAATTGACTCTTAAATCCTTTCCAAGTCACTGCTTTCTAGGAAAGAGTTCCACATAATGTGGATAGGACCTTGTTCCTTATTCCTACATGTGTTTTTTTTTTCCTGTAGTACAGTCAAGTGTAAAGTCACACATTTTGTATGAATGGGCCCAGCTTACAAAGTGATACAGATCACTCTATATGACTGCCCTATTGTCATTTACCACTCTGTGTGTCATCCCCAGATATTATCAGCAATGTTTTTCAGCTCATTAAAGAAAATATTGAATAGCATTAAGCCTCGTACAAATACAGCAGAACACCACTTGCAATACCCTCTTACAGTGACACAGGGGTAGCTGTGTTAGTTTGTAACTGAAAAATCCTTAAAAACCAATGAATGGTCCTGCAGCACCTTAAAGACTAACAAAAAAACGGGGATGGTATCATGAACTTTCGTAGGCACAAGAAGTGGGTTATGCCCATGAAAGCTCATGATAGTAACTACATTTTTTGTTGGCCTCTTAGCCTCAGCAGGGATTAACTTGAAATAAGCAATGCAAATTGAGCTACATCAATTGTGTAGCTTATTTCAAAATAGCTTATTTCGAAATTGGGAACATCTACACAGCACTTATTTCAAAATAGAGCACTCTTTCTCTGACTTTCCTTACTCTTCATACAATGAGGGTTACAGGAGTCAGAATAAGAAGTCCTCCAGCTTGACAGTATTTTGACATTATTTCAAAATAACTGCTGGCTGCATAGACGTGGACCAAGTTATTTCAAAATAATGTTGCTGTGTAGATGTACCCTTACAGTGATACGTCTCCAGTGACCCTTTTTTGAGATGCGTTTAGCCATTTCTTTATCAAAGCACACAGAGGTAATTTTTAATAAGAAAAGGTGAAAGTTTAAGAGAACACACTGATTAAGAAAGGAAGCATTTGATTTCCAGGAAAAGCATTTAGAGCCAGAAGGTAAATCAAAAGTGCCCTCTCTTACTTATTTAGTGGTGTCCAACAAAAGTTGACCTGGGACAGAAATGTCAGAGCTCCCTCTAAAGGACATCTTATAGAAGTGTTAGTTAAACTAAGCAGTGGACATAGCTTAATCTATTTCAATACATAAGGGTTTCACTATAGAAAACATTTTTATTTGTTCACTCTAGGGGTACATCTACACAGCAGGGCTAAAGTCAAATTAAGCTACTCAACTTCAGCTACGTCAATTGTGTAGCTGAAGTTGAAATAGCTTAATTTGGCTTTTGGTGCTGTCTACACAGCAGGAAGTCGAAGGAAGCACACTCTTCCTTCAATTTCCCTTACTCCTCGTCAAATGAGGGTTACTGTGAGTTGGAGTAAGAAGTCCTCTAGCTCGACATTATTTTGAAATAAAGGCTTGTAGTGTAGATGTGCACTATGTTATTTCAGAATAACGTCAGTTATTCAAAAATAACTCTACTGTGTAGACATGCCCTCAGTGATGGTTTGTGCCAAGAGTTTGGGTATAAATACCTGGAGTATGTTCTCTAATGGCAGCACATGATAGTTTAAATTAAGTACCTGATTATCAGACAGATCTAATAGACTGTGGAATAGTGGCCTTAGGGAAGTTTCAGAAGATCCATGAATTGGGATTTGCAATGCTAGCATGAACAAAATAGCAATTGTGCTTTAAGAAAGAAGCACTGTGCACTGGTAGAGAAGATGGAAAAGCACTAGTAAATTTTCTAGTCCATATCAAGTTTCTGTAGGAACTTATATAATACTACTTATTTCTTTTACTTCCCTTGTGCGATGGAATAGTCTGTCCAACAGGTTTTATTTTTTATTCCTTGGCACATGTGTCTAAAATGATGTAGTCAAAAAGTTTAAAAAGCTTAAATTTTGTTTTAGCAATTATGTTAGTAGGCCATTTTTACAGGGAAAGTTTTCCAATACATACTCTGTAAAATAAGGTAGATTGGGAGATCAAGGCAAGAACTATCCTTTTACTTTCTGTTGTACAAGACCTAGGACAATTCACTTCACTAGAGTTCCATTACCACTGAAAAACATCTAACTCTTTAGGTCATGTCGGTAGGTGCTTACCTTTGAAAAGCTCACTTAAAACGAAGCAGATAAGAATCCAAGTCAATTGATAATATCCTTCCTGACAGGAATCTACATAAAGAGCTGTATGCACCTTCATTGACTGTTGTTAGGCAGATAGTGTCCCAACCATCCTTCATCACGATTGAGTATTCCTGTCAGGAAGGATACTATCAATTGACTTTGATTCTTATCTGCTTCATTTTAACTACCCAATCTTCAGATACTTACTTATTCCCTCTACCTTCCTGAATTTTCTATACCAGTCATTCCCAAACTTTTCGGCATCACGCCCCCTTTTTGATTTTTGAGAAACCCTCACGCACACACACCCCCAATAGCAGCAAAGGAAAAAAAAAAGGAATTGAACCCATGTTCTATGCCCTCTGCTCCCTGTCTCGCCCCCCCCCCCCATTTATTTTGGGTCTGCACATCCTAAACTCAAAACTCCGGTCATCTGAAGAAGTGGGCTGTGCCCATGAAAGCTCATGATACCATCTACATGTTTTGTTAGACTATAAAGTACTACCAGACCATTTGTTGTATTTTACTGTACAGACTAACTTGGCTACCCCCTGAAGCTTCATATCTAAGAGGGCAGGTGTTGCTGACAAGGAATGAAATAGGTATTTTCATATTTACTTTTACCAAATTACTGTCCAGATCTACTTACAATTCCAGAAAATAAAGTTCATGTCTGTATTCAGCTGCTAATTTGAGAACAGTAGGTTCTTGCTTTCTATTGAAAGACCATTGGTCTCCTCACTGCTTGTCTATAAACAGTGGTAGAAGATGGTGGCAGCTATCTAGAAGCAATAGTAAACTAGGCTAAAAATTCAGTTAGGCCAAGATTTTTAAAAGTTGCTACAGATTGAACCTCTCTAGTCCGTCACTCTGTGGTCTGGCAACATCCATGGTCCAGCGTGATTTTAGTTAGCAAAACATTCACTTATCATGGGTATGGCCAAGTTTCCCAGGGTCCCATAAAGTTTGTTTACAGCCACCAGTCCTGGCTCTCAGTATTCTGTGCTGTTTTTTAGCTCTAATTTGTTTTTTTTTCCAAATGAGCAAGACCTTAGCACTTTCTAAGAGGCAGGTCCCCTTTAAGGTGTTTCAATCTGGTAACCCTGCAAATCACTAATTACTTTTGAAAGGCTTGGTTTTTAGCACAATAACACATGTTTACCTCACATACAGTGATTAGGCTGGGCTAGCCTTCCCTATTTATGGCTATTCCCCAGATAGCCTGTTGTGTGACTTCACCTATCTCAGCAAATGCTCTTCATTAGCATTCAGGAGGACAGGGTCTCCTCCATATGGCCTGTTAAGAAGCCTGACATGGTTGAGATTATGGGGGGGTGGGGCAGCATTAGTTCTTCCATATGGCTTACCTGACACTGAACAACAGTGCTCCATAGTGAATAAATGTGTATGCCTCAGTATTTCTCCCTCTATAAATCCATTTGGGAAGTGTAACAGGGTCAGCTTATGGCTGCAGCGCCTCCTTCTGGTTACACTAGGAATTAGCTCAGTCCATTGAGTGCTCCGCCACCTGGTCAGTGTCTTGCCTGTCATCTCTCTGCTCTCCTGGTCTCCCCCCTCAGGCTCTGGACCCATGTCGCTACTTTGGTCTGAGGGGTCTGCTTCACTCCCTCCTTCCCCCTTCTAGAGGGATCAACAGGCTTCAGTCGACACACCTGCTGCTGTAGCCAGGGGCAAGCTGTTGTCTGGATAGGTCGCACTCCAGTGTGGCAGAGCGTGCAGTGCAAGGCGGGAAGAAGGGACTCAGGCCCACCCACTATGCTGGGTCCCGATCCAGAGATCCTCTGATAGCGGTCATGTCCTGCCCGCCTTCACTCCCCTTGGCAACTCACGCTTTCTGGGCCACTTCCCTGTCACCCTTGCACCCACTCAGCCTTTGCATCAAGACCTGCAGTCTGGCAGTGGTAAGCCAGAGGTCTCACTGCCCTGGTGCCCTGCCTACCACTGCTTTGTCCAGGGTGCTTCCCTCCTCCTGAGGGCCAGTCCTTTCTGTTTCCTGGTCAGATGGCCACAGGAAGAGTGAGCTCCTCCCGTCCCTGCAGCCTTTTATAGGGCCCAGCCTGGCCCTGGTTGGCTGGTGGCTCCTCATCCTGATTGGCCAGGTTTGTGCAGGCTTCCTCTGGCCTGCTTGTAACCCTCTCCCTGCTGGAGTGGACTACAGCACCACTACAGGAAGTAACACTGCTTCATCACATTTCACAACATGGAAATGCAGGGTTAGATCTGCTTTGAGTTATTCTGGGAAAATCCTACGGCCTGTTTTATATAGGTGGGCAGTGGGGGAGCTGACAGAATTTACCAGGCCCTGAGCAAGGTGTGGGGAGGGGGACTCTGGGCACCCAGAAGGGGAAAGGCCTTAAGAGGAAGGAACTGGGCTGGGGCTAACTTCTCCCATCCAGCCCTTCAGCATCACCTGCCTGGCACCTGGCATGCACCGCCTATGACTCCAGCAGTGATTTAAAGTGCCTTGGGCTCTGGCAACTGCTCCGGCTGCTGTGGTGGCAGCTGGGAGACCCAGGGCCCTTTTAAATCACCAGGTCCCAAGGCAGCTGCTGTCTTTTGAGGTGGAGGCAATCAGTGGGCCTCTTAGAAGAGATGATCAGGAAGGTCCCTTTTGCCCTGGGAGCCTGGGATTCCAGTTGCTACACTTTGAATAGCTTTATAAACATTGTCTAGTCAAATGTATTGACTCTGCAGCCAGAATCACCTCACTATACAACACATTCCAGGAAATGGATGTGTCAGTCTGACAAATGTATCCTAAAAAGTGTCAGCGAGACACTCCAGATGTTCTGAACCAACCCATGCTGTCAGCCGGAGCCTTCTGTTACTGTTAGTGGTGGAAGAGATAAATCATTAGACTGGCATGCAGGTTTCTGTTCCTTACTCTACCATTGATTCAGTGTTGCCTTGGGCAAGTTACTTCACCTTTCTCTTCCTTCTATTCCCCATCTGGAAAATAATGGTAACTCCCATCTACCTACTGGGGTGGTGTGAGAAAGTGTGCCCAGAGGCATGCAGTCACTATAGGAACAAACTATTAAAATAGAACTTGCATCACATTCACTCACTTAGTGGATGCTCTGGGGCTGAAGCACAGATGGCGGGGAGGAATGGTGGGTCTGAGCACCCGTTGGCAGGCCTCCAATCAGCTCCTCCCCCAGCACTTCCCACCTGCCACAATCATGCACCATTCTGCAGCATGCAGGAGGTGCTGGATGGGAGGGAGAGGAGTGAGAGTGGGACATGCTGGGGGAGGAGAAACAAGAAGAGGAGGGGCAGGGGCGGGGCCTGGAAAGTCAGTGCCTCTGATGTACATTTAACAATATTCTCTAAGGCAGTGGTCAACCACCAGGAGATCTGGATCTACTGGTAGATCTTGGAGCCTCTGACAGGGGATCCTGACTGGTTTGGCCAAGAGGCTATCAAGTGTTAGCACATCAGCTGCCCCTCACCCTACTGCTGCACAGCTCCTGCCCTTTGCCTTGGAGATGCCTCGTCCTACCCTAGGAGCCTCCTGCTTGCTGTGCAGGGCAGCAGAAGGGGAGGAGGGGCGCTGATGTCAAGGTGCCCCCTCTCCCACCCTGTATCCGATCTCCACAGAACAGACAGGGGCACAACAGGACTTGGGATGGAGTGTGCTGGCTGCTTTTGGGAGTGGTGCAGGGCAAGGGCAGGGGTGAACCTGCCTTAGCCCCACTGCACCACCACCCAGGAGCCACCTGAGATAAGCAGTGTCCAGTTGGAGCCTACATCCTGAAACCCTACCCCAGTCATGAGCCCCCTCCTACACCCCAGGCTCCTGCCCTAGGCCAAGCATCCCTGGATCCATACACCCTCCCAGAGCCTGCACCTAGAACCCCCTCCTACACCCCAATGGCCTGCCCCAAGCTCAGCTCAGAGCCCCCCCTCACACTCCAAATCCCTTAATCCAAGACAAGAGCCTGCACCCCAACCCGCTGCCCCTTGCCTGGTGAAACTGAGGGAGGATGGGGAAGGGATGGAGGGTGGAGTGAGCAGGGGCAGGGCATTGGAGAAGGGGCACAAAGGAGGCAGGGCAGGGTATTTGAGTTTGAGGTAGATCATGGATTGCACTTAAATTCAAAAAGTGATCTCATGCTTAAAAAGGTTGGAGACCACTGCTCTAAGGCTACGTTTACACTGCAGCGCTATTTGGGATAATTCTGGTATCCCAAAATAGCTATTCTGCGTCTTTACAGCATGCCCATTATTTCAAAATATCTTTTGAAATAACGGGCATGCTATTTCGACTTCCCTGTAAACCTCATTCCACAAGGATGAAGGGACATTTTGGAAGGGCGGGATATTTTGAAATACACTCGAAATAAGCTATGCAGTTTGCATAGCACAAATTGCATAGCTTATTTCGAGCTAAGGGTGCTGTGTAGATGCACCCTACATACAGGAAACAGGCACTGTGCAGCTGATTGATAACATCCATGTGCTTGCTGTCTACTTTTATGGGGTTGGTTTCATCTGGGTATCATCACCACCTGCTCTATGCGTCCTTACAAACTACATGCTTCAAAGCCATATTTTAGTTGTATGTCACCACACGTAATGAAAGATTGGTGCAGGAAACAGGACATGCAGTCTCATCTAGAAGGCTAAGTGTCAGTGGCTGTTCTACAACAAATTGTCTCCTATCAAGATTTGTATTCTACCTGAAGAACACAGGGGGGAAATGGGATGGTAGATGAAAGCAGACTGATCTGCTGGGAAATGGGAAAGCAGTCACCTGTAAATAAATCATGTCATCAAACTGGAAAAAAAAAGCAGATAGACAAGACTGATGAGAAAAAACCAAGAACCCTCCCTCCTGCCAAAAAAAAAAAAAAAAAAAAATTCTTTACATTTAAAATTGCTATTGCTGCATTCATCCTCCTATCTAGATGTCAGATAAATCCCCACTTCCAAGATTGATGCCAATGCTACCCTGACTCAGCCAAGAAATTGGATTCTTAAATCAAACCTTACATCCCCTTTCCTTGCACGTGTCCCTGTGCTGAAGCTTGGAGAATTATGCCTGTTCCTGGCAAACCCTTAAAGCCCACACTGAACTTTACAGCACCCTCTGAAGTCATATGCTTATGTTTAAGCGTGGGCTCAGTGCTTTCAGAACTGAAGCTCAAAAGTCCCTAAGTCAGTAGACATCTCTGCTCACGTTTGTGGGAACACACCTGCTGCCCTTCAGTACAAGACTAAAAAGCTTCTATCTAGAGCAGGGGTGAGCAATAAGCCAGAGGCAGTTCATCAGGGTTAACTTCTGATGAGCCACCAGCACTTTATTTAATGTGCGCGTCCACAGGTACGAGCGATTGCAGCTCTCGTTCGCCGCAGATCAGTGTTCCCAGCCAGCGGGAGCTGCGGGAAATGGTAGCCAGATCTGTGTTGCTTCACATTGGCCAGGAACAGTGACTTATGGCCAATAGGAGCTGCGAACAGCCGGAACTGTGCTTGTGCAGGTAAATAAAGCACCAGCAGCCTGGCAGAGGCTAACCCCATGTCCAGCCTGTGGGCCGCTTATTGCCCACCTTGATCTAGAGCATGTCTTGGAATCCCCTACACGATACTTGGACAACTGCAGTGTAGGCGATCTCAACTGGAAGCAACAACCCTGGGTTTTTAGTCAATCTCCCTCTCCCCCAAAACCAACACATTTCCCCGTTCCAATGTTGAGTCCTGCTTTTCATTTGACTCCCTAGCATGTGTAACAAACTATAGTTCAGTGATTAAAATTATGCTCTCCCTTTCCAAAGGGAAAGGGCCTCCAAGTGGCTCATACAACAGTTGTACAACTGGATACTGAAATCTTTAAATAACTTCAGCACGCTGAAAGTCCGTTTGTTTGCACTTCTAACCTGATCAACTGCTTACCTTCAAACACAAAAGTGTGGCAGGATCACACAATTTGAAGTGAGGCCATAACACCTGCTTTTCCAGGCCTTCTCCACATCACCCTAAGGCAGCTCGTGGCTTGGACCAAATATCGTTTTTTATAATGTTTACCTCCTCACTGTTTACCTTCCTTGCTTCCATTTCTTTGCTGTCGGTATCGCTTGATTTACAGAAAGCGCCTGCTTATCCGGCAAGCACATTAGACATATTTACATGTTAGTAGAATGGGCAGACAACTGAGGTTTTTATAGAATGCTATTTGTGTCCATAAACAAGAGTACAGACTTTGAGGCTTATTCCAGTCACGTAGTATCTTTTTTTAAACAGAAGTTATAAAATCCAGGAAATAAATGTGGATTTATGGCCCATAAAAGGCTTAGTTAGAGCTATGACCTACTAGGTTATGTAACTGTATTTATTATCGGCCTTGGATGGAGCTCCTTTCAAGTAACTCTACTAAGCCTATTTTGTAGCATTCTTTTTATACAGGCTATGTTAAAAATGCAACACTGTTAATCATTTAGTTATTTCAAAGGCCTTGTTGTGGGAAGGAATATAGACTTGCTTTTCAAGAGGTAGGTCAAACTAGAAAGATTCAGCATTTTGAGCTTCAGGAAAAAAATAGATATGGTGCGGAGGAGAGAGGAAAAAGGCCTTCTCCACTCAGTTTATTGTAAATATAGACTTGTTAAAGTAAGAGATGGGATGAACCATTTTGCTCCTTAACATTCCTGCAAGCCCCCAACATGAACTTGAAATAGTTCTGCCTAAAGGGTTTAGTGGGGGACGGTTGGACTCAAAACTCCAATGGCTTCTCTTCTCTGGCATTTTAAAAGCTACATGCCCTAGGAACCTGTACATTAGAGCACTCCAGGGGATTAGCTTCCCTGGTCAGATCCTTCCGCTGAGATTAGGAGGACTACACATGCACATCTTGTTCTACATAGGCAGCTCAATCCAGTATGGGTCAGTTGTCTACTCAGCTTGACTATTCAGCTATTCTCTGTTGGTAGCATGTGCAGGGAATGCCACCTTTATCACCTCACCCACCGGGACAATCAGTCATGATGTGGTTCTGTTTCAGTCACAAGTGTTCCTAGTTGCATGGTCTGAAAGTGTAATTGTCCCATCTGTTTCAGGGCAGTCCCACAGAATCTGGGACAGGATGGCAATCAATCAGTCTCCCCCTCTCCTGTATGTGGTTAGGACCAGGTTCTTAATTCATTATTGCTTTGGATAGGATTTTTCAAAGAAGCTGAGGGGAGCTTGGGAGACTTGAACATCTAACTTTAGGTTAAATCAAGATACATTTGAGACACATGGCACAGTGCTGTGATGGCTGTATGATCAATAGATGAGGGATCTTTATCTTTCTATCCCCTGGGCCAGACAGAGCACAAAGACCAAAAGTAGAGGACTTGAGAAAGTTAGTGGTGCAGAAAGCTTAAAGCGATCCAGAGGGAGGATAACCAATTCCTTGGGCAGAAAAAGGGATAGCATTTTCTACAAGCTCTGCGCTGTGGTGATGCATTTTGAAATCAGGGCCCGATAATAGAAGAAGAATTTCGTGCTCACTTTTTCACCTAAGATGATAAAGAAACCAGCTCTTTGATTTTAGAAGGAGGGAGGGATTCTGTCTTGAAATTTTGGTCAGCAGTGTTGCTGGCAGCACATGGTAAGGTTTTTCCCACAAACCACAACTAGCTTGTTAAATTTTAGCTACTAGAAAGTATTTTGTCTTATTTCTTTTGCAACCATTTCTGACTTTATTACCTTAGATTTTAAGCAAATACAAGTCTTTACCATTCTATAAACCTGACCTTTTTAAAAAAATAAAAAATAATCCAGTGTTTGTGTTTTAAACTGAACTGTTTGGGTAACTAATGACCCTTCACTCTCACAGGCCTTGGGGGAGAGGCCAATCCTTGCCAACTGACAACCCCCTAACCTCAAACAAATTCTTTCCAGTAACCACGCAACACGCCTCCATCATTATCATCCAGGAGCCCACCCCTGCAATCAACCCCAGTGCCAACTCTGTCCACATCTATACAAGCGATATCATCACAGGACCTAACCACATAAACCACCACATCAGAGGCTCATTTAACTGCACATCCACTAAAGTGATCTATGCCAGCAATGCCCCTCTGCCTTGTATATTGGCCAAACTGGACAGTCTCTATGGGAAAGAATTAATGGACACAAATCAGATATCCGAAAAGGCAACGCACAGAAGCCTGTTGGGGGAACATTTTAACTTGTCTGGGCACTCATTAATGGATCTCAAAACACCGTATTGTTTCAGGCCAATTCCACAAGCCAGCTACACAGGGAAGCCTTAGAACTTAACTTCATTTACAGGTTTGATTCCTGTTACAAAGGTATGAATAAGACATTGGCTGGATGGTCCACGATATTCCACATCCTAATGATACAAAAAAACCCCAATGGGCACTTAAGAACAATTTGCAACTTATCTATCAGCTTCATACTGTAGCATGGACAATCTAATTGACTATTTCTTTCCCCCTCTCTCTTCCCCTCCCCACCCTACCATGTCCTATTTATTTAGAAACTGGACCTTTAATAACACCATTCATCTGAAGAAGTGGGTTGTGCCACGAAAGCTCATGATACCATCTACATGTTTTGTTAGTCTTTAAGGTGCTGCAGGACTATTTGGGGTTTTTTAAAGTTTTTCTATTTAAAGTAGCAAACTGTTGTATGATGGCCCCTTATGGGGACAATGGATCTCTCTCATTGGAATTACCCAGGTGAGTCCAGGAAAAAGAACACACTGGGGGTGGGGGGAGAGATACAGAACTTGGTATGTATTGGGATCACCCTGCAGGTAGTAACAAAAGCAGCTGGAAGCCAGTGAGTGAGTGAGTGAGTGAGTGTGTGTGTAGCGGTGTTGCTGGCAGACTGCTGGGATCAGAGTTACTAGACTAGGGCTGTAGCAATACACAGACCCACAGGGTACGGGTGGGGGGTGACCCCATGGCTTGGCGAGACAAGCCCCATCCCTACCCACTAGAGCCAGTCTTTCCCCCCACACTCTATGGCCTGCTTGCCCCTGCCCAGCCTCCTTCCCCCTACCCGCACAATGTGGCTGCTGGCCCTTGTCCCCTCCCTGCCCCAGGGTAGCATTCCCCAACACCCCCCCCTCCGGCCCTAGAGAGCCAGCAGGTCGCATGGCTGCAGCCTCCCCCAGCCCCAGAGAGCTGGCAGGCAACATGGTCCCAGTCCTGGAGCTTTGGGGAGCAGAGCCAGGTGAGGCAGTTTGGAAAGGCAGTGCCTTCCCCTGCCTAGCATACCCGCCACCCTAGCTTTAGGGAAGGGGTGGGCAATAATTTTTGGTGGGGGGGGCCACTCCAAGATTTTGGAAAGTGGTCAAAGGCTGCACTTTTCTGTGGAGGGGGTGCGGGATCTAGGATGGAGGTTGGGTGCAGAAGGGTGCATGGGGTAAGGGACTGGCGTTCAAGAGACAGTGCGAGGTCTGAGAGGGAGTTTGGGTGAAAGAGGGGGTTGTGACCTGTGGCCAGGGGATTGAGGTGTAGGGTCAGGGAGAGTGTGGGAGTGCAGGATAGGATTCTGGCTGGGGGAGGAGTATAGGAGGGGGTGCAGGGTATGGGAGGCAGTTGTGACCTGGGGTGGGGTATGTGCGCGCATAGGGTTTGGAAGGTTACTTGGGGGAGGGAGTTGGGGTGCGGGAGGGGCAGGGTTGCCATAGGCAGGCTCTGGCTGGGAGGCGCTTACCTAAGCACCTCCCAGCCTGCAGCACCCCCAAGGCAGGCTGGGCTCCCTGCCTGCTGCAGTTCCAGAGCATTGAAAATGCAGCCCGTTCCCTCCATGTGGCTCTCGGTTCCGGGAGCAGGGAGAGGCTTGCGCCACTCCCATCCCCAGACCAATCTGTCAGCTCCCATTGGCTGGCTGTTTCTAGCCAATGGGAAATGAAATATTGGCTGGGGTCAGTTCCTATTGGCCAGCTGTTTCCGACCAATAGGAGCTGAGGATTGGGCGGTGGGCAGGGAGATCACATGAAGCCTCCCCCTCCCTGCGGAGTAGAGAGTCACACAGAGCACCCCCATGTTTCAAACAGCGGCTGCTGCATGCCTGAGGGTTCCAGGAGGGGCATCCATGGGCCAGATCTGGTGGCTTGGTGGGCCGAATTGAGCCCATGAGAGGTATCTTGCCCAGCCCTGCCTTAGGGTGTGGCTTGTGTGTTATTTGTGAGCAGCCCAGGTTGGGAGCTACAACAGCAGAGCATTGTGAGTCATCCAAGCTGGCAGGGCTGGTGGTGACAACCCCTCACTGGTCTGGATTGCACCCTGGAGCAATGCATTTCACTCCCAATCTCAGTAGTCAAGGCTCCCACACACTCACTCCAAAGCTGTCAGGTCCATCCCTTTGTCTGAGGGGGGGTTTCCTACAGATTCCCTTCTGTGGAAGTTGTTCTGAATTATTCAGTTTCATTCTTGCCTCATGCTTGAGTGATTCATTTCACCCTCCCCACTTGGTTTTTTAATGTGCATATTTCCTCTGTCCATCCTCAACCTTCTTGCTTTAAAGATTTATCAAAGGCATTCCAATTCTTAAACTGCTTCACTCAATTCTCCCTCCCCATAAGATTAAGAAGGGCCATACTGGCTCAGACCAGCGATCCAGCCAGCCCCAACAGTGGCTAATGCCAGCTGCTTGAGAGGGAAGGAACAGAACAGGGGAATGACAGAACGATCCATCCCCTGTCATCTACTCCAGCTTCTGGCAGTAAGAGGTTTAATAACACCTGGAGCAGGGAGTAGAATCCCTGACTCTCTTGGCTAACAGCCATCGATGGCTCTATCCTTCAGGAGCTTATCTGACTGGTTTTTAAAACTCAGTTATACTTTTAGCCTTGACAACAATTTCCACAGAATGACTGTGTGAATGAGTACTTCCTCATGTTTGGTTAAAGCCTGTTGCCTATTCATTTAATCAAATGACTTTTAGTTCTTGTATTATATGAAAGGGCAAACAACAACATTTCCTCATTCACTATTATAAACTACCCTATTTCCCTAACATTGTCTTTGTCATTTTCTAAGCCAAAGAATTCCAGTGTTTTTAATCTCTCCTTTGCTGCTCTTAACATTCTGAAATTCCGACACGAAGGGATAGCCATACTGCGTGGAATGAGTGGAACACACGGTGTAAAGTCAGCACTATATTTAAAAAAAAAAGAAAACTCTTTCAGCTTTGAGCCTCATTGTCACACTCTTCCCCTTGGAAGCAATACTTACCTACATTTGTAAAGTGCTTTGAAATTCTCTAGAAGACCCTACACAACTGCAAAGCATTAGTTAGACAAGCGCTTCTCAACCCTTTAGGCCTATGGCCCACCCTGCTTGATGCACACCTTTCCGCAAGCCACCAGCCAACCACCCATGTTGACAAAATGAGGGCAGAGGGCTCTGGGTGAGAGGTTGGGTGCGAGAGTGGGAGGAGGGTGGGAGTCTGGATGGGAGAGAGGGTCCGGGGGAGAGGATGTGGGGTCTCAGCAGCACGGTGTGTGAGAGGGGGATGGGGGTGCAGGGTCTTGATGGGGGCACTTGCATGGCTCCATGCCCCCCACCACTCCCAGGCACTACCCCCCACTGCTCCCATGGGCCCTGATTCTGGCCAATCGGAGCCCTGATTCTGGTCAATGGGAGCAGTGGGGAAAGTCTCCAGGTGAGTGGTTTCCTGCGCTAGCCATTCCCGCCCCCCCCCCAGCAAGAGGAAGAGTGAGTGGCAGCGCACAGAGCTGCTACCTTCCCCCACAAGTTGGATCTAGCCAACAAGGCTCCCACCCTCTGTGGGAAGCCCAAGCTGGTGCTCCAAGCTTAAGTGAGGGTGTGGGACTGGAGAGCCAGCACAGGCTCCCCACTGCAGGGGAGGAGGGTGAGCCCCGAGCCCACCTGTAAGACAGTCAGAGACCACACACTGAGCACCACTGAGTTCGGTATGTGACTATTGCAAAAAACAAAACCCCACCCCAGGAACATGGAAATCGCAAACATTGAAGGTGAAATTCACGCTTAAAATCATAGATCACTAGAAATGGAAGGGACCTCGAGAAGTCATTGAGTCCCCTGCCCTCACGGCAGGACCAAGCACCATCTAGATCATCTCTGACAGGTGTCTGTCTAACCTGCTCTTAACTATCTCCAGTGGTGGAGATTCCACAACCTACCTAGGCGATTTATTCTAGTGTTTAACCACCTGGACGGCCAGGAATTATTTCCTAATGTCCAGCCTAAGCCTCCCTTGCTGCAGTTTAAGCCCCTTGCTTCGTGTCCGATCCTCAGAGGCCAAGGAGAACAATTTTTCTTCATCCTCCTTGTAACACCCTTTTAGGTACTTGAAAACGGCTATCATGCCCCTTCTCAGTCTTCTCTTTTCTAAACTAAACAAGCCCAACACTTGTATAGCTCTGGTGCTGGTTTAGTATCACTTAGTCCCATAATAAGACTTGAGCTGAAGCTGTGATTTTAATACAGACACTTATCCAACTGGAAAAAAGAAATAAGACATGCGAGCTGCATACCCCAGCCAAAATAGCTCAGACTCTGAAGAATGAGTAACTGCTTCTAAATGAGCTGCTGACCAGGATCTCTTTACACAAATTACGTGGCAAATAACTTCAAGCCAACGGACTGGAGAAAGTTGTCATCTTTTCACAGATGATTCATGGCTGGGGCAGGGTGTGTGTGGAGTTTAAGATTCCCTGTTAACCAACTTTATTTGGCAAAGGCAAAGGAAGGCAAAAAAAAAAAAGTGCTTCTCTCATGTGCATGTGGCACCCCAAATGCAATCACTATAAGCAGAAAGGATCCTGCAGCAACCACAAAGTCTCACAATAAAAATAAAGGCTTCCCCTAACCACTGTGGCATCTTCCGTGGAAAGGCAAATCCTCAGAACAGTAGGACAGTGCCCTGAAGTTAAATAAACCTAGCATGCAGAGGCGCAGAAATTATGGAATAGCTGAAAAGTTTAGGCTGAAGAACAGCACTTTAAAAAAAAAAACTGAGACTTAGTTGATTTATGAAAATGCGTGCAGCAATAATTTTTATTAGCTTTTTATCTCCGAATTTTCTTTTCTGAGCTCAGCCTGACTATAGGCCTATAATTTCCGGCATCTAGACACCAGCCTAAAGCAACATTCAATGCAAGCAGAAAAGAGTTGGTTCCTGCTTCTCATTTGAAAGCCCAGCCACTTTGGCACTGAGACCAAGCAAGTCTGTTCTAATCGTGAGTAGCTGCTTGGATGTGAACTGCTGTTACATCAGCAATACAAACTAAGCCAATCTCCTTGGACCTCTTCTCAGGGCTGGAGATAGTCTTTGATGAGCTATTCAGATTTAATTCTCCTTTTCCTTTCTCTCCATTGAGATCACACCTTGCAGTGCTTAAAGAAAAAAGAAAGTCACAAACCTGGAACATTTTTTACATGGAAGTGTTGCCGGGAGGCTGAAATATTACTCCCAGCTCAGGCTGAGGCTTCTTAAAATCTCTTCCTTCACCATAAATTTCTTCCTTGCTTCCTGCTTCAACTTTTTAAAATCCTTTGTGTCATTTCTGAGCTGAATAACTAGCAAGGACATGCCCTGATCGCCTCTTTAATGGAAACACTGAAAATGCAGCCCTGACAAGTGGCTTCTGGATTCTTTTAATGGCTAGAGCTGCATAAGTTCAATATTTGCTGCTTATGGGGTTAGACCCTTCACATTAAGACTTCAGGGTCTGAAGTTTGCCGGGGGGTAGCTACACCCAGGTGTTTGCACTGGGGCAAGTGCCTAATGTAATTCTATTGCGGAAGAGTGACTTAGTCTAGTAGGTTACCAGGCTAACTTGTAGTGTGAGGTCATGCAAAGACACTCAGTGTGGACAGGGCCTTTCGAGAGGTGGATGAGAACGTTTGTCAGGCAGGTGGGGGTGAAGGCCCATGGTCACTCTCTTGCAGTGTCGTAGCAATTGTGCACTTCCATGGTTGTATTTGGTCAGTCCCACTCTGGACATGGGCCCTCACTGTGCTAGGCACTGTACACAGATAATGAAAGGACAGTGGTTGGCCCAGGACAGGAGACGACAAATGGGGCTAAACCCTACTGGTGCAAATCAGCACTTTCCTTGCCAGAGGTTGCACTGGTGTAGGTACATTCAAGTCTGGTCACTGAACAAATTCCCAGAGGAAGCCTCTGCCTAAGACCCTAGCGGTGCATGAGGGAGAGCCAAGGGGCCACGTGCCCCGCCAAACGCCATGGGCAGTAGGGGAAAGGGCCCAGCGCCTCTGGGCAGCCCAGAGGACTATCAGAGGGAGCCTGGTGCCTGCAGCAGAGGTTGGGCCCCCTTGCACTCACCAGCAGCGAGGGAGGAAGACAAGCAGAGCAACATGGCTCCGCTCCCCGGCTGCATCACCTGGGAGAGGGGCAGAACCACCCCTGCACTCACTGGCGGGAAGTGGAGTGATGCAGCAGGTAGGTGGGGGAGTGGGCTGGGGCCACATTACTTCAGTCACCCTTGCCAATGCCACTGCAGGGTCCCAACTGCTGC
Organism: Pelochelys cantorii; assembly: GCA_032595735.1. Classification (NCBI taxonomy): domain Eukaryota; kingdom Metazoa; phylum Chordata; order Testudines; family Trionychidae; genus Pelochelys; species Pelochelys cantorii. The sequence continues at coordinate 15,967,306 of CM064344.1, read as the reverse complement.
TAGCCCCATGGGCTGCATGGCTCAGGGCACAGGGTTTGGGGGAAGAAACAGGGTGGAGGTGGAGCAGGAGTGGAAGGGGCATTGTCCCAGCCGGCCCCCAATGGCATGGGGAGGAGTCACATGTTGGGGGGGGGGGAAGAGTCACATAACCAGTGCCCCCTCTCCACATCCCTCCTCTGCAGTGGCACCTGGTGAGGAGTGTTGAAAAGCTGCTAGAAAGTTGTTTCTTTGGCCAGGTAACAACTCCCCCACCACTACCAAGGTCTTGCATAGGAAAGTGAAATACTCCGCTGGGTAAATTTGAATGAGCACGCCAGGGCATAAAACTCATTTGTCTGAGCAACAAAACAGGGGCGCATAGAACAAAGCAATGGGTCTGACTGGCTGTGCCTCTCTTGCAGAGCTGTATAACCGCCGCAGGTGTCCTCCGGAAAAGAAAGGGGCTTCTTCGAAGAAGTTCAATATGGAACTTCCATTAGCAGGTGTTTGAACCAAAAAGCGTAAGGATTATACATGGCACATTGCAGAGGTTAAATCATGACTTTAGCCCAAAGTCAGTGTATGGTTTTGGCTCTGTTACAGATCAAGGTTGCCATGGTGAACTGACCTTTTAAGCACTTTGGAAAGTTCAGAGATTTGGCGGAGAAGCAGCTAGCCTTCAATGCTGCTCGCAAAAGCCGGTCATCTGACTTGTTATTCTAGCAGAGAGCAGGGCAGTTCACCCTGGACGTAGCAAAACTATTTCCCTGCCCCATTATGGAATCTTCACCCTCTACCCCAGTGTTACATAGCGACGTTGTTCCGACACCAACATGGTGGCTACTAACTCCGGCTACTTTGAGCAGAATACAGCCACAGAAGAATTGGTGTTACAGAGGTTTATGGGATTAACAGAAACTTTGGTCCAAATGCAAATAGTCCCTAATCCTCTTCATCCTCCTCCTGAGCTCTGTTTGTGTTAGGCCACAAAGAACAAAACCCCTTAGCTTGTCTTTGAGGTGTAACACGTGGAGGCAATACAGTTAAAAATTAGCTGCTTACTGCCCACCGCTCAGCCACTCATGTAACATTGCTGACCCCACAGCAGTCACTTGGCTTTGTCTCTTATAAATCAGAAGTGTGGGGCCCAAACAACATCATTGAGCTTTGTATCCAGTCCAGTGGTGGCCAGACTGGGGTTTGAATCAGACCCCCTCTATGTTATTTATATGAACAAAGGTTTATTTTTAATCTTGATCAAAATCCTTTAGCAGAGTGACACTGTAAACAGATGAGCTCCAGCTTCTAGACTAGGCCTTAGATGTATTTAGAAGGCATAGGGGAATTCTCTTACGGGGGAACAACAATTGTCCCCCCTTTTCCAGGTGGGTCCTGCCATCTTCATCCCTTCCATCACCTTCCTCCTTCAGGTAAACTCTGTTTCCACCACTCCCAGTCCTAGCATGTAGCATGCTGAGGGGCATTAAGGTGCCATGTGTGACTGCACTGTTTGCACAGGCCTAGGCAGGCCCACTGATCGATGGGGGCAAATGGGGCTACTGGCCCTGACACTGGTGATTCAAAGCCACACTCCCAGCAGCTGTAAGAACTGGCTCGGGGGAGGGGTGCCATGCTCCAGGCAGTGCAGAGGGCAGGCTGCCTCCAGTCCCGCCCCTTCTACCTGAGGCCCCGCCCCTTCCAGGAGCACAGAGCTAAGCCTCCTCCTCCACCTTGCCCAGGGAACTGGCAAGTCTGTCAGACCCCCCCGCCCGGGCCTAGGACTAGCTCTTCTTTCTGGTAGCAGCACGTTTGTGCAGAAGAGAAGTCCGAGGCCATTGTAATTCTCATACTTGGAGCAGCTGGGTTGCAGCCCCACTGCTTTGCTCTCAGAGTCTCACGATTCCTCCCAGAAGTCAAAAAAACAGGATGTAAAAGGATGAATGAGACGGGTCAGGGGACTAATATTGGGCTACAGTCTGTCTCCAGACAATACACAAGTCATGGCTGTTGCTGTCCCCTGCCTGGTGGCATATGGGAAAAGATTTTGGAAGTCTGAGCCTAGTTCTACCACCTCACTTCACAGTAACTACCAGCCCTGGTGGCAAACTCAAGAAGGCAAAAATGTGGCATGGCACATAGATCCTAATCTCCAGAGCCATCGGTTCTGAGTTCTGTGCTCCCCTGCCTCACCTGACGGGCTCTACCCCCTGATCTTAGTTATCAGCTTGGTTGGTACCTTTACCCAGTATTAGTGCACTTTGATACTTACCACTTCCTGATGGGAGCTGTAGAATCAGACACTTTAGAAGATTGCCTGGAAGATTACTCAAACAGGCTTCCTTTGGGAAGCGGTGTCGGACACTTCATTTTTGGCCTGTGCAGTTCTTGCCATCAGAAACAGAGTAGAAATGGCCAGCAAACAGCCCCCTGCTTGCTACTCTGCAAATCCACAAATGGTTGGGAGATGCCACATACAAAGTTCACAAAAACAGGGGCTGGAATAAATGGGATGAGTTAGAATTATGTTCTCCTGGGCCTGGTATGGTGCAACTCCATTGGTTGCTCTGGGCTACTCCTGATCCACATCTGACTGACAAGACGACCTGTATCTCTACAGCAAAGCTAACGTGCAGACGGTTTTCAGTGTCACCACCTACGCCAGAAGGGATTCATTTTGAATTCGTAGCTTCACCTTTCATGATTACATTTGTCAAGCTGCATTGTTTAGTCCTACTGTGGCTGTGTTTCTTATTGCGCCAATTATTTGCATAGTGGCAGAAGTGGGCAAGGTATTTAACAGGCAAGTGACAGGTCACTATTCCAAGGAACTTAACCCAAACTAAGTGCTGACAACCTAAACCCTGTAAAAACCTCTTGGCCGAATGGAAACTTTACTGGGGAGTTAGTGGTGTTCCCCTTTAATGAGTCCAGAGCAGAAGAATGGCAGAAGAATTCATCCAACCGAAGTTCACAGTACCACTTACCTCTGCACTTCCATAGCCAGGGGTTTGTGTGTATTTGGTGTGCTTCACAATTACGTGACAGTGCATCAGGTATGCAGCACTGATGGCACCAGGCCCACTGATTGGAAGGGAGGGGGCAAAGAGAGCAGCTGCCCTGAGGCCTGGAGATTTAAAAAGGCCCAGGGTTCCTGGCTGCCACTCTAGTGACAACAGCAGTAGCCAGAGTCTGGGGTCCTGTAAATTGCTGCCAGAGCCCCAGATGTTGCTCACCAGGTGGCACCGAAGGGCTGGCTGGGGGAAGCTAGCCCCTCAGTCCTGCCCCTTCCAGGGGCCCGGAGCCACCTACCCTCACCTTGCCCAGGGTCAAACAGCATCTGTCAGCTGCCCTGTATGGTGCCTACACCTTCCTGACAGAAAAAGGAAGTGTAGATGTATAGCCCTTGACACAGGAATTCAAAGCCCAACCATGAACTCCAGATTTGTGCTACAGTTGAAATGAAATCTCTTCAAACCAAAACCCAAAGTATTGCTTCATGAAGCAGGGTGCTGAGCAGTTTGCATAGCCAGAGTCCTGAGAGGCCTTGAACCAAAACCTGCGAACTCTGAATATGTTGGAAGCCATTTCAAGCCGGGAAGGGGCCGGGGGGACAGTAGCACCTTGCGTTCTAGCACTTACGTGATGAAAGATGCCATAGCGTGTGCCTGTGCTTGTTCTCTCACTCATGCCACATGCATATTTCCCCCCCCCCCCGCTCCTCTCCATCATGGTTCGCAGTCTTGTGGTTCATTTGTACTCTTCTGTTGCCTCTGACTGAGATTCTAAGCCCGTTGGGGCATGGATCTTTCTGGGTCTGTTTGCACACCACCTTGCACTTTGGGGCCATGGCCGCATCTCACACTCTGAGGCTGTACAAACTCACAGGGTTCCAACCAAAGTTCTTTAGCACCTAGGACTGTAGCATTTCCCCTTCAACTGGGAAATTCAATATAAGGCATCTCAAAATGCACAAGAGCTTTTTGCTGCTTAGCACCCACACAGGCCAAGTATTATTTGCAAGCTGAGTCATCCCTACTCAAACAGTTTTGTATGTGATGTGCAAGTCACCTTTTCTGTGTCTCAGGGGGGTTTCATTATTTATTGGGCAATTTTGACAAGAATTCTATTTTCCCCTGCCCACACACACACATATCCTGCCATTCTCTCCCTGAACAATTCAATTGGAAGCCAAGAAAGTCCCTGCATCCTCTCTCTCTCTCTCTTCAGTCCTCTGACAACATTTCCCCAGGCAGTTATCTGAGGGGTCTATTAACATGCAACCACAAACAGATTGGATGCCTCTGTCTCCCACTCCAAATGTGGCATCACAAGCTTCAGGGCCATGACCTCGTAAGTCAGTAATAAACCTGCTCCCCTGTAGACTGACTCAGCTCTGTATCTGCAGTAGTGCACTCTCTCTCTCTCCCTCTCTGCAGTTAGGACTACTTACTCCACCCCCCTTCCCAGGGTGCTTGTCTATCAAAATCACAGCTCTTGCTTCCAGCCAAAAGTGCTACCAAAGATGGTTGGGAGGGAAAGTAAATGGTTATTTAAATAAAGATCAGGGAGGCTGCGGAATATCCTTATCCGTAGGTAGGAGTTTCTAGCACAGTGGTGGGCAACCTGCAAGCCTCATGCAGTCCACTGGGGTTCTCTGTGTGGCCATTTTGTTTACTGATGCCCATTCGGCAGGGCTGCCAGATTCTGCTGGTTTCCAGCCACACAGACTTTCCCCCCACACCGGTATTACTGAAGTGACACACATTTAAAGCCAGAGCACGTGAATTGAGGTGCGTGCCGGTTGCACACAGCAGTGACGGAGAGAGCCGTGCCTTCCCTCGGCACCCAATCAGAGCCCTGCTATGGGTTAAGCTGCACATCTTGCAAATTCTAGGGCTATGTCTAGACTGTCCCCTCTTGTGCAAAAAAATATGCAAATGAGGCAAAGCGTGGAATATCACTGCACCTAATTTGCATAATTAATTAGGCTCCGTTTTTGTGCAAGAGGCTTTTTTCAGGAAGAACAGCTCTTGTACAAGAAAGGGTTTTGCGCAAAAATGGAACCTAATTAATTATGCAAATGAGGTACAACAATATTCCAAGCTTCACCTCATTTGCATATTTTTTTGCGCAAGAGGGGGCAGTCTAGACACAGTCTAGGTGTTCAAGCACAGTTAGCTGAACTGCCTTATCCCGGGAGACCATCTTTGTCACAACAATCTTGCAGCCTACTGAGGTGAAGGAGGGCAGCTCATGTAGCCCACTCACTAGCCTAGGCTGCCTGTCACTGTTCTAGCACCACAGTCACATTACCAGGACAAATCCTGCCCCTCTCTGCTGCACAGAGCAGCGCTGCTGCGGGCAGGTCCGTCCATGCCTGTGGAGTAGACTCTCAGCAAGAGGCTAGTCACTTGCATTGCGATAGGCCAGGGCACAGGTCCTACAAGGGGGAAGAGAGCTGCTGTGTAGAAAGGGATTCTGGAACTGCAATAGCCACAGACCCAGATGGTCGCCACGACTTACCTAGTCGGATGACAGGAGACTGGCACCTCATCCACTCCTCGGACACTTGGCAAGTTCGTGCTTTGACCCTGCTGCTGAGGTCAAAAAACGCCTCCCTTTCTTGGGTAACTGGCTCAGAGTCCAACCAAGAGAGAGAGAAAAAAAAGAAATTTTTTCTCCAGTCTACTGAGTCTGCTCTACAGCCCGAGCCTCTCCACCTTCTCCTCTTTCCAGGGTGTAATAGCGTTTGCCTTCACTGGGCAACAACTTCCTTCCCCTTGTTTGTAGGAGTTCACACACCACCTCCAGAGACCACTGCAGAGGGGCTCAGACCCTGCAAGTTGTATACCATGATGAGCTGCTGTCCTCAAGCTCCCAACTCTACCAAACTTCTCCAAGGCCACTTTCTGTATTAGCTGTCTGTAGGCTTTGTCCCTGGCCTCACCCCCCAGAGTTCTGCTATGGGTGACTCTTTTCCCAGGTGTGTCAGGATCCAGGTGAGATTATCATCAGCCTTGGTGCCTAACAATTCAGAGGAATGTTGTAGAGACCGGTAGGTACTAGCGCTCCTGGGCTGCCAGCCGCAAACCCTGATTCCAGGATCTGATTCCAGGTCCTACCCTCACTTTTCATCTCACCTGGAAGGAGTAGAGACATATAGTTCTGCTGCCATTTCCCAGCAGGGCTTCTGGCTTGGTCCCAGAATGCCTGCTCTTAAAGCAGGGGTGGGGGAGTCTATTTTTGGTCGGGGGCCACACATAAGTGAGAAGTTAAAAAACACCCTCACTAACGTGGCCCCCAACTGAGAAGGAGAAAGACACTCCCCACATTCTTCTCCCACACCTGAGGCTGGGGGGGCCAGCCTAGTAGATTGTGTGCTTCAGCCCCTCAGGGGGGCACTATGGGGGCTGGAGTGCCAGTGTGTGCTCTCCAGTGCTGGGGAGGGGGGCAGAGCCTTGGGGGCCAGATCCAGGCAGGCTGGGGTCCTCATCCAGCCCTGCGGCCTGATGTTCTCCACCCCCGTCTTGAAGGGACACAGCTTTGGAACAGGGTTGGCTAGACTCAGGCCTGCCCTGATGGGGGAGGCTGTCCATTCAAAAGGACAACTGGCATAGCTAAGTCCTTTCTGCTCCCAATAAACCCTCCTTCTTCCCCCGGCTGCACGAAGGAGAGAAAAGGGAGGCTGCCAGCAAGGATTCATCAGCTCTGAAAATGGCTATACACATAAGCTCCGAAAAGGGGGCCTGACACTGTAGCCAGTGGCCTTCGTCTTCATGTATCTTGGTGCAATGATCACGGTGTGCTTCAATCTGTTACGCACATCTGTGACTCTGGAGCCCGAGAGTTCTGACAAATGTGCTACCTGCAGATTAGCTCCTGCTACATTACCCAAGCTGCTTTTAGAGTCCCCAAGATCCACTGGCAGGTGTTTTTGGGCTTCTCCCTTCCATTTCTCTTTACAGACCTACCAGTGCTGCCATATTAGGGGCTCTTTCCCCCTAATAGCTGAGCTATACAGTCAGTTACTAAGCCCAAGCTGTGTTTCTGTAACCTCCACCCCACCAGCAAGAAGCAGGCAGTTCAGTCAACCTGCCCAGGGCTACCACAAGCAAGACTGGGTACTTGTTACTTTCCAGAAATTGTCCAAAACCGGAGGAAACCCAAATTCTAAGCTGTTACTGCAGTGCACGGTGAATGATTCCATTGGAAACTGGCAGCTGTAACTCAGCAGAACTTGGCTCTGAATTGCTAGGATGCGCACAAAATTTTTTGTCCCTTCAGTCCCCTGCATAGAGTTGGGGAAGGGACACAGACACCCAAAGGAGGGCACCTGTATACTGTGCTGTCGCTTCCTCTGCACTGTTTGCCCTTTAGCTAACTCAGACGACGTGACATGGAATACAGGCCATGCTGTATAGCCCATTTTAGCAATGAGCAACCTAGACTAGTGAGTGGGCCACGATTGGCCCTCCTTCAGCTCAGTGGGCCTCAAGACTTTTGTAACCAAGAGGGTAGTTTTGCTCACTATGCTTGTGTATGTAGAACTTGCGGGGTATGTCCACTGAACTGTAGCAAGCACTTTGATTGGATGCAGGGGGAGCACACAGGCTCGCACAGCCAATGTTGTGTGCAATCAGCATGCACCTCACTTCACATGTGTGTTACTATAAGAATCCTGTTCAGGGGAAAAAATGATGCAGATTGAAACCAGCAGAATCTGGCAGCCCTGCATGTGGACAACAGTAAACAAAATATCTAACCATATAGAGAAACCCAGTGGCCCGCATGCGGCCTGCAGACTACAGGTTATCCACCACCGTTCCATATAGATGTATCTACCTGGCATGCAGGGGACTATGTCCTATTCACGTAGGGAAGGAGGGCGGCACAAATAATTCCACATAAACAGAGAGAGATGAACTTCAGGACTGTTGTAAAAATTCCTTATTCTTCCCCTCGCGCTGCCTTGTATGCGGACAGGTGGAAGTAAAAAGCAGATGTGGAATCTGGGAAACTTTCCAAATTAATCTTTCTTTTAAAATAAATACTATTCCTCTGGGAGATAGAGATGGGTATTGAGTGTGGTGGGTTTTTTGTTGTTGCTTTGTTTTGTTTTTGTGGGCAGTAGCATTGTCAATAGAACAGGCTGGGCAGTGTGAGCAGAGAAATGCATGGCTTGCTAATGCCGGCCCTTGGCCTGGATCCCCGCACGTCGTTCCTCCTGGAAAATACACATAGGTTCATAAGGTTTTTTCATTGTGTGTTCTTGTACCAGGCCCCATGGTTTATTTTGTGGTGGGGGAAGAACTGGAAAGAATGACTGCGCATGTGCTGCTGCTGCTCAGCAGTTTGACAGATCCTTCAGTAGTTCTGGCTTCCTCAGCATCTCAGCCAGAGTGGTCATGATGCAGCCCTTCCTGCAGGGGCGTACTTTAAATTGTTGTTCTGAGTAAAGCACAGAGGCAAGCTACCTCATGATGCTAGTTGACTGAGTAAGGATGTCGGGCAGGTCAAAAAATGTTCTGTCAAAACTGTACTTCCAATTGAAAAATGGGGTTTCTGACCGAACAGATTTTTTTTTTTTGTAGTAGCAGCTGCTTTTTCTGTGGAAAACTTAAGTTTTGTGTTAGAAAAACGAATGCCTAAACAGCAAAAAATGTTGGCCAAAAAAATTTCTATGCTGCTGCAGTGCCTTATGGGTATTTTGTAGTCTGCTCGTTTCATATGTCCATTCTCTTGTATGAAACAGGCTCACTGGATAGATGACATCTCCCGGCTGCGCGAAGGCCAGGACTCCTATGAGACACCACCACAATTGCCCCACTTGTAGAGAGGAGCCAATGCACCCCAGCAGATGTAGGCTGATCAGAAAGCCCACTTTATAGAGGAGATTGTTACCAGATGGTGCCCCAAAAAGGCTCTCATGAGACACCCGGGCAGCATTTCTGAACTGAAAATTTTGGGTTTAAAACTAAATTTTTTAGCAAACGGTTAGCAAAAAAAAAAAAAAAAAATCTAAATTTTCCACAGAAACCTTTACCCCGCATTTTGCGGCTAGCTCGATGTGGGCCCCATTTTTTCCTCATGTAATATGGATTCAGTCCTGGCTAGGGCAAAACATTTTGTTTTCTTTGTTTTCCACTCCTTGGAGGAGGCAGCGGCTCTAGAATTACACAAGATTTCCACCAAGAATCCAGAAGCATGATACTTTAGACCAGAGACAATATAAGTGCCTGCCCTGTGCAAACTACTCTGTAAATCTCCATAAAAGGCCCTTGGCATGGCTTGTGCTGCCCTCCCCACTCCTGGCATCATGTGTGGCCAACCTGAAGGCTTCCCAGCTATAGTGCAGGCGCACTCACTTGGAAAGCAGCACGGAGAGGGAAGGGAGGTACATTTTCAAAGGGTGAAATTCATCTCTGTGTATAAAGGCAACCCAAGTATTACACCTCCATTTAATTCCTACTTAGGCCCTATTTCAGGGACAAAAGTGTTGCCTCACCCTTTGGACTAGCCCTCTGTTCTGGGAGTGAATTCCTTTAATGGGAAAATATTAATCCTCAGGGAAAAAAAGAGGGAGAGAATAATTAAAGCATATTCAGAGCCAGACTGGTAAAAGACGGCATGGCAGTATGACCTTCTTGGACACCTGCAATGTCCTGTTTTTCAGCTGCCTGTGCACTAGGCCCAGTAAGATCTTGGCACAGAACTGTCTCCGCTCTGTCTTCTGATATTGCACAGTAATTGGTAGGTTGGATCACTGGTCCATTGAGTCTGGAGTCATGCCTGCAATGGTGCTTTTGAAGCAGACAAACACGTATCAT